>OY992848.1:13986187-15186187 GCA_963921415.1 Pyrausta despicata | reverse complement strand
AAAAGGTTAGTCAGTTAACTATCGCGAAACTCGCTCCAAACTTTTGAACTAATACCAAATTGGCGTGCAAGCAACGTGTTTGGAGAATAACTACTTAGTGGAGACACGCTGTTCAGTTTTTTGTAGTTCTTAACGAATTATTTGCAGTGAACAAAGTTGTTATAGCCGAATGCCTGCATAGCTGAAATGACTGCCGTAACGCGGGTATATTTAATTGAAGAAAAAACCGGCAATGCGGTATGATGACTCAGGCCATTAGCCAATAATGGAGCGCTCCAACCCTGATAGTGTAATGCTAACTATGCGGAAGGAAATATTCTGCTCGAGATTTTATAACATGGTATTATGAGCCTGAAAGAATGCATTAAGGTAATGACCTAAGTGTTCTACGGATTAGTTCTTTTCATATTTCAATTACAGTGCTCTGTTTTCCTTAATTTGAATATATCGTGTACTTTACCTTTGCTGTACCAAGCAGTAAATTGATTTTATAAAAGTACTTGGTTATGTAAATTAACTTTTAGCTTTGGTTTTAAAGTCGACACAATTGTAGCTTGTAACAAATCTGTATTGTATATCTTGTGTTGTGAACATATTTGAATTGAATCAAATTATTTTCATTTCAGCGTGTTTGGTCGGTACGTACCTACCTATATTGATATTTAAAGTTCAATCTGTTTTGTGTCAACAGTATATATCACGTAAGTGTCTCTAAAACTAACGTGTTTTTTCTATTTGCGTTCATCCTAAGCGACACATGTCGCACAAGATAGATTGGCTTTCATTTTGTCTAAAACAAATTCGTCACAAGATACGCTAGAAGCGAGACGCAACTCGACGTGGAAAAAATCGTAAGAATAAAATCATCAGCAGAGTTTCGCCTGATCCGATAACTTGCAAAGATTATGGGACATCTTTTAGCGAAATGAAAGGGATTACGAATGGAGAAATAAATTGAAAACGAATATTCTCTGAAATACTCCGACCGTTATTAAGTTTCGAAGATACAATCAGAATTGTTATGATAATGACGGCGTAACGGATTATTGCTATAGGATAAATGAGTCCCATTAAAGTATGAAAAGATATATTTATTGGATTAGGTATGAAAAATAATGATAAGATTACGTAAGCTCGTCTGCAATTTGTGAAATGTATGATTTGAGGGAAGAACCTGACTGTAACGAACAATAAATCGGTTTAACGGAAATATTTTTGCAATATTCGAACTATGAGTTCGCATGAATCGAACCTGAGTCAATCGGGTGGCTCTGGTGCAAGAGTCATCACGCCACATAGCTTTGCCAGTGTCTTGATGGCCAAGTGAATTACTACAAACATAACATAAACTTCAGATAAAGTTCGTTTGTTGTATCACGATAACATGGTTTAAGTTAGTTATTGCTTCACCGTAAGCATGACGCAATAAAAATGGTTAAAAAATAATGCACTGTGTATAAAAATTTACCATTTTCCATGTAATAAGACGTCTCGTTGTATCTGTCATCCGTGAAGCCAGGCCTCTTTGCTTTTAATGCCTTAGTTTCCAACTTTGCCTGTAACAAATGAAAAAAAAAATGATTTAGAACCAGCAATTAAAAAGACCACATTAGCAGATCAACAAAAATTTGCAATCACATCATATAGCTTTTGAAGTTTATCAAACACCCAAAATCGAGCACCCAAAAGTGACTGAGGAAATAATTGACTTCAAATTAGTAACAAGTACTTACGAAAGCAATTTTTAAAGTCTTTAACACATTTTTAATTGAAAGTATATCGAAAATTAACATTATTTACATTAAAGGAGTGTTACAGCAAGAACATTAGATGTAGCGTTAAGATCTGCATCTGCTAATATTTTTCTTGCATGAAAATTCCTTATTTCCATTACATAAAATTTTCCTTGTACATAACCGAGATATAAACGTACAGATACCATCCATTAACGAGGAGAAAACATTGAACAACTCACGGTGGAAACAATACGGACAAATAATAAGATTGACGGAATACTCGTCGTGTTCCTGAAGAATTGTGTTCAAAACTGTTTGCGGTTATAAACATGATGGAAGGGTTCCGTGGTACGTTTGAATTTGACGGAAAAATATAAAATTTATCTTCTCATCAGCGTATTTAGCTCCCACTGCTGGGCACAGGCCTATGATATAGAACGTAGTACGAGCCACCACCACGACCACGCGGGCTCAGTGCGGATTGGCGATGGAGTGATTAGCAAGGTAAGTGACCAACCTTACTGTAAGATGTTATCAAGGCGCCCAAGGGCCTCTGATCAAGCTAAAGGACTAATATCTATTGATATCAACCGGGACCAAAAGTTTAACGTGCCTTAAAAAGCACGATGTTGCTTGTAAACAGACTTAATGGTCGTAAATTGTCACGCCTGTGCACAGCAGTGGGCTGTGGGACGTACCTATATAGGCTAATGAGAGATAATTAATCTTTTTGTTTTCCGTGATTCATAAACGGATGATAAAGCCTAGCTGTAAGACACGCTATGAATTATGAATCCACGTGGAATACCAGATGAAAAAACAGCAAACATCCGTACATTCATCCATACTTACAAAGTTTCCCGTTTATAATTTCAACTTATTTATTAAAACACATGCAAGCTTACACAGCAAGTCCAAAACGCTTACAAGTCAATTATAACATAAGAAATCAATAAGTAACAAGTCAAATACTATAAAACAAATAAATTAGTTGTAAGTACACATTTATATTAGGTACAAATTTAAATAAGTCAATAATATCAGTTGGATAACCCTAATAATCTTAAAAGTTGTTGCCAAATAATAATCCGTATTTTATTAGCTCTAAATTATCTAAGATAGCAAAAAGATATTTTTTATTATATCTTTTATTATTAGGTATTATTTACCTTATTATTTATTATTAGATTTTTTTATTAAATCTAACAAATGCCATTCTCCAAATCAACTTTGCTCCAAAGGCAAAAATAATTTAAGACCTACGAGTAAATTGAGACCGCACCAATTTTATTAAAATCGTATCAAACTCTAGACGAGCATCATAAAAAGTTGTAACGGTGAAACATCAAAAATGTGTATCCATTTTTCAAAGTCGCTTGATAATTTCGCGTTAAAGCAACGAACCCTGAAAACGTTGGGGCCTGGGTTCCCTCGCTACAAAATGAGAAAAGTTTTTTAACGAAACAATTCGTTGCTACGTTGGTGCGAACTCGAAAACGCGCGACATTTTGGAGAATATTTTATTATTTTTGGGAAACAAACAGTTCTGACAGTACATTAAAAAAATAAGTAGTTAAGATAACGCATTAACCAGTTAAGTTTTCTCAGCTTAAATAATACACGGAAAAAATCAATATTTGTTTGAGATGGATTAATTATTAGGAACTACAAAATAATAAAAAGATGACATAATGCCAAAGAAACAACATTACTTATTATTAGGATTTTCTTGCTTAAACCTAAACAAAAGTTGACTTAACAACTTTCCAGTTCACTCTTAACATGGTATTGATTGAAATCATTTTTTTAACAAGTTTAGTAACTGCAGTTTACATCTGACTATTTGAAAATTGATGTCAGTTTTTTTTCAGACAGTCACATGTGTATTGCATTACTCGTATAGTTTTGTTTCATGGCCGTATGTTTCGCATGAAAAAATAGTACTGTACAGTCAAGAGCTGTGGATTTTGATAAATACATAAAATAAGATGTACCGATGTGTTAAGTTTGAGATTACTCTTGATTGCACACCACAAAAAAACAACCACAAAGAAGTACTTTTAGCGAATTACCGATCTATTCCAGACATCCTCCAGGCTAAGGATATTGTTATTCAAAGTGAAGATTCAAAGGGCAATGTGATAAACATCCTTCTTGAAGGTTTTTCTTTATTTTATTTTTCACAATGAGTAGCTGAATCTTTGCAATACATTTTAAAGGTCACACTCTCTTTTTAATAAGTACTGTTTGATCGATTACAAACATATAATAAAAACTGTATTTCTTTTTCCCAGGTTGCAAGTTGCAATTAAAACACTGACATCCAAATAATCCGACCCATCGAACCATATTTGACGACCGCTTGGTGGAGTGGTCCACATGTCGGACTTCTAAAACCAACGGTCGCGGGTTCGATCCCTGCACAGTACAAGCATATGTGTGCATGAACATGTGTGTTTGTACTGGTCTGGGTGTTTTCTATGTATAATATGTATTTATTTACAAAAAAAGTATTTATGTATGTTTATCCGTTGTCTAGTACCCATAACACAAGCCTCGCAGCTTAATTTGGGACTAGAGAATTGGTGTGATTGTTGTGAAATATTTATTTATATATTATTTATTTATTTATATCGTTCGATCACTCGAATCGAACCCGTATTTGTACTACGAAACAAAGATGATTTTTCATCACAGAATCCGCTGTGGAGCATCGGTATTATTGCTGGTGTAATTGAAAATTTTAATTGACAACTCACCGAATGGCACCCGCTGAAATAAAAGCTCGTTGTGTGGTTCAATACGACAAAGCTTAAATCTCGTAAGCTGCAAAAGCTTTTGCATTAACTTTCACCATGTTTTGGGGTTGATAAATGAATTGAATATGGTAGATAGAAGCTTTGAGTTTTGTTTGGGAGACACAAAGAAACAATTTTCAGTTAGTAATGGCGAGTCGCATTCGAATCTTGTCAATTTTTTATAATTATTTACATGTGTGGTGACACATGTAAATAATTATAAAAAAAATTAGGGAAAAGAAACGCGTCTTACCATAGATCCTTAGTGAAATAAAAGTAGACTTGTCTAATCGCATTTTTTAAACAAGCTTTCCTACCCATATTGTACAGTGTCATTTGAACTAAGGGTACATACAAAATTTCAGCGCAATCACACTATGGGAACTGGGTCAAATTTAGCTTGCAAATCTTGCAATTACAAACAAATAAACAAGCATGGGTAAAACTATATAAAAGGTTGTAAAAAGTGAAGAACTGGCATCGTGTGATTGAAATAAATAAAAAATAAATAAATATTACAACATCTCATACATTGATCTGACTCCGTGGTAAGTAGCTAAAGCACTTGTGTTATAAATATCAGAATCGACAGTGGTATTACAAATAAACCTAAATAAATACATATAACACCCAGATCAGTACAAACAGACATGTTCACGCACACAAATGTTTGTGCAGTGCGGGGATCGAGCCCGCGACCTCTTGGTTAATAGTCAACTTCTTGACCATAACATCAAAGTGGTTGTCAAAAATGCACACACGAAATGTACACTGTATTTAATGCTTATGAATTTTATAAGTACTTTGGTCTTGTTATTTTTGTAACAATTACCGCCCAGCGGTTTTCACAGCGCAATCAACGGGAGTAAAAATAATTCGCCTATTACAGTTACAGCTGAAAATGGCAAGGCAATTTTATTTCAGCGGGCACTATTTTCTTTGTGCGGATCTTAACTGGGAAAATTATTTTAACAATAATGAAGGAATGAAATTTAAGAGACGTTTTGGTCACAAGTCACTAGGGAAGAATACCTACCTGATTTGAGTATTATTTCCTATTTTGTTAAATAACTAGCAGACCCCGCAGATGTTGTCCTGCTGACGGTGGACAACCCTTATTAATAAGGGGTATGAAAAATAGATGTTGGCCGATTCTCAGACCTACTCAATATGCTCACAAAATTTGATGAGAATCGGTCCAGCCGTTTCGGGGGAGTACGGGAACGAACATTGTGACACGAGAATTTTCATATATAGAGATATCCTCTATGGAAGTATGCATGATTCGTAAGTACATAGAAACTACGATGTGTGTGTGAGATCAAATCCGCAATTTTTTTTTAAATGGCCGACTACGTGTGCAATTAAATCCTTACACATGCATCTAAATAAAGTACTTCCCAGAAATAACATACTTAACGGAAGACTGATGATAGTTTACCATTTCGCCCCTGTCGTGTACAGTTGTCAACAAATGTGAATGTCCCCTTTTGACCCACGTCACTTTAGCGACACGGAAAACTGTACATAATGAGAAAAAACTGTTCCAAAAATGGGCCAATCTACTTTTGTACGCTAATGGCACCCATAAGAGCCGTTATTTTTTCGTTATTTTTGCTGAGTAACGATCATTTCGTTATCTTTTCAAACAGGCCCCGGTCGTACGTTAATATTTTATTACCCACACAATCTAGTTAAGGGTAGGATTAGAGAAATTTATCATACATGACAAGACACACACGACGTTTATTTAGTTATGAAACCTTTTTGTAGTAAATCAATTGTATTACAACCGATGTCATGGATAGATAACAGGACAAAACCAACAGTACAGAACGAAACAACAAACAACCCAAAAACTGATTTTGAACAACATTTCTGTATTAATAATAATAAATTTTTATTTCAGACCCATGTCCATAAATTGTTAGTATTACAATTATTAAAATCTTAAAATGTGTATTTCTAACCTCAAATTAGTATTCTGACTATTGATTCTTTATTCAAAGTTCATGGTATATGACGTAGCAAGATATTTAAAATGTTACGGGAGTACATAAGTCACCTATTTATAATATTTCTACTGTCCAGCTTACCTTTTCCCTTACATTTCTAAACTATAATATTAAAGCTTAGATCAAAACAAACAGAGGAAGATACGGTACGTCCTTACAATCATTTGGACGACCGCTTGTTGCAGTGGTCCATTGGTCGGACTTCTAAAACCAAGGGTCGCGGGTTCGATCCCCGCACAGTACATGCATAAGTGTGAATGGACATGTGTGTTTGTACTGGTCTGGGTGTTTTCTATGTATAATACGTATTTATTTGAAAAAAAAGTATTTAAGTATGTTTATCCGTTGTCTAGTACCCATAACACAAGCCTCGTAGATTGTTGTGAAATATTTATTTATTTTATTGAACAACTTAAAAAAAGACACGCACACGCACGCACGTGTAAGCTCAGTCGTACTGTCGACGACTAAGAGCGGAGCAGGTCCATTGGACTCAGTTGAGCAGAACCGCGCAGGACTTGTTCATACGTATCTGCCTCTTTTTGGTCTAAGTATTAAGGTTGGTATCGCGTGATCGCCGCCATTTTGTCCCCTGTCCCAAGCACTACATTGATAATGCGAACAAGAATAATATCTCTATGGGGACTCTTTGGAAAATGACTTTCTCAAAGAAGGTAATAGCTAGTTACAGACAGTCTTAATTTGTTTTAGAGCATAATAGCTTGGAGACTTCTAAGTCAGTTCAAAATTTTATAACTAACTAGCGGACCCGGCACACTCTGTCCTGCGCTTTGCTTTTTAAATATTTTTGGATTTTTCAATACCAAAATTATTCAAATCGGTTCAGTCGTTCTCGAATTTTAGCGAGACTAACGAACAGCAATTAATTTTTATATATATGACTAGTGGACCCGGCAGACGTTATCCTGCCCGCTGTTTTTTCATATCTTCATATCGTTTAAACCTTATTTCATGACTAAAATTATTAAAATCGGTTTAGCCGTTCTCGAGTTTTAGCGAGACTAACGAACAGCAATTCATTTTTATATATAAGAAGATTTGTGATTCAAAATGAAATCGTTTTGCGTTCTCAACCGGTCACAATCAAAATATTGGACGTAAATGTAATAATCTTTTCAAACGATAATATCAGCTCTCCTACTCTCTAAGCCGTTGTCAGTAGTTTCGGCTGTTGCCATCCTTGTCACTCCTACTAGTTTAACCATGCGAGCGAACGGCGTGCACTGGCACACACTGAGGACTTATTGCGTTAAAAGAAATCCATCCAAACGATTTTCGTTTTCTGACCAGCCAATTTTCTCAGCTCAAGTCTATGAATCTGGCATGTGACCCGTAGTCACCTCCATCCATAGACCCAGTTACACGGTCCACTAGCTCCTTAACCCATTACCCAGTTTTACTTAATTATGGAATTTATTGATATAGTAGTAGTAGTTCTCCCGGCCGATTTCGACCACCGCGGCCAATCTCAGCAGAGATCAGCCAAATGCGCAGGTATTAAAGTGCACAAAAGTGAGCGCAATACACTCACTGTTCCATCACTCTCAAAGTTCGGTGAGATCCGACATGACCGGAGAGAGATCAGGCGCAGGACCAACGGCTTAACGTGCTTTCCTAGGCACGGGGTGTAACACCGCCAAGTTCCCGTCTCCGAGTCCTGCATTAACCAGGGGTTATCCTTGGGTGCACTTTCATAGCGCATACAGCATTCGCCGGATGGTGTCAAACTTCACATTGATTAAAGTGTCTAACGGGCCTCAGCGTGTTGGCTTCGGCCCCACGTATGCCTTCCAAAGGACCGGGACCCTGTGGATCCCTGGAAATGAGCGACACAATAATAAAAGTTTATTAAGTTTTTTCATGACAGCACGTCAAGGTAAAAACTGTAAAACCTTATGCCTTGACGACCACTTCGGTGTAATGGTTAAGAAGTTGACTATTAACGAACAGGTCGCGGGTTCGTTCCCGCACTGTACAAACATTTGTGTACATGAACATGTCTGTTTGTACTGGTCCTGGTGTTATATGTATTTATTTAAGTTTATTTGCAATACCACTGTTGATTCTGATATTTGTAACACAAGCACTAAAGCTACTTACCACGAAGTCAGATCAATGTATGTGATGTTGTTGTATATTTATTTATTATAATATTTGCGCATGTAATAAGGTAGCTTGATGTGATGTCGTCTGTAGGTAGGTCCACTTTCTGGTTTCGACGGATTTCTTTTTTCGGAATAGGCCCTCAGATTTGGAAATACGGACGAAACTCTACGAAGTAGGTCAGAAAAAGAGAAAAAAAAAACAAAAAACAAATAGACAAATACAGTCATAGACCACTGAAAGACCAACGACTTCCCTTGACCATTAACCTTTTCTACACCCCACAAAACACAATTATATTCGCTAGCCCGTAGAAAACACACGATTTCGCCGTCATTTCCGAGACAAAAATTGCTTGAATACTTATTTAATGTGATACGATTAAATATTCGCTATTTCCTTCCATAATTAAGGACGGCCGGTGAATTTAAAATTTAGATTCCCGGAATAGCTAGCGATTTTTTGTCGCATTAGAGATGTTGAAAATGTTATTTCTCTTTATAAGAGGTCGATAGTTTTCATTAATAGTAGTAGTTATTAATAGTAGTAGTTATTATTAATTTGAGTTTATAACTTTGACCCTAATTATGTTTGTGTTTTTTGGCTCTTTGTGGCATCGTTGCTCCGGAACGGACGGACAGATTTCAGTGCGGTTTTTCTGATTTGAAAGTGCGGTTTTCTAATTTTTAAATCACGGTGGTTCTTAGCTATAAAATAAAATAAAACTAATAATTATAATTTATATTTATTATATTTATATTATTATATTTTTTTATTTATTATATTTTTTTAATTTTTTTAAAAATTGTCCAGTCATTGAAGCTCACCATTTGTTTTTCTAGCTCTTGCCGGGGGTTTTTTAAATTTGAAATTTTAGTTTTTTTTCAGCAAAGCACCATTTATAAGTTTCTACCTTGTTATCATCTAAATTTATCGCTTATACCATCGTGGGAATCAGTTAAATATCCTAACAGCGGCGCTTACTGAAGTGCTTCATTTGTAACAATGCAAATAAATATTGTTTGTCAGTGTACAATAAACTTAGGTCAAAACAAAAAAAGGCAGATACGGTATGCATTCGCGCGTGGTCCTACTAAACCGAGTCCAAAGGACACGCTCCGCTCCATATCGTCGTCGGTACTGCGAGTTGTTTACACGTGCATGCGTGTGCCTGAGAGGCATTTTTTATATTGACGATTGTATGGACGTACCGTATCATCCTCTATTTGGTTTGATCTAAGCAAATCAAGCTTAATGTAAGAGTATCGACACTTTTCCAACATCGATAGTTACATCACTCCGACCAAAGAAAGTAGGCTGACCTTTTTGAGATCCTTATTGAGGTCATTGTCGTCCGCTTTCCGTTTCTCGCAGGAAAGTATGCAGTTTTTGCCGATCTCTTTCTCCCCCTGAAACAAGAAAAAATAATAAATTAAGGATGCCTTCTTTACTACACAAAATTTAAATATACTGGCCTTAAAATCTGCCCACATAAATTTGACACGAAAACTAATATGAATACCTATGTATTTTATATTCATGTAAGTAGCAATAAATATCACGAACTAAGTAAGAAACTAAAGTTCATAAACAAAAAAAATACAGGTCAGACAATGTAAGACTAAGCAAATACCACACACATTCCAGATATTCCATTTATATCACGTGCACCTGAGATATTGGATTAATATAGAATTTCATTTCTTCTGGAATCCATCGGACTGGCTAGTGGGACCACTCTGTTTAAAGAAGAGGGATATTAAAAAAAATCCTATAATTTTTTTCAATGGAATTATTATTTATAAAATATTATTATTAATAACATGGTACTGTGATTTGCCTAAAGCGTCATGTCATGTTAAGTTATGCTATTATTAGGTTGATATTTGATGCATAACAATTAATATTTAAATTTTTACTTGACCAATAATGTCATTTTATGATTACATTATGTGATCCGTGCGGGTTATTTTTTTCGTCCGCTTTTTTTAAAGTGCGGTCCTATGTCCAATGTTTATAAATTAAGAAAGAAAGAAGTGCCTATCAATTTGGGATATAACAAATACAAAACCAAAATGAGAGTTAATCATCTCATTAGCTTATATACGTCCCACTGCTGGGCACAGGCCTCACCTCAACTATGAGTTGGTCCGAGCCATACTCCACCACGCAGGCTTAGTGCGGATTGGTGAAGGGTTGTTTGTAAGGTAAGTGACCAACCTTACTGACAGAAGTAAAGCCACCCGAGGGCCTCTGACTAGGCTTTAACGCGCCTTCTTCGTAACGCGACGTCACTTAAATAGTCAGAATGGTCACCAATCCTAAACATGACCGCGCCTTAATTTGCTTAACTTTTGGTATCACTACCAAAGCGCTGCAACTACTGCGCCACTAGCTCAAAAACATACAAAAACATACAATATAATTTTACATTATAAGGCAGCCAGCCGCTACATTTGTGTGACTGTGATGTCCTAATCAAGAGGATCTTATTCGGCGTTGATTATTATAAGCAAAAACAAAACGTCCACAGAAATTGGAACTCGTGGAAACACAATAGTTTCTCGTATCATTGTATTTGATCTTGATCTATATAAAGGCTCTTACTGTCCCACATTTAATTCAATTTACCTTTTGTTTCCGTCGAACCCTCGTACTGTAAACTTTTGGTAAACAGAGATGACAATTATTTGTTCTGCTACCAACTTTTGGATATGCATGATTTATTGGTGAACACAGAAAATAACTACGTCAACAATATGTACTGTGGCCAGCAAATCAGGCTACCCATTTTTGTTGCAAAATAACCCTTTTTACAAGCGGATTGGATACCGCAGTGTTATCAATGACGTGCTGGCCGTCAAACAAGAATTGGAGTGACTGTATTTGGTTTCAACATTCGTTTCGAATTCTTCAGAATACGGTTGCTACGTTACCTGAAACATACCTCTTTGTGTTTAACTCCTTGAAGATAAAGAGAATGATAGCGGTGGCGTAACTTTAAAATATTCATTGTGTATGATGTAGCTTTAAAGAACGCCTACTACCTATTAAGTATTCGATGGAACTCGAATAATAATAAAAAACACAAAAGTTTTGTAAATCAATGTAACATAATTTAAAAAAAAAACTAAAACCAATTTTATAGGTACTCTAGTCAGCAACTCTGCAGTAATTCATTTTATGAATTCGGTTTGAGTGAAGATATTTTGTGAATTTATTATTAAAATCTTTGAGCGGTCGCATTTACGAAAAGCTTTTTGGCTATCGAGAATTTAAAAGAGTTTACTTTGGCTTTACGAATAATTTATCGTTTTGAAAAGATATATCGACACCTATTTTAGAAGTACGAAAGTCGAACTTTATTTGTAGTTGTTGTTTAAATGAAAAAAGTCAAGGTTTTCTACTATCCAATCCATTTTTAACAGATTGGTGGCATTAGCATAAACTTACATTTGCACTATTAAAAAAATAATGGTTCTTTTGATTTAATATTTATTCTAGATAAGAAATAGGTTGCAATAATCCATTTTTTTAAACATTTTCTACTCAACTCCCTCCTTAAGTAATAGATTTCAACCGCAACATTAACCAATGGTCTTCGTTTGCCCCAAATTCAATTGCTCCCCTACATCCCCCTGTACCCCCCACCTACCCTCTACATCGCTAATTATGCTAATACGTGACGGCCAACGGACGCACACATCGACGAAATACGGAAATGCATAGAGTAGGATCACTTTTCTAAGCGAGCATAGCGATATTTTCCCCATAACAAATAAAAATATTGGTTACCTCACAAAACATTCAGAGTTACAGCCGTCACAGTTTGCCAAAGGGCTGATTTTTAAACAATTGGATAAATTCAAATTCAATAACTTCCTTATTGCTGTTAAGTGTCAGTAGGTCTTATGATACAATATAGGTAGATTATTGAATTATTTCAACAGTGTAAAGGCACATGCCGAGTGGTATAGGCACGGGAGCCGGATTCGCATGAACGCAAGTTCGATCCCCGCCCCAGACAGTTTATTTTTTCTTCTGCAACTTTTCTATTCACAATTATTATATTCATTGCAGACAGTCAAAAAGAATGTCCTCTTAAATTACCGACCGATTCATATTTAACAGTTGTAGGTGTACATATAGGTACCTAACTATGGAATAAACATCGGGATAGGTGAAACTAAATAGAAGCTTGTATAAATAGACCCTAAGATAAGTAAATAGATGAAAAATGACGTGGGAATATTTTATATTATACCGTTCCTTTTTTTCAATTACAGTTAACATGATGCCTGCTGTGTGCATGTGAGTTGTATGTGTACAAAGACAATCCGCAATCAGCTGGGTCGTCAGTGCGTTTGTCCGCGGCACGCGACGTGTTTTTTTGATTGTCTGTGTGTCCGCCCTAATTGTCCCTGTGTGTAGAGTCAAACTCGAGCGGTCGAGTTCAAAAATAGTGCGCTTTAAAGCAAAAACAAAGATGGGAAGTAAAAATTGTCTGGATGGCGATTGTGGTGGTTGCGGGTTTCATTATTCTGATTGGTTGACCATTAGTTGTGTGTTTTGAGTCCCTAATTCCGCTAATACAATCGTAACAAAGGAAAGACGAAATGTCAAAATAGGGCAATGAAATTAAGATTTTGATGCGATTGCGTAAGCGGGGTTAGGATACATCGGGGTTAGGTTAGGATCCGTTATTACATTTGAAATATATATTTCTAAAATATTATAGAAATTGATTTATAACAAAACAAAATAATAAATTTACCTGCCATACAAAGTTGATTTTTTAAAGTCAACTTTCGAAAAGAGCAAACATAAAAAAGTAAAATCTTCAAAAATTATTTTCTCATTAAATCTCCACAGATCCTATTTTCCGGCACCAACAAAACAAGTTCCATAGCTTTTTCAACACAAAAAAAGCAAAGCCCATCTGTCAGAACTCAGAATGGAATGGAGCACTAATGCAGAAACGCGGCCGCCACCTGTCATCAATAACAGCGGACGTGAAGGATTGGGAACCCCATCGATCTGAGCCTCTGGCTAGTGGCATAGAGTATGAAGAATAAGATGACAAAGAATATGGTTTTTTTTAATGAAAATTAAACAGTCCTACGGATCATTTCGCGATTTATATACATTTGATTTTAACCAGACGTTTCGGACCCTTTTTCGCATCCGTGGTCATAGGTAGGCTAGGTATTGTGAGTTTTCAGTACATTATTTTTAAATGTTTTAAGTATCATCACTTAATAATATTAAGTTACGTTCTTATCTATTCAAAAGTGTATCATTTCAATGTCTACTGTTTGCGTCAAAGACAATATGGAATGTATGTTGTATGTTATAATATTCTATGTTGGTTTTATATACACTTTTCAGAAAAAAAGCCTTTAATTTTTTTAAAGAATAATAGTAGCGAAAGGTGAAGTAATCATTTGATCACAATTTATTTATGTAAGTTTAGAGGTCAATAATTTACACTGAGAGTATGTACTTGCGCAGAAAATTATATTCCGCATTTATGCAAACGAGGACGGTAATGGTCAACCCTTAAGAATGATGTGAGCCATCGATCAGAAAAAAGAACTGTCATGGAGTCAAAAAAGAGAGAGTCCGAATAAAAAAAACAAATCATTCACTCTTTTACTTACGTAATAATGACTATCTGTTATCTAATATTCAGCCTTGTCAGTTTCTGTACTCAATTTTATAAGCCTTATACCAATACGTTTATGTTATTATTACGTTGAGGGTAAACAGGTTCAGGGCCACTATAGCCGTAGCCATTACCTACAAATTTTGTTTTAGCTTTTTTGTAATCCTTTTTTTTTAAATATCTATTTCTGTCAAATTTATTTATTCTTATCTAAATTGTTTAAATTTTTGTATACATCTGTGTAATAGTTGTGTACACCTTTAATTGATAGTGCAATTAACAATACTTTTTTACTGCATGTAAGTCTTTTGTTTGTTCAATTTTAACTGTCGTTGGTGTGCCTTATAAATAAAATAAAATAAACTGTTAATTTTGTTTGATGACATTCACGCTGTGGAAAGCAACGCTTATGACATAAAAATTCAAAACGACAAGCGCCAAATGACAAAATCTGTCTCTACATGAGTTGTCTTTAAAAATTTCGTACTTGTGGTGTGTAGCATTATTTTGTTTTCATACGTCCACGGCTGGGCAAGTCTGCATGATTTATAGGCGGGGTCTTTACTCGCACTTTTATTTCTAGATGATTAATGAATACACCCTAATTTAGGGAGAGATAAAACAACGAAAAAGGGTAAAGGACAAGAAAATTTGGCCGCGATAAAAAAAGGCGTGCTTTTCAATGATTTATTTTGGGCGCTTGCAAACTTGTTTCAACTTAGGTTGACTGATGGCGTATTTCTAGGGCTCAAAAAATATGACCGCTAATGTAATGTAGCTATATTTATATAGTAGCAAAAGTAAATTATACTATGACGCCACGACGCCGACATAAATTATTACAACATTGTTTTGCAAGTAACTTAGTATAACCTTGTGCTATGGTGACTATTGTACTGAGATAGCGGATATTTTATTATCATGTCAGCCTTTCGACGCCCACAGCTGAGCATCGGCCTCCCCCAAGGATTTCCACCACGATAGGTCCTGCGCTTCCCGCGACCGCGCACCGGATCGTCGGTCTACCTTGGGGGGGACCTGGTCAGGGAGCGTCGTCTGGCCCGCGGTCGCCACTCGAGAACGGTGGGGTGAGCACGAACAACTATCGTAACGTATTCGTAGCGTTTCTCTCTCTCTCTCTCTCATCAGCCTATATAAGTTCCACTGCTGGGCACAAGCCATACCTCAACTATGAGGTGGTCCGAGCCATATTCCACCACGCAGGCTCAGTGCGAATTGGTGGAGGGGTGCGTGTAAGGTAAGTGACCAACCTTACTGTCAGATGTTATTAAGCCACCCGAGGGTCTTCGACTAGGCTTAACGACGAATATCTATTGATATTAACCGGGACCAACCGCTTAACGTGCCTTCCGAAGCACGGTGATGCTTGTAAATAGACGTCACTTAAATAGTCAGAATGGTCACCCATCCAAAACATTATCGCGCCGTAGGTTGCTAACTTTTGGTATCACTACCAAAGCGCTGCAACCACTGCGCCACAAGCACATCGTATTCGTAGCGTTTACCTAGCATTAACTTGTCAACTTGTATGGGGAAACTGACAGTTTTTGACGTTTGGACGACACGAATATGTTATGAAAATGTTCGTGCTCACCCCACCTTTCCACGGATATTTAAGTAAGTTTTAATACTTCAAAAACCATAACTTCATCACACTCACATGCTCCTTAATTATATTTTTGGATAGAGATCATATTTTATGATACGACATAATGTGAGCTGGAACACGCGATTCAATCCCCGTCATAAGTTTTGGAACTCCAGTCAAATGTAATGTTCATAATAAGTTTTCGCATAATTTTTGTTTGTATTCGTAAACGAGTATTTCGCTCGCGAACGATAAAAGTCTCATTTTCTAAAGTTATAACACAAAGGGTTGTTGACTCATGGATGCTAACAGCCATATGTATAACAACATTTTGATAGCTTAGCAGTTTTTTGTCGAAAACTTGGATTCCAAAGGATAATAGTCCTCCTGGCCGATTTCGACCACGACGGCCAATCTCAAAAAAGATTAGCCAACTACACAGTAGATATTATAGTGCACAAGTGTGAGCGCAATACACAAGTGCACTCACTGTTCCATCAGTCTCTAAGTTCGGTGAGAAGGCAATCCGACATGACCGGAGAGAGATCAGGCGCAGGACCAACGGCTTAACGTACTTTCCGAGGCACGGAGGTGTAACACCACCAACTTCCCGACTCCGAGCTGTTTTAGAGAAATGCATGAGAAAATCTCGGAAACAGTTTTGGCTCAACTTGGGATTCGAACCCAGGACCTTTCGGACGTAAGGCAGGAACTTTGCCACTACACCAACGAGGCACTCAAAAGATAGATAAGATAGATAAAAGAAAGATAGTCCAAAGGATATAAATTGGACGCGATTCCATGGAAATGATGCAACCCACAACTTTACTCAAAACGACTTAAGTATACCAAAATCAAAGCAATCGCTCTTGAATGTTGTAAATTAAGATGTGGTCGGGGGTTGGTAATGTCTGTCTAGTAACAGCATATTAATATATTCTTTGTTAGAGTTTCATACACAACATAAATATAGAAAGAACTCGATAGTAGGAAAACTGTGAGAGTAATAACTATGACAATAATGTCATAAAAACCCTGAAACTTAACAGTCTGAGCTTTATAACGTACGGTTTATAATTTTAAAAAAACTTTGCAACTTTGTCGCAGTAAGAATCATTTAAGAAATACAAGAACAGAAGGGGTACCATTGTTACCATCATAAGAAGAACGTATTGTAACCATAATCAGATAAAACACAATACCCTACCATTCCGACCAGCGAACTATCTGTTTGTTTACCAAATAGCGAATTGAACATCGTCTATTTTCAGTCCACTCTCAATCCCGAGGTCCTACTCTCCAACAGTCTCAATATTCGACGACCACATTGGTGTAATGGTCAAGAAGTTGACTATTAACCAAGAGGTCGCGGGTTCGATCCCCGCACTGTACAAACATTTGTGTGAATGAACGTGTCTGCTTGTACTGGTCTAGGTGTTATATGTATTTATTTAAGTTTATTTGTAACTAGTGCCCCCCCCGCAACTTCGTCCGCGTGAAATCCCTTTGTTTTCAAAATCGCGGTCGAATGGGATAAAAAGTATCTTTTGTCCGTTTCCAGGTTCTAAGCTACCTCTCCATCAATTTTAAGCCAAATCGGTTCATCCGTTCTTGAGTTATAAATAGTGTAACTAACACCACTTTCTTTTATATATATATAGATAGATACCACTGTTGATTCTGATAATCTGTAACACAAGTGCTTATGTTACTTACCACGGAGTCAGATCAATGTATGTGATGTTGTTGTATATTGAAAAAAAAACTATCTAACTATGACTTAAGTTAGATAACTGTCAGTATCATACTTAAAGCTAATTTAGGCGTTGTTCTGCGAGAGCGACGTAATGCGACCAGTGCGACGCGAGTCTACGCGAGTAATACTTCAAAGATCTAATTCACTGCAGATAGAATCAGGCATTACTTTGCGGAAATTCATGACTAAAGCTGAAAAAGAGAGTTATTCTGCTTTAAATTTCCACTAAACGACGTCAGCGCAGGAACCCAAATACATCCAACTGTAACCACTTGAAAAAACTAGAGCTGGAAGTCGCAGGACTAACAATACAACTCACAACGTGTCACAGAAGATGCACCCGGAAACACAACACTGACAGCAACAAAACACTTTTGTTTTGTTACAGTTGGATGTATTCGGGTTCCTGCGCTGGCGTCGTTTAGTGGAAATTTAAAGCAAAATAATTCTCTTTTTCAGCTTTAATATCAACAGCATCTTTTCCGTTTGTCAGGTTGCGTTGTTCACGAATGACAACGGGTTAGCTTACACCCGTTTGTATGAATACGACAGTTAAAATTGCAGTCAAAGGAAGACAGAATATTGAGACCGGTCATAATCCCATTACCTCCGATTGTAGCCATCTGCAACACCTGCCGTAAAAATTTACCTATTGCCATAGTGCCAAGATTAAACATAGTTAGTCACAGTGTCAGGTACCAAGCCATAAAATTATTTAATGCATTGCCAACTGAACTAAAGACTATCTATAATTTGTTCACATTTCGAGATAAGCTCAAGGCGTTCTTATTGAAAGAACGTTTCTATTCGCTGGATGACTTCTTAAAAGATTGTAATTAGATATAAGTACAAATAATCTCTTTTAACCTGTATTGACTTTATGATATGACGTGATAATATGGTAAATTTATGATTATGATTTCCAATGCGATTTTATTATTGTTTATGGAATAAATGTCTTTACTTTGTCCCTGCCACTCATGCGCGATTGTATGTGCGAGCGAGCAGGATGGCTGGAGTCGAAAATAAGAAGTAATCCGGAGTAGAGACTCGTTTCGTTCTGGACGCATTTCCCAGGGGGTTAGATACAATAAATCAAATGTGAAAAGTGATACCTCTACTCGGATTGCTCTCGACAGGAAATTAGCGCTAGTGATGTTAACGGGCTGGTGAAAACTATCGATATATACATATCTGATATCGATACATCTGTCATGAAATAGTGATGTAACTAAAAGAGAAACTTAGGACTATAGTTAGAACCATATTTAAGAGACTTCTTTTTAGAATTGGATAAAGATACTTTTTTGTTTGTTTAAAGGAGAACAACGGCATTTTGAATATTACAAACTTTAAAATATGAACCAAAATATATTTACAGGCTGCATATTGAAATGTAGATATTTACGCAACAAACCATATCAAATACAAAACCTCCCTATCCTCTTAGGGAACCGGCGGAAAATACACGTAAAGCATGAAATAATACGACAATAACAACACCTCGAGGCCTTCAGAGATACATTTGATGTTCTTTTAATAAACTTAATGTTAGGAATTATTTTCAGAGAGAGTATCAAAATGTCCTTTACTCGTGCCTTGGGAACGATACGTTTTGATTACAAAGGAGTATAACAAATGTTTCATGTTTAACAAGGGTAAATTATAAATGTTAATAAATGTTCTGCTGTGACATAGATAGCCTAGTTAATTGGTGTTTGGTTGTAATAATCGGAAATATTAATTAGATATTAATGACCGGCTAACCGCATAACTATTAAGCTCGTTGGAGCACAAACAACATATACAAGGTGTAACAAAAAACCCCGTTATAACTGAAGGGTGTTGTTGTGCCCGGAAAACTGCACAATATTCCCAATGATACCTTGGTCAAAATCTCAAAAATAAAATCGGACCTCCCCAGTACAAAATTGCCAATCAGCTGATCGATTTACTATGGTAGAGCCAAAAGATTTTTTGAGATTTGGACCTAGGTTTCTTAGCGAAAGTAGTTCAGGTTTACGGGCACAACAGCACCCTTCAGTTATAACGGGGTTTTTTGTTACACCTTGTATACATACGAGTACAGATATGTCTAAACAAGTACTTTTTAACATTAATAAGTTTCAAACATTAAAGCAATTTTATAATCATTTTCAAAATTACGAGTGACGACGAATGGCTTATATGTGTATGTACCTAGGGCCAAACGTTAGCGTTTCAAAATTAACAAACTTATTAATGACTTTTTCAAAGCCGTCTCACAATTCCATGTCAGTTCAATAACCTCTCAGATAACCTACAACTAAATAATTCACCATTTATTTTCAATCCGAAACGCTGACGGCCGATCGATCGCTACGGGCTACGGCGTAGTCGTTCGTAGCATTTAGCGAAAATGCCGTAGGCGCGTAGCCGCTACGAAATTAAAATTCTTTTTATTCGCTACGAATGATGCGCGTTTACTATTTAAAAAATGCTATCAAATATACAGAAGTAAAAACAACCACTTTTCGTTAGCTTTTACAAGGAGCGGGCGCGATATTTTAGTTTCATTTAAAAAATATATATTTTTTCCTTTTTACACAATTGGAAATCAGAAATAAGAAAAACAACTGTTTTATACCGTAGCGAGAAATTAAAAACATATTTTTTTAAACCAATCCCATTGCAAATCCGTAGAAAACAGAATTTGCAAAGATTTCTTTCCCCTTTTCGAGTGGCGTCTATTGATTCGCCGCCGAAAAGTTTTAAGGTGATTAATTTCACTAAAAGTTTTAATTGAAGGGATGACATCGGGCTAATAAATTGGCTCAACGAACAATACAAGTTTGATGATGACAAATTGGGATAGCTCCGGCATTTAGGTCGACAGAGGCGGAGGATCGATTTACATTTATCGATTAATTAATCAGTACAGTTTCTCGATGCGTATTTTTATGACGATTAAAAAGTACTTTAAGCAAAACATTTTTTTCAAACTGCGTTATCTACCCGTTTGCTTCCCCTTTAAATATGGTCAAAATTAGTGCTGAAAATTGAAATTGACAGACGGCATTTTAACCAACGATGGCCACGAAATCGAACATAAATATACTAATTAATAACAATAATAATAATAAACAACAACATCACATACATTGATCTGACTCCGTGGTAAGAAACTTAAGCAATTGTGTTACAGAAATTAGAATCAACAAAGGTATCACAAATTAATTTAAATAAATACATAGAACACTCAGACACAGTACAAACAAGACGTTTTCATGCATATAAATGTTTGTACAGTGCGAGGATCGAATCCGCGACCTCTTATAGTCCAACCATATACACAGAAGTGGTCGCCACTAAAAATTGAATTGCAGCCCTGCTGATGAGTGGCAAACTACAATGCAATATAACTACAGTATACTAAGCAAAACAGGCGCACAATCGCAGACAAAAGTGCTAATATTATTTAAGCTGTTCAACAAGTGATACGGCGACAAACGGGGTGCCGAGCCAAGAATAACAAACTACAATACAAATCGTATACAACGCTTTGTAAGGAATTGTATACATTGACTTTTATGTATCATATGGCATAAGCGCGATCATGTGAAATGTCCATTAAAATAATACTTTTTTTATTTTAAAAAAAATTTAGGACTTTTACCACAGGTAATGCCAGTCCCATCGTACCCTACTAAATGTTTTTATAACTAGGTTAATAATATGTTAATTTAATAATTTACATACACAATTAGAATTAAATAAAACAAAAAAAAAACAGATTTGCAGTCAAAAGATACATAACCAATAAAAACTAGTAACCATTTCACAAATTTGTTTGGCTGCAACCGTCGTGGGTTCAGCCAATGAAGACTGAAAAGCACCAACGTCTGTTTACTTTAGGAAGTTCTTTATATTTTAAAGCGAGAACGAAACTTATAACAAAGACTTTGTTGCTCATTCTCAATTTAATGGGTATAAACAACTAATGATACTCATGCGGAACTCGTGTATTATCTACTCCTTGCCTAAAGTGAGAAAAAAATTATCACGTGTAAACCGCGTTTTGAAAAATAAACCTAAAGCTAAATCGTAGACCGGTATAAAAATATGCTTGTGCTAGAAAAAGACAGATAAGATAAACAAAAGCCGGCGTCGGTCTACCTACCTCATTGAATCGGGAAAGCGAGGGAACGGCGATCTCTTTTTTTTTCAATCGTGTCGCACGGTGCATCATCAAGTCACGAAAGTCCTTTTTGTTTCTTTAAGCATTTAACTTTTGCGATAACATAATACCAAGATTAGTCCACTTGTAATTGTACACAAGTATTGTCGATGTTTTCATTTTTTGTCGTATTGTGGTCTCCACCTTTTATACTCGTATGTATGGCCAGCGTCTAATTTAAAATTGACAAATACGTATAGAATAGAATAGAATAGTTTATTTGCTCTTGAATACGGTACATATCAGATCTTTAAAATAACGCATATAGTTCTCACATATTCAGCTATATGAAGAACCATGCAAATATAAACATAGAATTGGAAATATGTGTACTCACATTACACATTACAAAACAATAGGTAGGTACTATGAAATCAAATGTCAATATCATTCATTTATGTCAGTATACAAAATCAATACCATTAAAATAAAATGTCAATATTAATCAAAATAAAATGTGTCCGTCACATAAATTTTCTTTTTATTTTAAATTATTAAAAAAACACATTTTTTGCCTTGAAAAACCTGCTAATTTCTCCCCAAAGAGAGCGTATTAAAACTGAAAATGTTAAAACTATTATTTACAACGGCATAAGTCATGTAAAATGTCAACTTTTAATCGTGTTGCCGCTATTTTCTTTCGGGTGCCCATAACATCAATTCTATTTAATCGTGGTTTTATAGGACATAAATTCGGGTTTATTTTAACAGTTTTCGAAAACTGTTTTATATTTATGATGTAAGGAAATGGAACGGGCATTGCATCGATAAGAAATGACAGTGAAATGATTTTGAAAGAGAAAACATTTATTTTACTCAGGAGCCAATGCGTGTTTTATGAAGTGGTAGGGAATTTATGTTGGGACTAACTTTCGTCACATCTCGGAAATAGACAATTCGGGACGAAAATAGCTTACGGCTACTCGAGGTCAGATACCCAAACATTAATCGTGATTACCTTTCTCGGACATTTGTTGACTAATGTACACTGTAGCTGGAGTCACGCTAATACATCACTACTGTGGGCAAAAAAGCGATTAATTCCTACTAATATTATAAATCGGAAAGTCAGTTTTTTTGTTTGTTTGTCCTTCTTTCACCGTACAATGGAGCACTGTTATGATTTTTTTTGTGTAGAGGTAGGTAAGAGGCTGGAGAACATAGGCTACTTTTATCCGCGATAAAAAGTCTCCATCCTATGTAAAAATTGAGTAATTATTTAAAGATCAATTTTGGGGATGAAATTAAATTAAACTGGGAAAAAGTCACTTTTGTCCCTTTATCATGTCGCAAAGGAACAATCTTATGATATGTTATTTGTGATTGTAGGTAACAGGCTGGAGAGTGACATAAGCTTTTTTTCCAACAAAACATATTAATCCTATGTAAAAGATGTCAAAAAACTAAAATACATGTAGACGAAGTTGCGGGAGGCCGCCAGTTTTTGATAAAATTATAGCTTGAGATAGCCTAGGTTAAGTGAAAATTGCCTATTTTTTGATGAAGGAAGGTCAACCTAAAACTGTTTTATCCTAAAAATTTTGAACGTAAGAATAAAGAAGATGATAAAGATTTGTCAAGTGATGAAATCAACAAAATACACAAACTGAGTAATGAGTTTTTCAATTAAAAACAAGACAATTTAACAAGACTTTCGGTAAATAACTGCTGTCAAAATTTCGTAATATGGATCTTAAATGTTGCTACATAAGAATACCAAGTCTGAAAAGTATGCAATATTATCAAGTTGTTATTATGCTTTAACATTGGCAAAATAATTCCGTGGAACTATAGAGTCATTAAGATGCTTCGACAAACACGCAACAATTGCACAATTACAATGTACCATTGCCAGTTTTAAACGACATAATATTATTGGTTCTAGTGACGAATAATCCCATCATCAGTTCAAAGACACCTGGAGGTCCTACTCTATAAGCCAATTTCTGTAGTATCGAATGTGCCTGTCCCTGTCAATCACGCTCGCTTGAACGTTCAAGGGAAGTCGATAAATATCCACAGAGTACGAAATAAAGACCCTCAATACAAGAACTTGCGTGATCGCGTGCTCTAATGTTGAGATATCAGGGGTGCTGTGTGGGACAAAATGTGAGCGGAGTTGTTTTATGACTTTATCATATTGCTGAACGAAAACGAAAGTACCGTACGTTTTCTAGTATAAATCCATTTCCAATAAAATCCAATAAAATTCATTTATTTCTGTAACAACTAGCACTTTTACACGTCCCAACATATAAATTAACCCTACCAATTCGGGACAATTTGGGCCAGTGCTGAGAAGAAGCGGCGCAAGAAACTCAGCCACTATTGTCATTGCCTCTTTTCAAAATTGATTTACAATAAATTGTAATTGTGTGCATTTAAACAATTCCATATATCTTCGTCATTTATATAACCATCAATTTTATAATATCCTTTCGACATTAATACATCTTTTACAACTGTTTTAAATTTATCTAAAGGCAATTAAATTAAAGTTTCAGGTAATATACGTGTCACAATAGGTAAGCATGATAGTAGCCGTTCAAACAAATATTCATCATTAATCGCCATATTGAAAACACCTAGGACCTAGCGCCGCGGTGCTACTGATTCAACTAATTCAATTGGAAGGCAGCTTTTGAATCAGCTGTAGTGTTGAACGTTTTGAGCGCCTTAAATATTCAATTGTGCGATTGAATGGCGTCAGTTCAGGTAAAGGGCTGGCTGTTCAATTGAACGGCTATTTTAACAAGTTGGCTGCTGGCTGTTGTTGGATAGCATACATATATTTAAAAAACGATGACCTTCATTGAAATGGTACTTTGACACTTTTAAAGCTACTCGACTATTGACTAGCTTCCTGCCAGCAGCTTTGCCCGCATGCTATTTGGTGCTATTAATATATTAAATAAAATATAGCATAGGGATGTAAGTTCTAATAGTAAATTCTTTTTTTAAATCTGTCCTGTAGTTTTGGAGCCTAGAAAGCCAATACGAGAGAGCTTTGTTATCAACGAGGCTAAAGATTTCGGTTTCCTCTTCATTACCTCGTGTTGTTCTTTATATTCTTCTCGCGAATATACGGGATGAGTGAAATTCCTATAAAGCTTATTTGGAGAATCGAAGAGAGCTCTGTATCGTTAATTAATCTGTATTTCCGATGCAATAGTTTGCCGACTGTCACAAAACTTTAAATCCATACTCATATTATGAATGCGACAGTAACTTTGTCTGTCTATCTGTTACTCAATCACGCCTAAAACACTCAACCAATTTGCATGAAATTCAGTATGGAGATATTTTGATACACGAGAAAGGACATAGGCTTACCCCGGGAAAATGACGCATTCCCTTGGAAAACATTCGGTTGGGCCGATCGTTTTTTTTTGTATAAAAAATGAATCGCTGTTGTTAGTCTCACTAAAATTCGCGATCGGCTGAACCGATTTCAATAATTTTAGCCTTGAAATATTTGTGGAAGTCCGTGTAAACGATGAGAAAATATTGATACATTGCGAAAACAGCGTGCAGGATAGCGTCTGCCGGGTCCACTAGTTAATCATAAAATATTTAAAAAAAAACATGAATAAACTACCCGTGCTTACTTTCATAGCTTGTGTCAAGCACCTAGACATCGTGATGATTTCGCATATAGCTTAAAAGCGCCAATTCTGACATAAGATATATCTAGAGGTATTAGTTAGAGGTAGTCATTTTCAGCTGTCCATCTTACAAGCCCGATCTTGTGAGCGCTAGTGAGAGGGACGGCTATACTAATTGTAAATTAAATACTCGTAAATGGAGATTAATTAAGCGTAGCGTCCCGAACCCTGAATGGAACTGAACTATCGATTTAATAATAATAAATATACAACAACATTACATACATTGATCTGACTCTGCGGTAAGTAGCTTAAGCACTGGCGTTACAGATATCAGAGTCAACAGTGGTATTTCAAACAAACTTAAATAAATACATATAACACCCGGACCAGTACAAACAGACATGTTCATGCACGCAAATGTTTGTACAGTGCGGGGATCGAACCCGCGACCTCGGAATGACTCGCGAAGTCAACTTCCTGACCATTACAACGAAGTGGTCGTCATTTAAACGTATTTACTTCAAAGCGCTCACGCCTATTCTGTTGATAGAATATTACTAGTATTTTAATATCATGTGATCACTCCAAAGAAATACGAGCAAGGAAGTCAGACTTCTTGTATACACCACAGTCGTACAATAAGTAGGTAAGAAATAATAATTGTAAGCCATATACCTACATGCATTGCTTGGACCCTAAAAAAAAGCGAAAGAGCTTCCTTAAAAGGAGTATCGATTAAGGAATTAAAAAAAATAAAAGTTAAAAAAAACACGCTTTTGGTAACTAAAAAAAATCTAAGTACAATTTTTTTTATTTCAGTGGAGTAAAAAGCGTTGGGTGCACTTTATGCCGTTTTTATAGTTCTCTTTTATAGTTGCCAATAAAAAAATGATTTTGATGTATACTATATTAAGCACCCCACTGTTTTTACAATACTATGATTTAATTTATTTGTACTTTGAAATTATTTTCAAATTTTTTAGACAGCAATAAAGCGTGTGTCAGTTTATTAAACTTTTATTTTTTATTTTTTTTAGTTAATATGGATAATGGAAAAAAAATATCAAATTATTGCATTGTCAGCGGTACTTGATACGCCGTTTCAAATTAATCCGATTTTTGGAAGTTGGTGAAAACTGAGCTCAAAGATTCCGTTATATACATACATTCATACAGGCCGGGCTAATAAAAGCGTGTTAAAAACGGCGAATATGCAATAGTTTAACATTGACCAAACATCTCAGAGCTAGCGACACCCAAAAACTCAGCGGGGCGTACTTACACCACTAAATAAATAAATAAATAAATATTTCACAACAATCACACCAATTCTCTAGTCCCAAATTAAACTACGAGGCTTGTGTTATAGGTACTAGACAACGGATAAATGTACTTAAATACTTTTATTTTGTAAATAAATACATATTATACATAGAAAACACCCAGACCAGTACAAACACACGTGTTCATGCACACTTATGCTTGTACTGTGCGGGGATCGAACCCGCAACCCTTGGTTTTAGAAGTCCGACATGTGGACCACTGCACCAAGCGGTCGTCAAACACTGAGCCACAAAAGTCTCACACGTCACCACCTTTAGTGCATGTACCATGCGTTGCGAAACCTTAAAGAACCGTTTACCTTCAAACGGCGCCATTTTGAGAGTTTTCTTCAGACGTCCCCACACAGCCCTACTCGGCATTAAGCCAAGGCTTTTCACTTTGAACTAAGACTTTTAATTACTTACCCGTAAATTTGGTTTGGATTAAGCCCCGCTTTGCTTTCATGCCGTAAACACGAGCGAGAAGTTTAGCATGAAATCTTGCGTTTATTTCCTTTTGACAAAGTTAAGATAAAGCATGCCATGCAGTAATCGAAGCCTTAAACATAGTAACCGATACTTAATTATTTTTAATTATTTGTAATTTAATCAAGGCAGTTTAAAATTTCACCATGAAATTGCATTTGACCAAAAAAAACTTAATTATTCGTTCATAATGTATGTCACACATGAGTTTATTATTAAGTTTATACTCTATCAGCCACACTATTAGAAATACTCATATAATTAGTCAAGCAAAAAGATCTGAAATACCCTATATATATATAACTTATCTGTAATATAAAATTGCATTATCCTTGATTGGCAAACTAAATTACGAGGCATTCATCAATTTAGATAATCTACATGAAAATAACTACTAAGGTTGCATAAGCACCAGGTACGCAGACATTAAAATCGTCAGACTTTCATAGAATCACGTTCTATGTCAAGGAAAATCATGCGGTTTGATACGATCAACCACTTAGACAATTGCCGGTGTTTGTTATTATTATTTCTGCATTAAGTACGCAGTAGTCACCAATAGACGTCGAGATCAGACAAAAATACGGAAAAATACACCACAAAACACAAAAGCACTTTCATTTTAAAACAATAAAATTATCTTTGTACTTGATAATTTTTTACAATATCTTGACGCACTGAAAACTACCTATGTGAGACGTATTTTCTTACGATTGGAAAAATAATTTTACTCTGTGTTTGAACGTATTTATAAGCAATAGGCATGATGACACCTATCGTAAATATTTTTAAGACCATTGTGTTTTTAAAACATAACCTCTATGAAGCTAGTAAAACCAATTTATTTCCAAAAAGCTGTAGGAACCAATTTTTATATTACTTTAATATAACCATAGAAATCAATAAATATTCAGTCAATTGACTTCGATTTCTGATACTAAATTATGGCGTCAAATTACAGTATTCCCATACAAAATCTATGGAGGCAGATCGTTTTGACAGATGATAAAGAGTTTGACAACGATCGGTGGTGTCATCTAGCTCATTTATTTTGAAGATCTGAATATCTGAGGTGGACTCCCAGCAGCCATATTCCACGTTCGTTTAATTTATATTATTATTTTATCGATAAATTCGATCGATACCACCATTTTAATGAAATGCTTTGATTAAATCAAATGGCACCTAATTTTATAGCCGTAATAAAATTGGTGTTTAACACGAAAACTGTGTTAAGTACTCGCTTTTATTGGTCCGTGTTTCCTTTGATTTGATAAAACAGAACCACGTGGAAATAAATGAAAAATAATTAATAGCCTAATAAAGGAAAGGTAATTGGTTAGTACATTTTAATCGACTAAATACAGGGTGTTCCTGAATAAAGTGAAACCCCAAAAGGAGGTGGAGCTAGACCAATAAAGATTGCAAAAATAATGAATTTTAAGTAAGAATTGTGTGTAGCTAACTATTTGGAGAGCAATCGCCCGGATCGCGAGAGGTGTGGGTTCGAGTCCCGCCTGTGGCAGTCCATTTTTCTTAAAGTGTGTTTTGATTTCACATTATATATAAGTTTATTTGATTGTTTGAGTTTTCAAATTATAGGTATAAACATTTAAAAACTTAAATCACTCCGTATATCGATATTGTATCGATTTTAACTAAGTATGACCTGACAGTTTAATAGAATGACTGAATCGTATTGGTATGAATGACGGTAAATCTACTGGGACATGACAAAATATATTCGATTTTCTTTATGAGTAGGTACAAGTTTTGGCTTCTCAAACTCTGAATCACCTTGTATCAGGTCCTATTTAAACAGCACAATAGCTGCTATACTAGTAATTAAAGATCAAACAAGTGCATTGGAATGTCGTATTGCAACAGCTCGGTCTACATAGGATCCACCTGTAAAGGTGACGTGATGGGTCTTATAATAGCATCATTCCGTGATGTGAAACGGCTGTTCTAGGCTTGTTCCATTTCGGTCATTAAAAGGAACGCTCCGAACTAGTACAGTCGTTCAAAGGAACTAGTTCGGTCTTCTAGTACTATTAGTTCATTGTAGTTCATTCACATAATTATAGACCTTATTACAACCATATAACGTAAAATTTCGTGCAACAAACTAGTTTTTCGGTCATCTAGTACTACTCGTATTAGTTCATTGATTGATACTTAAGAACGCAACGAACGCAGTCTCCAAATGCATATTTTTTTTTCTAATTTATTCACTCAAACCATTACTCAAACTATAGTGATTCATAAATATTTTTCTCCCAACTTTTCTTCATGCTGTATGGGCTAAGTCCCTTTGCCTTCCCAGTTCAGGGTTAGTTGTAAAAAAAAAACAATGACCAGAAAGAACGACTAGCAACCATTTTTAATGATTAAAGACTTTATTACATGCAGAATAAAGTAAAAAATCGTAAAACTCGTTCGGTCATCTCGTCTTAGTAGTTCATTGTAGTTCATCCACTTCATTATGGACTTTATTACAAAGGTAATAAAGTAAAAACTAGTTTTGTAGTTCGTCAGGTCTTAATCGTTCATTATTGTTTCTCTCGTTCGCACGCCAGCGGGTCCTCATCTCTTATCTCTCTTGCTCCGACTGTCGTACTTATTCGTTCGGAACTAGGTTCCCGCGACTCTGCTCTTTCCTTGGTGGTTGGTTAGTTCAGTGTACTAGATGACCGATTGGGTTCTACGAAACGGAATAGTTCGTTCTAGTTCACATGAAGGAACTAGTTCCTAATAGTTCGTAGGACATGAACTACACAAGCCTAGGCTGTTCCAAATTTAGTACTGAATTGAACCAGCTTTGATTATGATTAATAGTAGGTATTTTTACTGCTTAATTGGTGTAGAGGCAAAGTTTCTGCCTTACATCCGAGAGGTCCAGGGTTCGAATCCCAGGTCCAGCCAAAATTGTTTCTTAGATTTTCTGTCATGAATTTCTCAAAAACAGCTCGCAGTCGGGAAGTTGGCGGTGTTGTACTCCCGTGTCTCGGAAATAACGTTAATCCATTGGTCCTGCGCTTGATCTCTCTCCGGTCATGTCGGATTGCCGTCTTACCGAACTTTGAGAGTGATGGAACAGTGAGTGCACCTGTGTATTGCACTCACACTGGTACACTATAATATCTCTTGCGTAGTTGGTAGTTGTAGTTTAATGCACTCGATTTTATTTGTACTACAATGATGTGATGATCAGATTACTCCTACCTATAAGGACTTTAAATCCCGCGTACTATCTATCAATATAATATTGACTTTTCTCTGTAAAATAGAGAGAGCAAGGCGATTATTATAAATAAAATACAACACCATCACATACATTGTTCTGACAACGTGGTAAGTAGCTTAAGCACTTGTGTTACAGATATCAGAATCAACAGTGATATTACAAATAAACTTAAATACATATAACACCCAGACAGTGCGGGGACCGAACTCGCGACCTGTTGGTTAATAGTCAACTTCTTGACCATTACACCAAAGTGGTCGTAAAAGTGAATGATAAACATCACCGATTAACTTTCACTCATCCCCTCAAAATCTCATAACGCTAAGCATTTTATTTAGCTGTAGCTGCTTTCTCAAACTTTTTTTGCCAACCCACCACAATTTTATATCACAATCATCAAAACACTAGTACACGTATTTATTTATACTACAATCAAGATGTGTCTATGGATCTATACACGCTCGAGCACCACAGACAAGCATGTCAGCAGTCGCCGACGGACAAATTGCATCGGACCAAGATAGCATCAGGATGGACCGAAATATAACATCACTCGGCTGATACACCACTTAATCACCTGGCAGAGGTATTAAGACTTCAGTTGTTAAACTTTTAAATGCACTTGATCTGTACAAAAAAGTGCACTCTTTTTGAACCACTTTTTGAATTAATCTCCATAATCTAGATTAAGAAATTTACCAGGATTAAAGTAAGATACAACAACATCACATACATTGATCTGACTCCGTGGTAAATAGCTTAAACACTTGTGTTACAGATATCAGAATCAACAGTGGTATTACAAATAAACTTTAATAAATACATATAACACCCAGACTAGTACAAACATACATGTTCACGTACAAAAATGATTGCACAGTGCGGGAATCGAACCCGCGACCTTTTGGTTAGTAGTCAAATTATTGACCATTACACCAAAGTAGCGTCAAATAGCGTCGATAATAGCGGTTAATGATTATAAAGCTTCTTATGGCTACAAACGGAGAGAATGGAACGAGCGCGGCGAGGCGTGACTGGACTTTTTGACGCTTGCTTTATCTCACCATAGGGATCGAACACAAATGTATATAAGAAAGGCGATTTTATCTAAAGTCAGTAGCTACAATTAGTTATAAATAAGCTACGGGGCTACACCCAGCTTTGAGAACCATTGAACTAAAACATTATTTTCCTAATCGTAATTCAATCAAGAATGTTACGCGTTTGCCAAGCGTATAGGTCAAATTCTTCTCGTTTAGGTGCTCTTAAGGTGGATACAGACTGTATATTTTGTTCCATGATCGGCGTAACAATGCATATGAATCGTTTTTTTTTCAAAATTCACTATTAACATCCCTTTGGGATACTGCACTCTAGTTTGCGCTTGCTCGAAAAACTGACAAATCCAAAAAAGAATATAAATCACTGCGGACAAATAATAAATCGGCCCGGAGGAGCATAGCTTATTATACGAACTGAGCTAGTTTTCTAAAAGTCAAGTTTAATAAAAGTCATGCATTATTTGTATGACCTAACCTTAACTATTGAACTACATATTTCATTATCATTTTTTTTTAATTTTTGATTGTTAATTTCTTGGTTTCTTTACCACTGCATCCCTTGCTAAGTGTCAGTCTGCAAAAAATTTACCGTGCTTATCGCACGTACGATAGTGATTTTCATTAATTAAGTAATATGTGCTTGTTGATTTTTGTTCTTTTTTGTAGTGTGCAACTAAACAGTTATCTAATCGAATGTGCAGCATATTATTTTCAAGCATAATATTTTTATATGCCATGAGTCTGTGCGCACCTTTAGTCGTTCGCTATCACGTTCAATTTAGTTGACACAAATAGTTACGTTAGTTGCTGATGGCCATTCCTAGCGTGGGTCACATCAGCTCGCTTTGAGCTCTGATTTATTGCGATTGAAGGTAGGAGGGGCTACTGAACGTGATAAACCGAAATAGATATTCTCGTTTTACGTAATTAAGACTGGTGCAGCTTTACCACAATTATATAACACAGTGTAAAATGCTGGTCTAAAGTTAAGACAATAAATTACTACAAAGGAGATATTAAAGTGCACAAGTGTGTGCGCAATTCACAGGTGCACTCACTGTTCCATCACTCTCTGAGTTCGGTGAGACGGCAATCCGACATGACCGGAGAAAGATCAGGCTCAGGAACAACGGCTTTACGTGCTTGCCGAGGCACCGGGGTGTAACACCGCCAACTTTCCGACTCCGAGCTGTTTTTGAGAAATTCATGACAGAAAATCTCAGAAACAATTTTGGCTCGACCTGGGATTCGAACCCAGGACCTCTCGGAATTCGGATGTAAGGCAGAAACTTTGCCACTACACCAACGAGGCAGTCGGCAAATAAATACTCAGTACTTATTTCAATACGCCATAATCAAAAACGAAAATCGTCGTCATTATGCCAAACCGAACAACTTACTTTCACATAAAAACCTGGAGTAATCTTCATTGAACGCCCTTCCAAAATCCGATCTCGTTAGCATTTATCGATATACCTTGGCAATAAAATTAATGTCTTAATAAATTGGAGGACGCAGTCAGGGTCGCAGACATGTTAATAGCATGTTTTATTGCTTTCGAAAATGATGATGATGTGCACTGGAATTTTGCATAATGCGTTTCTGTTGATGATGTTTTGATACACGCGCGATAAGTTGGCATATTTGATAACAATTAATTAACAAAAGTCGCTTTTATTTTTTAAAATATAGGTAAATCTTATTTAAAAACGTTGTTTTTGTTGAAATTGGACATTTGGACATAATGGTTATAAGACTATCTTTCCACAGTCTATATGCATATTATCTTCAAATGTAGCTGTGTATGTATTTATTTAAATTTATCTGTAATACCACTATTGATTTTGTGCACTATTGAACACAAGTGCTTCAGTTATTTACCACGGAGTCAGATAATGAATAAAAAAAAAAAATATTTACTAAGTTCAGTAGCCCCTCCTATCTTCAATCTATGTGATGTTGTTGTATTTATTTATTTGATATTACAATTCTAGTTCAAAGTTCAGATTGTAATACATCCATCAATATAAACCAATTCATAATAGTAATTAAAGTAATTGAAGCATACAAATACATTCGACGTTAATCACAATGATGGGTCGTAAAATATATATTTTTGTTCAAAATACGAACGAAGTAAGTATTGAAATAAAATAACAAAATAAATAAAATAGGGTTTACCTAAGTGCGGCTCTGGGTCCGGCAAGGACAACCGAGGCGTCAATTTTTTATGATGTCAAAAACCTGGATGTATGAAAATGGTTAAGGAAAAAGAAACAAATAAGGAAATAAGCAAATATACTTACGTAAATAAACCGTATCATCTCATTTCAATTTAGATTCATTACATTTACATTTTCGAAAATTGTATATTACCCAGCAAGAGAGAACAATGGCGAAAAAACACATAATAATAAAGGTTACACGTAATCCTGAATCGTCAGAAAAAATACATTTTAGCGACAATGACTTTTCTCCCCTAACGCAATAAGAAAGGTGTGTCAGGATACCTACACACCTTTCCTTGAAATTCTTTTGTTTTAACTGTGACTTGCGGCCATAGACAACTACGCAAGGTAGACGCTCTTTTTGTTATAAATGGCCAGACACATTTACCTGTTGCCCTTGATAGTAAGTAAAACTATCGCTAAGGGTGGATCATGTTTATCTAGTTCTGACATACAGCGCAATGATCGCACTTTAAATTTTGGTTAAAACATTGGGTAAAAAAGGTTGTACTTAGTATTAGGTTTGAAATAGCAGTCTTAAAACTAATAGTACAAGCAACAAAATAAATTGGCATTACAACAGTTGGCTTTTTCGTCGGATTACTAATCTAGTATACTAGGAGCAAATTGCCAATTTTTGTATAAGACGCTAAAAATTGCAAACAATCATATCGCGATACGTCGAACTTTTCTGTTTTTTTTTTGTGTTCAAAAAAGGGTTATCTTATCTTATTGTCGCAATACTTCAGTGGATTATGATGACTAAATCGTATTATAGAGAATATTTTCTGGTATTGCAAGGTTCAGTCAGGCTACCCAAATTTGTCTGCGCTCGCGCCAAACATGGAATTTTACGAGTTACGAGGGCCCTCCATTTAAGGAACAATGTGATATTAAACAAAAATCATTACTTCGCTGTTTACTGTCGAACGTTCATGAACAATGACTTTGGGGGCCCAACGCTCCAGGTAAAAGGTCTCGGGAAAAAATATCGAGAAACACAATATAACTGAAAGTAACAAAACGCCTGGTAAGGGAACGTTTACATATCACGTCTTTTTTTGACGACCGCTTAGTGCAATGGTCTACATGTCGGACTTCTAAAACCAAGGGTCGCGGGTTCGATCCACGCACAGTACAAGCATATGTGTGCTTGTACTGATCTGGGTGTTTTCTATGTATAATATGTATTTATTTACCCAAAAAAGGCATTTAAGTATGTTCATCTGTTGTCTAGTACTAATAACACAAGCCTCGTAGCTTAATTTGGACTAGAGAATTGTTGTGATTGTTGTGAATTTTTTTTTAGCCGGCGACAAAAAAGGGGAATGTTATAAGTTTGACACCTATGTCTGCTTTTGTGTTGATGTGGTTTTATGTGTGTCTGTGGCATCGTAGCTGCCGAACGGATGGACCGATTTAAAAGCGTTTGTTTTTTCAAACGATAAATCCGTCCAGCCATAGAGCTTCTACCAGCTGTTTCCCTGGTTGATTCAAGGTTTTTTTTAAAAGGTTTGTTTTTACATTTTTTTACAGAATCCTTTTAAACAGATATGTCGCTACTGGAGATATTCACACAGCACAGCACAGTACAGTTCTGTTCGATAAATGGATCAGAATTCTGTATCCGAAATACTGTATGTGTGAATTCGCTCATACAACTACGTTCGCTAATAACACACGACTTAAAACGGTGATGTAAAACCGACGCTATTACTGAACTGTATTGTAGCCTTATTTGTGATCGTTATGGTCAAACCCGTGAGAAATGGTTAAACTTAAACGCTCTTTTTGGGGTACCGTATGGCATAAGCAAAACCCTCATGATGCAGTTAAAAACGAAAATTAGGTACACGAAAAAGCGAGATGTCCGATTCGATTAACTTTACGTACGTAAAACGAACATATTATGTAAAACACTCTCTATCCCAAGATTTTTTAGGAGGATTCGAAAAAAAATCTTATTACAAGTGTTCAGACAGATAGATATTGATTCAAAATGTGAAAAGTCATTTTCTTTTTTTCTTCGTAAAGACCTGTGACAAATATTGTTCCCGATAATGATATTTGACCTTGTGTTAAAGGACTTGTGCGAGGTGTTTTCAAAACACACATTCTTGACACAGTAAAAGACAGTCTGCCAGATACGATGGAGGTTTTATTGTTATAACGTCTATAGGCGTGCAGTGTCCGTGGATGTGTTAACTGTATAATGTATGGAACGTAAACTTGAAATACTATAGGTATAGCTACCGTGCACATAAAGAAGAAGATAGTGAAGGAAGCATAGAAATGTAATTAGTTTTACATTGAAGTGCAAAAAACATCTGAGTGCGGAAGTTTTATGGCTATTGGACTTCATTATGATATTAAGAACATAGTATTAGTATGTGAACTTAAACACACACTTAAATAAAAATGGACTGCCACAGGCGGGACTCGACCCCGCACCTCTCGCAAGCCGGGCAATTGTGCTCTCAATTGAGCTACCGCGACACTTACTCATCGGTCCGAATTTCTTTAAGTGCTCCTTAGCCTGCAGCCAGCCATGATTCATCAATGATGTGGCAAAGATACCTACAATATCCGAAAGAAAAACCTTTACAGCTGTTTAACAATCGGTTAAGATGAATCAGCAATTTATGAAGTTATTTTATTTTTTTGCAAGAAATTCGAACCTATGAGTAAGTGTTACGGTGGCTCAAATTGGAGAGAAATTGCCCGAGAGGTGCAGGTTCAAGTCCCACCTGTGGCAGTCCATTTTTCTATAAGTGTGTTTTAATTTCACATTATAAAGAAATTCGCATTGTTAATGCTAAAAAATAAACTTAATAGTATAAGTAGTAGGTAAGTAGTACTCAGTATGTAAATTATTGTATTCAGTGTTCATAGCTTTAAAAATACAAAAAAAAATTAACGAATAAAAAATATTTACTTAATAACTGGACCATAAATTTTGGAACCAGAAGAGTTCGTGTTCTGATTGCACAATTGTGTTTTTATCGTACAGTCCAATTGCAAAACTAAAACAAAAGGAGCATACATTAGCGGCATATTAACTAGAATGATTTCTTGTTCTATGGAACGGACGAGAACCTTTAAAAGCTAAATTTTAAAACCGCGGTTTGCAACTTAAAGCATCGAATTGGTTTAGCGGCGGCATTCTTTTGACTGATGTTCTGAAGAAAAGGTTTACGAGTTAACGAGAAAAGCGCCAACGCATGTTAAGGAATGTGAGTAGTTTTAATTAAATATATAAGTACGAGTAGTTTTAAATAAGTTTTTATTTGGTAGTAAGTAAATAATAGTGACAGAAATTCAGGCGATTCCAGTAAACACACATTCTTGACTGGTTATTTTTCCTTTTTGATAAGGAAAACGATGATGATGACGTATATTCATAATTTCCTACGCTATAACATAACATATGCAACCGTCTCACTCCTTAAAGTATCGCATTAAAACAAACAACATTTCATAGCCATAAGGTAACATTTCATTTATAGCGACCGGGCCCACATCCGAGTCGCAAGACCCTAGCTTATTATAGATTAAGATTAGGCGACCTCCGTGGTAAAGTGGTGTGAGTACCGGTTTCTTGATGCTGCCATCTATAATAAATAATAATGATAAATATTTCACAACTATCACACCAATTCTCTAGTCCCAAATTAAGTTACGAGGCTTGTATTATGGGTACTAGACAACGTTTTGTGCGGAGATCGAACCCGCGACCCTTGGTTTTAGAAGTTCGACCTGTGGACAACTGCACCAAGCGGTCGTCAATCTATAAGGTCGCGGGTTCGATCCCGGGTCCGAGACAATGTTGAAAACCAATTTTGTATGTTGTCACAAGCTTGGGTGTTTCCCCTCGAATAGAGCACGCCTTGCCGTGGCGAGTGGGCTCAGTAGCCTGTCACAATCCAGCGACAGGTGAAGCCAAGATGATCATGGAGAGTGCCTCTGCGTCTGTTCCCGTATCGGGCGGCAGAGGCACTAGTGAGTCGCGTCTGTCTCGCATCGAGCGGCGGCTCACCGAAGTGGTTGTGGCTCCCAGCACCCCTCTGGCTTATCAGAGGAGGCAGGGGATGTCCTTGGGACTCTGGTCCTCGTGGCGAAACAAGGGTCTTGGCTTAACCGCCCGGACCCTCCTGAGAGACGGCGGCAGTGTGCCGTCTGGAGTGGGATGAGATCTCCTCACCCCACTCCGTGGAGATCCGCCCTCCTGCTTAGAGGGCGGACGTTGCTGCCGGCAAGGGTCGCGGGACTGTTGAGACACCGCGGCCCCTGCTGTCACAGCCACACGCAGCGGGCATCGTCAGGTTTTAGTGGGTATACCCGAATCCGGGGGAGTCCCACACACGCCCTTCCGGTCCCCGATGGAGGGGTACGGTGCGTAATCGGCATTTCCTGACGTTAAAAAAAAAGGGTTGGGTGTTTCTGGTACCTTCGTTGTACTTAAGCTACTTTCTTTAGGGTCAGAGCAATGTATGTGATGTTGCCGTCATTTATTTATTTGTATGGAGCCCAACACATCCCTCGCGACGCGCGACGCGTCGTGCGACCGCTCCCTCCTAAAGTAGGCAGCACGACGGTACTTGTCGCGGTCTCGCGTCGTGGTCGCTACGAACCGACTGCCACCTTAGCATATCACGCCCTAAAAGGAATTCGTAAAGCATGTATGTGGATATAACATAAACACATTCAAATGTCATTTTAGCGTCACGCGAACGTTTTGATTTACGATGTTAACTACCCGTTTGCCGTTTCAAATATATTTGTTTGATACAGATTTATTTCTTTACATTTGAACACGTACGAAGTTGGGTAAAGAAACAGCTGTAAGAATGTGCTTAAAATATGCATACGGCTTTAGTAAGCCCACATTAAAAGAAAAAACTGAAGAATAAATTTGGCTTGTTTTCTATACAAGGTGGCAAACAGTTTTTTTTTTAATATCTAGAAACAGACATTGCCAAAGGAAAATTTACATTGTGTCAATACTCAATACTACAATACAATATTCGATCTGGTTTTCAGATCCGATTAGATTGGGATTGTCCGCTAATTTATTTGATATGTTGGTTACTTTAACAATTGGTTATCTGGTCTAAACGCGAACTATTTTGATAAGTATTTAGATACTCATTGCTTAACGTTTCGGCTGGATTGCACACAGCCGTGGTCACGAGCTGACTGACTCAGTCAGTCACTAACATACACTTTACAACAATTTACAGAAAAATCCTTCAGGGTTTTTAAGATACCGTTGTATACTATGATTTATGTTGACTTTAAATAAATAAAAATAATTTAATAACCTTTACTCTAAAAGTCGCATGCCATGCTAGCGAAACAAAAACAAACTTATACCATATCTTGCAAACTTCGCTTTCCCAAAAGCTAACAATCAAAACATTCCTTCGACAAAAAAGCGAAAAAACGTTCCCCATACAAAACTATAGCAATATCCGCGAACAAAAAGCGAAGCTCGAACCGGGGGTGTACTCCGTAAGTCTTCGTTCAATTTATAAACGACTTAGATCAATTCGATTTAATTGTATGTTGGGTAGATATAAAAAATTGTTTGCATCGATTTCGTTTAGCGTTATTCGTTTAAGCCACCCTGTTTTGTCAAGTTAGCACGATTGAACTGATCGCTTAGTAACTTATAATAATAATAATAGTCCTCCTGGCCGATTTCGACCAGGGCGGCCAATCTCAACAGAGATCAGCCAACTGCGCAGGACAGCTGTTTTTGAGAAATTCATGACAGAAAATCTCTTTTGGCTCGACCTGGCATTTGAACCTAGGAACTCTCGGATATAAGGCAGAAACTTTGCCACTACACCAACGAGGCAGTCAAGTAACTTACAAAGGTAACTTTTATAGGTTGACAGGGTGGACCTCGGCTTCGGACTGAGCCGACTGGCCAAAAAAGCCAGCTATGCTAAACTGTGACGTCGGCCGGCATCGAAATGAGTACGAGTCGCCTTACAAAGGGACACCGAGGAATGCTTCTGAGAAATTCGGGATCAAACCCAGCGGGAGCGAAGCGAAAGATATGTAGAAAACACATCGACAAGTAGTATGAACCATCTTTGACGATCTTAGTGGTGGAGACGCACTTCGGCTATCAAGTTCAAAGGTCCCAGGATTGATTCTAGATTTAAACAGACAAGCGGCCCGCACGCGACTTCGTCCGCGCAAACGTGTAAACGTGTTCAGTCTACTTGCCGAGATCTTTAAAACTGTACCTCAATCATCTTTTTAGGCTCTAGCACCGCGACACAGGCTGATGGGAAAGGAATGTTCTTACACAAATGAGATACAATGTTTAACACTGTTTGGGGAGCTGCTTTATAGGAAACTCTTTATAAAACTAAACTAAAATCTTATTAAGTAGGTGATAGGTGATAGGTAGTAGGTAATAGGTTTAAAACACGTCTTGCGCCTGATCTCCCTTCGGTCATGTCGGATTGCCGTCTTACCGAACATTGAGAGTGATGGAACAGTGAGTGCGCCTGTGTATTGCGCTCACACTTGTGCACTATAATATCTCCTGCGTAGTTGGCTGATCTCTGTTGAGATTGGCCACCGAGGTCGAAATCGGCCACAAGGACTATTAGTAGGTAAGTTGTTGAAATTGACCCGAAAACTTAGTTCCAATTTACAATAAAACCTTTCTTGATTAAATTGCGACAGAAAATCAATGTGAATAAAATTCAACTGTCAACTGCTAGTGAAACTCAAGCCTCTTAAAGAATCAGGGACCGCTAATTTGATTGCACCTTAAACGCAGTACCGCGGCAATCAAGAACTCCAAATTGGAGTTCCAATGCACTTAACCACACGAGAAAAACTGTCGACACTATACAGTTCACCTACATAAAGCCCGAGCAATTCTAGTTCTTATGCACAAGTAGTAAGCACCTACTTATTTCTATTGGTGCACTGTGCAGGCAGTGAGAGACAAATTAATCGAATTGTAACCCGACCGCGCGCTAAATGCCACCGATAATTCAATCGTACTTTTGATTGTGATACGGCTCTTCGGCTATTTTTGTTTCGGCGACTTATACAGTGACCAGTGGTGTTTAAAACTCAATATTGATTGAGTTTTGTGTGTTTAAAAATTGGTTTCTACAGATTTTTGGAAATATTATACTGGTTGTATACTGTAACTTCATTGAGGCGATGTTTTTTAAGCGCCATGGTCTTGTAAATATTTAAGATAGGTGTCCTCATGCCTATTGTCCAACCGTGCGAAGCTAGAACGAGCCGCTAGTTATCTAAAAAAAGTATGGCTCTTACCATCTCATACGTCCAGGGGGCTACAACATATGCCAGTTTTTTTTGAGTTTAAATTATACACAAGTTGCACGAAACAAATTAAAAAATTCCAACCATTTTCCAATAACCAACACCCTCGTTCGCTGTATGAAATTAATTGATGATTAAACAAACATGCCAGCTCGGATTCCCACCAAAACGTCCGCCATTTTGTGCACCGCAAAAAAAGAAGGCGACCGTTTCAAAGAAATGTGATGGCCGTCCTTTTGTTTTTTGGGGTAGAAAGAAAGAAAAAAGACAAAGGAGACAAGTTGACCCTTTTCAAAGCTTCGACGTAATGTCAATAGCGATATTTATAAATGAGGATATCATCACAAGAGAATGGATGTAAGAAATCTACTGTGCAGGTGTCTCTGACAAGAAAGATTTAATTCTGACCCGTACGTAATCTCAACTTATTATAAATACCTCTGAAATAGTAGAAGATATAAAAAAGTTGACAATTTCAAAACCAAAAAGTGATATCATGTACTGGGAGCTTATGGGGACAGATATTCCACTAAAGTACCAGACCGACCCTTTTTAGGATCGGCTAGGCTCTCTCTTACAGCTCCAATATTATGATTACTAAAATATTCAATACTGCAGGTACAGGTGAGCATTATATCCCCAATATCATTTAAGTATCGAGAGGCAACAAAATATCGGAATTATTGATCATTTTCTTTCACTGGTCCTCCCCTCATTATCGAACCGAAAATGTTACGCAGAATTTTCGCAACGAAACAAATTAGTTTTCGGCTAACAAAGTAAAATTTCCAATTGAACGTAGATTGAATGATCAAAGAAACGAAGTGGAAAACTTGGAGGTTTGAGTATCTCGAATCTATTTGGGTTAGGTCTGTGGAAGGAGGTCGAACGATTTTAGGCTGGGTTGTGGTACGTAATCGTGTTAAAGTTATTGAATATTATTTTTTTATTTGTCATAATTTATGTAAGTTTATCATTGTATTGTTGTTTTTTCGAATAATTATTTTGAGTTTGGTTGTTCCTTTGTCACACTGCTTAGCCCAAATGTACAACTAGTAATGCCCTATGACATTAAGTCCACCCTTTGTACGAAGGTATAAGTTTAAATAGTAAATTATGCATCGAGGGAATAAAGAACTATCTTACGTCAAGGGCGTTTGTTATGACGTATGCGTTTGTTAGGATTTTATGTTGACTCCTGAGCAAAGCGATGGACTCATATTAAGTCGTGAGTGAAGCGAGGGATTCAATCAGCCCAAGACTATGCCAGTACTTTACTCCAGAGGTGAACACTCTACTTTTCACACCGTAAACACGTCGCCTGTTTACATTGCCACAGGCGCTTTTTTGATGTTCTCCATTGTTTCAAATCGTCGTCTAGTAAGTTTTTAGATATTTATCTTTTGATTTTTGGATTATTCATAATCCCGAAATTGTCTAAATTTAATAAACTCCGTATATAAATCATTATTACACGACACCAACGGTTTATCACATCTTCATTCTCATATCATCATAAATTATCAAGTAAAAGTTCACACGCCGCTTTTTCTTTTTTTAATAGTCTGTTTATGGTGGCCAGTTCAAAAAAAGTTAAATTTAAGATTATGAAACTCTTTGCAATAGCTGCATGCTGGAGTCTTCATGCGAACTTCAACGTTCCAAATTCAAATCATTTAAATCTACGATTTTATCTCCCTCGAGGCATAAAAACTTGCATTACTTCAAAGTTTAGCGACATATACCTAACTAGACTTTCTAGAGCATGAGGTGAAAAAATAAATAAATGTTGATTTGTAATGCGCGAAACAGTTTAATTAACACATTTCGTTGTTTTTAAACCTAAATACCTATATCTATAAAAAAATATCATTGTAAAATTGGCCACTTAAAGAATAAAAAAAATTCAGTACAATGCTTACTTTTTGGGTCACGTTAGGACATGTTTTTATATAATCTAGTAGAATTTTCATACAAACTTCTGTAATCTTAACGAGAAAGTGCCAAGTCACATTTACTTGTTGAAAGCTTTTGATTGGGTGTTGTACCTGTAACAAAAACAAAAATGCTCGAAAAGGCGGTGAATTAAATAAAAAACGTAATAACTACATAGGTTGGTAATTTTACGTTTAACTTAAGTTACTGTTAATATTATACATGGTATTACAAAAAATATTTAAGGCTCTATAAATATTTAAGGTGGTAGTTGTGCCCTTAAAACTTACCAGATTTCTCAAAAAATCTAAATTGCCGATCAGCTGAACGATTTACTATGGACGAGCCAAATTTAAAATTTCGACCTAGGTTTCTTTGGGTAAGTTCTTCAGTTTTACGGGCACAACCACCGCCTTGAATATTCATGGGGTATATTGTAACTAAGTGAAGTCAGTGTAACCAACCCCAATATAGCTTCCTATAAAGTAGGTATTGACCTATATTTGTGCACATATGCTGACCCCAAACATCTTAGTCATAAATATTTATGCGCGTAAACTTTATTGCACAAAATTGTGGAAAAATATCCCTACCTGCTGGGGTTCCTACTCTGTTATTTTGTAAGGCGATGTTTTTTTTATTTATTTATTCAAGCTTGCACAACAAAACTATGTGCAAAAGGTGGACTTAACGCCGATCGTGATGTCCCTGCGTTTTAACGGCTTGGTCGACCATAAGGTCGTACCTAAACAGAAATGTTTTTTTTTTAAATACAATGACATCACATACATTGATCGCACTCCGTGGTAAGTAGCTTAAGCACTTGTGCTATAGATATCAGAATCAACAGTGATGTAACAAATAAATTAAATAAATACATATAACACCCAAACCAGTACAAACCCGCGACCTCTTGGTTAATAGTCAACTTCTTGATCATTACACCAAAGTGGTCGTTGTGATAAATTACATGTTACTAAAAATATAGTATATTTTTGACGCTGACTGTTACCAGTCGACAGGAAATTTGAATCTTTAACTATTTTCAGTACATAATGTCGTTTAAGATAAGGAAGTACAGAAAGTATCTAATTCGAAGAAGTTACCCTGAAGGTAATAGAGTGATTACCGAATAAATGCTTCAAGCAGGGATCGCCCCAATTTGTCCCTTAAGTTTTTGTTCCATTTAGTATGCAGATTGGAACTAAATTATTCCGGGACTGTCATTGAATTGAATGTTCCTTAACTACAATTAAACATGTAGAGTACGGCTGTTAAATATCTACGAAAATACTACCTTAGCATTTTGTAATGCCCGTTTTCAATCATATTTTATATACAGACTTGAGACCACTATACGACATTTTTTTCTGTTCGTTACGCTTTCACGCCTAAACTACTGAACAGATCTGGGTGAAATTTAATACGCATACAGAATGGTGACGACTTTGTATGTGCACAAAATTTCATCCAAACCTGCTGTGTAGTTTACGTAACGAACTTTTATTGTGGTATTGTGGTCTCCACCTTATACGAGTATATGACTAACTTCAACTGAAAGTTAAATAACTGTTTGACACTGACTGAATAAATATCAATCAATAAATATTATTGCTATTTGGGCTACAACCAGCCCCCTTGGGAGCATTATGATTTGCAGCTTGAGCAACAGTTGTTAATTTTTTTTTCGCCGCCTAACGCCTTTTAACGCCGCTAACATCTTTTATGATGTTGAAAGTGTTTACCATTTCAAAGCCACAAAATATATAAGTACTTTATATAAATTAGAATATACAATCATCGCCACAATTCACCTATTTGCTGTCGCACAGAGGGCGCCACTTACATTTCAATATGAAAAGAACAGGAAATTGGTTTCCAAGTACCGCGTTGGTATTGCCATACTGAAAATCTAAACACACTTGTTCCGCTCAATTTGAAATCTTATTGACACGATTTAAGGTCGATGGTAACTGAACTGAGGTTCAACCGTCTGTTCGGTCATTTAGTCAAAAATAGCGGATGATCAACTGTACTTAAGCCTACTACGAAAAACGAAATCCATCAAAACGATTGATTGATTGTTAAACGCATTTTTGTACAACACAAAACAAAATTACAGACAAGTTTAACAAAACAAGATGTACAATTTAGGCGGTCTTATCGCCTGCAGCGATCTCTACCAGACAACCTTCGGTTAATGGACGATGCTAGTAGTTACGTTACTTGACACACATACACAAATGATAGCACGTCAGTAAAATCTGTTTTATCTTACGCGCATATTACAAGGGCGACATTACAAAAAAATATATCTTGATGGGCGATTATACAAAAATCCTAGCTTGATGTGCCCGTCCAACGAAAGAACGACTGTCGTTTTGACGGATATAGTTATTCGTAGAAGACCTTCTGTATTTACATTTGAAAACTCATTACGGTCGTAATGTACCGGATATTGATCGATTGGTCGTAAAATCATAAGTTTAATGGAACCCGTTGGAGTATAAATAAACATGCTGTATTATACGCGATTAAAGCAGTCGTTACAGATAATTTAGGTTTATACCTAAGTAGTTATTTTTAGGGTTCCGTACCTCAAAAGAAAAAAACGGAACCCTTATAAGATCACTTTGTTGTCCGTCCGTCCGTCCGTCCGTCCGTTCGTCCGTCTGTCAAGACCGTTTTTCTCAGGAACGCGTGGAGGTATCAAACTGAAATTTCTATATGATACTTAGGTCTACTGTCCCTGGAAGCTGTAGAAAAATCAACCTTTTAAGCCAACGCAATCAAAAGATACAGCCATTTAGGCCGCAAATTTTCGAAACTCGCACGGGAATCAAAACCTACAGGGTACTTCCCGTAAACTTAGAATCTTGAAATTTAGTACAAAGTCACGTCTTATAGTACAGATATAGGAAAAATTACGAAAACCGTAAATATTCAGTTTCATCATATAAAAAAAATATTTTTGACAATTTTGAAATTTTCAAAGTTACTCCTCCTACTAAGTCAACATACCAACCATCTTTATGATTAGTCATTATTTAATTTATTTTTGCGTTTTCTCTTTTACAACTTTTGTTTTTACTTTGTCGCACCGCCCACTAATTAATTTTTTGCTTAGCCCAAAGGTATGACTGGAAGAGAATGCCCTAGGGCGTTAAGTCAACTTCTTGTACATGGTTTTGTTGTGCATTAAAGCTGAAGTAAATAAATTAATTTATATTATTATTTATTTATTTAAATAATATCACGAATTTGTTTATTTTCAGGCTACAAATAAAAAAAAACTAAGTACAACTCATATCACACAATTTTGATAGCTCAGCAATTTTTTGTCGAAAACTTGAATTTCAAAGTATTAATTAAAGTTCAGATCGATAGGCTCAAAGGAAAATGCAGTTCAGTGCATCAATCAGTGCAATTAATTACATAACACGTATCTCTTAATCTAATTGCGATGCTTGCACTTCGTAACGGCCTCCGATTTTTGATTTATCCTTTGTAATTCAAGTTTTGGGCAAAAAGTAAAACTATGGAGCTGTCAAAAAAATTGTGATAAAGTTCCGCAGTTTTTGTGGCGGATATGTGGTGGATTTCAAATGATAAATCGAAAAACGGAGGCCACTATGAAGTAGAAACTTCGTAATGACATACATATTAAGTGATCCACGTAAAACATTGACAATGTGTGTACATACGACCACACGTCAAGTTAATCACTGGAGTATCTTATAGTTAGGTGATAAGGTTGATTTTGCAAAGAAAATGAGTAGCTGGTTGTGGAGACGTTTTACATATCGATGCACTTTACTAAATTCTCCTTTTAGCCCATCGTTCTGTACATTGGTTTTAACTTTTATTATTGTTACGTTCTAGGGGTGTGGGATCTAGATTGAAATGCTCTTCTAAACCGATGAAGTAGAGTAGGATTTATTGTACACACTTTACGTTACAACACTTAGTACACAAACACTTATATCGCACTCCAAAATCTTCTTGTCGCAGTTTTCGCTTCGATGTTTACTCGTCGCTTTCCCGAATTAAACTCAAACTCGGTCGCATTCCCGGGCTCCTTTTATACCGGCCGTCAAGGACTCCCGAATATTCGGTAGGTACCTACTACCCAGTACGAGACTGTTCGGGATCCTTCCAAATGCCGTCTTGCCTAGCCTAGACCTTTCTCGAATCATAGTGCTATCCTTGTCTTGTGCTGTCTCTGTCACACCTTTCTGGAATGTTCTTAGTATAGCTGCCTCTCTCTAATCGTGCTATCTCTTTCACTCCTACTGAAAATTACGTCATATACTGAAGTGGGCTTCAAAGGCCCATAAGGGGTCCTGAAAACGCCTGAAAACGGGTTTTCAGGTTATGGCGTCATCTGATAGAGGGTGGCCTGAAACGGACTGAAAACATGTTTCAGGCGCCTGAAAACAACGGCAACTTGGGTGAAATTTCGATAAACTAGTATGTGTTAGAGCACTCTCTGAAACGGCCTGAAATGGTATTTCAGCCTGCTGAAAACGCCTCCAAGGCATGGAAAAACACGATCAAAGTTTTAGCACTAGCCTACCGGCGTAACACTACCCCCTCCTTAGACATGCTCGTCCCGAGCATCATTCGTTCCATGGTACTTGGCCAACCGATCAACATGAACAATCTTACAGGGGCTACGTGCGTTGCGCTGTATCCGATAAGTGACGTCGTTGATCCTTGTGACTACTTTGTACGGCCCTTCCCAACTCGGCGACAATTTTGGTGACTTTCCTTTTCGACGCATAGGGTTATGTAGCCACACGAATGATCCTTCCTCAAACCTCGTCTGGTTAGACTTCCGGTCGTATCTGGTCTTCACCTTCTCGCTGGCCTGCAATCCATGTTCACGAACATGCCTGTGAACATCATCAAGCCGGTTTCGCAGTTCACTTGCATACTCCGAAACCGTCTTTGGTGCATCTGGAGGACGTCCGGTCAGAAGGTCTGCAGGTAAACGTAGTTCTCTTCCAAAATTAGCACACGCAGGAGTTACGGCCGTGCTTTCATGAACTGCTGTCCGATATGCCATTAAAAAGAGCGGAATATGCCTGTCCCAATCCTTTTGATGGTTGTCAACTACTTTGGCCAAATGTCGTTCCAGAGTCTGATTGAATCTCTCAACCATTCCGTCTGACTGTGGGTGATAGGCCGTAGTCCGAGTTTTATGAATTCCCATGACTCGGCAAGTCTCCTGAAACACCAGAGACTCAAAATTTCTTCCCTGATCACTGTGGATCTCAAGAGGCACACCATACCGACAAAACACTTCAGTCACTACAGTTTCCGCTACTGTGACTGCCTCTTGATTCGGAATGGCAAATACCTCAGGCCATTTGGTGAAATAGTCCATGACCACCAGGATGTACTTGTTTCCACGGTCAGAGGTCGGGAACGGGCCTGCGACGTCTAAAGCAATTCTTTCCCAAGGCGCTCCCACGTTGTAAACTTTAAGCGCACCTCTACTACGTGTATGTGGTCCCTTAACTGACGAACAGCTAGTACATTTCCTACACCAGTCTTCCACGTCGTCCCGACAGTTTATCCAGTAAAAACGTTGCCGAATCTTCATCAGAGTCCTTTTTACTCCTAGGTGTCCACCGGAAGCGCCGTCGTGAAAGGATCTTAAAACATCGCTAACTCTCTTTCTTGGTACAACCACTTGAAGATGAGCATCCTTTCCGTTTTCTGACTCCCATTTCCTGCACAGTACGCCATTGTGCATAACCAGACTTTCCCATTGCGCCCAGTAGCTCTTTGTCACGGTACTCATCGGAGCTACCTCACACCACCTTGGTTTGGGCGCCCCAGCGTTGATCCAATCGTAAATGGGCTTTACATCGCAATCTTCCTGTTGTGCTTCTTGCATTGCTTCATCACTCCATTCTTCGCTAACAGTGTCTGTCCTCAACATCTTCACGCAGTCCTTACCCTCTTGCCTTAAACAGTGTTTGCAATCATCAGGACAAGGTCTTCGAGAGAGGGCATCTGCGTTGCCATGTGACTTTCCACTGCGATGTTCGATGACAAAGTCATATTCCTGCAGTTGTTCGATCCAGCGTGCCACCTGACCCTCAGGGTTCTTAAACTCTAACAACCACTTTAGAGCAGCGTGGTCAGTTCTTATTCGGAACTTGCGTCCAAGCAGGTATTTACTAAAATGCTGCAGAGTTTTGACGACTGCCAGCAATTCTCTCCTAGTGACGCAGTAGTTTCTCTCCGGCTTCGATAGCGACTTGCTAAAATAGGCGATCACAACTTCCTGATCACCCTTCTTCTGTGACAAGACTCCTCCAATGCCAGTATTGCTTGCATCAGTGTCAACAACAAACTCGTTCTCTGGGTCTGGATATCCCAAAATCGGTGTTTCACAAAGTCTCTGTTTGAGGTCTGAGAAAGCTGCTGCACACTGATCATCCCAGTTGAATTGTCTTTTCTCTTCTGTCAGCTGGTGCAAAGGCTTTGCTATATCTGAGAAGTTCTTTACAAATCGTCGGTAGTACGAGCAAAGTCCCAAGAAGGCACGTACTGCTGTCTTGTCTTTCGGTGTCGGCCAGTCCTTAACTGCACTTATCTTCACAAGGTCTGTCTGGATGCCATCTGATGAAATCACATGTCCCAAGTAGTTAACCTTGCGCTTGAAGAATGAGCATTTCTTCGGACTTAGTTTTAAGTTAGCATCGCGCAACTTGGACAAAACTTGTTCCAGCTTCTTGAGGTGGTCATCAAAATCTTTGCCTACAATTATGATGTCATCCAGATACACTAGGCACGTATCACCCAGGAGACCAGCCAGTATTTGCTCCATCAACCGCTCAAACGTTGCTGGTGCGTTGCACAATCCAAACGGCATTACATTAAACTGCCAAAGTCCTTTACCGGTTGAAAAGGCTGTTTTCTCTTTGTCATTGTCTTTTATTTCCACTTGCCAATAGCCACTTTTCAAATCCAACGTGGAAAACCATTTCATTCCATGCAGAGTGTCCAAAGTGTCATCTATCCTAGGCAATGGATAACTGTCTTTCTTAGTCACATCGTTGAGTCGACGATAGTCTACGCAAAATCTCATGGTTCCATCCTTCTTTTTCACCAAGACTACTGGAGAACACCAAGGACTTGTCGACGGTTCTATCACTTTATCTCTCCTCATTTCCTTGATCATGTCTTCCACTTCCTTCTCTCGAGCTACTGGAACTCGCCGCGGTCGTTGTCGAATAGGCATGACATCTCCGGTGTCGATCTCGTGCTGCACTACTCCAGTTCTCCCGATATCACTGTCATGTGCAGAGAAGACGCTCCTATAGCGCTGTAGCAAATTACGTGCCTTAAGAAGTTCTTCCTTTGTGAGATCATTTTGGCAGTTTTCCAATAACTTTCCAATTTCCACAACTTCTTCTTGTAACTTGTTCTCCTTCGACCCATGGCAACTCCGTATCCAAGAGATTGCCTCGCATGTTCCCATAAGGGTTCCTTTACTTATGACGTGTTGAGTGTCACTTAGATTTAGCACCCTTATAAATGCTGCAGATGACGTCGTTACCACTGTGCGAGCTGGCATCCATGGTTTACTGCCGTCCATTTTCTCTATTAACACGCAGGAATGAGATCCTTGTCTCGCACCGTGCGGCAATGTCACCGGAACTAGGGCTTGCGATCTCGGTTGAAGTGTAGTCCTTCTAGCGCAGAAGACATGTCCACTCACTCCACCTTCCATAGGAACTTCATAAGCCCCAAATTTCAGCACGCCTCCTTTCATGTCGATCTTACACTCGTACTTCCTCATAAAGTCAAGACCAATAATGCAGTCATCTACGATGTTAGCAATGATGACTTTGTGCCAGTACTTCTTTTCTCCAATCTTCACTGACACTTCCTGCTCCCCCTGGACGGAGATGTACTGGCCGGTAGCCGTTTGCAGCTGAAGATGCATTGGTCGGACTAGATGATCCCTGGACAGGTGTTTCAGCAGTCGAGAACTGATCACGGTCCGACAAGCTCCGGTGTCAATAGTAAGGTGACATGGTACTCCACCAATTTCTCCTTTGACAGCCAGACTGTTCCCGTCGTTCGCCTGCGAGATCATAACTGGGACATTTTGACCACCAGCCAGCACTCGTCCCTCAGTCCTGGCTTTTACTCGTTTCCCTGCTGCTGCCGCTCTGAACTATCAGAGCTTGCTGGCCTCTCCGTTCGGTCTGAGTCCCTCCAAGATCTTTTTGGGCAGCCTGATTGTATGTGTCCTCTTTCCCCGCAGTTGTAGCATCGAGGCCCAGTTTCTCGAGGTGGAGCAATCGGCTCCCTGGCCGCAACTTCGCGCACCCTAAAGGATTTTGTTGAGTCTTGGCGTACAGCTTCCACCTCCAGGGCATGGGCGAGCGCATCCTTCAAGGTCCCATGGTGTCCCAGCCGTACAGCAGCCCTCACTTCAAAGTCCCGAATCCCATCTATGAATGCCTGTACTAGCGTTTCATCGATGAAAGTCGCTGCGGAACCTTGGTACGCCTTCCGGACGAGCTTCTCTATCTCAATTGCCCACTTTTGTAACGACTCATTATGCCCCTGAGTCCTATTCTTCAGCTGAGCTCTGTAAACGTGCTCTAGATGGCTGTCACCGAAGCGTGCCTCTAAAGCTTCAAGAAGACGGTCGTATGTCTTCTCCTTTCCTAACGCTTCCAGAACAGTGAGAGCTTCGTCCCGCAGCGCCAAACTCAATGCCGTTTTAGCATAGTCCTTGCTCCAGCCATTCGCTTCGGCAACCATCTCGAATTGGAGCTTGTATGCGGCCCACGAAGAGGTACCATCGAATGGAGGTACCATTAACTTTTCACCTCCTGTGGCTGGTGCACCTGATACACTGGTGGTGCTGTTGGCCACTTTGATCTCCAACTTCTGGAGGCGATTCTCCTGGCCCTCCACTTTTTCGTTCAGTCCATTGAGGCGCTTCTCGTGGTTTTCAACTTTTATTTCAACGCCCACAATTTTGTCTTGCACCTCAGCCATTTCCTTTTTCCATTCTGCAGCTACTTCGTGTACCTCACGGAGGACTTCTTTCTGGTCCCGTAGCTCTTGCTGCAAAATTCTAGCCTGTTCCTCCTGCCTTCTGGTCTGTTCCTCCTGCTGAACCCGTAGCTCTTGTTGCAGGATTTTGGCTTGTTCCTCCTGCCTTCTAGCCTGTTCTTTCAGGAGGATCAGAATGGCGTTGACGTCTATCTCCGGCGTCCTTGAAGCTGGTACCGCTGTGTCTGACGTTCCGGCGGTGCCCGCAGAGTCTCCAGCAGCGGTGCGGCTTCGGGTCTGCATCCCCTCCTTCTCTTCTTCTCGCGGAGTAATCGGCATTTTCAATCCCACTTCTGACACCAAATGTTACGTTCTAGGGGTGTGGGATCTAGATTGAAATGCTCTTCTAAACCGATGAAGTAGAGTAGGATTTATTGTACACACTTTACGTTACAACACTTAGTACACAAACACTTATATCGCACTCCAAAATCTTCTTGTCGCAGTTTTCGCTTCGATGTTTACTCGTCGCTTTCCCGAATTAAACTCAAACTCGGTCACATTCCCGGGCTCCTTTTATACCGGCCGTCAAGGACTCCCGAATATTCGGTAGGTACCTACTACCCAGTACGAGACTGTTCGGGATCCTTCCAAATGCCGTCTTGCCTAGCCTAGACCTTTCTCGAATCATAGTGCTATCCTTGTCTTGTGCTGTCTCTGTCACACCTTTCTGGAATGTTCTTAGTATAGCTGCCTCTCTCTAATCGTGCTATCTCTTTCACTCCTACTGAAAATTACGTCATATACTGAAGTGGGCTTCAAAGGCCCATAAGGGGTCCTGAAAACGCCTGAAAACGGGTTTTCAGGTTATGGCGTCATCTGATAGAGGGTGGCCTGAAACGGACTGAAAACATGTTTTAGGCGCCTGAAAACAACGGCAACTTGGGTGAAATTTCGATAAACTAGTATGTGTTAGAGCACTCTCTGAAACGGCCTGAAATGGTATTTCAGCCTGCTGAAAACGCCTCCAAGGCATGGAAAAACACGATCAAAGTTTTAGCACTAGCCTACCGGCGTAACATTATTAACGGCTGTTTGGTATACCTAAGGTACTTACGCTAAAATAATGTGTGTCCATTTCAAACCTGTATTACCGTGGCCCACGAAGTATGAAATAGAGGTGTAAACACAAACCATTATCACACCATGTCAGCATTAGTGCGTAAATCGATTTAATCGAATATTGCGCAGGAGTAGTCGATGATTGGCAATTTCTTGATAATTCCCAATTGCGATGTAACGCGGCCGCGCGTGCATGTGTGTGTGTGAAGGTGTGAAATTAACATTGGATAAGCGACGCAGGGGTTAAATGCGTACTGAGTAATAAGTACAGTTAGCGACGCGCTCTACATTCATCAATATTATTGCTAGTTTTAGTTTTTATTATTTTTAAAAATATATTTTTTTTTAAATATGACATTGTATCTAAATTAATATTTCACCGTCTGACTTTCAATTTTATTTAATTAATTTTATTTAAGAATATGGGTGTAATTTACCTGAAATAAAGATTTATTATTATTATTATTATTACGATATGTACCTTTTTGTGTCCACCAAGGCCTAGCCACTGTGTTTCTAGTAAAATACCGAATATAATATTATAATAGAACGTGTCACTTAATGAGTCTTTTATTAGTTCAAAGCGATCCACGAGTGACACCGCACCTCGCAAAGGTGTAAATGTCTATCTATCGTATATATTCGAAATAATACAAACAGTTTTTTTCAGTATTTCAGTCTTTTACTCCGGTCGCACCTCCGCGTAGCTCACAAATAGCTTATACCCACTAAACCCTTGTTCTGTTACATCATATATAATATAATTAGTAGCTTAAGCCAAACTGAATCAACTCATTAGTCAATTGAAAAAAAAGATGCTAGATTGCAATGTAGGTAGGTACTTACCTACTTAAATAAGCTACAAAGGAATTTTATTAAGAGACTGAAAAACGATACGATTAAAGCGTATTTAAAAAAAGGCGTATTCCATTTATTAGGTAATGTATTGCATTCACAACGCTACTTTTAAAATTCGAAAAGACATAATATACCTTTGGAAGTCCGGTCCAATGCTTTGAGAGCAAGGTCGGGGGTTCGAATCCTCCCTGATGACCGGAGCCGAAAAGATTTTTAAAGTCTTTTCGAAGGCGTATTCCTTTACGATTTGATTTTAAGATTACATTTATAGAAACAATAAAAAATGCATAGATGTTTTTTAAGGTGAGGTCATATGTAATTTTATCAAATGATTTCTTAGAATCCAAAAGTATACTCGAATAACGAGTATTACACCACACGAGTTAACTTGCGGTAGGCCCACATGATATTTGAGGCGTGTACCATAATAAATTACTGTCAAAACGTTCTTGACTTACAGGGCAATTATTTGGTCGACGCCTACTTTGCTTGCCTTAATTTCATTGTAATTGGTCTCGTGGGAATCTTGAGCAAACCTTCTCCGAGTACGGAGTTTAGCTTTGAATAGTAAAGGAAACGATAATTACAGAAAATACTTGAAGGTTACTTAATTAAGCGCAAAATTGATAGATGAGTGCGTATGCGCATCTCGATGGAATTTAATTAACTGATGTTGAATTAAAGTTAAATACCTAATATTACTAGCTAAGTATCAGAGGATGTTGTATCTTCTTTGTTAAATGGAATGTAAGTATACAATACAATTATGCATTGCGGTGAGAATTCAACAAATTGACAACAAAAACTACATTAAGGATTTCCTACCGATACTGTCACCGGTTTTGATAAGTATATAAATAAAAATAAAGGATAAGGACACGTGCGTAAATTATTTATTTATTATTTAGTTAAATTGACAAAGATTGCATTAGTATTATTTACATACGTTTACACAACATCGCTCTTAATCTCTATTACGATTCACCTCTGTTAAGAGGCCTCTTGTTGTCAAATTTCGTATTCAAACTACTAGGTATTCGTGTTGTATAAGTTTTTATTCGAGATCAGATTGTAGCTCATATTACATTTGTAAAAAAAACGAATAAAAGACATCGTTAACCCTTCAACTGCAGCGTCGTGCGAAAAGTACTTAAATACGAGTAAACATTACAAACGTCTCGGATCGTTAGTTAATTTGTATCGCGTGTCGATATGTGGGCTAGATTCACTTTTTAGTATAACCGGTATGAACCGGTTTGTTGCACTCTGCATAATCACGGTGCGCGGTTAATAGAGTGAGCTATCGAAATGTGTAGTATTTTATTGTTTGTTTACGTTTTTTCGGCGCAAAATCGCATACATGTTTCGCCTTATGAAATCATAAAGCAGGCTAGAATGATTTGTATGAGGTCGTCACGAAACGTAACAGAATAAATGCGCATCCATGTCTTTTGTTACAAATATCTATATTTTTTCTGTGGTGTGCAATAAAGTAAATTTTCAATTAACTGTCGCAAAAACCATTGATCGAAATAATTCAGAAATAATGGCCATACTATGCATGCATTGCAAGCAAGACAGTTTCTTATTATTTCCCCTTTGATGTCTGAAATTAATTTTATCGCACACGATAAAAATACAAAACGCGAAATGATAGAATGTTTATTGTCAACTTTTGACAGTGATAAATGCGTCTCACTATTCGCCGAGCGAATAATTTAACCTTGCGGCTGCAACGGTGGATCTGAACGACATAAATTATGTTATTGTCACCAGTCACATTATAGCACTCTCATATTTCCCAGGAGTTGAAAAATAGAATTCCCAGGACGCCAAGCAAAAAGATAAAAAGTTGAATTTCAACATTTTCAATGCTCATCGGGCTAAAAAGGTTCTGGGCTTAGACCGGTTCAGTTCAGCATCGATGTTAATAAAAAATGTTGGCAATCAATGATGCAATTAATAATCAGCACGCAATGGCTCGCTCATAGACAACAACAAAATTGTTGGACGTAAAATTGGAAGTTAAATAAACTGCAAAATTAAAAAGGACGTTATCTATTTCCAATTTATCGTATGAATTAAGATCTCGGGTGTCTAGACACACTCAGATTTTGCAAATTTGGATTTTAAAAACATAACATTAACATCATAATAATAAAATAACATAAAAACTTTTTTAACGGAATTCTATCAAAACAAATGCACATTAAAGTTTTTTTTCGTAACCGACACGAGCAGCGTTGTAGAATAAAGTACCGCGTCGAAAGAAACCGGAGCATATGTTGTGTTTTTTCTTTTTTTTTTCAACCCGAGACCAGCAGTGGAAATGTAAAGAGATTGCGCTCGAGTCGACAGCTTAGTAATTTAACAAGATAATCCACCGTGCACGTTACACGGTCCCTGGCGAATTGATTAAACTTGTAATTTAGTCAGATCTACTTAGGGTTAGATGCACTTTACGCGGCGATGATAACATGATTGTGTGTGTTTTGCAAAATGGAAATTTTAATATAAGTATACCAAGGTGGTTTAGTTGACTGGAAATACGAAGTTAGGTTAAATAATATGATTCTTATAACGTATAATACATTTATGTTTGCAATATTCATATATTGTTTGTTTAGAGATAAAAATGCCAAATTCTAAATGTTAGGTTTGGTTAGGTAACTATAAATCTTCTTTATGAATCAAAAACATAGCGTGGCTAAAAGTATTTATAATGTATCAAATGAAATTAGGTAAGAAAAATAAAATTGCTAGTATATATTAAGACTACTTAAAAAGTAATTACTTATTAATCTTCAGCAATTACTCAGTCCTACTAACTCGTTTATTGATCAAATTTACAGTTATGCCAAGATTAATTATATTTTACGTAAAATTGAACTCTATCTTTTAAATTACAAAGCTTAAAACAAAACGCATAAGGGCTCAGACAATAATTATGATTTTAAAATCGTTTAACTCATTATCTAAGAAGAGTTTTGTTGTTTTATGTTGGAATAAATTATTATTTAGTATCTCTAAGAAAAGCAATTACTTATGAAATGAATATGAAGCTGCGTTACTCGTTTCCAAATGATTGGTTAAACTCCTTACATAATATTGCACTAGACAATATACTTCTGTGTTAATCTAGGTCCGTAATTCTGCTTAAAATGCAGTATCCATCTGGGATCCTTATTATATTAAGTACAGCGAAATAATTGGAAAAATACAACGTAAATTTCTACGATCCGTACATTTTAGATGTTATAGAAGTCGTCTATGCTACACCGATTTGCTTAAAGTTTATCAGATTCCCACGCTAAAATCTAGGCGATTATTTTTACAAGAAACTATACTCTATAAAATATGTAACGGAGACTTCGACTGCCCCGCTTTAACTAATCAAATTTGTTATATAGTCCCTAGAACAGTACATCGTCGGGTATGCATCCGGGTCGGGTCGGGTATGCTTTTCTTCATTAAGACTTGCAGAACTAACGCTGGTAAAAGATCACCTTTGCGCAGGTTGGTAGACATCTACAATAATAAATTTAACAACATAGATATATTCGCAGTCACGGCACCAAAGTTTAAGGAATTAGTTTATAATAGTGTTTTAGAATTTGCATAAAATATAATTACTCCATTAGCATATATATATATATATATATATAATATGATAGTACACCACGATTATTAAATATCAAATTTATAAAAAAACAATAATATTGCTACATCTAGCGACTTTAGCAACAATATTAATTAACCTGTGGATAACGTAGTGGGTTACTCATTTAATTATTGTTTTTATTTAACTTAATATGTATAATGCGTAATGTGTAACTGTTTGTTATCTATCCCCTTTGAAAATAAAATAAAATAAAATAAAAATTTCTCTTTTTAATTATTATTCATTTTTATTACTTCTGCAAAAACTTGTGTACAATCATGATGTACGTATGTTTGAATACACGATTTCTTGAAATGATACACTTTTTTACGGATTAATGGAGACGGACAACGGAGAAGATGGTCAGAAAATTCCACCAGCTTGCGATCTTGATTTAGCCAAGACTCAAGCTAGACCCCGCACTGCAAGACCTCAAGATACTGTTAGCTCATTTTGTGTCGATAGGAACGTAACTTAATATTTTTGAGTAATGATAGTTTACAATTTTTTCAAATATATGTAATGACAACTAAAACCTTAGTCTACCTTTGACCACGGACGCTAAAAAGGGTCCGAAACGTCAGGTTAAAATAAAATGTAAATAAATCGCGAAATTATCCCTAAAAAAGTGTATCACTTCAGTGTCTACTGTTCGCGTAAATTAAAGAAACAAATACACACGAATCCTATTTACTCTACAGAATGATGAAATTTAATTGGCATAACCATTTTCATTTTCAAATAAACATTTGGAAAAGATTTTCGGAAATAAAATTCCCACTTTAATCTAAATTCCGCCGCATTCAAAATCCGTTTTAAAACCGGGTTTGATTTGGGAATTAACGCTGGGATCCCGATACACCCGGATTAATAGGGCGCGCTATTTTTAGACGCGGCGGGTCTGGTGTACCTTAATATGCGAATTAGGGGTTAATGGCGTTTTTGATTGCTGGGAAACGTAGTGATTATATAAACTTTATCTAGGATTTTCATATAAGAATTTTCATAGATTTGTTTTAAAATATAGAATCATCTGTACTAACTTATGCTTCGAAGAGAAAAGGTTTGTAACGTTCTTGGTATGCATATCAAAGTTTAATTGTGTAAGGAGCAATTTCCGAAGGCTTTTGGATTTACAGTAAATCCTTTCATTCATTTTTCTTAGCTATCTAACTCTTTTTGCTGATTGTATATTAGTTTGATCTAAAACTACTGAGATTTTTTTTTTATTTTTTTTTATTACAAGATTCACAGCTCTAATATAGCATTTATGTTTCAACTTAATAACTAAACTTACAGCCAATAACGAATCTACATTTTAATTTACAATTTTTATAATCTACGACAATCATATTAATAATATAATCTTTAATTAATAAGTGGGTTTATCTCTCACACGATATAACTACCTGTGTGTGTGTGTGTGTGTGTGTGTGTGTGTGTGTGTGTGTGTGTATGTGTGTGTGCGTGTGCGTGTGCGTGTAAGTGTGTGTGTGTGTGTGTGTGTGTGTGTGTATGTGTGTATTAGTCTTGTGTTCTAAACATTTTCCTCAAGCACCATCATAACTTCTTTCTTAAAAACTCTTTTACTATTGTGAAAAATATCAGTGACATTAAATTTATTATTAAAAGTACGATGCAGTCTATTCACCAAAGCATTTTGTGCGTATTTAGTTTTTAAACAATTTTCTGCGAATAATTTTGTATGTCTTGTTCTGACTTTTGGAGCACAGAAATTCAACATTTTTGCCGTGAGTTCAGGGCAGTCTATGTATCCATTACATATTCCGTGCAAGAAAGACATATCAGCAAGTATTCGTCTACTTTCGAGAGTCATAAGATGGTGACGGGAACAAGATTCAAGGTAAGTCTTAAAAAAGCATTGAGACCTATAATTTAAGTGTTTAATAAATTTTTCTTGAATTTTCTCTATCTCTTGAATGTAAGTGGTATACAGCGGATTCCAGATGATGCTACAATACTCTAGAATACTCCTAACATAAGCAAAATAAAGGATCCTCATGCAATCTATGTCTGAGAAAGGACGACTGACTCTAAATATAAAACCCAGACTTCTGTAAGCTTTATTTTTAATTATATCTACATGATCAGAAAATGTTAGCTTGCTATCCATTTGAACTCCTAAATCTCTAACTGATGATACTTTTTCAATTTTAGTGTTGTTGATGAAATATTCAGAAATGAATGGATGCTTTTTCCGAGTAAATGATATAAAGCAACATTTACTTATATTAATACCAATTCGGTTATTATTATAATATTTTTCTAGGCGATCAAGATCTGTTTGAAGGGCAGCGCGGTCCATATCGTTTTTAATTTTCATAAAAATTTTAGTATCATCAGCGTACATGAGGAACTGAGCATGTTTGAAGCAAGTACCGACGTCATATAAGTATGCAGCGTACAAAAGTGGTCCAAGAATAGATCCCTGGGGAACGCCGGAGGGTATGGCGCTAAAATCCGAACGGAATCCTCCCACAACAACAGCCTGAGACCGATTGCACAAGTAGGACTCCAACCACCTAAGCAAGTTGCCCCGGATTCCCAATTCATATAGTTTACGTAGTAAAATAACATGATCCACGCGGTCGAACGCCTTCTCAAAGTCTGTGTAAATTACATCAACCGCGGATCCACCATCCATGCTATTAAGTAAATAATCTACGAATACTCCCAGATTGTTAGCAGTTGATCGACTCCTAATGAACCCATGCTGTTCAAATGGTATGGATTTACATAATACAGGGTAGATAAAACTATGGACAACTCTCTCAAACAACTTACTTAACACGTTCAAAATAGATATAGGACGATAATTTTCAATTGACGTTCTCAAACCTTTTTTATGAATTGGCACTATATGTGCCTTTTTCCAAATACTGGGAAAATATCCATCCCGAAGACACCTGTTGAAAAGCCATGACACGGGAACCGACAGTGACTTTGCGCATTGCATGAAAAACACAGGTGGAATACCATCACAACCGGCTCCTTTTGAAATGTCAAGTTTTTTAAGCAATTTGCAAATGTACTCATCATTAACAGTAATGGTATGTATAGCATCTAGGCTTGTGCGGGAACATTCATTGGGTGAGTTATCTGGATATTGATCTGCTGGTTTACTGAAATTTCTCTCAAAGAAGTTATTAAATGCAAAACAAATATCCGATGGTGAATTTAACAGACTCTGCTGATAGGTCATTTGTTGAGGATAGGTTGATCCAACTTTTTTCTTTGACTTAATGTAAGACCAAAAATATTTTGGATTGGTTTTAATTATCTGTTGTGAGAAGTCAACAAATGACTGATAGCATTCGGCCTGTAGTTTCTTAATACTTCGCCTAAGGATGCTAAACTGTGCATAATCATTAGGGTTACCATGGCGCTTCCAGTTTCTATGAGCTTTATCTTTTTCTTTTATTAATTGGATCAGTGCTCTATTATACCATGTTGGATAAACATAGGTACTTGAGCAGCGAACTTGTGGCACGAAAATTTGTATTGTAGAATTCAGAACAGAATAAAACTCAGCTATGATATCTTCTATGTCTCTACTTGCGAAAATAAAATTCCAGTCCTGCTTACTCAGCACTCTGTTCATACCATCAAAGTCAGCTCGTTTGTATTGATATTTTGTGCGACATGGTGGTTTGATTGGTGGAATAAGAATGTCGGAAAGTGTAATAGAAAGTGTAGTATGCATAGGATCTTCTTTTACTAATGGGAATGTTTTCTGTATTACAATAGATGAATCTGAAAAAACAAGGTCTAATGTGTTATTACACTTATTTACAAAGTTATTAAACTGTGAAAAACCAAAGTAGGTAGACTGGGCAACAAGGTTTGATGCTGCGTTCTGAAGTTCAATTGTACCTTTCTTTAGCATCGTCGGCTTACCGTTTTGCCATCTTATATTAGGGAGGTTGAAGTCTCCCGCTATTAAAAAGTGATCATTGCCGTGATGACTTTTTATTACAGACAATTGATCCAAAAAATGTTGTAACCTTGTTGGATTGACTTTATCAGGTGGTATGTAAACAGTAGAAATGGGTAAGTTATTGGTGGATTTGATTGCTGTAGCGGGTATAGTAACCCACACAGCTTCTAGATCCCTAGATTGCCACTCTGGTCTGGCACGTGCCTGTAACTTGGTATCACACATTATCATAACACCACCTCCCAGCGCCCCCCTGTCCCTACGAAAAACTGTAAACCTATCATCGCACAGCTCAGCATCAAAGATGCCATCACAAAGCCATGTTTCAGTTATCATTATTATATCTGAGTTTTGCACTAACATGTTATTGAAAAACTCATTCGTTTTCGTTCTAAGACCTTTTACATTTTGATAAAGTATTTTTATTTTTTTCATACCAACTTTATTGTCATACATTTCGACCCAAATGAGTGTGTTGAAACATATATATTACACGTGTATGGTTGTAGTTATTTGGAATTAGACATACAAAACTAAAAGAAGGATTATTACTATTATAGTTCGCAGAAAATCCCAACATACTCGAGTTTACGCAGTTAAACGTTTGAGAACGATTAAGAGTATTTTTTGAAAAAGTGTTAGTTTGTGTGAGAGTATGATAATAGAGTTTTATTAATGTTAATAAATGTGTGTGTGTGAGTTTCCCATAACCTAAATAGAGAAATAGAACCTTAATTACACTATCTTTCCAAGATCGCTTGTCGAGTCTATCGCAAAAGGGGTTGAGTTGTCGTTCTTTCTGATGTAGATTCGGCAGTTTTTTGTCCATACATACTTGTATCCAGTTTCCTTTGCCTTTTGTCTACAAGAACCTAACAACATTTTGTTTTCCCTGATGAGATGTTCATTGATATAGATTCGACTCTCGTCAACTCCCATTCCAATGTCCCTGGTAGTAATGTTGCGATGTTTACGAGCTGCCGCGATCACTCGGTCCTTTGTAGAGCGCTGTCTCAGCCTGACGATGATCGGCCGCGCCCGAGAAGCGCTGGCAGCGCGCCTCGGCTGTACTCTGTGGGCGAATTCTATGTCAGTGGGTTGTAGAGCAACACCAACGCAATTCACCGTTTTCAGCACGATGTCCAGAAGTACCTCATCCTTATTTTCAGGAATATTTACAAGCTCCAAGTTTTGTAATCTTTGCCATTGCTGCTGTTTGCGGTTGTCTACCTCCAACTCTTTAATTCGGGCAGAACAAGCGGCGAGATCCTCTTTTAAAGAGTTGTTTTCTTGCTTCAAGGATTTCACTTCTGAAGACGTTGTCTTGAGCAGTTTTTTCAGGTCAGTAATTTCCTTTTTCAGATCTTCATACTGATTATTTATATAAGCTAAAGAGTCTTGAAAACTAGTAAACTGCCCATTTATGCCTTTTAATTCTTCAAATAATCCCTTACATGAAGCTTCTATAATCGCTTTTGTTTCAACCCTCTCAGCTTTCAAAATATCCTTCAGCCGTTGGTCAGTTATGAGATTCGGCTTCCTCCGTAACGTTACATTGCTGTCCGAGCAGTATTCCGAGTCCGATTCTTCGCATGTTGCAGGTGCAGGCGCACAGTGGGCGGATGAACGCACTGGCGTGTTTGTGTTGTCGGTCTTTGGTTTCTTACTCTTGCATTCCATACAACGCCATGCTTGCTTACTCTCAGCATTCATCTTCTTCAGTCGTTTGGGAGAGAGACTTGCACACTGAAGATCATATGATTGCTTGCATCCAGGACAACTAATGTACTGTTGGTCCTTGATAGTAGTTTTGCAACCTCCACATACATTGTCATCCATACTGATTCTTATTATACAATTAGCGCCTTACACAAAATAAAAGCAATGCAATAGCAAGACGACTGTAAGTAACAGACAGCGGTCAGTTGCCGACAATATAACAACTACGTCACAGTGAGCTCGCCGCGGGTTGTCGTAGGTCAAGGTAGTGCAATGAGCAAAAATTTTAATATTTGATTTTGCTTATTACTCACTCAATTCTTGATGTTTCTGCGATATAATAACACGAACAGGCGGATCAACAAGCAAGCTTCGTGATGACACAAATCACAGGCAAATCAGAGATCTCCAAACACCACTTTTGATTAATTATTTGCGGACGAAGCACGCGAGATGTTTACTTTACGATTGTCGCACGCCGAAAAAAAGAGCGAGATTCATACGTTTTGGACAGCTTTTCGTTTAATTTCTTTTTATTGGCGGTCAAGAAAAAGGCTTGTTTGATAGTTCTTCGATCTATTTCACTTATGATGTCTAATAAATTTTTGAAAATTGTTTCTACATATATGTAGTATATAAACTTAAAAAAGTTATAACTTTTTTTGGTAATTATGATTAATACACTGTTTGTTTCTCAATATCGAAAAGGAACCATTCATTCATTCAACCCCGCTCAAAGCCGACACGGCATAACCGAAAATACCTAAAATGACAGAAAAAAACCGTCTTCGCGTTTACGATGACTTTTACGGTGGGATGTTAAACATTTTATTGTTCGGACACACGCGAGGGCACCGCATGTATTTGCGGTTTCACTCAACATATAGGTAATAACTGGCTGGATAGGAAAAAAAGTAAGGTAACTTACTCCTAATGTTATTTGTCAACTTGGTTCATGTTTAAAGCACACAAATGGTAAGTAGTTGAAATTAATTGAAATAAGTCCAGGCAACAGTTTGTCTAATGGATGCTTAGTGATATTTTTGTTATTGCATTGTACACATGTTTCCAAGCCAAGGCTTATGCAGGGTGGCGACCACAATACGACAATAGAATTTCTGTCTGTTACGCTCTCACGCCTACACTACTAAACAGATTTGGATGAAATTTAATACACACACAGAATGTTCACGACCATGTATGTGTACCAAATTTCATTCAAACCCGTTAAGTAACACGTGAAAACGTAAAACAAACGTCATTTAAAGACAAAAAGAAAATTCTCTGGTAGGGAAACGTCACTGGTTTGACACTTTTGAATTGGGATGATGACACCTATCTTAAATATTGTCAAGAACATGGTGTTTAAAAAACATAGCCCCTATGAAGTTAATACAACCAATATATTTCAAAAAAGCTGTAGAAACCAATTTTTAAACACACAAAACGCAATAAATATTCGGTCAATTGACTCCGATTTCTGACACATGACCGTGACGTCACAATCATTTATTCCCATACGAAATCTATGGAGGCAGACCGTTTTGACAGATAATAAAAAGTATGTCAACGATTGGTGGTGTAGTCTAGCCAATTATACTGTTTGTCTTAACATCGCCATTACTGGACATAAACTTAGGATTACTACTTACTGAGTTCTTTAATAAAATTAATACAACTGTTTCATTACTCAAGTCTATAAATACCTACATTATTTCTGATTGAAGACAGATAAAAGGCTAATTCAATTCGAAATAGAATTCGTATCTATGGTTATTAAACAGGCTTTATGCTATAAACACTGCAAAATATTACGCAAAGCGCATCGATAATCGTAAAAAATATATGGATTCATTAATTCTACGATTGTAATTAATTCACAGTAAGAATTTATTGATATCGATGCCTTTAATGAGCTGTCTCAGTACTTTTATCCGAGTAGTGAAGTCATGAAGGAATGAGTTTATGCGTGAGATTATTATGTTAAGTTTTTATGACTAATACATAATGTGAAAAAACCTGCATTAATCGCGGTAAATACAAACAGGTACATTTCAATAATAACATTATTTTATTATAATTTTTTGTATTTTTTTTGTGGTGTGCAATAAAGTGTTATCTATCTATCTATTTTATATCGTGAAGTTTTAAAATGAAATCTCAAGATGGTGCAGTGGTGGCAGCTCTTTGGTAGTTTGGCGCAACTGATTTAAAGTAAGGAAGATCAAGGGAAGCACTTCCTACCGAGTGTTATGGTCGGGGGCCCGATAGACATTATCTTGATTTGTCTATCTATTTTATTCTGGATCTAAATCTTATAAGCCGCGGTTCATGTGCGGTACAAGGCTAACAGCGCCATCTAGCCTTTGAAGTCGTATCAGCGCTCGCTGTCGTGCTGTCGCTAACGGTGGCCGTTAAGCATGCGCTTGTGATGGCGAACGGTAGAGGTCACCACAGTAGTGATTAAAGAAAAGCAACCTAAGGCTACGTCCGCACAGGCAGGAGAATTGCTTAGCGCCTAGCGAGTCACTAAGCGAGTAGCTTAGTAAAACGAACGTTTTAGAATCTTCGCGAACGGACCTAGCTAGTCGCTTAGCGTGTATCGAAGTGAACAAACGTGTTGGTTTTTTGGCGCGAGGCGCGAAGCATTTTCGTGATGGATGAAAACGTGCCTACAAACAAATGACCAACGCACCTAGCGACAGCTACGCAAGCCACCTTCAGTGCGGCCACCGTGTATCCTAGCAAGTAGCCAGAGGGCAAGTCTCGAGGCTCTAAGCAAACCTCCTGCCTGTGCGGACGCAGCCTAAGGCGTGGTCATGTTTGGCATAGGTGACCATTCCGAACATATAAGTGACGTCTATTTACAAGCATATTCGTGCTTCTAAAGGCACGTTAAGCAGTTCATCCCGGTTAATATAGATAGACATTAGTTGATAACATCTGACAGAAAGCTTGTTCACTTACCGTGTAAACAACCCATCCACCAATTCGCACTGAGCCCACAGTATGTATGGCTCGTACCACCTCATATAATATAAGGTGCCCAGCAGTGGGACGTATATAGGGTAATTTCATCACCAGTAATAAACTTTTCACCAAATTACATTTGAACCGGACGAGACTGTACCTTAAATGGTAGTTTTTTTTTAGGTGGTTACAGTTGGATTTATTTGGGTTCCTGCGCTGGCGTCTTTTAGTGGAAATTTAAAGGAAAATAATCCTAAAGTATTATCCTATATTATTGTAAAGGTGTGATATGGATGCAATCAACCTCTTTAGTAATAAAAGGTCACTGTTTATAGGTACATGTACACAAAGCTCCACATCAAGCTACACATTTTCGTTGCAAAATCACCCTTATTCTGTCTGCCCGTGTGTATTTTAATAAATAATACTGCTTGAATTAAAATCCTACTACATATATAAACGCGAAAGTTTGTCTGTATGGATGATTGTTACTCTTTCACGCCAAAACTGCTGAACCGATTTGGCCGAAATTTGGAACATAGATAGATTACAACATGGAATAACACATAGGGTACTATTTATCCTGAGAAACTTTACGGTTCCTGTGGAATACGTAGAAAACGGGTTTCATGCGGGTGAAACCGCAGGGCTCACTCAGCTAGTAAGTAAATAAAATTACCTTTTTCGTACGTGATCAAAGTCCCAAGTGGTTATCTGATGTAACCCAATCCCCACACTACTGTATACAGTTACAACACTAACGTTTTCCAATTTATCAGATCGTGAAGTTCAGCGGCGGATTCGATTAATCGGTATCATATTGTTGATGTATCGATACAGCTGTTGTATCGATTAGTGGTCAATTCGACTCCCAACACTAGTGTAATAGGAATAAAATACAAAAATCATTTTTTTTTATAACCTTGTAACTCACTGCGAACGGTTTTCTTGAATTAGATTGTTGAACGGTTCGTTCTTTATAATGGCAACTTCTTCAAAAAATAAACCATATGATACAATGCAATGTAGATGTAGATTACTAAGTTAAACAAAGCTTGAAATAAATTATCTAAATCAATTGCGAAAAAACAAAAATGATGTAGACTACTAAATTAAAGAAATAATTTGCTTGCTTGAGTTTAATTGTGGCAATTTGATATGGATTTATGGCTTAATAGCAGTTGTAAGATTTATACTCGACCAATTATATTTTTGCCAAAATGTTTGATTCAGTTGTGTATCTTGGTTGGGTTTTTGAAGGCAAATAATATCTTAACTAAGGGCTAGAAAAGATTAGATGGATAAGTCGGTTTGACAACGGTGACTAAAACGGTGACAAATACAACTATTACTAATAAAAATATAATTATTAATATAAACTCTTAACTTTTTCGATTAAGCCATAGGGTAAAGACGATATAGATGCCTGGCCACGGGGGATGACACTTGGGCACGTGGTATAGATGACCCGATTTAATTTAGTTTCGCAGATAAATTCGATAACTATTTCCATATCTATCAAAAGAATCTCTAACTCTATCTTAATTGACACAGATGTGTCTAGTAGCGACAACATACAACGCCAAAATGAATTCAAAGATTTTGGAGGATGAATGCTCATTTTTCCGGTGAGTCATCTATCTTAAACACAATGTCACAAAATTTAGTGGTCCGCAAAAGTCCCTAAAACTTTGAATCTATCGAAGACAACCTTTTTTTTATTTTTCATAAATTTGTAGACAAAACTCCCACGAAAAAATTTGTTTTATAAAAAAATTGTTTTCATTTTTATTATTGAAGTCATAGGGCGATTTCGAAAAGTGGAGCATCCACCCTACACCGCTAGCTACTGGCAGCCAATGGCAAAAAGTAAAAAAGGTCACAAGTCGAAAAAACGCAAAAAGGCAAGCGACCAATACGCGCAAATGAGCCAACTTCTATCACGGCTATTACGCTTGATTTATGATTCGAACGTCATCATTGAGGTTTCCATGTAATTTTGACCGCGATCGTGCGATGCCGGTGTAATAAAGACCTCTACTAAACTGGGACGGAATACATAAATTGGGTTTTTATTTTGTTGAAAAAAAAAAACAAATGAAATTTCACATGGTTGGTTGATGAATAAGGATTGGTGATAATTTATTTATTGCAAGTTTACAATACTGTAGCTAATATTGAAATCCGTTCCTTACATAAAAAAAAGGACATTACATTTTATTGGATCAATTCGCAGTGTGTCTGTTACGACCTGATCCTTTTTCGAGAACGCGTAAGAGCAATTTCTCAAACTAAAACAATAGCAATTAAGTATGGCTTTATGATACAGCCAGAGTCACGGCCAGTGTGAACGGTTTGACAGTCACATAACTTTGAAAAAAATGGTACAGTAGTATTGGTAAAGTGCTTGGTGTAGTATATATTAAAATCATACTATTTGGCAACATTAAAAAGAGAACTATGAAAACGACATAAAGTGCACCCCACGTTTTTTACTCTACTGTAATATAAATTCTTTGTACTTAGAAATTATTTTCTCTTTTTTAGTTAGCAATAAAAGCGAACTATTACGAAACTATTTTTTTTAGTTTATAAGGATAAAGGAAAACTCTTATCAAATTATTGCACTGTTATCAGAACTTGAGACGAGTGCAAAGTTTCAAATTAATCCGATTTTAGGTAGTTAGTGAAAAATGAGTTCAAAGATTCCGTTACATACATACTAATACATACAGACCGATCTAATATTAGGTCCTTACCTATGAAATTGGCGTTTTGTATGGGAGGAACAAAAAGTCGAAATTTTTTTATATAGCATATTTATTTAATCAAAGTATGAGCCATTGTAATCTATGCACTTTTGCCATCTCATAGGTAGTTCATTGATCCCTTTACTAAAAAAACCATTCGAACGGGAATCAATAAAATCTTTGAAGGCGACTTGGACTGCCCCATCTGAGTTGAACTTTTTCCCTTGCAAGAAGTTATCCAAATTTCGAAAAAAATGGTAATCTGTTGGAGCAAGGTCCGGGGAGTACAGTGGATGCCTTAGAGATTCCAATTGAAGTTCTTCTAATTTGCTAGCCGTCTGTTGTACAGTGTGTGGTCTAGCGTTGTCGTGAAGCAGCAGTGGCGTAGAGCGATTGACCAGCCTTGGTTGTTTAGCAACTAGCTTTTCCATCATGGTTTGCAATTGCTGACAATAGATATCTGCCGTAATCGTCTGGCCAGATTTGAGAAAACTGTAATGAACGACACCGGCGCTAGTCCACCAAACGCTTACAAGTAACTTTTTATTGGTCAATTTTCGCTTGGAGCAGGCTTTGGCTGGCTTGCCAGGGTCCAGCCATTGCGATGAGCGCTTCCGATTATCGTAGAGAATCCACTTTTCATCACAGGTAATGATTCGATTTAAAATCCCTTCGTTATTGTGCCGGTCAAGTAATGTAACGCAGCAGTTGACGCGCGTTTGCCGGTTTGCTTCACTCAATTCGTGAGGAACCCACCTTTCAAGTTTTTTAATCTTCCCAATTTGCTTCAAGTGGATTAAAACAGTTTTATCACTAACGCCAAAGCCTGCAGCTAACTCGGACGTGGTTTGCGATGGATCCGCTTCCACAATAGCCTTCAATTCTTCATTATCAACTTGGGTCTCCGGCCGTCCACTTGCTTGTTTTGCAGGTCGAAATTTCCAGAACGAAAACGTTGGAACCAAAAACGCACTGTGTTTTCTTTTGCGACACAACCGCCATACACATCATTAACCCTTCGAGCCGTTTCCGCAGCACTGGTGCCACGGTGGAACTCGTACTCGTAAATAACGCGATATTTCAAATTTTCCATTTTGTAAATTGAGCGATGCAAACAGAAAAAAGATAAGTAAAAAAACAAATGAATGACGGTTTACGAAACACAACTACATGTGGAAATAGCTGTATAAATTTGAATTTCGAATTCCTAACCAAATAGGAAAAATTTGTGATCAAAGTGGCCAGTACGACAAAACGCCAATTTCATATGTAAGGACCTAATAAAAGCGTGTTAAAAAAAAATACGCTAAGCAGTTAGCACGCGTCACACTTCTTAAACGATAAGTGAAATTTTCGATGCTACGACTGCGATTTCTTGCGGAGTGCGGATTTAGATTCACACTTTACTGGTTTCTTTATACTGCCTCCATCATCAACAGTTGTAATCAACTATACTCAGTTGTTAGCGAACATTAAATTCGGTAACCACTACCTTTGCGAGACTGCTTGAGATCTAAATCAGTCTTTACACGGCAATTTTGTAACTTTTTATTCGGGACTAGCGGCCGCCCGCGACTTCGTTCTCGTGGACTTTTGTTTTTTACAACTGAGTTTCATACAAATTTTCAACCCCTATTTTATCCCCTTGGGGGTGGAATTTATCAAAATCTTTTCTGAGGTAGATATTATGACGTAGGCATCCACGTCATAATATCTACCTGCATGCCAAATTTCAGCCCAATTCATCCAGTGGTTTGGGCTGTGCGTTGATAGATCACTATGTCAGTCAGTTAGTTAGTCAGTCAGTCCTTTGAGTTTTATATATTTAGATGACTGAAAGTGTCATAAACGAAGGTGTAGACAAATATGATCAGAAAGCTTCGAACTGCTATGCTATCGGGAGTTACACGTGTCATTGTGAGTCAACCATAAAAGATAGACATATGCCATTGTGGGTTATTTTAAATATAATTTACAGGATAACATTTCCGCCATACATGATTTCTGTGTAGCTTTAACCATTAAGGTTGCACTCGCGACGGAAGTTTAAAAAATGCAGTAACTTCTCCCATTTTTCCAACATTTTCCTTCTCTGCTCTGTTTCTATTGATTTTAGCTTGATCAAAAATATACTATAACCAGCTCAGGAATATGAAAAATAACTGTACCAAGTTTCGTTAAAATCCGTCGAGTAGTTTCGGTTCTCTTACGGTTATATAGACAGTCAGACAGACACAAAATCCCCTTATCACCTGATAGTTATTTTGGCAATATATTTCATGTACAGAAATTGACCCTCCAACAGATTTATTTTAAGTAAAGATATAGATTAAACCAATTTTGGCATCAACTTTTGAAACATATTAATTTTCGAATAAAGCGCTCAGATTTTTCGCGGAGCGGTCTCAGTGGTTGGAAATTACACAGAGTTGTAGTGAGGACCTCAGGATCTGTAATATACACCTGAGGTTGTGTTGAGGATGATGCAAAAATGCTGGTTTGGTTTTTTGCACTGCTTTTAATAAGAACAAGTAAATAAACTGAATACGGTATTTCCCATACTCAATTGACTTCCTATAACTTAAAAGAGGTTGTTCAAAATGAACAACACTTTATGGATTGGACGTGATTTTTTAAATGTTGCATAGGGTCCCGGGCCCTGCTAGTACATTTCAATACGGCTCTGTCATCATCATCAGCCTGTATACGTCCCACTGCTGTGCATAGGCCTCACCTCAACTATGAGGTGGTGCGAGCCATACTCCACCACGCGGGCTCAGTGCGGATTGGTGGAGGGGTTGTGTGTAAGGTAAGTGACCAACCTTACTGTCAGATGTTATTAAGCCGCCCGAGGGCCTCCGACCAGGCTTAACGACTAATATCTATCGATATTAACCGGGACCAACAGCTTAACGTGCCTTCCGAAGCACGGAGATGCTTGTAAATAGACGTCACTTTTATGGTCAGAATGGTCACCCATCCCAAACATGACCGCGCCGTAGGTTGCTTAACTTTTGGTATCACTACCAAAGCGCTACAATCGCTGCGCCATAAGCACCTCACCTCACGGCTCTGTAGATGCAGTTTAATCAATTTAAAGTGCGCGCCCAAAACTCGTTTTTGTGGATTAGCTTAACTTTCTCATCGGATTTGCTCTTTGTTTTTTTTTTTATTATAAGTCCAACCTTCCCAAACTTTGGTAAAGGTTAAAATAAAGTGTGGATTAACAAATTTTGTTTGTTATCGCAAACTTCGTAAGCTGATTTATTTGAATTGAAAAGTTCGATGCTGGAGTGAAGTTTGGTTTATAAGGTTTCTGTGTTCTTTAAGTCGGATAATATTTCCAGTGTAAAAATGAGTTTTGATTTAGCACAATCTAAGTCGTATCGTGTACAAATAATTATCAATCCCTCTCAAAGTGTTGAAAAATTGTAAAGCAGTGACTAGTTTTTATGAAGCGAAATTTCTTACCGATAAAGTAAAGAAGATAGACCGTCCTGGAAAGCCAAAAAAAAACAACTCTAGTGATAATCTATTAGACTTAGTTGGTTTTCATTTGACGTCTTATACGTCAGCTGGCCTGTTATTTTGGCACTGAAATATATTTTTTTACAATCTATTGAACATCTTTTTTTAAGTCCAACTAAAAAGGCCGTTAAATACAAAACAATAATTTACAATTCTAAGCCATCTTATTAGGGCTATCCTGTATTTACGAGGTTCATTCTGGGGTCCTACTCTGCAACGCTTCGTTCATATTTTCAGATTTCGCTTTTTATTAAAATGAAATAGTGGTAGAGATGACATGCTCTTACTCCAATACCTACCCATTGGAGTGGATACAGTGAATCTTTCAACTATAACAGATATTATTCTATTGACCGAACAATCGTTACAATTTTTTCATTATCTGTGTCATCTCTACCGTAATCACTTCCTACGACCTTCATGAAGGAGGATTTCTGGCCGCAGGGCGTCGTGTTTCGGAAGTATTCGCTGACGCGTGTTATTTGTGTTTGCATCGTTGATTTGTGTTATATTTGACTTAATTTTTGTTATTTGTATGTATTTTAGTCTGTAAGCTATTTATAATACGGGCCGGTCTATATTTTTATAATCTGTTGAATTAATAGTAATAGACGTCCTGGTCGATTTCGACCACGGCGGCAAATCTCAACAGAGATCAGCCAACTACGCAGGAGATATTATAGTGCACAAGTATGAGCGCAATACACAGGTGCACTCACTGTTCCATCAGTCTCAAAGTTCGGTGAGACGGCAATTCGACATGACCGGAGAGCGATCAGGCGCAGGATCAACGGCTTAACGTGCTTTCCGAGGCACGGGGGTGTTACACCGCCAACTACCCTACTCCGAGCTGTTTTTGAGAGATTTATGACAGAAAATCTCAGAAACAATTTTGGCTCTTGAATGTAAGGCAGAAACTTTGCCACTACACCAACGAGGCAGTCTTAATAATAATTGCTTGAATTAAATGAATTATTAATATTATTATTACTTGAAAAGACGTCTCGGATTCCATAAGCCCATATTGTAACTTCAGTCTTAAATCGAATTACCTACTATTAAAAGTCAGTGTAAGTAGGCAATAGAGACGTAGCCAATCAATTAACCATTCAAATGGTTTCGGAAAGTGCTCGTTTACAATTAAATGACGCCATTTTATCTCTTTGGGTATTGAGGCGTCTGTTTGTGTTAATAACTTAGTCTTAACGGCTGCTACCAAAATTTAAATATTCCTCGTGCTTTGAAATAATGCAATATTAAATAATTAAGCTACGAGGCTTGTGTTATGGGTACTAGACAACGGAGAAACATATTTAAATACTTTTTTTTGTAAATAAATACATATTATACATATAAAACACCCAGACCAGTACAAACACACATGTTCATGCACACATATGCTTGTACTGTGCGGGGATCGAACCCGCGACCCTTGGTTTTAGAAGTCCGACATGTAGACCACTGCACCAAACGATCGTCAGTATACGAGTATAACGGTATACCAATAATATATATACATGTATCAATATTGTTCCGCCTAGTGACTGACAGACAGACAGACGGACAGTCAAGTCTCATTAATAGGGCCTTTAGGCCTTTTTACCCTTAGGGTATGCTCTACACTAGTATCAGCCTGATAAAAATACACGGTTATATTATAAACTAGATAAGGGTGGTGAAGACGTGGGATGTAAATAATTAAGTGCAATATCTATAATATAAAAATGAATCGCAAAATGTGTTGGTAAGCTCATAAGTCAAATACGTCAGGACCAATTTCGCCAATTCTTTTTTATGATATTCCTTAAAGTACGGGGATGGTTCTTCTCATCAGCCTATATACGTCCCACTGCTGGGCACAGGCCTCACCTCAACTATGAGGTGGTCCGAGCCATACTCCACCACGCAAGCTCAGTGCGGATTGGTGAAGGGGTGTTTGTAAGATAAGTGACCAACCTTACTGTCAGATGTTATTAGGCCGCCCGAGGGCCTCTGACCAGGCTTAACGACTAATATCTATCGATATTAACCGGGACCAACAGCTTAACGTGCCTTCCGAAGCACGGAGATGCTTGTAAATAGACGTCACTTGAATGGTCAGAATGGTCACCCATCCCAAACGTGACCGCGCCTTAAGTTGCTTAACTATAGGTATCACTACCAAAGCGCTGCAACCACTGCGCCACAAGTACCTCTCATGATGGTTCTTACGAAGAAAAAAAAACAACGGGCAGTACAACATCTGCCGGGTCCGCTATTTTTTAATATTTTCAGTATTAAATATTGTAATTAGTGTAAATTGTGTACTTAAGTGTGGTAAATAATGTGAATTGAAAAAAATATTATTATTTTTATAGTAATATAAAAATGTAAATGAAAATGATAAAATTAAAATGTGTAGAAGAAGCCTACAAAACAATGTATGTGTTTGTATATAACTTTTGAACAAAAAGCTTCATTGACCAGAATGCATTAATAACTATCTTCGTAGTTTTACTTTCAGTTAAAGAAAACAACATTTCAAGTAACGAGCTTCAACCACAACACCGTAAGTTTGTCACCTGCCACCATTATTACATCGCCATATTACATGAGAGTGACGGGCTGTCATCCTCGTATGGCAACATTTAGGAGATGTGCAATTACTCTGGGTGACGTTTGCCCAGCCTCCCTTTTTGACGACTAATTGTTTGCACTCAAACTGTGGGAGGCAAAGCTTTCTTCGATCTTGATTCGTATCAATTTTGACAAACAAACTAAACATTAAAATTCAGAAAATAATCATTCGCAGCCACCTTCTTACTTTATCTATAATTTAAATGTTTTACTTAATATTTACTTCATTATCTTTTTTTAACATTTCCTCATATTTATATATAAGTATATATTATGTGTATTTTAGTACGAGAGCCCACGACCAAAACCATGTCTCATAGCAATACGGCAAAAACCCTATAAAATCGTTAAATTGTATGATTCTGAACCCGACTAGGTGTGTAGTAACGGTCGAAAGTGTAGCAACTGCGTGGGAGGCCATTTCTGCTGTGTCAAAAAAAAAGACAGTCGGTATTATAGCAATACGTCTGATAGTGAAAATGTACATAGATTTTATAATTGTATTACGAAAAAGTTTGTTTTCAGACATTTTGCGCGTAGCATATAGCCTGAGCGCATTTTTGAAAATGTCAACAAATTTAGCCGACCTGTATCATAGCAATACGGATAAATTTTTTTTTCAACTTTTCGTATTGCTGCCATGATTACCAATAACCTGTTTTCAGACACTTTAAGTGTAGCATATACTCCCAAAAACGAAAATAACGTTTCAGAGTCGCCTGGCCGACGCCTCTGTTAAATGTTTTTTTAAATTTACAGCCTTCATAGATATTCAAGAATCTCCCTTGTCTATTATATGTACTTTGACAGATGACAGATGTCATTACTTATTTCTTTTGTAAAAGTTACTCAAGTGTGCTTTAAATAAAACCAAAACTATCAAATCAATCAGTATTTAATTTCAACAGCCTCAGCGCTTGTTACGCTCCTGCCCCTTCCCTTCCCTTCATCCCAGTTTCCTTTTGTGCGATTTATTTCAGTCCTTCAACTTCAATGTTAAGGTTTCGGGTTAATTCTTTGTTAATTATCATCTAATAAATTCAGGGTCGCAACGTATTCATTGGTTTGTAACAGAAAATTCAAGATGCCTCAATACGATTTTTAAATGATATCTGAGTATCGAAAAGTTGTCTGATAGAGAAGGTGCTACACTTAATTTGTCTGATATAAATTTTTTGCACATGTGGACAACTTATTTTATCATGTCCAACAATTTTCAGACATATTGCTATGATACCGATCGGTAAAATTTGTTAACATTTTCAAAACGGTCTCAAAATTTAATGCGTTCACATTTCCGTCTGAAAATTGTTTTGTTCGCATCAAATAACCAAAATTTACTAATAAAAAAGATTTTCAGACGTATTGCTATGAGACATTTTTTTTGTCTCATTTTTATTTTTTTTAAGTGATTTTACGGGTTTGCGTTACACCACTAACGTCTGAAAAATATGTTTTCGGTATCTCAGAACTATCATTCAACTACAGTCTGCAAATCAGACATATTGCTATGATGCAGTTCGGTAAAATTCTTTGACAATTTTGAAAATTCGGTCAGATCAAACGCTACGCGGAAAATGTCTGATATTGGTATTTTCGAGTTCAGGATAATCGTATCTATCGATTTGATGCAGTTTTGGCCGTATTGCTATGAGACAAAAATTTTGGTCGTGGGCTCTCGTACTATTTATAAATATGTATTCTTTTATAATATTATTGTGTATTTTATACTTAAGCTCATGTGTCATGTTATTGGTATTTTTATTTTTGTGTTATCTCTTTATTTAGTCGCACCGCCCACTAAACATTTCTGCTAACCCTAAGTGTGGCTGGTAGAAAATACCCTACGGCGTTAAGTCCACCTTTTGTACATAGTTTTGATGTGCAATAAAGCTTCAATAAATAAATGAATAAAATAATGTGGGCCACATGATTTACATAAATAGAAGACCAAATTACGTTTATGGTTCGACTTCTTAACATTCTGAAAATTATTAAACTCGAGTTGTCAAGTAGCAACATGGTGTCTATCTCATATCAATTCATCTAATCTGATATTTTTTTCAGAAGGGGGCTTTAATTTTGCACGTAGATCAGTCGACAATATACATGCGCAAAAAAAAAGGTTTAATTACATCTACAGTATCTTTGTAAACATTATTTAAATAAACTAGCTAACCCGGCGAACTTCGTACCGCCTTAGCGATGCAATGATTGAACAATGTCATCGAATGACATTGACATTAGTTACGCGCGTTTTTTAAAATATGCAATATAAATCAATATTTCTGAGAGATTTTCTTTATATTTTTTTCCGTAAGAACCTTCTCCTAATAATAACAAATACAATAAAAAAAGAATTAGTGAAATCGGTCCAGCCATTCACGCGTGATGCCGTGACCAAGGAAAACGGGTTTCATTTATATATAATATATAATATATATATATATATATATATACATACATATATATATATATATATATAGATAGATAATAATAAATAAATATAGCTATAATAAATTAGTAGTTTATGCAACTGATACATAATAAGGGGCCTTAAAACACGAGTGTGGTTTTATGAAACGAGCGTCAGCGAGTTTCATAATAGCATCACACGAGTTTTTTAAGGCCTAATTATGTACAGTTGCATACACTACTTTATCTACACACATATCATAAGTACTCTAAGATGGGTTCAGAGGTCGTAGGGAAATGACCAGCATTTGGCTCTCGATTTTTCTGGCAACAAGTTATTTGTTGCGATCATGGCTGCATTTACGATATCCGGTGGAGTGTTCATATCGTTCTCGGAGTCACTACTACTCATATTTATCACTAAAATGCAATTTGTTTTAACTTTTCACAATATTTTCGTCACAGCGAAAAACCAACAAACAAATGAATGACAACAGTAATGGCGGGTAATTCAATCCTCCGTCACGACGATTTTTTTTTTATATCATAGACAAACGAATGAAGTCCCTATCCTCATGTCACTCGTGATCATATGTCGTGCGATTTGGATTAAAAAACATACTGAATTTGACGTTTCATATCGATAACTGCTTTAATATCAATGGATACTAGAATAGAGACCTACTTTAGTTTTGACAGCTGTTCCAAATTTAAAGTCATAACCTTACAGAAATTGATACTGTTATAACATTACAGTACAGATTTTACCTACTGCCACAGATAAGAAAGTTCTCATAGTAAAATTGGTTGTAGTAATGCTGGTCATTTCCTACGGTTTCTGAACGCATTTTAGAGCACTAATGATATGTCCGTAGATAAATATATAAACAACATCACATACGTTGATCTAATTTCTTGGTAAGTAGCTTAAGCACTTGTGTTACAGATCTCAGAATCAACAGTGGTATTACAAATAAACTTAAATACTTACTGTACAAACAGACATATTCATGCACACAAATGTTCGAAATCGAAACCTCGACCTCTTGGTTAATAGTCAACTTCTTCACCATTATACCAAAGTGGTCGTCATTATATATCTACGACTCGTATTAATAAAGCCCTTACACAAATGCGCTACAGTTTTTTTATTACATTGACAAGAGAGACAAGACTTCGTAGGTACGAAGTCCATTATTTTTCCCTAGGAAAGAAAAACAAAGTGAAATGTTAGTGTCTCTCTCTGACAACCTGATTGATTGAGCTTCGACTGTAATTAGCGACACCAACAAATTGATTCCAATAATATATCCGAAAGCTATATAACGGCTATCCTCTATTTGTTTCGTTCGCTTCTTTAATTCCATTCATCATGATTCATTCAAGGGTAGATTCAAAACCTTTTTCTACAAATAAATCAAAAATTGTATTAACGATCTACAATAACGTTACAAAAAGTATTAACTGATTTTCTTTTAATCATTTGTAATCAAATCGTGTATTAAACCCGAACTAAATGTAATTTCGTAAGACTAAGAAATATCAGCTAAATCAGACACAGAAAAGTGGGTAAAGGTTACCATATTTGATTAAACATAATATAAACATTAACACAGAAGAAATAAATAAAGGCTTGCAAAATACATGTTTAGTAATAAGTCTTAAAAAAGACAGTTTGGCACCGAGTCACATATTTTACAATACTCGTTGTAACTAATTCATTTTGATAAATCTTCCTACACTAATATCGTAACAAAATCACAAAACTAACTCAAGTGTTCTATTAGACATTCATGACTCGAAATTGTGAAAGAGTCGACGCGAGAAGGATTGTATTTCTCAAAGAGAGGTCCTCGGCTAAATTACGGACGTAATAGATAACCACACCCTTGTCAAGGGCCCTTTCTATTCCATTCCATTCCGCTGCGGACGCTGGAATTACTTCGAGATAACTCCAGGTGAAATCTTTCTAGACACTTTCCAGGGTTCCTTTATTATCTTAAAAGAAAATTGACTTTTTGACGATTACTGCTTTGTTCGTTTGAAACTAAATAGTCAAAACCAAGAAAAATATTTTTTTTCTTGATCAAAAACTTGAATCGAACGCAAAAACATTTTGCAATTTCATGTGTGATAATTGAACGTCAAAACTAAAAGTTTCGAAGTGACTCATTTTTTAAAGAGAAAAGCAATGCAATGTTTTGAGTTTGTATTTTTTTTTCTATTTTTGTAAATATTTATCAGCGAGATTTGGTCGCAATAGCACTTGACGGTAAATGATAATAGTTCATTTTTGTTTAACTACATATAATTAAAGCCCTGCAAAAAAAAAAGGTTCAACACCTTACTCGCGCGAACACGAACGACAAAACGAACGATTACGAAATGTTTTCATAGGGGGCGATAGAAGAAAAAGCTTTTACTTAAAACCACGGTTTCGTACTTACTTTTTTCCACGGTACGTATCTTTCAGCTGCTGACGATCACGTATCAAAAATTAACATTCCAGTTTAAAAACCCCCGAAAACGGCTGGACGGCATTTGACCAGCCACAGCTAAAAACCGCCGGGATTAAATTATATTTTGAATTAGAAAAAACTCTTTGAAATCGCTCCATCTGGGAGCTACGATGCCACAGAAAGACACACACAAAACACAAACAGAAATAGGAGTCAAACTTATAACCCCTCTTTTTAGTCGCGGGTTAATAAAGACTCGAGTAGTACCTTTCTTATCGGCTGGTGCGCCATCGTCCTCGGCTTGGGCGCGACGAGCCGCAGGGGCGGCGGCGCGGGCGGCAGCGCGGCCAGCAGGGGCGGCACGAACGGCACGACGCCCCCCATGGGGAGCGCCACCGCGAACTTCTGCATCCCCATCGTCCACGGCACAAACCAGCCGCCCCCACCCTGCATCCCGTCCGGGCCGTACCACGCCAGCTCGACGGTCTATGAGCACCGCATCCAAATAACACTATCGCATGCGGTGTCGCATGAGCACTATTGATTTTTCACTTCACAAACCTGCGGACAAAGAGAGGGGGAGTTAATTACACAGTAAAAATATATATATACTAGCTGACCCGGCAAACGTTGTTTTGCCATATAAATGTTAAGGGTGGACTACCCTTATCACTAAGGGGTATAAAAAATAGATGTTGGCCGACTTCCAGATCTACTCAATATGCTCACAAAATTTCATGAGAATCGGTCAAGCCGTTTCGGAGGAGTACGGGAACGAACATTGTGACACGAGAATTTTATATACCTCTATATAGAGATTGGAACGAAAAGGTTCAAATTGGGAATTAATAAGTCAAATGCGTCTTAAAAATCTATTTAGGGGTAATCTACGAGGAAAGCATATTTTCAGCATAGGCATACCATGCCTGGAGAGCAAACGGTTTTTTTTTTAAATTGAACCTAAAGTGTACCACACAAAAAAAAAACTTAACTTCGACGTTCGCTGTTTAGTATTCCTACTATTCTAAATATGTCTTATATTGCAACCGGTGATCAGTGAAAAAAAACGACAGCTTGATAATATTGTAAAAGTATGGACAGAATAAAATATTTTGCTAGTTTGTGTAAACATGCTATAAATGTAGAATACGGATTATAAAAAATGGTTTTTTTTTGTCATGCAAATGGGACTCATCATAAACAAATACTGTTTCTGCATTTATTTTCGAAGCGATGATAGCACAAATATAGCGCCATAAAATACGTGACATTCAATTCATTTTAGCCTAAGATCGGTCCGCAATAACAATTTTATCACTAATAAAAGTAGCATCTATAAAAGTGGCATGACATCATGTTGCAATGGGGATAAACATCGACAGAGTTAAATATTCACTCTCCGTGAACTTAAGATAGTAATCTCCTGTAAGTGTTCAAATTCGCACAACATTGTCAACATTTTCGCGGGCGGAGACGACCGAGGTCACCCGAGCTTGCACGATCGCGCCCGAGCGGCTCGCGGACGAGCCGAACTTTCGCGATACATTCACCGTCAAGCACTCATCGTACACTATTGTAGCGTTTTGTCTTAGATTATATGTAAATTTGTGGGCAATGACAGCACCTATTGATTGGAGTTCATAACTTTCATTTAAATTTTATTGTATTTTTGTCGTAATTATATTTTTTGATAAGCATTACTTTAGAAAATCTTTCTCGTGATAGTCTGAAGCACAGGTTAACCCTAGTTCAGACAGAGTGAATACTTTCTAGCCTTATATATATATATATATATATCCCGTTTTGTTATTAAATTAATTTCCTTTGTTTATGAATAAATAATTATTATTATTAACTCTCGAACTGTCGGTTTAAATACTCTATCTAATATTGACTGAAATATTGATTAAAGTCAGTTGCATAGAAAAGGTTGTAATTTAATGAGGTTAACCTCATTTAGCTGTAGTATGAAACTAACAGTTAATCTATTTCTCAGTCAAAGGTAGTAAATATACGAGTATTGAAACGAACCATAAGTCAACATTGTAATAGAAACTTTGATAGCACAGATTCCGACCAAGTAGTTCCATCGACAGGTTAAAAAAATGTCAGTGAATCAAATTTATAACTAAGACTCGCAACTTTTATTTATTTACGTTCAGGAAGCGTGATTTGTCTTTATAGATATAACATTATCCTAAAAATGGTGATCTCGTACCTTTTTAAAAGCTTCCATATAGGAAATGTATTTGATTTAAGATTTTTGTTATAAAATCATGTTTCTGGGATTAACAAAATTTTTTATTTTTATATATAAGCTACAACTGCAGACACAAAAAATACTTACATGTCATGAATGAAATGAAATGTATTTTCTCCAAATATAAAAGATAAAAATAAGGCCTTATTAGCATGCGAAAAGTGTAGTTATTTTCGTGTAACAAACAATTTGACATTGCATAATGTGCGGTCTGTACCCTCTTTCGACCACGGCGTTCTATCTGTCCCTATTCCTCACATTCAAAAGTTACAGACATGAAAAGGACGTACGTACGACGCAAGGCAACAAAAAGGCTTGTATGAGTTGCACAGTTACACAGTTGATGTTGGTCTTCAGAGTCCTGACAAATGTCAGACCCATATTTTAGGGCGAATAGGCGGCAATTAGTATTCTAAATAAGCTCAGAGGATATTATTTGACATTACGTATTCACAGCACACCCTCTGTGGAATGTTAATCGTTTGAATAAAGCAATTGACATGCCATTGTATGAATTTGGATTTAAGTGAATCGCGCATTGATTAAAGTCATCCAGTGGGGTGAACACAAAAAACTATCGTAACGTATTTGTAGCGTTTTGTAGTCAATTTTTATGGGGAAGCTGATAGTTTCTGACGTTTGGATGACATTACGTTACTATAATGTTCGTGTTTACCACACAGGGGCGAGTACCTGTCAACTTTTGACTTTTAAATGCCAATTACTATCCTTTGAGAGCAGTTAAATTTTAATGTTATTACTTGGTTTAGTATACCTTAACAATGTGAAATTAAAACACACTTAAAGAAAAATAGACTGACACAGGTGGGACTCGAACCGGCACCACTGGCAAGCCGGGCGATTGCTCTTCCAATTGAGCTACCGCGACACTTACTCATCGGTCCGAATTTCTTTAAGTGCTCCTTAAGCTACAGCCAGCCAATTGGGATAGCAATCGCCGATCGGCTTGCGAGAGGTGTGGGTTCGAGGCCCGCCTGTTGTAGTCCAGTTGTCTTTAAGTGTATTTTAATTACACATTGTAAAGAAATTTGCATTTCTATTGCTAAAAATTAAACGTCTTATAAATTGGTTTGCCGGGTGACACTTCAGAAACTGCGTTACGCTCCGCTCACGTTATGCGCTCACAATGAGAGCGAGTGAGAGGCACGCGTCCCTTCGACTCGGGCATGGTTAGCCCGCCTAAGAGCGAGTGAGACAGACATAAAAAGTGAAAGGCACGCGTCCCTTCCACTCGAGCACAGTTAGCCCGCCTAAGAGCGAGAGAGACAGAGCGAGAGAGAGAGAGTGAGAGAGATAGGCATACACACCGGTTCATGTTATACGAATGAATAATCACATTAAAATTATTTTACCACTCAAAGTCGTTGTCACGTAAAACTTTCGCCCGTATACCGACTTTACAGGCAACCAATTTTTTTTATGGTACTTTAGTTCTTTAGCCATATTTTGCCTATTCTATAGCCTATATTGATGTTTTAAAGTGGTAAATAGCCCCCTAGGACAAGTAATCGAGATCCGTGTTATCTTAACCCATCAAGCTCGTCGATCACGGATACAAAAGATATTTCATACAAAATAGCATGACCAATATTTCTTTTTAACGACGACCCCCAACGAAAAAGAGTGTCATAAGTTTGACCCCTTGTCTGTTTGTGTGTGTGTATGTATAGTGTTTTTGTTTTTTATTTATCTATGGCGTCTAGCTTCCGCCCGGATAGATAGATTTTAAAGCGATTATTTTTGAAAAGATAAATTGTGGTTCTCAGCTACAGCTGGGCAAAATCCATCCAGCCATTACAGCTTACCGGCTGTTTTCCCGGCTCATGTCAGGCTTTTTAAATTTTAAATATGTAAAATAGGAGTATTAAAATTAAAATAGTCCTCCTGCCCGATTTCGACCACGGCGGCCATTCTCAACAGAGATCAGCCAACTACGCACGAGATATTATAGTGCACAAGTGTGAGCGCAATACACAGGTGCACACACTGTTCCATCACTCTCAAAGTTCGGTGAGACGGCAATCCGACATGACCGGAGAGAGATGAGAAATTAGGGGTATATTTTAATAATAAAATGTAGCGATCAATTTGAAGTATGTACCATTGACGGCTATATTAAAACGTCGTCGGTCTTCTGTAAGTGGCGTTTAACACCTTGATCGATGCCGGTCCAAATTGGGCAGTCTCTCCATCATACTTCCCATCGGCGACTTCGCGTTTCACGTCAATTTTGATTGAAATGACAGCCTTTAACGTCGGCGACATGTTTGCTACCGATTTGATTAATATTCAGTGCTGGTAATAGTTTCAGAGTTAGTACTGAAATAGCAACAATAGATTGAAAGAAAGCACAAGTCTGTTCAGTAAAGTTGTAAGACTAAATGAGTTTATGAGTACTTACTCATAAACTCATTTATATTATTTAACATACTTATGTAAAAAAATCTTTATAATGTGTTTTTTTACTTCTTGGGGACTAAAAAAGTACTACATATTTGGCCTCGCTATCGTTGGCGTTATCGTGTTTGTGCTGTTTAGTTTATGTAAAAAATAATCATGTATACAATGCTTACTGTTAACTTAAAGTAATAAAGACATATCTACCTATTTTAAGCAAAAAAAAAGTCCTGCGACATAACATCATGATGAGAGTTAGCTTAGATTACGTTACATTTTTTTCCATGTGCACTGAAATGACAGATTTTTTAACTCTAAGTTACGGCTAGTCTAAATTATCTTAGTGGATCGAAGGATAATTGCAAAGCCCGACAGAGAGTCGCCACAAAATTCACTCTAACAAAGCGAAATGTCCCCCGTCCGAACTCGCTACGTCCTCAACTCTATTTTCGTCTATCGCCTTCAGACCAAAATCGAAACGCGATTCTGACATCTGACATCCCGGACACCTCACATTCTCTTTGGCTCTGATCAAAGCACGTCATTGGTTACTGGAGCGTGAAACCCGAAAGAAAACGCCGTGAAATTGTATGTAGTTTTAAAGAGAGCTCGCCAGATAATTCTATGGTAGGGTGTCATTTTCGAGACGAGCTTATCAATTTTGACATGTCAATGTGATATCTGTGTGGCTTCGCTCGGTAGCGCTGCGATAGCCGTGAAATTGGCTGTTGTTTTAATTAGAACTAGCCGGATTAAGCGCTGGGTGTCATTTTTAAGACCTACTTGTCTATTAAATTTTGCGATAGCTTTGAGGAACATTTCTATATGCTTCAATATGACGCGTGTAAATAAATTGATGTGTTTATTTCTGTGCTGTTAAAGCCTGGAACCTACCTAATAGGTTGAAATTTAAGGGAAAAAAACAAGATCTTTGACTCTATAGGTAATAAATAGTCTTAAACATTATTTTTAATAGGTACCTTTTCTATTAGGTGTCTCAACCAAAAATATTACTGCAAAATAATGTTTTAAAAAAATGTTTTTATATTTTATCAAATACTTGCATTAGCGAGATCTACTTAACTAAAATATAGAATTGATTCTGTCATTTAAAATTAATAGATTTTAAACTCTAATCCTGACATTGTATGTCGGTATCTAACATCGCAGGAATAAAATGGTAATGCATCTCGGGTTCTCGACTTGATAATGTGTGCAGATTTAGTCTTGAGCGTGCTAAGTTTGTCGTAATGTAGAAAGAATCAGAAGGGGTTACTCGCGCTCTCTGGGACTCTACAAGTATAACTTAGGACTTAAAAAGTTACCAAGAAACATATTGCTTTTCTATGTAGGTATATCAATAGGCTACTCTATATATGTTTAACAAAATACAAACATACCTACTATAAGAAACGCCACTACGCATTAGTATCAAGGACTGTGATTATACGTTCATTGGACAGAGAGAGTGTGATTGCCAAGGCCTTTACAAAATGAAATGATTTTTTTTTTGCGTAAAACACGATTAAATTTATTTACTAGTATAAGTTAGATTTAAAAACGAAATACGCCTTCTTAATTATTTTCTACTATACAAGTGTTAGTTTGTAAATCGTTTGATGCATCTATAAAGTTAAACTTCTCATCTATTTTTACTGCGGCGTTGATCGCCGACGTTGGCGGTCTAAGCTTGTAAATGTTAGGTAAATTCCATAAAACCTGTGCAATCCAAGCAATGAGCTTACACTTAGATCTCCACACCCTTATGACAACCGCAACAAAGTTTAAATTTGCAAAAAATAGTACTCAAACGCAATCATTTGGCAAAACTTTGTGTATGATTTTAGCAAGTCTTATTCTAGTTGCAATTTGAACTGTATTTAAAAATTCATACAATACAGGAATCAAATTTGTATTTCTTACTAAGTAGACCTATTACTGTCGCCGGATTAAGTATTTATTGTAATTAAGCTTTCCGCAGCGATAAACTTAGGTAAATAAACTTTAATAGCACAATTTGCTCGAATTTTACTGGATTAGGATATTAAATTTCATTTTGAATTCTGTTTTGTATATTTGCTATAACAAACAAGCATAATGTGTTGGTATTTGTTTAAATCTTTACTACAGAACATAACGACGAATGTCACGAATAGTCCAATAGGAATTTACTTAATTTATACTAATATATCTATCTACGTTTATGGAATCACTAAATTGGTCGGTTTAGCAGAAGAACTTTTTTTTGTACGTACTCTTAAAAGTACATCAACAAAAATAATAATAACAAGACTTCATCTATGTACAATTTGATTTATATGCTCACAATAGTCAAAAAAAGCGTTTTATCGTCATTTAGCAACTGCGCTATTGAATACCTATATAGTTTAAAGAAGTGCGCCTTATTTTGTCATGGCATTCAGCTTACAGTACACTTTTTGCTGAAAGTAGAACAAACCTACTAGTCTTCCCCAGTATATATTAATAGCCAGGAAAAAAAAAACACAAAAGCACACTCGTGGTAAAATTTAATGAACCATTTGAGTTTGCCACAGTATACGCAGAGCAGAATTACCAAAGTAAACATGCATCGGCGTCAAACAATGAAGTATTTTTTTTAATTATACTAAGAAACAAACGAAGAAAGAATCTATTTTGATAAGAGCATAATTTTGATCGGTTTTTTATCTCAATGTTGTAAATATTTGTATGAAGAATCTAAGACTGTCGTTGTTGTCTCTTTTGACTCATTTACTGGTAAAAATCAAGCGATTTTTTTAGGAAGACTGAAACTTACGGGGAATGTAAGCATGTAATGCCTACTCGGGTACTACCTGGTCTTGAGTAAACCTAAGAAACAGTTATTAGCACTAGTCTATGTTAGTAGATAGAGACTAGAAAATACTGTTGTCATGTCAAAGATTCCCCAGGCGGTTCTGCTGTAGTGACAATACTGTGCAGATGCGCACTGTGGCTTACGTTTTACGCAACTAGATATTTTTAAATGACTTAGAAATTAGATTTGCGTTTTGAACGTGTTCCAAGTTTTTAACAATGGATGCCGTTGTAACTGGCATACATATCAACCTGTCTGCAGAGTAGTTTCCTACTCGATTCAGAAGATATATGCGCACTTTTGGACCGCAATAACCTAAGGACGTAAGGAAACAATGGTAATTGATTTTTGAAACATTGAGAATTGGCCTTCATTTTTGATTTTGAAGACTGGCACTCAAAAAAAACGTAAAAATAAGTACAAATATTTCAAAAAACATTGCTAACAGTCAGTTGTTAAATTCCCAGATGTTGAGCAAGTGTAAGATCACGGCAATCTATACTATGAGTTTCAAAAATAGCGTATTTTTTTTGTTTTATTATTTTATCGTTCTTAAATGTTTGAAAGAGATCCTGTATTCAATTGAAATACATGTATAGAGGTATTTAAAGCTTTTATTATTCATCTATATGTATAAAAATGTTGCATGGGAAATACATGAAAAAATAGTCAGTCTGGATACTTAGTAATGTCTAATGTTTTTGTTTAAACTATTGTACGAACAAACGTACGCAGATTTTTACAAGATTTTATTTTGTTTCACCTGTTTATTTGTTTCTTCTGTTTACGCGAAAAGTAGATATTAAAATAATACACTTTTTTACGGATTATTTCGCGATTTTTTCAATTTTAAAGCTGAAAAAGATGATTATTTTGCTTTAAATTTCCACTAGACGACGCCAGCGCAGGACCCAAAATCCATCCAACTGTAATCACCTGAAAAAAGTAGAGCTGGCATCCTCAGGAGATGTAGTCGCTCGTAGTTGTCGAAGCGACAACATCTCCTGAGGATGCCACGTGTAGTGGCGAAACGCGTCGAGTGTTTTGTTGGTGTCAGTGTTGTGATTCCGAGTGCATCTTCTGTGTCACGTTGTGATTTGTAGGTATTGTAAGTCCTGCGACTTCCAACTCTACTTTTTTCAGGTGATTACAGTTGGATGGATTTTGGGTCCTGCGCTGGCGTCGTCTAGTGGAAATTTAAAGCAAAATAATCATCTTTTTCAGCTTTAGTCATGGATTTCCGCAAAGTAACGCACACACAACACAGGTAGAATATCTGACATTCTCCTCTCATTACACAGGTGTTATTACTTGTCATTACATTGTTTAAAAAAAATAGTAACTAGGTACCATCACTCAAAAATATTAAGTTACGTTCCTATCTACACAATAGTGTCTTGAGGTCTTGCAGTGCGGGGTCTAGCTTGAGTCTTGGCTAAAACAGGATCCCAAGCTGGTGAAATTTTCCAACCATCTGTTCTATTAAAATTAGGGTGTCTTCTAATGGCCTCACTAATTTCAATGGCCTCTCAAAGCATAAGAGGAAGAAAACACCGTTCTCTTGAGAGGACTTTCGTCAAAAAGGTGTATATATTTTTTGTTTCATTTGCGTGTTTTTTTGTAATCAAATCTCGAAAGCTTCATTTTACTCACTTCCCGGTTTCCGATTTAGCAGGAATGTTGTTTACACGTTAAGTTTTGATGACAATACAGAATTTGATTAAAAAAATTAACAAGCTTTTTTATTTAACACTTGTTTAGACCAATGAAAATGATTTTCGAATGAGATTTCAGCTAGTCACAGTTCATTGATTTACGATCTACCTGAGGTACAGAATGGGTAATAAAATTGCTCAATGATCCGGCATCAAATCGTTCCGTGGGGTAAGCAAATGTTTTAGGGAGATCTGAATTGGTTTTGCCATTTTTTGTCCTTTTTCGGCTTTAAAACGATTTAGAAAACTCCATTTTTGTATTTATGGAAACTGTAAGTTTGTTAAGACATCATATGTCACAATTTTTCATTTATTTGTAACCTACTACAAAAAAAAACACCGTCGAAAGCTTGTTTTAATAACTTCCGACTAGTTTAAAATGTATAATTTAATTAACTTTTGACACCACTGATGTGTCTTTTGTAAATGGAAAAGGCTTAAACGATTTTTATTTATGTCACCCCCAGCGGGTGGTTGTTCTTCAAGGAATTATATACATTTAAGCACAATGCATTTGTGCCTCCATTGTCACCGCTCCAATCTGCTAATGTAACCAAAACCTTCTCATCACCCTCATCATTAAAAACAGGGGTCCCACTCTGGGTCACTTCGTCCAAATTTTCAACTTTACTTTAGTGGGCGGGACACATAGCGAACCGAAGGCTGTATGAGGCAGAAAGGTTCTCGAGTGAAGACGACGAATCAAGCGACGTTCCGTGGGCAGGCGCCTACAAGGTGCACCGACAATCTGGTAAAAGTCGCGGAAAGCCGCTGGGTGAAGGAAGCGCAGATCCGATCGCAGTGGAGATTCTCAACAGTGGCAACTCTCGTCGAACGGCTGATATGATGATGATGATAGTCCAAGAAGTTCTAATGTGACCTTCCTGTAAGCCAATAGATGAAGTGGATAGAACATTCCAAGAAGGAAAGCGCATTCTGCATATTTTTAACGTAGTCGCAGCTGATCGCGGAGCCTGACGAAATCATTTTTTTGGTAGTTCTCACATGAACTTTTTGTAATCGTTATTTTCGCTCACACGTTCAAGATAAACAACAGAGAGTGACGGCTTTTTTCGAAAAATCGGGAGTTTCAGAGTAGGGGCTGGGACTTTTTTTCCGGCGACCGATTCCACAAATTAGATTACTTGGTTATTTGAATAACATCGGCCCGAATCGGCCCCGAACAATGGGACGACCGCAGCGATCGCGAGACGCGACAGACTAGTTTTAGAAACAGATAACGCACATAAGATTATGTTGAAACAATCATGGAAAAAGTATGCGGGACTTAAAAAATAAAAGTACACTGTGGACCGTGACGACAGTATAGTTTAAACTTAAATGTAATAATTCGTCGGTTGGTTTGTTCGCTCTGTGTATTTCTTTGCCTCATTTGTAAGGAGAATTAAAACAAATATTTTTGTTACATCCGATTGAGTATATGCCCAAGTCAACCTATATTAATTCATAGATACTTACTTAAATTGACTGACAAAAATAAATTTAGTATTGTGTGGACTGTAACTACAGTATAGTTTATAGGTAAACCGTAATAATTAACAGTGAAATTAAAACACCCTTAAAAATCCGGACTGCCATAGGCGGGACTCGAACCCGCACCTTTCGCAAGCCGGGTGATTGCTAAGTAATAATTAGTTGGGAAAAGTTGTTTTGTACGCTCTGCGTATTTGTTTAATGAGAATTTAAACAAATGTTTTTGTTTAAAGCACTACGGATTAAGCATTTACCCAAAGTCAACGAATAGATTTTTTATTAATTCATACTAACTTAAATTGACTGACTGACTAAAATAAATAGGAAGCAAGCTTGTAAAATATTTAGAGTTTTTATCCTTTGACAGGCGTGTTCTAAACATTTAGTATAAAGTAAATCGACGCAGTTTAAAATATGCAAACAATATGTGGAGTCTATTATGTCCAGTGATCTTGTGCCAGAACCCAGAAAAGTGCCACAAACACTCCCACCATCTAAAAAAAAATCACTTCTTTGTGTCCCGTTTAAAAACGAATAAGAACGAACTCAGACCCAAGGACATTGTGTTTTATGCAAATACAATTCTCGATGCTTACTATGTCAACTATAGGTGCGTCCAAATTGAAAGAATAAAGTTTATTTAAGACCATTTTCTGTGGCTTAAGCCTGCGTTTATGCCAATTTGTTGTTTCGTATCTTTAAAAGGGTACTCGATGATAATAAAATACGAAATGGCTGTGTTGTGGTCGAGTTTTTATGTCACAAAAAGTAGAAAAGGAAAAATATTCAAATGTGTTTAACATTTAATTTTTTAAACAAAAAAAATTGTTGATTGTGTCGTCAATAAAAATAAAATGCACTTTACAATACTTGACGCATCCTGCATGTTTTCTTTGTTGTTTGAAAACAATGGAATATTTAACATAACTCGTTATCACTTAGTAGGCCAATGTCTACTGTACCAGCCCTTATCTAGCCATCATATAACCACACCTTCCAACATAATGATGCATTAATGACTCATAAAACACAATGCTCTATTATAGCCCTTTGTGGCCAACACGAAAAGGGTATGTCGGACGGATAAATAAATCGAACAAAAAAGTGACCGACGGTTGTCATAGTTCACCAAATCGATCCACAATTATCGATACAATAGAGGATTTATTCGGTCAGTGGTCAACCCTACCCATGTAGTGATGGGAATACGACGACAAATAATTATAAGTATTTTAAAAATCAGGATTATTCAATCATAAGAAATCTTCAAGTGAAGTAAAGAAACGTTTGCATGTTTGTATTTTTTTAAAGATAATCTTTGGAGCTTCTGAACGGATTGCAGAAGAAACTAATTCACGAGTAGTAAGCTACTTCATCTGAAGTGCTAAAGGCCACGTTTTGTTTTGTTTTAATGTAAAGTACGAAATGCTTTTTTAAAATTTTTCTAGACGAAATCGCAAGTGCTAGGAAAATTTTATATTTAAAAAAACCTGATATGGGCCTGGAAAGCCGCTAGTAAGACTCAACAGCTAGACTGATTTTGACGAGCCATAGCTAAGAACCGCCGTAATTGAATTATCTTTCGAACAAAAAAAACCTCACTGAAATCAGTCCATCCGTTCGGGAGCTGCGATGCCACACACAAACGTACACAAACAGAATAGGAGTCAAACTAAGAACATCCTTCTGTTTCCTCAGGGGTAAAAAGGTATCAAGATATAGTTCCAAGCTCAATTTTGGGTATGTTCCCTCCCTAGTCTATTGTTAGTCCATCGTCGCTGGTCGCCTGGGATCAGATGCTCAAATTGGTATTCGATCCATCGTTAATCAACTCTTATTGAGCAACTATTATCTGCTATTATCCTATTGAATGTGAAAGATGATGCGGGTTAAATAACAGATATGTAACTTGAAAAGCACGTAATATTCTTTTTTCACCATATTTTTTTTAAATTGTGCATTGTCACCTAACTATGTACATAAGTGTTTCTGGTGGTACATTAGCTTATATTAACTTCCTCGTTGGTGTAGTGGCAAAGTCGAACCCAGGTCCCAGATTACATCCGAGAGGACCTGGGTTCGAATCTCAGGAGAGAAATGAGAGTGATGGAACAGTGAGTGCACCTGTGTATTGCGCTCACACTTGTGCACTATAATATCTCCTGCGTAGTCGGATGATCTCTGTTGATATTGGCAGCCGTCGTCAAAATCGATCAGGAGGACCATTATTATGTCACCTAAACTAAAGTTTTGTTCAAAATTACATCTCAATCGGACACTAGAAAGTGGATGAAAATTAGCTTGCAAGATTTAATTACAAACAATCAAGCAAGCAAACACACCTAGCTCTTGAACAGTTTTTTGTTTAGTGTTCTATTCTCAGATGAGTCTACGTATTTAGATAACACTAGTGGACTAAAAATAGATGTTGGCCGATTTTCAGACTCACTAAATATGCTCACAAAATTACATGCGAATCGGTCAAGCCGTTTCGGTGGAGTACGGGAACGAACATTGTGACGCGAGAATTTTATAAATATACTAGCTCACCCGGCAAACGTTGTTTTGCCATATAAATTATTGTGGACAACCCTTATCATATCACTCAGGGATATGAAAAATAGATGTTGGCCGATTCTCAGACCTACTCAATATGCTCACAAAATTGCATAAGAATCGGTCAAGCCGTTTCGGAGGAGTACGGGAACAAACATTGTGACACGAGAATTTTATATATATAGATAGAGATGTAACTATAGTCTTTTTCAATTAATTGTTTTTTTTTTAATTTTAGAATAAGCTTACACAATCGCAGATAAGTGCATCCTGTATTAAACCCAATCGAACATTAAAGTTAATCAATAGGTACGGCAAAAAAGCTATTAAATCAATTTTAATTACTAGACGCAGGGAGATTGGAGAAATGCACCCAGATGTGCCTTTCGGCAATTAAAACAATAACTTCCTACTCAAAATGCATTGATTAAAACGCGCCGTCAAAAACTCTAAACCATAATAATCGTTTATCGTAGAACATTCCGTTTCTACAATTAAGGGTCGCCTCTTGCGAAATAATATTTAAGTTTAATTTTGATTGATTAAGTAACACAATTATTGTAGGCACAATTATACACACGTAACATTTACATGATAGAACATGAAAATAAACATGGCGGAATTTAATTAACATGTTATTTTATGATTTTGCTACAAAATAGGTCGCCTGGAATATCAGTAGAATACAAATAGTCACAAATTGTTCTCTTTTATTTACGCGCACAAAGACATTGCAATGGAATACATTTTTTACGGATTATTTTAAATGTGAATAAATCACGAAAAAGTTTCGAATAAGTTTTGAAATGATAAACTTTTTTAGACAAAAAAAATATTGTTGATACATAAGAGAAACCACAAACGTAAAAAAAAAACAAATAACCAAAAAGAACACTCCCAACTTTAAGTTGTCAATCGTGTGTGGCTAACCTAAACCAGTGCATTTAAACATAATGGGTTCAGTTCCCACAATTTTAATTATAAAAGGTACCAGCTTCAATGGCATTGTCGAAACGATGGGAAGTCGTAAATTTCGAATCGGTAATCGATACACTGTGGTGTAACGATTTTGTATCGATCGATGGAATGGATGGAATACAAAAAAAAATAATTGTAAAATCATTCGACCGTCTGTGAAAAATGAATACCAAAAGCTTCGATTTGTGAATGGATCAAGTTTGTTCCCGTAAGTAAATTAGGATACAATTGGAATTTGTTAAATAAACTAAAATTCTATAAGTAAAAATCTTTATTTTCGGACAGCATAAATCCATTTGTCCAGTTGCAGACAACTGCTTACAGTCCGCGACAAAAATATTTTTGTCACATGTCAGTAGCACTTTATCACCATGTCAAATTAAAAAAAAAATGTCAGTTACTAAGATTTACAAGGAGATTGCTTCAATTTGTTATATGACATAGTACTCGTACTAAAGTTTTACTTATTTTGTCATATGTACATATAAAATAGGTACTCTATGTCATTTTCTTCTTTCTACTCTATGTCATAATTCTATGTCATACAAGCTAAGTTTTTGATGCTGACTGTATGGTCACCAATTAAAAAGGAATTCTTAAAAAACGATTAATATTATATTAAACCCTAAGCTAATACTTGCAAAAGTTTCAAATTACGTCGAAGCTCACGGGCACACAAACTTATTTCACCTGCAATATATCACAATAACATATTCGGAGCGGTTGAAATAAATTTTGTTAAGGAGCGTACGCGATAACAAGGTTCGTTAAGGGTATTGCTACACAGAAAGGTTATTGAAAATATGCAACTTTATATTTTTTTTGGGATAGGTTTGCTCTTGACCCAAGATTAGCCCAACGGAGCGGAGGAGTCTACGATGGAGCGAGCTCGCCTAAAAGAACGTGTTAAGTGAAGATAGACATTAAAAAAAAACTAAAAATCGATTCTTACTCCATATTCGTTTCTATGATCGGAGGATCTTTAATCATAACTTCTAAGTCAAAACCATCATGATTGTCATTTATTAAAACAAAAAAAAAACTTTTTAATGCTAATAAAACTCTGGTTCTTATAGTTGAGAAATAAAATTTTCAACAAAATACAATAAGGTAAAAATGACAAAAGTTGGCACTGACACCAAATCGTACGATACGAGTACGATATATCTGCAATCGCCAAGCGTGTGCTGGGACCGCTACCAAACTTTGGGCACCGCTAATGGTATTCTGATTAGATGAACATAAATTTCAGAGCCTTTGATGGAAACATGTTGGATTCTCTTTCGGCGAAAGGGTATGCGGCCGAAATAAAGAACCTTTTTGGTCGTATAGGCCTCGCGGTTTCAACATGCGCCAATCTTTTTTATATGGCTTTTAGAACTGCGGTTGTAATGAAGTATGTTGTATGGGGCCAATGAATTGCCGTTGTAAACCTAATTGCCGAAATTATACCACGGTACTGAACGTAAAATTTTTAACATTAGTTTTGTATTTAAAAAAAACGCATTTAATGTGCTGTCTGTTGAGGGTTCTAATTATGTTATAAAGGCCATGAAGTGTGTAATCTGAAATTAAGCCTGAGCCATAAATTTCGTTATCAATAACTGCGTATCGTAAATTACGTAACCTAAATTTTTACAGGAATAACAAACGTGACCCAATACACGAAAAAAAAATATTTATCACACTCTGCGTTATCTTGTACCTTGAAGTAATCGTTTCATTACGATTTTCGAATATTTCCCATAAGAAAAAAGCATAACCGATTTATCCATTAGTTAAGCAATCAATACACCTTCGGCCGGACTTCAAAAGCCATTAACACTAAGAACAAAAAAGGGTGTAACGAACTTAAAACACATGACATGGACCAATGTCACTAGTAATCACTTACACGTACATTCAATTATACTTACCACGATTTCTGTAAAATAAGAGTAAGACGGCTAGCAATGACATCAATGATTGGAAGAAACGAGAATTAAAAAAAAATTCTTTCGTCAAAATCATAAATTATCAATATCAAAAAAAAAAACTTGACTGAACTTCAAATTACACATAAAATAAAATAAATATTTAAAAATGTTAATTATATTGTTCCATATTTACTACACGTAATAAATTCTAGTTCTACGGGATGAAATCAAGATTTATGTGCAATTAAAATTTTGGTAAGTTAGGAATGGGTAGGTAATCAACAAACATTTGACGGTAATTACGGGATCGAATAGGGTAATTTGTGCTAATGAATACTAACGAAGCAATGTTCTTTATTTAGAAATTTGAATATACTTTGAGTATACTTAGTAATAAATAAAATCTAATTTTTTGTTTTATTTATCTATTTTTAAACTTCTGCACAAATTTGTGTACAATGGTGAACTTAATGCCGGAGGCATTCTACCAGTCAACTACAGGTCCAAGCAGAACATACAGGCTTTTAACTTTTTATTGGCTATTTAGCAGTGAGGTTTATTTGTATTTTTATTAATAGATAACTAAAACAAACTGTGCGTTAAGTTAAATAGAACCATTAAACGCCAATCCATTCAATCAATCAGGTCAAAATGATTTATTCCTTCACAAACAGTAAGGCAATTAATGGCTCAAAACGTCCACTACAAGGACAATAATTACATACACGTCCATTCAATTAAATACGACATAGGACGCGGTAATGAGGGCCCATCATCACGTCCCGGGCGACATCGCCTCGGCAACCGCAGACGGCCGATAATAGTGGTCTTTACCTTATTGTTTTTATCTTTACATTTTTGAAATGGGAGGTTCAAATACATCGTAGAATTTTGACAATGGCGACGTCCAACACTGTGAAATCCAGCAATACAGGGCTATGTGTCAATTTATTTTGTTTTTGGAACGTCTGATAGATACACGTTGTTTTAAAGTAAAATATAATAATAAATGAACATTTAATAAATATTTCACAGCAATCACACCAATTCTCTAGTCCCAAAGTAAGCTTCGAGGCTTGTGTTATGGGTACTAGACAACGGATAAACATACTTAAATACTTTTTTTTGTAAATAAATACATATTATACATAGAAAACACCCAGACCAGACCCAGACAAACCCACATGTTCATGCAAACTTATGCTTGTTATGTGCGGGTATCGAACCCGCGACCCTTGGTTTTAGAAGTCCGACATGTGGACCACTGCACCAAGCGGTCGTCAATATAGTTTGTTGTAAAGTAAATTACAACGAATTAATATCGTTGGTAAATTACAATGGCACAGCTCAACTCATTTTTTGCACACAAATAGTGTTGATAAGACTGAAAAAGCACACTACTACCGGAATCCTCAGTCACTAAGGCACTGGATATTCCAACTGTTACTGACAGAACAATCCTAAAATACTATGTCGCCTGATCCTAAAATCCATATTTCCATACTTACATTATAAATGCGGAAGTAACTCTGTATGTCTGTCTGTTACTTAGTCACGCCTAAACTACTGAACCAATTTGCATGAAATTTGGTATGGAGATATTTTAATATCCGAAAAAGGACATAGTCTAATTTTTACCGCGGGAAAATGACGCATTCCCAGGGGAAAATTCAGGTGGGCCGATCGCTTTTTTATATATAAAAATGACTTGCTGTACGAAAACACTAGTTTAAAGTCAAATATTGAAAAAAAAATTAACGTCTTATTTTTTGATATGCTAAACAGACGAGAATGGTCATATACCTACATATCTATATACCTACTTACATTCCAAAAATATCAAAAACATTAAAATACGTAAAAATGTGTAAACTTATATCAAATAGGTGAACAATACAATTAAAGATAGTGTAGTGATTAACCTTAAGGACACATTTGAAATAATAATGAAAAATTAGAAACAGCCTGTAAGCTCTAAATATTTAATTCAGTTAACTAGCAATCATAATATATAACTATCATTCAATTCAAATTGACAAAGAGAGTCATTTAAGGGTGATCTATTATTTATTTATTTCGGTTATTTTTTTAACATTATTTAACAGTAACTTTTGCTAAGGTGTTTGTTGGTAAAAATATTATTAATATAGAAGGTATGTCACAGCTGCCATTTCAATATTTACCAAAAAGTAATTTTGAGCATAAACATCAGCTATTATAAACAAATTAGCAAATATCAAGATGTCGTATAACAATTGCCGCATCCGTTGTTTCGCAAACTGCCCGGTTATTTCGTTCTTGTGCCGCAACATGGACACTGATACCCGTAATTATGGGCACAAGTGTTTGATGATAAGTTGGAAATGTTTTGTAATGGCGACAAACGACTTTAGCCTTGCGAGTTGACCTAAGTGACCTGACGAAAAAAGAAGGTGATTTTTGATTTTGCCACAGTATTAAAAAAAGATATAATGTAGCAAGTTGATTTGATTTTTTTTTGTGGTTTCTTTAATTTTTAAGGGGCCTCCAAAGCTCGTGACGTTCTTAATTTCTGAACCTTTGGCAGAAATTGGAACAAGGTATGTCCAACCCAAAAAAAAAAACAATTAAAAAAACTTTGACGCATAATATAAACAAACGCGTTTATTCCAGGATATAATTTCCTTGTATGCATTAGAAAGCACGGAAAAAAAAAATCATAAAGATCATACATAGTAGAGATGGGCTGAGTAGTGCTTTTACCGAGTTACCGACTTTAACTCGGTTTAATGCTATTGTGCGGGAGTCGCGGTACTAAACCGAGTTACTCGGTTTAATGTGTGTAATTTTTGAACTAATTAATCGTTTTTTTACTAATCGAAGTAATATGTATTTGTTTTTATGATATATCACTAGAACTACATACAGTTCGTCTAGTATATGTTGGCGATCCGCAGCGGCCTGGCTGAGTAGTAATTAACCAATAGGAGTCGACAAACACCAGCTTAGCGGATCGTTCATTAGCCTTAGTTTGCGGACATTTAGGTACTTTAACTCCTCCAGTTGGCTACTCGCAAACTTATTCCAGACAACCTGTTTATTAAGTTTACTTAATTGAATACTGAATACTTGACTCGAGTAGTAACCGAGTACTCGGCCCATCTGTAATACATAGGTACAATGATGAAAGAGTAACACTAAGGGCACGGTAATTAATATTACCGTGCTAAAGCCAGCTCAAATTTTACGGCATACTGTAGTGGCAGCAATTGCAACTGTCAACTATTTTGCCTCCACGGTTGGGTGACAGTCAAGTCCAAGTCGCGGCGACAGAATATCACATGTGGGCGATGGCCATAAGATTTGAATAAAATAGCCAACGATATTTTACGTGCGATGCGTCCGTTGCGGATCCGCGGACGCTTACCTTTGAACGACGTTTGACAAACCGAAATATGCATTCTGTCGACTTATCTACAAAATTGTTAGCATACCCATTCAGTTTAATTTGAAACCTAAAACATTTACATACCTAAATATTACTAACCCGCAAAGTGGTTTATTAACTAAAATTTCTCTTTAGATTTCAGGACGGTAATTTATATCTTCAGTCTTGCGTTAATAACCTTCTCTTTGATAAATACACGCTCGAAGCGCCATCGCGTGTTGGTCTTGAACATTGAGCACTTATCCAATAGAGACTAACGGACCAAAAAAGCAAAAAAAAAAGAGAATAAAAATCATGGTGATATGTTTTAAACAGGCATCATAATTATGGCTAATTCATGCTTTTTGGTGGTATCTATTGGGCCATTAATCTTAAATATTTGGACAAAAAAGGACTTAACAGTGTTTATTGAATATCCAACATGACTGTGTCTTTAGGTAATGTGTTATCTGCTGTTATTCAGTCGTATATTTCAACAAGCGTTCATCGCTGCTTCTTTTGAAGTTAGCCTTTTAACAACAAGTAAACGTCACAGTGGCTTACTATCGATATGCTTCAGAATGAATAAACTCATACTCTATTCGCTACATGACCAATGGTTTCGAATAAAAAAACTGAATTACCACAACTTACTCTAAGTCCGCGATAACGTGATAATAAATATACTACAAGAATCCTGTAGGCATTTGCAATGAACTCATCTGTGCTGCGTACCGACTAATAAATTATATGAGAACTAGTGATGTGCTTGACAGTCAACGAAATGTCGATAAGCTTGTTAGTGATTTATCGTCTTTGCTTAACCAATTTTTGTGAATACTCTCATCTAATCTGCCTATATAAGTGCCAATGCTGGGCACATGCCTCACCTCAACTATGAGTTTGACCTCAACAATGAGTTGGTACGAGCCATACTCCATAACGCGGAATATTCAATTAAATTGAATTGAATTCCTATTGGATGTAATAAAATCTTACTTTTCCAACCGTACTTTACCAAATAAGACCTTTTTTATTTCCTAACTCACTGGTTAAAAGGTAAATGCACGGGTAATTTGAAATACTTACGTTAACTTATTAAACTTTGTAACAATTTAAAACAATTCGCTTTAGAAACGAAAATCTCAATTTCGTGAACATTAATACCTAAAAAGTCGTTTTGGCCTTATTGGGAACCCTATGTCTTAATAAAGCCTTAATAAAACAAGCAAAACGTTTACTAACGTTTATTCTATTAAGATCATATAAACTTCTTTTGATTATTTTAGATCAGACTTTACAAGTTTCTCATGTTATCTCATTTTATTTCATCGTCATGTAGAAAAAGTTAGAAAAGTAACTCTTTATTGCACACAAATACACAGCAAATTAGACTACTTACAGAAGAGATACACAATTTAGGTTGCCTTATTGCAAAGAGTTAATTCTTCCAAAGTAATTAACCTTCGGATTCGGTAAAAACTATTTAGTTTGTGGCGACCTCTTCCATTCGCCATCACAAGTGCATGCCTAACGGCAAGCACAACAGCGAGAGCTGATACGGTTCCATAAGGCTAGATGGCGCTGTTAGCCTAGTACGGGCCAAATGATACCGGCCTAGTACCGCACATGAACCGCGGTATATAAGATTTCGATCCAGAATAATATAGATAGACAAAACAAGATGATGTCTATCGGACCTTGGTCCCCGATCATAACACCCGGTCTGTAGGAAGCGCTTCCCTTTAGCTTCCTAACTCTGGATCAGTTGCGCCAAAAGTTTTTACTTTAAAACACAACCTTTAAAAATCGTTCTTTTAATCAATCTCCAGAACAATAAAATATTTTTATCGAAGGGTGTGAATTCAACACACAGCTCATGATACCAAACGCTACACGTAAGTCATTGTCTGATAATAATATGATTAAATGAATTCTTTATAAGTTGGATAGTTCCAAGAAGGTTTATTACAGTGACGTTTTGTAGTTAAAAATTGGCTTTGTTAGAACATAGGCCTTATTTGAGCCACTTAATTCGGTTAGGGTGCTCTGTGCGATACTCGTTGACTATCAACGCCAGTCACATTAAAGTGTAAAATAGAGATGTCCCACCGAATCGATCTTGATAGCGAGCTAACACACGTTTGTGGCACATCACTGATTAGTATGAGTCTTGAATGCTAACCGCCTGCATTTACATTCGTAAGTAAGCCAATAAATATTAGTGTTGGAATATGGAATCGGTCGTATAAAACGCCGCACATGTTGCTGACATGCGTCTTTTTAAATAGAATATTTATACCATCTAACTACTAATGAATGACATAAATAGTCTTTTTTAACCTTCGATGAAAAAAGAGGGGTAGATAGATAGATAGATTAACACTTTATTGTACAATACAAAACAAAATTACACATAAGTTTAACAAAGAAAGATGTACAACTTAGGCGGTCTTATCGCTTGTAGCGATCTCTTCCAGACAACCTTCGGTTAAAGGAATATTTAATTAACAGGATGTTATAAGTTTGACTCTCTTTCGAAAACGAAACGAACAATTATCTTTTTGACGGATTTATTTTTTCATGTTAAGGCCTCGGCTTTATAATGCAAATATGGTTTAGTTTACACTTTATTAATTCATTTCAAAAGGTAATCAATGACTTTAAAATGGGATCTATTTTTTGAGCTGTTATTTAAATATTCGAAATGTTATAATGATCAGTTGAAAAACATTCCGAGTAGTTACTCCTTTTGATGGCAGTTGATTAATAATTGCGACAGTAAAACATGGACAGTAATAAAAAAATAAACTTGTCAGTTATTTTATCATACAATTTATTTATTTATTTAAGCTTTATTGCACAACAATACTTTGTACAAAAGGTGGACTTAACGCCGTAGGGCATCTACCAGTCATACCTTTGGGCTAAGCAGAAATGTTTAGTGGGCGGTGCGACAAAATAAATAAAAGAGAAAACGAAAAAAAATAAGAATTATATGACACATAAGATAATATATATATATATATATATATATATATATATATGATTACATATTTAAAAATACAATGTCAATTATAAAAATCATTGAACACATTGTCCAGTAACTGAATGAGCGGTACAAATGATAGAGTGAGCGGTACGATAACTAACGTCAAATCATAGCGAGCGGTGACACAAGAATGCACTCAAGGAACATGTATTTTTCCAAACTTTTATAAAATATATTTGTGTAAACATATAATTGGAAATGAAATCCGCCGTACCTCCAGTTAAACATTCCGAAAGGTTTAAGCTAAAAACGAGTGGAATGTTTTTAGCTTCAACCGTGGAAAGCCAAACCTATTCGTTTATTTTAGCTGCTTCTAAGCAAATTTTTTGTCATTTTAATTACTTGAGCATGTTACGAATCACGAATTAAAGTTCCTTTTAAGCGTATACAAATTGTTTTATTTAATTCCTTCAGTCAAAGCAAAAGTAATTTAATTTTTCGTTACTATTTAAGTAGGTACTGTTTGTATATGGAATTGCTCACTGTACTCATTCTATATAGAATTGCTTCGAATAAGATTTCTTACCGACAAATTCCGATTTATTACTGCCCACACGTAACCGCTCGTTCAATATTTTTTATTTCGTCCAATCAAATATGTTCCTGCTCAATTATTATATTCACTGATTCATTGCATTATTTTTAATTACTCATTTTTGTTTACTTAACTACTTAGTTTTAACTGGTGAACTAGTTATTAAACGTACCATTTATAATATTCAACTTACCACTTACCAAAACTGCTCTTTAAATGTGCTGCTTAAAAACAGTGCCCTTAAAAAATTACCTCACACTGCACAGATAAAACAAGGTTTCCTTAATCATACTGCCTTTCAAGGCAAAACGAAGAGCACGTAATTATTGCATGCAATTAATCTATTCAATAAATAGTTACAATGAGGTAATTTAATAGACCTATCCGTAAATGTATGATGTCATTTTACCATCTGTGTGAAACAGTAAGTACAAATAATATTGAATAATGCCAAGGTGTAGGCATAGACAGTAAGTTTGTAAGACAAACAGATTTAGAAAACCTGACAAGCACTGTAACATTTACAAGATCCTCTTTGTTCACAATCACAATTGTTGAGTAACTCAGCACAAACATACAATCAAAAATAACTAGCGGAATAAATAACTAAATAAACGATCAATATATCGATATATCGATCAATTTATTTAATCACGTTAGTCCAACTGTTTAAACAATTAGTCAAACGTTTATAGTTAATGATATTTTTACAATTAAAATTTTAGTCAACACTAATCAAAGCTAATTAAGTTTAAATCAGTCGTCATAAATTAATAATTAATTAAATCGGGTCTAAGTGTTCTGCGAGTGTAGAGTTAACTTACTGAATTAAAGTGTACTGTAGCACTTCTATCATAAAAAAACCTACTGCGTCTGAGTAAATAAGTAACTGCACAGCGAGATCCGGTGATGACGAGTCATTCTTAGAAATATTGTTAGTTCAAGGAACAAAAACATTAATGTATGTAATTACGTATTAGGTAATTGCAAGGCCAAAGTACACACGGCTCCACATCAAGCTACTCATTTTCGTTGCAAAATCACCCTTATTACTTATGTATATAAGTTATCGCAGTGATTAGCTTGACCTTCTGCAAATTGAATAAATTTTTATCATCCGTCTTTTCCACTACCTTCCTACTTTGATTTTATAATAAGGATTAACATTATTTTAAGTATCACGACCACTTTGGTGTAGTGGTCAGGAAGTTGACTATTAACCAAGAGGTCGCGGGTTCGATACCCGCACTGTACAAATATTTGTGTGCATGAACATGTCTGTTTATACTGGTCAGGGTTGTATAAGTTTTTATTTAAGTTTATTTATAATACCACTGTTGATTCAGATATCTGTAACACAAGACTAAGTGCTTAAGCTACTTACCATGGAGTCAGATCAATGTATGTGATGTTGTTGTATGTTTGTTCCTTTATCACCTTTGCAAAACAGTTAAGTGAGTAGCGAGCAAAAGAAAATTCATTCCTTCGATGGATTTAGTGCTATAGGCGCATCAATGCGTTGTTTTAATTTTATGACGAATTCTAAAAGCTAAACTTTAGTAAATATTTCACCGTTGCTTCTTCAACGCGTTCAATAAAAAAACCGCTAAAAATATTCCAAACAACCATAATCTTTTAAATATCCACTCCACATTGCTTTCAGACGTATTGACCCCGAACCATGAGACAAAATCAAAATTTTACTACTGTCATTCAAATTCAGGAACAATGTCTTCTCTATATTTATTTATAACTTGGCAACTCTACAGACGCGCTACTCCGCACCGAATGTCATATTCTTGACAACTATCTCGCTCGCTTGCACAGTCGAGTTTGCATGAGAGACAAGGACGGCTATTCTTAAGACAATAGAAACCATCTTTTAAGTAGCAATTTAGTTCCGATTATGTCACCTATTGTTGCGTTTTTGATTTCTTTTGGCAACCGTTTCGATCATTTACTTGGGTGTTAACAGTTTATGCTTTTTGAAAATGTTAACAACTGTAATTCACTACTGTCCCAATAAAGTGACAGTCGGGAAATGTCAGCGTCGTAAAGATGCGACAGTATTACTGGGATTGAATGCTGAATTTAAATAACTACTTAAGTTTATTTTAAACACCGAAGTTTTCATTATTCAGATTCACAGTATAATAAAGTTGAATAATGTTTGATACGGCACTTTGCACCACTTATCAAAGGTGCCGGTGAATCGTAAAACACTTTTTACCTAAGAGACTCATAAAATATATAATTATTTTAATTATCAATGTGCAAGATAGCTTGTTAGAGAGGAAACAAGGGTTTTTTCGTGATAAAATAGGAAAAGGGTGCAATTAAACCAAAGTTCAGACAACAACCGATTTTGTTATTTACAAGTCAAAAGGACGTATACTAAAATACAAACAAAACATAAAAAATAATTATAAGTGGAAAAGAATGTGCATTTGGCACAATCAATGACAATCATACAGTTTTTGTCTTACGTGATTCGAGTCCAGCACATCCAAAACGATCGAGCAAATGTAAACAACCAGCAGGAGTAGTGGCAGAAACGTAAACAGTCCGCCAAACGACAGAATGTTTTGAGAAGTGCAGACGTTACGACAAACATGTGAAATTAGTTTACATCTAGCGTTTCCGTTTAGTCTAGAGCTGTGAATGGTACTAAATGTTTTGAATCATAAGCAGTTATTATATACAACAATATTTACAGTTCTTGCATTTCACGAAGGCGAGTAGTCTTTATTTGTTTTTAAACGTGTACATGCATAATGCAATAGTGTGCGTGTATGACGACGCGGTCAGTCGCGAGCGCGCTGTCGCTCAGGTTAGTTGTGTTTATTGTTTCCGGACGCTAATTGCCGTGAAGTACTGTCAGCATGTCAAAGCGCAAAGTTATCCATAGCGAGGTAAATATTTTTTTTCTAGTTTTGACATTAAATAAAAATGATTATTTTTTAATTTAAGTAATAGTTTAGTTTTGACTTTTGATACTTATTCAATTGTATATTTTATTGTTTTTAGGGTCGAGCAATCATTGCTAAAGTCTTTCACTTTCTAAAAGATGAATATAATTTTATGAAAGCAAATAACACTGATGGATGTGACCTAAGTCCATTAGCAAACATATTAGAACGAACTGCCCAAGCAACAGGCGTCAGTGAACGCACAGTAAGTAGGATTTTAAAAGAAGAGAAAGAGTTGCCATCTTCATCAACCAAGTTTACTTCACCCATGAAAAAGCGACGAAAAAGAGACGGTAAATTTAATTTAGATAATATGAATCGAGAAATTATTCGAACTACAATTCAAAATTTTCATATAGAACACAATGAACTTCCAACTTTGGCAAAACTTCAGTCAGCATTAAGAGAAAAAATTGGTTTTGACGGATGTTTGAGCACATTACGTTCGTTGCTTATAAAAATGGGCTACGAATGGAACAAAATTGAAAACAATCGTAAATCTTTACAAGAAAGGCATGAAATACAATTGTGGAGATTTAATTTTTTGAAAAAAATTCATGAATACCGTGAAGAAGGCCGTCCCCTTATATATACAGACGAAACATATGTGCTAACTTCGCACGTACGTCAAAACACGTGGAATTTAAAAAAACTAGATACTAAGACAAAAGACAAGTCATTTTTAAAAAAATTGAGTACCGGTGCTCGTTTTATTATAGTGCATGCGGGTAGCAGTAGTGGATTTATTAAAGATGCTTCGTTAATATACAAAGCATCATCCACAACTGGAGACTATCACTCAAATATGAATTTCAATAATTATAGCAAATGGCTGAATGAAAAGCTGCTGCCAAATTTACCAGATAAATCTGTTATAGTGATGGACAACGCATCCTACCATAATACTCGAAGTAGTAGTATACCTACGTCAAATTCGCGCAAGAGCGACATGCAAAAGTGGCTGACGGAACACGGTATTCCTTTCAATGCACTGTCCCGCAATGTAGAATTGTATGATTTAATAATCAGAAATAAGCAGCGTTTTATTTCATATAGAATTGACGAGATAATAAAAAGCAAAGGTTTCGAAATACTACGACTGCCACCATATCACCCCGAATTAAATGCCATTGAAAACATCTGGGGTATTCTGAAAAATAAGATTGCCTCGAAAAATATTGGTCAAAATATGACAGAAGTTCAAAATTTAATAGCTGAAGGTTTAAACAGTATCGATAACAACATCTGGCTTAATACATGCAAGCATGTCGAAAAAATTGAAAAGGAGTATATGAAATATTTTGATTATGACTTTGAATTTGTAATTAATGTGGGTGAATCAAGTGATAGCAGCACGACTGACTTTGAAACTAACGAAAGCAACAGTTTTTCCGAAGAAGATTAAGGCGACACATTTTTCACATACGTAAAAATAGATAGAAATTTGTTATTAAATAGTTCCAGCCTAGCCTTATTTTCATAATTTTGCCATATCTTGAGTTCAATTGTATATCCTTATTTAAGTCTTATGTTTCGCTTAAATTAAAACTTAAACCCAAATGTAGAAGAACATAATTTTATTTTAATACATTCCCTTATTTATTATTTATTTTAAATAATAAACATTTTAGTTTAAAAGTTTTGTTGTTTTATTTTATTATCAATTGAACATACAAAAATATTGGTATTATTTTTATGCTAACCATACCCGCTTTCGTTTTCACGCACACATCGACACATATACGGACACATATTTACCACAAGTAAATTCTGCTCGACTTCGTGATTTGAAAGAACTATATCATAATGGTGCAAAACGGAACTTAAGATAGTTGATGGAATCAGGCGTTACTTTGCGTAAATCCATGACTAAAGCTGAAATTTGAGAGTAATGGAGTGAGTGAGTGCACCTGTGTATTGCGCTCACACTTGTGCACTATAATATCTCTGGCATAGTTGTCTGATCTCTGTTGAGGTTGGTAGCCGTGGTGAAATCGGCTACTAGGAGAAACTTTACTTAACTTGTGTGATTAGATGTGTCAGATAGAGAGTAGAGTCAAGAAGTTAGAAAGACAGTGTGGCCAGCGCAGCACGCGCGACTCTCAGACGGGAGCCTTGTTAAGACATTCCTCTGTGTGAGTGTGTCATTTAAAGTATTTGTTCTTTGCTCACTAACTGTGTATATTATTTTTAATTACTATTAAACAACATCACGCACATTTCTATAAATATCGGACTTCGTGGTAAGTAACTTAAGCACTTGTGTTACAGAAATCAGAATCAACAGCGGTATTACAAATACACTTTAATAAATACTTACATCTTACACGCAGTACAAACAGACATGTTCATGCAAACAAGTGTAATTTCATTGCGGGGATCGAACCCGCGACCTTTTTGGTCCAATAGACAACTTTTTTACCAGTATGTACACTAAAGTGTCGTCGCAATGGCATTCGCATTACAAGCATGAGGAGTTAGTAAATTGTTTATCATAGACGAGTTTTCCTTATTATACATAACCTAACGAAAAATCGGAGATAATTCTCGATTTAATCTCTATCCAAATTGCCTGTCTACTATTACATGACTTGCTTTTAGTATAATGACGTCACAGAAAATAAATAGTTGCGGTGTCCCCTCAGAGGGACAAACCGCACAAGTTTGTACCCTGCTTAAAGGCTTACGCGGAAAACGTTCCGGCTTAGAGTGTCCTTTGAGTAAGTTTTTGTTGTCCTAAATATAACACTATTTTATTTACTTTCTCATTATCTACCTTACCGTACCTTAGATAAAAGTAAAGTAGTTTTGAATTAACGTAATACACACACGATAGCTAAAATCGCTTTCAAAGTACGTGTGTTCTTAAGCCTCCACGAGAAACAAAAAATATAGGGTTGACCCCGGTGTCTGTTTGTGTGTGTCGGTCTGTAGCATCGTACCTCTCGAACGGATTGACCGATTTCAATGCGGTTTCGTATTTCGCTTCTTTATCTCTAACTCTCTTCACAGCATACTGTACTTCTTTTTACACGAGCAGCCTGTGGCTTTCTTATGCGCAAAAGCAATACAGCGCCCTACGGGTGCAGTACAATAATGCTGATGGGGTTGCCTCGCTACTGTAGTGCCTCTGGAATGTTTGCTGACGCGAGGGTGGACTGTTTTTACACAGTCATGCGAAAGCGGTGTACATCCTTAGTGCGCAGGGTACGGGCTAGCTCTAGCAGCGTCCTAAAAGCATTTGCCGACAGGTTAGATTGTCACTACTTGAACCACTGCAGCATGGTTCACGTGGTGGCAGTCTGATCGGTTGTGCTATTAAAATGTATCTTTGTTTTATGTGTTATTTATTACTGTGTGTTTGTATACTAACAAATTGATCCTTTGTTGGTCGAAATAAAATGATTTGATTTGATTTGATTTATCAGTTAATTATGAAGTTCGTACAGAACCTTAACGGGGAAAGTGACCTGGAACGTGAACAGACCGCGGATATAGAAGTTACTAACCCGATTCGAAAATTCAAATGATTAACTTTTTTATGGATTATTTCGGGATTTATTTACATTTTATTTTAATCTGACGTAAGAATAAACTTAACATTTTTAAGTTATGATAGTTTACATTTTTTTTCAAAACTATGTAATGACAACTGACACCTTAGTCTACCTGTGACCACGGACGCTGAAAAGGGTACGAAACGTCAGGTTTAAATAAAATGTAAATAAATCGCGAAATAATCCGTAAAAAAGTGTATCATTTCAATGTCAATGAAAATCAAAAAGATAGGTAAGGCCGGTTTTAAAAACAATTAATAACTATAAAGCAGCTACCGTCTGCGCATGCGCGTAGCAGCTCGAACAACAATACGCACGCACTCGTAAATCGCACAGCTCATTTCGACTAGCTCCTTTATGAGTTAAGGGGTGTCACTATGGTGGCTTTTAAAATAGATATTTAATTCTGTGCTAGATCATAATCGTCCTCGGAATCTATAAGAGGTTAAATAAAAATACTTCCGGAAAATTTCCCAAAAACAACTCGGCTAAGCGCAATTGAATTGTTTTTATTTAAAAAAAAGAAATGTGTTTTTTCAGGTCAAGTAAGTAATATCGTAACATCTATTTTCACAAAGCTTAGTATCGTTGAATCAAGAAAATGAATAACCAATGCAGTAGTGTCTTATGTGTTACAAAAAAAGTTATAAGCATTAAATCATTTTAAATTTAACAATATACTAATAAGTACTTTAACAACGGTAAGAAATACTTTAATATTTAAAAATTAAACATTCTTAATATAAGTATAATAAGTCGTGTAAGTAGACTTAAATATTAATATTTAGAAATAAAACTTGCTATTGCCAGCCCTACGGAGTCTATTAGCGAACCCTATCATAATGAACAATAGATCGAACAAAAAATAAAGAGCTTCATTACTCGATAATCCGTAACTAGCGCGCCCGCCGCTCATGTCTTTGCTTTTTTTTGCAATTGGCCTATTTGAATCGCATTAACTACTCTTTTTACAATTTTTTTGTAAAGTTCAATTCATTCTTAATTTAAATAGCAAAAAAAGAATGGCCTCTTAAAATACTACCTCGTGACTATCAAAATGTAAATTAATTTCACATAGTTTCTCTTTTTTTGCGTCTGCCATGTCTCATTTGCCATGTAGTACCACTTTTCTAGGACTACAGAATATGTAAGTTAATTATTATACGTGGTAAGTAGCTTAAGCTCTTGTGTTACAGGTATCGGAATCAACAGTGGTATTACAAATAAATAGATATTACCAACAGACATGTTCATGCCCACAAATGTTTATACAGTGCGGGGTTTGAACCCGCGACCTCTTGGTTACTAGTAAATTTCTTGGCCATTACACCAAAGTGTTCGTCAATACTCTATATTACACAAAAAATAAAATTTAACAGAAAGTGGCAGACATTGTCTAGCATGCAACCAACAGTGGTATAGATGAGGGTGGAAATAAGGTATAAAATCGTGTTATTATGTCATCAATAGCTGGATAAAATAGCTCTAGGTATACAAAATAAACCTGGAATGAGCTCTATGTTATCTATAACCATTTTAGTGGTCAACCCAACCAAAATTGTTTTAACCGCTTAATTGTTTGGAAGAGGCTTTTCACTTCATTAGCACGCACATTATAGCGCTTTAAAGTAGTTAATGGACAATGAATAATTAACTTATTGCAATTGACCGGTCATAATTGATAAAATACATGTTTCAACTAAAAATATTTAAAAAAATCGACATAGTGCTAGTTTGACTCGCAAAAGAAGTACCGTTTTCAGTTTTAACAAAAAACGATAGCTAAAAAAATTGGTTGCCTGTAAAGTCGGTATACGCGCGAAAGTTTTACGTGACAACGACTCTGAGTGGTAAAATAATTTTAATGTGAATATTCATTCGTATAACATGAACCGGTGTGTATGCCTATCTCTCTCTCTCTCTCGCTCTGTCTCTCTCGCGCGAAACGTGAGCGGAGCAGCGTAACGCAGTTTCTTGAGGTGTCACCCGGCAAACCAATTTATAAGACGTTGTCACGTCAAAACATAAATTATTGACACTGTCCAGTAATACACAGATTATTGCAGTCATATTATTTAATAACGGCTATATTTTATGTTTTGCGCCAATGTTCGCGCACGTTCTCAAACGTTTATAAGATTTAATTGTTACTAACACTCATTATGGGCAATGCCTGAAATAAATTATTTTTATTTTTATTTTATTTATTTATTCAAACAAAATTGGCTACTGTAGTCATAAAAGGGCACATCTTGAAGAACGGAAAAGGAATCAGAAAGCGGTCACCGTAGCGCAACTAAATTCACCTTGTATGATTAATAGGTTAACTAACAAAGGTTTGGCTAAAACTATTTTCACGATGATAAATTTTAATAGACACCACATTTAGCCACCACATTCATGACACATAGGTTCATCTTATCAGTCTATATAGGTCCCATGGTTGGGCACAGACCTTACCTCATATGTATATGAAGTGGTACGAGCCATATTCCAACACGCAGGCTCAGTGCGGCTTGGTGGAGAGGTGGTTTGTAAGGTAAGTGACTAACCTTACTGTCAGATGTTACTAAGCCCAAGCGCCCCTGACCAGGCTAACTACGAATAACCTAACGACTAATATTTATCGATTTTAACCGGCACCAACAGCTGAACGTGCCTTTAAAGCACGAAGATGCTTGTAAATTATAGACGTTATTTAAATAGTTGGAACGGTCACCCATCTCAAACACGACCGCACCCTAACTTTCGGTATCACTACCAAAGCGCAGCAATCATTTCGCTATAAGCACCTTTATAGGTGTATATCAAAATAAATTTCGGAATCTCTATTTATTATTCGTGTAAGAGCATCCCTTTCCCACCAGCCTGTGTCGCGGTGCTAGGGTCTAAAAATATGATTGAGGTAAAAACCCAACTCTAATATTTGTTCGAAGTTGAACGCGGACGAAGTCACAGGCGGTCGCCAGTTTAGACTTTACTTTTCAATGGCAATTCGTATTGACAAAGACATAACATACTCAATGACAATATGAAGCAAACCGCGTTGCCGTGGTCGTTACAAGAACACTGTGCTGAAATAATTCAAACTCTATCTTTGCATACATTATGCTTTTTGTTTCGTAAAAACAAAACATATTTTATTATTTAAAAAAAAACTTCTGCACAAAACTTGTGTTAAGTGGCGGACTTACTGCCGGAGGCATTCTCTGCCAGTCAACCACAGGTCCAAGCAGAGAACATATAGGCGGTGCACATACAGAGATAAAAAAAACATATCTAAATTTGTATATCATAAATCTGTGGAACAGATAATTAGCTGCTATAGGTGATTGAACAAATAATAGCACCTATTAAGGCGAAGCGTCGCAAAATAAAGTTACTAGACATAGTAATATTTTATTTGAACAGGTGCAAGTGTTATTAATGACACTTTAACTACATCCCTTCGATATTGATACTAAATTATTAGAACCTGTTTAGGTGTCGTGAATAATCCAGTCAAGTGCGAGTAGGCCTTGCCAATCGAGGGTTCAGTACATTTTTGTGCAAAGAAATTTCAACGATTCAAACCGCGATGTCAAGATGTTTTACATATCGATGGCCCCAACGAATAAACGTGCAATCGAAAAACGACAACATTTCAAGAAAATTAAAAAACGTTTGGAATGGCATAACTTTAAACAGATAAAAAATTGATAAATATAATATATAATCAAATAAAAGGTAAAAAATATATCTTTCAGCTCATATACTTAGTCTTTAAAAAATATTATTAGTTTACTACATATTTAAGAAAAACCGTATAAAATTATTGTTTTAGTGAATAATATGTGTCTTGTTAACAGTATTGTATCACTGCACGTTTATTCGTGTCATTAATGAAGCTTCTAACAAGTGTAGTGAAATGTTGCATGGATATTCTATGTAAATATTTTTTTTTCCTGAGCCGTGCTCTGGCCGTTTACACACTTATTCTTGTTAGATTTGTTGCTTATACATGTTTGTAAAGATAAAAACCCGTATATTTGTGTAAACAAGAACGATTCATTATTAATGCAAGATGACTTTATTAGTTCATGGTAAAATAATGTTAATTAGCTGATATTTTTTTTGTTAAAGGGTCAATAAAAAAAGATTGTTACTAAGAATAATTATTTTTTATTTATCGAATTTAAAACAAAGAAGGTACCTTTAGGTTTATAATTCCTAAAAAAAAAACCGAAAACAACTAATGAGAGGGTAAATTCACCTCGTCACTAACGTTGGTAACTAAGATGGAATTTAATGGCACTAGATTTTTATAAAAACCCTGGTAATGGTTTGATATGGCTCCAGAGTCGCACAGACTTATTAAATCTCTAGAGGTATACAAAGGAATATTGTGTAGCATGTAGGAGGTATGGGTAGCGTAGCATACAAAACTCGCATACAATGGATGTATGCGAGTTTTAGGTTTTCAGCGTCTTCTATAGGTTCCCCTCGTCGTCTTCTTGAGTTAGTCCTCATGATAGCTTGCATCTCTTGTAATTTTTCATCTTCAAAACTGTATTTAAAGAAAACGGTATCAGGTTGATTGTAAGAAAAAAACTACTTTTTTATTTTGCTCCAGTAAATTTTATCGCCATCTGTATCTTTTAACCAATTCTTCCCTTTAATTAATTCTTTAAAATCAATGAAATCAGCTTGTGTCATTTGTTTTACTTGATATTTGTGCCCCGTAACTTTGGCATTCTCAATCAAGGAATACATTTGAGTGGGTGTGTAAATAGTATGCTTTTTCTTAAAACGCTCAATAGCAGCATGCATAGAATCGCCCTCCGATTGGCTATGGCCTTTCTTTTCTGTAAGATATTATGTGTTATTTTTATGTTGTATTTCTTCGCCGCTAAAAAAAACATGGCAAACACAAAACGATTACGATTTTGCCCTGCGCATTAATCGGAATAAAAGGATATATTTTTTATTCAAATGAGACACTTTTACGGATTATTTCGCGATTTATTTACATTTTGTTTAAACCTGACGTTTCGGACCCTTTTCAGCGTCCGTGGTCACAGGTAGACTAAGGTGTTAGTTGTCATTACATAGTTTGAAAAAATTTACACTACCATCACTCAAAAATGTTAAGTTACGTTCCTATCCACACAAAAGAGCTAACAGTATCTTGAGGTCTTGCAGTGCGGGGTCGAGCTTGAGTCTTGACTAAAACAGGATCCCAAGCTGGTGGAATTTTCCAACCATCTTCTCTATTAAAATTAGGGTGTCTTCTAATTTCAATAGCCTCACGGAGCATACGAGGAAGAAAACAACGTTCTCTTGCGAAGACTTTTGGTTGGTCAAAGCGTATGAAGTGGTTGGGTTTATCTAACGCGTGTTCACACACTGCAGACTTTGTGTTCGTTTATGTTTAACGTCGGCTATATGTTCTTTAATCCGTACGCTTATACTACGCTTTGTTTGCCCTATGTAGGAGAGTCCGCAGTCACATTCCAGTCTGTATACCCCTGCGTCTTGAAGAGGTATGTTACACTTGACCGCTGGTAAGAATTGGTTGATCTTCTTAGGCGGTTTGAAGTAAGTTTTGATTGCAGCACGCTTCAAGGTGTTTCCAATTTTGTCAGTGAGACCCCTCAAGTATTATTACCATAGTACGGCAGGTTGGCGGTCGACTGTATGAACTTTCGTCCGGGGTCTGCAACGGCGTGGTACTGGTAGCTGGTTGTCCCGTAGTACCTTCCTGACAGCTTAAGCTCAGCAGCCAGGTGTTGGTCGTCACAGATGCCCCTTGCTCTCTGAAATAAAGTTTTGCCCACGGTAGCCAACTGTCAAGGATGATGGTGAGAAGCACCATTGAAATATTTGTCAGTATGGGTTGCTTTGCGGAAAACTGTGTGACTAAGAGATTCCTTATCAGATACCTTATAAGTAAACATCTAAGAAAGCTAGCTAATTGTCTGCCTTAATTTCCATAGTAAATTGTATTTTCGGATATATGGAATTTAAATGATTTAGTAAAACAGAAACTAAATTGGTGGGTAAAATTGTGAAAGTATCATCTACGTACCGTTTGTAAAACCTAGGTGTTACATATCTTCCATAAAATGTCTGCGACAACGGGTGAAACTGGAGAGCCCATTGCAACACCATCTACTTGTACATAGAATTCATTGTCCCACAGTAAATAGCCAGATGTAAGGCAATGTTCCAATAGTTCTGCTTAATCTAAGGGCATATTACATTCAGCCAACTTCCTCTTTGTTATTTCAATACAGTCCTGGACTGGTAAACTTGTAAACAAGGACTGTACATCAAAACTAACCATAGTTTCATCATCGGCTAAGCGTAGGTTGACGTTGACTTCGCTGTTGAAATGGTAGGAATCCTTCACATGCGCTGTAGTTGTACCTCTTAGGCCAGATAGTGTCCGTGCTACGTGCTGAGCCAACTTGTAGGTTGTATCTGGCTCACGATTGGACGGAGCGGGACCTTTGGCTTGTGAATTTTCGGCAACCCATACATTTTAGGCGGTCTTGCACACTGCACACTTGTGTATTAATTGTTTATCATCTAGACTTAAACATTCACTGTATTTTTGCACTAAGTCGCCGATTTTCTTTAGAACTTTGTTGGTTTGGTCGGTCTTTACTCGTTTATATGTGTTTTCGTCCGACAGCAACTGTGACATTTTAAGTTTGTAGTCCGATGTATCCATTACCTCGGTAGCATTTCCCTTATCTGCGCGGAGTATAGTTACTATACTCCGATGTCCCGCCCCCGCTGCACCCCTTGTCTATACTAACGAGCGATCGCAATAGACACTATTGGAAAAGTATCCGTCTATTAAACGGTTACTAGCAATAACATAAAATTAATTAGCAAAGAATATTAGGGCTATATACTTTACAAAATTAGAAAAAACAAGACAAATTAGTAAAAGACAATGGAATAGATGTAATTATTATGTTCAAAAATATGCCGTCTGCAATGAGGCATTACGGATAAAAGTAGCTTGCTTTCTTACACGAATAATCGTGTAAGAGTTATTACGTAAAAGCAAGGATAGCAACGAGCGGCAGATTAATTTAGCACGTTTTTTCTGGTGAACTCAAAGACACAAATAATATGCAATACGCGCATGTTTGGTTATTCATGTGATAAGTATTTTTTTTATTCCGTACAATAAACGAATATCGTGCTATAAAAGCCTTATTTTAGGTCCAAATTATTAAAAAAATATATACATAGGTGTATCATTATACCATACAGACAAAGAGCACGAAAAAAAAAATTTGGGTAAGAGCTCTTGCACGTTTATTCGTTGGGGCCATCGATATAGTGGTAACATCCTTTTATTTGACAATGGCAGTTGACAATTGACAGTTATTTGCGTAGCTTCTTATCAGAACCAGCCCCCAAATTGGCCCGAAGGCGTGGAAAGGTTTTTGATGCGCCGTGTGAAAGTATGTCGGTCTACTTACAGAAATAAATGGCTTTTATGACTTTTTACTTATTTCTAGTACAATGTTTTATTATTATGGTATGCATCAGCTATTCAAATGAGCAAACGACCTATTCTAAAAGAGTGTTCGCTTGCCCTGCAATATACCAATAGGAAATCATAGGTCATTTTGTGTCAGGTCGTTTTATGACTGTGAGAACTAACACATATGTTCGATATACGATGGGGATGGAGATATAAATAAATAAATAAATATACAACAACATCTCATACATTGATCTGACACCGTGGTAAGTTGCTTAAGCACTCTTGTTACAGATATCAGAAATCAACAGTGGTGTTACAAATAAACTTAAATAAATACATATAACACCCAGACCAGTACAAACAGACGTGTTTTTGCACACAAATGTTTGTCCACTGCGGGGATCGAACCCGCGACCTTTTGGTTAATAGTCAACTTCTTGAGCATTTCACTAAAGTGCTCGTCGAATAAATAGATGAGGCTGACAAGATTGCTAAACAGATTAAGGCCCTTTATTCACTTAATAAAGATTTTTTTTTAAACTTATGAAGGTACACTGGCCAGCATATCAGGTTACCCATTTTTGTTGCAAAATCACCCGTATCACAAATGCATAAGATACCGCAGTGTTTACCGTGACGTGACGGCCACCGTACATACCTAAATTCCTAACAAAATTTTAGATTCCTCTTTATCACATGTCTACCTCATCAAACTCAAATAATTTTAATAATGGTAAAAACTACTTTGTGAATTTAGCTTAAATAATTGTACGTGTCGTTACATAGAAAGAAAAAAAACCGTTTTGACACGTACGCACAGCCACTCATCAAGTTAACCACTGCAGTATCTCATACTCAAGAAACAAAGGTGATTTTGCAATGAAAACCAGTAGCTTGATATGGAGCCGTGTGTACAGCGCGGAACCCAAATTTTGTCTCTAAAATAAACTTAGCAGGTGCATCGCCATGTCAATTGGCAAAGAAAACAACAAAAAACTAGTTTCACTTATTTTAATGGTGTATAAAACCTGTGCCTAGAAAAAAACATAGAAGCAACTTTCAAATGAGGATAAAGTTATTTTTTTTTTGTATTTATTAACAAGATGATTCGCTTTCAAGTAATTTGGTTGCACAGATAAAATCTTCTCTATATATATATATATAAAATTCTCGTGTCACAATGTTTATTCCCTTACTCCTCCGAAACGGCTTGACCGATTCTCATGAAATTTTGTGAGCATATTGAGTAGGTCTGAGAATCGGCCAACATCTATTTTTCATACCCCTTAGTGATAAGGGTAGTCCACATTTTACATTTATATGGCAAAACAACGTTTGCCGGGTCAGCTAGTATTATATAAAAACTAACCCAGTTAAAACCCCTGTGTGACCAACCTGTGTGTTACTTTTTAAATGATCCATTGCGAAATAATACATTTTTACGAAAACTTGTTGACCGGTGTGCTTCAAAGTCTAGACAGAGTTTGACCAGTCATAGGAAAGAATCACCGTGAATAAATTATTTTTCGATTAAAAAAAAACGCTTTGATGTCGGTCCATCCGTGCGGAAGTTACGATGCCACAGACAAAAACACAACAAAACAAACAATTTTACTCACATAGGGTTCAACTTATAACACACAACAATAACAAAAATACAAAATATAACCCCTTTTTTTCGTCGGAGGTGAAAAATCTATTGATCAATTAGTTTTTAAGATAGTGCTATAACTATCATCAATTATGATAATAGGATGAATGTATATGTATAGCAACGGCATTTTATTATTTATCTATGCATTTTCGTTCACCATTGGGATAACACAAATAAGGCTTTACCTTTTCTGTTTACACGAATACTGGACGTGTTTTGTTTCGATATTCCACGCTACTTATAAGCAAATTTCTTATACTAATATTTTCTACTTCTTTTTAAGTCCGTTAATAGCAACCTCAATAAAATAGAAATTTTAATATAAATGACTTCATTGAAGAGTGCTATATTTTTTATATTTTTAGATGCATATAAATATTTTGTAATTACGTTGTTATTTGATACTATGTTATTTTTTCTTAAGTTAACTTTATTTTTTTGGCATTAACAATGCAAATTTATTTAAAATGTAAAATTATAACACTTAAAGAAAAATGGACTGCCTGTGACACATAAAGATGTTGTACACATGTTTTTGTCTTGTACACATGTACCCTAAACAAAAAATCTATCTAATCTAGATCGGAACAAATGTGGTGTGTGTATTTTAAATTATGATTAAAATACAATTATACTAAAAGATATCCAAGTTAACAATCTCTCATCTCATCAGCCTATATACGTCCCACTGCTGGGCACAGGCCTCACCTCAACTATGAGGTGGTCCGAGCCATACTCCACCACGCGGGCTCAGTGCGGATTGGTGGAGGGGTATTTGTAAGGTAAGTGACCAAACTTACTGTCAGATGTTATTAAGCCGCCCGAGGGACTCTGACCAGGCTTAACGACTAATATCTATCGATATTAAGAGGTGCTTGTGGCGCAGTGGTTGCAGCGCTTTGGTTGTGATACTTAAAGTTAAGCAACCTCGGGCGCGGTCATTTTTGGGATGGGTGACCATTCTGACCATTTAAGTGACGTCTATTTACAAGCATCTCCGTGCTTCGGAAGGCACGTTAAGTTAACAATAAATAAATATAAATATTTCACAACAATCACACCAATTCTCTAGTCCCAAATTAAGCTACGATGCTTGTGTTATGGGTACTAGACAACGGATAAACATACTTAAATACTTTTTTTTTGTAAATAAATACATATTATACATAGAAAACACCCAGACCAGTACAAACATAGATGTTCATGCACACATATGCTTGTACTGTGCGGGGATCGAACCCGCGACCCTTGGTTTTCAAGTCCGACATGTAGACCACTGCACCAAACGGTCGTCACAATAACCCGGACATACAGCCAGTATTTATATTTTCACTGTCATTCAAATCTTTTCTCTATTATTAGAATAACTATAGACATATCTCTACAGCAAAGGTGACACAGTCTAAATTAGCATGTTTATCTAGCTACTATACACAAAGAATATAATGGTATCACTAGATCAAAAAGTCAGTATTTACCAAAAGGTCGCGGGTTCGAGCTCGGCTCGAGACGGCTATTATTTCGAGGGTTTTTTCTTCTGCATGCGCGCAATCTTGGAGTAACAGAAGGCTTACTAAGAGAAACGATGTCCATCAAAACGACACGAAACCACTTCATGCTACGAATTTCATCGCCCTTATTACATGCGTATAAGGAAGATGCCACAATTTTGACATGCTGTCATGTGTACTTGTGTCATAAAACGTTTCGTTTCGTTTGTTCAATTTTGTTTCTTTTGTTTGTTCTCTCCTGTTCCGCGCATTCATGTTGCCAACTCGACTAGAGTTCTAGCAGAATCCAGAAAAGTCCACATTCTTAAGGAATTGATATTTCACATTATAACTTTCTCATCTGCAAGCGAATGATATTCATGAGTAAAGAGTAATTACATATACAGTATGATTATGTCTTCCCAATGAAGGCAGAGTTTACAGTTTGTTTACCGTATTCCTCCAGTTTGCTGTAGGTAACCGATCCTTCAACCCACGAATTGTAATCATCACTCATTAGACTGTGAGAGTATGTGTGTGTCGCAGTAAGATAGATTAATCCGTAATACAGTTATATCCCTAGGGATATAATTAAACACCGTATACCGTAATATTACTAGATTAAGTTTGGTGAAATAGTTTTCGGAGTGTGCGGCGCAGGCTGCGAACGCGCTCCTCACTCCACAGACAGTCGGTCGTCAACAGTTGTTCGATGTTCACGTCTAGTTCGTGCATGTTAATTTACCTGTCGCTACGTAGCCTGAATATTTGTTATATATTCATTTTATTATTGCTAATTACTTGAGCCAGCTATGGATAAATATGAAGAAATTATTGCAAAGCGGCGCTTTGAACTAGACTTCGTCTATTTTGCAATGCGAGATGCAAAAAACCAGAGGTGACGCGGCACAGAATAAGTAAATAGTTTGATTGTTTGAGTCTCGATTGTATCAAAGTATGGAGCTCACACTTATGCAGCACATTTACTCCTGCAGTGCTAATCTCTCTTGAGATTAACCGCCATGGACGGGTTCAGCTAAAAATATTTAACTACGTCGTAATACATTCATAGCGCTTCTTTCTTAAGGCGATATTTAATAGCCAGTTTAGAATCTACTATGACCATTTAAAGTGTGGTTTGAACTTGAAATAGCATGGCGATAAATCTACAACATAAACAACAGGATTTCTTTGGTTTAAGAATGATAAGTCAGAATAATATTTTCAAGGCTTATTTCTAGTTTATTGATTGGCATTAATATCACTGCTGCATCGTTTGAAATAGTTTTGTAAATAATGTTATGGATACGGAAGATATCAAATATCTCTACTATGTTCGAGCTTCCATTAGTAATTGCTTAAAAGTGCAAAAAGGGCTACAAATTGTTTAAAATATATTGAAATATAAAGATGTTATGTATCTGGCTGGTCATACATAATACGCCATGATATTTACACAAACCCCAAAAATGATAACTGTCACTTCCAAAACCCAGAAGTGCTAAATAAAGGAAAATTGCAGAAATATATCCCCACAGCCAATCCTATGGGAATCTCGAAATGAACATTTACCTACAACCCTGGATACAGAGGGCTGACAAAACCTATGGGACAAGTAGCTCAAATAGAACAGCCGGGCAATTTGTGCGAGAAAACCTATGTAGTCATTCATTCGTTTTGGACGCTTACTTTATGGCGTTGATATACTCACAGATTCAAAGGCGATGAACTTGTGGAACTTACCTGAAAAACAGACAAAAAGCAAATTAATTGTATTTCTTACCTCAAACCAATTACATCAAGCGTTATTATAATTGGGGAAGGTAGCTGTTATGACACGACTAAATATCACGGTATTTATAAATGTGCTGACTGAGTACTTTTGATTTGTGTTAACTTTTCGCTGGAACCAAATGATTAATTGTATAGGTAATATATTCAAAGTTAGATTGACATTTAACTACCAAACGTGTAACTCTAGGCTTTCGATATGGTTCTATTGAAAATGTAAGTATGTATATCGATTTAATATACAAAACCTTTACACAGTCATTTGGTGTTTTACATGTTTATTCATTCCAATCTTTTAATACATGGCGAAATGTTTCATTTAGATATCATTTGTTTAATTAATAACTTTTTAGAGAGAGATGCAATTTATGCGTTGCGACATGCCCCATTACACTGTTGCGTCGTCGTGCGTGACGTTTAACGGATCGAAGGACAGTGGAAGAGAGTGCGATGCGTTGTGATGGCTTAACTGAGACTCAGCTGCGACGTCGTGCGTCGACGCAACGCAATTGTGGCACACAATGCGCTAATACGTTGCGACGACGCAACGCAACGCACGAATGGGGCCTTGCTGTTATACGGTGTTTGGTAATGGGGTACAAAACTTGAACGTGGTCATAGTGTATGTCATCCAGATATTTTTTAGGCCCTTAATATCTTATACGAAGTATAAAATAAAATAAATTTATTTTCATTTTATTATCATGGGTTCAAAAAAAAACAGGATGACCTACACTAACCAAAAACCCCAGTATAATGATAAAAATCTTTTCCTTTAAGTTTTATTGTTATTCAATCGTACAAAATCTAACCCTTCTTATTTTTACCGCAGAATCAGATTACATTTACCTTTTTTTTATTTTGTAAAGTAAAAATGAAAAATGTTAATTTTAAAACATTCCTCTCGAAGCCGTCACAATTACCATATCATTGAAAACCATAAAAAGACTAAATATTAAAAAAAGTCGGCTCTAATAAATATTTATGCGCCATCATAATTTTTTATTATTTATATACGTGTACCGATAAGTAATTTTATTGCAGCCAATATGATAATAAGGAAAATGATCAATAAGTTTAATAACTTATTGATCATTTTCCTTTTGAATATTGAATAAATTTATCTAAAAATACATTAACATATACAAGCATATTATTTATAATATAAAAATGAATCGCAAAATGTGTTGGTAAGCGTATAACTCAAGAAGCCTGGACAAATTTGGTCAATGATTTTTTTATGTTATTTTTTTAAGAACCGGGATGGTTCTTACGAAGAAAAAAACAAAAAAAAACAGCGGGCAGGACAACGTCTGCGGAGTCCGCTAGTTGATTTAATAAAAAAACATTTTCAAATAATTATTTTTACTTCTATTATGGAAAGAAAATGTTATCATAGTTATCAAACAAGTAATCGCAAGTTCCTGAGCGATCCCTACATAAGATATCAAGCTTTCCTCACATTCCCATGGCGGATACATAATTGCGCCGAATTTAATGGCATCCCACACTATCAAACATTTATCTACACGGATGACTAATTTTATAGCAGTTATCTCGAGGTATGGCCTATGGGGATTCGGGGAGTTACGGGATGTCCCAGTTCACTGACCTCTTAGCTTTGGGTTGAAATGAAAAGACGCTCATGCTCGTATACGTCTAATATATGTAGTAATGAGTTCATGTGTATGAATTTGAGAAATGGTGCTCGGCTTGTAGGTTTTTTTACCATCTGCACTGGATGATTCTAAATTTTGAGGGTTTTAATCAATATGATAAAACAGGTTTTACACTTTTACCGCCTCTAAATAAGCTATAAAATAAGCTTGCTTGTTCTTCGGTCAGCCCATATTTTAATTTCGTGTTACGTTTAAATCTCGGATTTATATACATATACAAGCTTCATGATATTTTTAATTTGGCATCAATAATATCATCATCACAATAACGTGTATGCTTTCGCCGCCCATATTTCATGCGCAACAATTATCGTTTTGACGAATTTAGTAGCAAAGCCTTAGGACCGTTTTGTCAAATAATTCTACGAACCCAATCTAAATAACCAATGACAATAAATGACCAGTCGCTTACGCGACAGTAACAAGCAAACATACGCCACAATAACATATTACAAAATAATCATCGTTGAATTGAACTCTGACGGGAGCAATCATGCGCGTGCGCTTGCAAACCACCGTGCAGACCTTTCGACGCGTAATGACACGCGACGTTGTCTTGCGCAACTTACCGCGCTCGTGACCGCCCTGTCGGTGCCATGGCTGTTATATGTGAGGAGAGTTTGTTTGATAGATAATAAAGTTTATTGAATAAGTAAAATACAAAATAGAGTTAACCAATGTAGTTGCAATGTCAATGAGGCTTCAGATATAAAATTTGAGGAGGAGGTGAAAAAGTGATAAAGCCTTATAGCCAAATAGAAGTATAGTGTGCAAAACTACATTAAATGGACGTAAATGTCACTTTAATTACTTGGGCCATATTTTAAAAATATATATAAAAATTGCTGTTCGTTAGTCTCGCCAAAACTCGAGAACGGCTGATCCGATTTGAATAATTTTAGTCTCAAAATATTCGTGGAAGTTCAGGGAAGGTTTAAACGATGAGAAAAAAATCCGAAAACAATGGCCAGGACGACGTCTGCCGGGTCCGCTAGTTTTAAAAATAAAAGCTAAGCAGAATTTTCGATACTTTAATTGAACTAGAAAACAACGTCCCAAAGGACCATGGGCAAAAATATATGGGCTCCGTCCCCACCTACCAACACAAATTAAACTGATGCCAATATGTTCCTAAAGTATTTGTTATTTGATTAAAATCTTTTTTTTTGCTTAAATCACTGGGAGCATATTAATAAAAAAACAATTAGTAATTATTAATTAACATATTGTTTATTTTACTCTTGTAAGTAATTTAAACATAACGGTTATATTACAGTACAAAATATGATTTAGTAATTATATAAAAATAAATGAAATGTATCTTAAGTGATAGTAACACTGTAGAAGACAATGAATATAAATGATTCGTGTTTTTACAATGCTCGTAGTAGGCAAATAAAAATAGTAAGTGCATTATTATTGCTCGTCTATTATAATACTGTTTAACAGCTGTGCTGGCAGATTAAAACCTGTATGACGACCTATTCCCATGTACCATATAATTGATATTATAAAAGCACAACTTCCTAAAGTGCGACTACCCGTCAAGCAGGTACAGTAATAGTGTGCAATAGCATGTCTGCCAGTAGCATTCCCATCAACTAGTATATAAGAATAATATATGCGTGATCTAACATGTCTAGATTGTATTCGTGCTCTAATCAGCCAAGCATTATTTACCATAATATTGCACCTTGGCAAATCACTCAATGCATTTTCGCGATATAATTCTATAGACTATGACTATTCTATATTGACTGTGACTGAGGTTTGATTGACTACCTGCCTACAGATAACGCCGCATCGCAAGCGCAGGAGTGTGGGTCGGGGGGTGGGGTAACCGCTTAGCTTTGTGTGCATATGCATGCGCCGCTGCTGTGCACTAATGAATAGATAAATGAGTATGTATTTTATAATTATTTACTCGTCAATAATACGTTATCGAAATATTTGTATAAACTTAAAATGCTATGAGAACCCCATGTATGAGGACAACGGCCTCATAGTAAAAAAATATCATCTTGCCAAGATATGTCAATTGAGCAACATTTCATTTTTGTTGATGGGTGGGGACGATCCCGCCCATGGCCCTTTAGGTCTTGGGGCGTCTTGGACCACAAGCGATTAGGACCGCGGTATATTCGCTCAAGAGCCCTTTTTGAATGAGGTCATTGGGACCGCGGTTCTTTTGGTCCAATGCTTTTTTTGAATGGGTCGTTTTGGACCGCAGTGAATTCTGAAAAAATAGTTTAATTTTTACATTACATAATTACTCATGTCATATAGTAGTCATGCACAAAAAACTAGAACAATAATAATACTAATCATGAGCCCATTAAGTAACTTAAATTTGACAACAATAAATGTAACAATAACCTTAAAGCTTAAATTTTTGAAACTCGTTGAAACGACCCATTTCAAAAAAACCTTGGACGATTCGGACCGCAAAAGTTACTGCAGTCCCAATGGCCCCCATTCAAAAACGACTCTTGGGCGTTTTGGTCCGCGGTCTCAATGGCATATGGTCCCAAACGCCCCAAGACCCCCAAATTCTTAGATAAGAGGTGATTTGTCCATCTTGAAACAGACAAAAAGTCATTTAACGTAATGACGCGTGAACACTTTATGCATTGTAGGTATAATTCATGGGAAAAAACTGACTGCAATTTGTAAACAACACTGGATAATTTTAATTTCATGCCATAACTACTTCATGGCTATTAGTCCAAGGTAGATGTTACTTTCGTGTCAATGTTGAATTAAAGTCAAATGGTCTCCGATTTAATTGATCAAAATGTGGGAATGAATTAAAACAATGGCAAGTATTACGTCAGAGTTTCAAGTTAAGCTTACTAACACTGGCAGTGCTAATAATTATAATAATAGTCCTCCTGGCCAATTTCGACCACGGCGGCCAATTTTAACAGATATCAGCGAACTACGCAGGAGATATTATAGTGCACAAGTGTGAGTGCAATACACAGGTGCACTCACTGTTCCATCACTCTAAAAGTTCGGTAAGACGGCAATCCGACATGACCGGAGGGAGATCGGGCGCAAGACCGACGACTTAACGTGCCTTCCGAAGCACGGGGGCACTTCCCGACTCCGAGCTGTTTTGGAAAAATCCATGACAGAAAATCTCAGAAACAATTTTGGCTCGACCCGGGATTCGAACCCAGGACTAGTAGGAGACGAGTAAACTCCCGACTATCCTGAATTCAAAGAATTTTTAAGTACTCTTGAGGTAAAAATAAGTTTTATTTCGAAGCAGTTTTCAGGGTGTGAACAGTAAAACAAGACTATAAGAAATTTAATGGGAGACTGGATAATTAGCTTCTATTTTGTAGCACATTTTGGCTAAAGCAAAGCCAATGACTTTTGAACATCATATTACTTAGTTTTTTCTCTCTTTTTTCCCTAGCTTGTCCACGAACCTATACCATTAATAAGGATTTAGTCACTTTAAAAATGTAACGAAAAGAACATTTTGCGAATTATTAATATTAATACAAGGTTTTATAAAAGAACTCGTTTTATTTGCACAACAAGTTAAACTTGCATAAACACATGTTATGTATCAGTTAGATGCATATCGGAACGGTTGATGCTCGCTGGCAAAAAGTGAAGACAAACTTAATGTAGGTACAGGGTTGAAACAAAGGAATTTACAATTATAATTTTAGCTTATCGTAGATAAATTTACAACGAAGACACCGCAATTGATACACCACCTTTATGATTAATTAGAGTATCTATTTTTCTTTCTTTATACTCGTATATCAACAGCACATACATTGATCTGACTCCGTGGTAAGTAACTTAAGCACTTTTATTTTTATATTAGATTATCAGAATCAACAGTTGAAATACAAAAAATCTTGAATAAATACATATAACACCCAGACCAGTACAGAAAGACATGTTCATGCCCACAAATGTTTGTACAGTGCTGGCATCGAACCCGCGCCCTTTTCGTTAATAGTAAACTTCTTAACCATTACACCAAAGTGGTCGTCAGTCGTCTTTGCTTAACGCGTGGATTACATCTAATTAAAAAGTAATACAATAGAAGAATAGAAAACTATAAATTACTTCCTACTTGGCAGCAGATTCGAAGGCTTCAATTCGGTGATCAGATATTAAAATTATGATTAATAATTAGAGATTAAAATTATGATTAATAATTTTAATCTCTGATCACCGAATTGAAGCCTTCGAATCTGCTGCCGTTGAGCTAAAGTAACATCGCGAATAGCGACCTGATCGATGTAAAATGTGTTGCAAAAACGTTTCATTAATGTACCTTTAGTCGCCGTGCTGTGTCTACGGATACAGTTGTCTTTGCCGCCAATCCCTTTGTTCGAAATTAATTCAACACAAAACGTGCATAATTAATTAGTAATGGAGATTACCTAAGTTTTTGTATATTTTTTGGACTCTCATTGTGCAGGATGATGACGCAGTGTCCTTCTGACTAATCGTTTTAGGAGTTTGTTTTAAGATCACTTGTGGTTTTGTGGTACGATTCGTGGTTTATTATTATAGTAATGAGTTAATTTAGAAATATTTTAAACTACAAAAATATAGGTAGCTACATTATGCTTAAGGTTAATTGGGATGATGACACCTATCTTAAATATTGTCAAGAACATGGTGTTTAAAAAACATAGCCCCTATGAAGTTAATACAACTAATATATTTCAAAAAAGCTGTAGAAACCAATTTTTAAACACACAAATCGCAATAAATATTCGGTCAATTGACTCCGATTTCTGACACATGACCGTGACGTCACAATCATTTATTCCCATACGAAATCTATGGAGGCAGACCGTATTGACAGATAATAAAAAGTATGTCAACGATTGGTGGTATCGTCTAGCCAATTGTGATGCCAAAAGAGTTATGCAAAGGGTGTTTATGGAAGTTAATACCATCTTACTTATCTTATGTATCATATTAATATTTTTTACCCGTAAAGAACAAGGAGGGAATAATAAGTTTTACCTCTATGTCTATTTGTGTGTATGCGTTTGTGTTTGTGTGTGTCTGTCATCGTAGTTCCCGAACGGATGGAACGATTTCAGTGTGGTTTTTTTATTCGAATGATAATTTAATTACAGTGGTATGGCTATTGCTATGGCTAGTCAAAATGCGTTGAAGCTCAACAGCTGTTTTTTTTTGGCTCATTCAAGGGTTGGATTTTAAGTGGAAAGTCATCAATAGAGTTTCACTTACACTAAAAGTCGAGATTACATCACAAAAAACCTAATGGACTACTAATTGCTAATATTGGTTGGTAAGTATTTAAACTAGGTCCCATCGTTACTGACTTTGTAGCGATGTAAATCACACCGTACCTCTACGAATGTTCAAAAGAATAACCTAAATAAAAAGAACTAAAACAGAATGTGAACTGAAAAATGTAGTTGAACGATAACACAACCGAAAAACTAAACAAATGTTCCAACAAAAATCATAACGGCGTCGGTGTAATCATAATAAATCGGTTATCGCCTCGGAGCTCAATACGGTTGGATTTTATTATAAACACATATGTTTTGGTACTCTCCTTTAAAAATCTTTGTCTAAAATTGTTTAAAAGAGTTTATTCGCTGCATACAGATTCAAATATTACATTAATTGTATTCATATATGTACTTAAACTGTAAATAAACAAGACATTGGTAAAGCTTGCCTCTTATTTCATCAACGTTTGCACTTCATTGCATTAACCGAGACCAACAACTTAACGTGCCTTCGGAAGCATGAAGATGCTAGTAAATAGACGCCACCTAAATGGTAATAATGTTCACCCATCCCAAACACGACCACGCCTAAGTTCGCTTAACGTTGATATCACCAACTGCACCTTTAGCACCTTGAGGCAATAATTTATTTATTTTTTGTCAGGCTGCAAGCAGTTGGAACCGATTATAAGTTAGAAATTTCTTCATGGTGCTTGAGGCGCTTCAAGGCTTCATTTAAGTAATTTTCTTCATCCATAAAAAAAACACTTGCCTTAAAAATACAATTACTATTATTTTGATGTGTTTATTAACGTATTTTCATCTTAAACATTAAAATAAACCCTTGTAATTAAAGATATGGGAAGGTACTTCAAAAAATAGTACAATGTATCCCTTGGGATAAAGACTTTCCAAAGAAAGTACAGTCAGGCTTAACTGAGTTCACAATACAAAATTTTAATTAATTTGTACAAATTACATTGGGTTGGGTACTCACGGTGACCAAACTCATGGACGAAGCGAAAAAAATGATAAGAAACATTATCTTAAAGTCAAATCATTATTTTTTCAGGTCCATCGAACAATTGAAATATTTGAAATAAGTTTCTAATCAATAATTATTTATTTATAAATATACTTTATTAATTTAAAAACATACATATAAATAATTATTTATAAGAAATTTATTTGAAGGTACTTCAATTATTCGATGGACCTGAAAATACATATAATGATTTGATTTTAATATTATTTTTCTTATCTTTTTTTTCGCTTCTTGTATAAAGCTAAAGAACTGTACAAGCTTTATACATAAGGTTTATCTGTTTCTACCTACCAAAAATCCTACCTAACAGAACCCGAACACGTAGTACACATATCTTCATTAAGCGCTTTTGTTCTCAACAGTACACAGCATCGTAAAGGCGCAATAAGACCCTTGCTCAGCCAAATGTGAAGGAACTGAGCGGTTGGATGTGCACACCACTTTTATTGGGACAATCGTCACACGGTTTACATAGAGAATGTTGTTATACACACCAACTTTATATGACAGCTTAGGGAGAAAAGCCGACATGAAATTTCGTACATGAAAAGAATTTTCGAAGCTTATGATCCTAAAAAGGTATCTTACGTAGGTATATAACTCCAGAGTGCGGCTTACTCTTTTATTTCCTATAATGTGGGTATTCTGCTGTACCCAAGAATCTTCTAAAACGTCGTTTCAAACTAACCAAAATACATTCTGTCCATATTAGTGGTGATTGTTTTTTTTGTTAGCCGGATTCTTATTTTTTGCCACAATGCTTCTCCGTGGTATGGAGAACTACCTCTTCCCAAATGACCTTACAACTAGATGTCTGTATGGTAAATTACTTCTTCCTCGAATCTACATTTAAATTCCGTAGCATTATAGTTGTAGCTTTACCACTTCAGAGCATCTAAACATCTTTGATCAATTGTACTAGGAAGACTATTAAGGTAACAAATAGTCTTGCCATTTTAGGGAAGTACTCAGCCCCCATCAAACACAAAACTAATCAACAAGACACACTACTCACAACCCTAACGCTCAACAAGACACAAATTTACTGACACACGTAGTCAAGACATCGTCAGACTCGATCGTCAAACCAAATAACGTAGGATCACTTGTATGAGGTCTATTGCCCAATTGAGCAATCTGCGATGAGTTCAGCGTGAGCAATGTGAGTAATAAAACCATACGCTTCGAGTTAACCAGGTCAGGTCAAGACTCGATGTGGGGATCAAAGATATTGTACATTTTGAGGGTTTAATTACGACAACGGTTTGTGTTTCGCGCCGTATTTGAAAGTGCGATTTTAGTGCCCCTGTTCTGTACTGTATTTAAAAGAAGTGCCATTTTTTTGATTTCATTGCATGACATTTTTGGTATTTTGAACAAAACAAAAACCTGTGCGCACCTGTTGGAGAATCAGGAATGAAATGTGATGTAAGTTTTAGAAAAAAAAAACTGTTGTCTCTATAAAACTACTTTTAACAAACAGTCGAATTAACTCTAGCGATTAATTAAATGGCAACATATTATTGTTATTATCTATGCCATTCTTTTTTCGCTTTCAATAAAAAGGAGAATGAAAAAAGTTTATAATGTGAAGTTTGTTCAATATAGTCATGTCAGCTCATCTCACCGAGCTCTTGAAGGATAAAAAATGACAAAAACTTTTTCGAACCTTTATATGCCAATGTCTTATCTGATATTTACCATAATTTCGCAATTAATTATACGATATTTAATATTCAACGACGTCCATTATATAGAGCGACACTCGTACAATAAAGAACAGATGTATGTAGTCATTTCAACTTTATAAATCATACAAATAAGGATTACTTTGCTATTTAGGTAGTTAACTGTACATTTATATAGTAAAACAACGGACAAAATTGGAAACTCCAGCTTAAGTGGATACAGTAGAGCCGGTAAGAAAAAACCGGTCAAGTGCGAGTTGGACTCGCGCACCGAGGGTTCCGTACAAACCTGTAAATAAGGAGTAGTAACTTTCAAATTTTCAAAATCGTCAAAAATATTTTTCAAAAATTTTTTTTTTTATATGATGAAACTGAAAATTTACGGTTTTCGTAATTTTTCCTATATCTGTACTATAAGACGTGACTTCGTACTAAATTTCAAGATTCTAAATTTACGGAAAGTACCCTGTAGGTTTTGATTCCCGTTCGAGTTTCGAAAATTTGCGGCCTAAATGGCTGTATCTTTTGATTGCGTTGGCTTAGAAGGTTGATTTTTCTACAGCATCTAGGGACAGTAGACCTAAGTATCATATAGAAATTTCAGTTTGATACCTCCACGCGTTCCTGAGAAAAACGGTCTTGACAGACGGACGGACGGACGGACGGACAACAAAGTGATCTTATAAGGGTTCCGTTTTTTCCTTTTGAGGTACGGAACCCTCAAAAATACTTAAAAATTGTTTTTGCTATCTCGATGTAAATTTGTTATATCTCGTAGTAGACTAGTTGTATTTATTCAATAACTTATTTATAATCAAATGCACGAGACAGCGTCCTTCGTAGTTTCATGAGTATTTGAATGTTGTAAATAATAGTCTCGTAGTAGATACATAACATGGACGTAGCACTGTGATTGTTTTATAAGTTATTCGATTAGAAACTATGGATATGGAACCACCTCTTTTATTTACTATCCCTTCTGTTACACGCGTACTCGTATTGAAGGTATCTGAAGGTAGGGTAGTAAGTAGATTACTACGAGAAACAATTTCCGTCAAAACGATAACGTGTACAGATGACAGCACATCACGCCCCGAATCTCGTCGCTCTTATTACATGCGTATAAGAAACAGCTGTTTTTACTTTGACGTGCCGCCATGTGTACTTGTGTCAAATCGAGAAAACAATTATCGTTTTGGCGATTTCGTTTCTCGTAGTATAACCTCAGGTCAATTTTATAAATATAAATATACAACACCATCACATACATTGATCTGACTCCGTGGTAAGTAGCTGGAGTACTTGTGTTAGAGATATCAAAATCAACAGTGGTATTACAAATAAACTTAAATAAATACATATCACACCCAGACCAGTACAAACAGACATGTTCATGCGACCTCTTGGTTAATAGTCAACTTCTTGACCATTACACCAAAGTGATCGTCAAAATTTTTATTTCAAGTAAAAACGAGACAGAAACAAATTAAAGATTTAAATACAACGACAAACTCTTTAAGCTCTTTGAAAGCCTTTTGCGTCTACCTCCATTGTGCTAGTACAGAGATCTTTTTTGCATCGGTTTCTGCTTTAAACCGGATTTTTATGCATCATTAATTCTTAACGTTTCGAATTAAAAAGACTTTATGATCACACTTGGGACAGCCCACGTCCGTTGTATGGATGCAGCCGGTACTGTCGGGAAGAGAAATATGTGTATTTTACGCAAATTTTTAAGTTTTTATCGTAACCCTTATATGGAAGTTTTATAATGAATAAGTGGGTACTTTGCCAATTTGACTACTTAATTAAAAGAACGATATCGTCATCTTTTTTTTTGTTAGCCTACATCATCCCACTGCTGGGCCTCCCCCAAACCTCTCCACTCCCCGGTCTAGCCTGCCAGAGTTTGCCAATCCGTTAAATATTTTGCCAAATCGTCGCACCATCTCTTTCTAGGCCACAGATCACTAGGCCTTCCCCTTCAGCGAAAGCCGTTTGAAGGCACCCACTGTGTAACGATTCGGGCTCACCTGCCTTATCATCATCTTAATGACAAAATATTTATTGTGTTTCGTTACGCTTGGCTCAAAACTATGAAGATATTTATTAAAACACTTTTTGGCCTTATAACAATACAATTGTTTTTCTATCGAGCTATAACTTCTCAAAGGAAAAACATTCAAGGATTTTCGTGAACGTTAATGATCGTGTTTAGACTTATGGCAATGAGATAATGAATTCGAGACAATCATTTCGCATCACGAAAATAGAATTAAGTTGATATGACTGACAGCTGACTAAGTTTATCCTTGAACTCTATTTCTTTTAAGGTAATTATTTGACACAAAGAATCACTAATAGTACTACAAAATTTATTAAATAAAAAAAAAAAATGTTTTTTTTAATTGTTAAAATAACAATGTTATCGTTTTTACCGGTAAAGTTATTGATGCCTTGTTTAAATGTATTAACATTTAACTAACTACTTAAAACTGATACGAGTATAAATAACTAACTAACTGAAAAAAAATATACAAATTGCATATTATATTCACTATTACATAAACTTGCATGTAACACCTATAAACTACGTTTTTAAGACTGTTTAAAAGTTACAATCAATGATCCAACCAAATTACCTTCTACTTAACGAAGTGAAGCATTTTAAAGCGGATTAAATTTAATTAACCTTACAAAAGCTTTGTTCGTCGAAAAACACTATCGCAAGAATTAATTGGCAAGCCATTACCAATACTCATTAAATATGTAAAAAGAGTAATCCTCTTTGAGTCTGCTCTCGGCCGTTAAAAAGTTTTGAGAGGAAACATAGACTTAATATAAGCCACGTTAAAGGTATAAAAGCAACAACAAAAAATATGTATTCACTAATAATAAACAACGATACATTACGTTTGTGACTCTTTTTCTTTTTTAATTTAAAAACTAATTACATTTCAAAATCTTTTGAGCTTGGGCCAGAAAGCCATGCTCTTGTTCATATTGTTAATCGAACGAATTAATTATTAACTTAAGATCGAAGATGTTGTAATTTTTTAGGTCGCAAGGTATTCTTTTGAACTTTTGAATTTCGAACTGAACGACATCATGAAGATAGAAGGTAGATTCATCTAGAAGATAGAACAACAGGAAGGTTACGACCATTCTCTGCACATCAGACTTATCATTTTTGTTGCAAATCCGCCCTTATAACAACGGCATACGATAATGCCTGTGTTCACCTTGAAGCTATACTTCTGAACACACTACAGCACATCAAGGCAAGCACTGCGGCATCTTATACATTCGTGAAATGGCCGATTTTTCAACAAAGAAACTAATTTTCCAAGAAAAAAACCAGGATAAGCCAGGAAAACAATTGGTGAGCTTCAATGGCTGGGCTGATATTGACCAGCCATAGCAAAAAACCATCGTAATTAAATTATCTTTTGAATAAAAAAAACTGGAGATCAGGAACTGCGATGTCACAGACGGACACACGCAAAAACTCAAAAACACAAACAGATATAGGGGTCAAACTGCCTCGTTGGTGTAGTCGCAAAGTTTCTGCCTTACATCCGAGAAGTGCTGGGTTCGAATCGCAGGTCGAGACAAAAAGGTTTCTGAGATGCCTGCCTGAGATGATTGCCGTCTCACCGAACTTTGAGAGTGATTGAACAGTGAGTGCACCTGTGTATTGCGCTCACACTTGTGCACTATAATATCTCCTGCGTAGTTGGCTGATCTCCGTTGAGATTGGCCGCCGTCTTTGAAATCGGCCAGGAGGACTATAAGGGGTCGACCTTATAACACCTCTCTTTTTCCTCGGAGGTTAAACATGAGTAGCCACATGGCTGTACTGTGTACGTTGCTGTTGAAAGGATACTAACGAGCCTGGTCGGAGGCGACGATGGTGAATTGAAAGAAGCCAATTCAAAGACAGCTCTGCCCTGACCGGAAGGCTTGCCGTGTAACGAGGAAAATAGGGGCTTTTACACCCTACGATTAATAATAGTCCTCCTGGCCGATTTCGACCACGGCGGCCAATCTCAACAGAGATCAGCCAACTGCGCAGGAGACATTATAGTAAACAAAATTGTGAGCGCAATACACAGGTGCACTCACTGTTCCATTATTCTCAAAGTTCGTTGAGACGGCAATCCGACATGACCGGAGGGAGATCTGGCGTAGAATCAAAGGCTTAACGTACGTAACACCGCCAACTTCCCGACTCCGAGCTGTTTATGAGAAATTCATGACAGAAAATCTCAGAAACAATTTTGGCTCGACCTGGGATTCGAACCCAGGACCTCTTGGATGTAAGGCAGAAACTTTGCCACTACACCAACGAGGCACTTACGATTAATATGATATAAGCTAGAAACTAATTGTTGTTGTTTTTGTTTTAGGATTCTAACCAGCGGTAAGTAGCAGCTCGACTGATTTTGATGCAAAGTACATTGTTGCATCGCCCGTATCGCAGGTGCATAACATACCGCAGTGTTTACCGTGACGTGACAGCCACCATACATAAAACAAAGATAAAATATATTGAAGGTATGTATATTTATGGGCTGAAAAAGCAAGTGACAGATCAATGTGGAGAAACCTGGAGGAGGCCTTTACTCTAGAGAGATCCTTAATTTAATGTGTTTTGAAGGAAACTAAATATAAGATTTAATTTTGTAATATGCACTTTAATTTGTAAACATATTATTAAGGAAATAAAAGGCTTTATTATTATTATTTTATATATTTAAGGGTAAACGTTCAATGCAGCACTCGTAATGTTACTACACCATGTTTTAAGTCTACATTCAGATCAAAAGCACATCTTAGTTCTGCTAAGTTTGCACAGTACAGCCAACTAGCTTCCCGCCAGTGGATAGGCCCGCGTAGAGTTCGATTCTCTAATGTATTGAGTAAAATATAGCCTATGTTCATTGGGATAATGTAGGATTTTAATGGTAAAAAGTTATTTAGTATTTAAATCAGTCCAGCAGTTTTGAAGCCTATTCAATATAAATAATCAAATCTTTTCTCTTTATAATATTCGTCCGTGCGAAGCTGGGACTAGCCGCTAGTATTAAATATAGTACATGTATATTAAATATCGGTCAAGTAGTATCGATCCTATTCAATTCAATGTAACATACAAGTGTAGACGAAGATTTTGATCGCCCAGTGTAAACTCCACTGAAGAACGAGCGTCCTTTTTCTCCACACAACGCCACAGAAACGGCAATCAGTAAGTCATTACTGCACAGAATGGCCTAGCCGTATCGTGTCTACTCGGCATTCACTCAAAGTAATTAGGCCAAATAATAGGGGGCGCTGTCGAAAAATGTTCTGTAAAACGGACGATTACATAATGGCCTTTGCAGACGGTGAAATAAATACGGTAAGAACATCTTTTGTTGACTGTGGGTACAGTTGAAAACATACAATTATGTCAAGAAATTCCTCTTTGGATAAATGATCAAAAATTCTGTGTTATTTCCTTTTCTTTCTAAATCTGAATCTACTTATGATTTGACAATCATTTAACAAAAAATCACATTTGGTGAAGTTGGATGACGGTTGAAATAAGCCCATGTGTTTACCACAAACTTTGCTTCAATAGTACACAGAATAAAATATATATATAAAAAAAAAACAGAATAACAAAAAAACAAGTGAAACTTACCCTTTTTGCTAGTAAGCTAACTTTTTTGTGTTAGTAAATTATTTATAGCTCACTGTACGTATGTAAAGCCGAATTGATTTACAATTTACAAAGTACCCGCGTCATAATTATTTATGAGAGACTGCCGCTCGCGGTGATAATTTTCGATAATAACATAATAAGGACATTAAAAAAATTATAACACACTAAGACTTATTGAAAAAACTGTGGCAGTCCGTTTTTTCTTTAAGTGTATTTTAATTTCACATTGTAAAGAAATTTGCGTTGTTAATGCTAAAAATATAGAAACTTCATAATAAGGACAGTCAACGTCAAAAATGTAATTACAGCGTTTAATGTTCAGAATTCACGTAGCGTATGACACATTGCACAAAAGGTACCTATTACTTATGCAGAAGTAATGTACTTGGTTATCGTATAGGTGCTTGTGACGCAGTGGTTGCAGCGCTAAGGTAGTGATATCAAAAGTAAAGCAACCTAAGGCACGGTCATGTATGGGATGGGTGACTATTCTGACCATTTAATTGAAGTATTTTTACAAGCATCTCCGTGCTTCGGAAGGCACGTTAAGCTGTTGTTCCCGGTTAATATCGATAGATATTAGTCGTTTAGCCTAGTCAGAGGCCCTCGCGCGGCTTAATAACATCTGACAGTAAGGTTGGTCACTTACCTTACAAACAACCCTCCACCAATCCCCACTGAGCCCGCGTGGTGGAGTATCGCTCGGACCCCCTCATAGTTGAGGTAAGGCCTGTGCCCAGAAGTGAGACGTATATCGGGCTGACGATGATGGTAATGGTCACCAAAAATCCCGCACCACTAATTCGGTGCATGACTTTTTGTGTACATAACACCAAATAACCATACAATAAGATGCACTGTATGTATTGAACAAAACAAAAACCGGTCAAGTGCGAGTTAGACTCGCGCACCGAGGGTTCCGTACAAACCTGTAGATAAGGAGTAGTAACTTTGAAATTTTCAAAATTGACAAAAATATTTTTTTTATATGAAGAAACTGAAAATTTACGTAATTTTTCCTATATCTGTACTATAAGACGTGACTTCGTACTACATATCAATATTCTAAGTTTACGGGAAGTACCCTGTAGGTTTTGATTCCCGTGCGAGTTTCGAAAATTTGCGGCCTAAATGGCTGTATCTTTTGATTGCGTTGGCTTAGAAGGTTGATTTTTCTACAGCTTCCAGGGACAGTAGACCTAAGTATCATATAGAAATTTCAGTTTGATACCTCCACGCGTTCCTGAGCAAAACGGTCTTGACAGACGGACGGACGGACGGACGGACGGACAACAAAGTGATCTTATAAGGGTTCCGTTTTTTCCTTTTGAGGTACGGAACCCTAAAAACGGACTGCCACAGGTGGGAGATTTTTAACTGCCACAGTTCGTTTTTTTTTTTGAGTGTGTTTTAATTTCACATTATTAATGCTAAAAATATATATATAAATTTAATGTTTTTACAACCAATTAGGATTAATATGTATGTTATTACGAAACTCTTTCATAGCGGCCTTCGAATTTTGATTTATCCTTTCAAAACCAAGTTTTCGGCCAAACACTGCTTAGCCGTCATAATGTTGTGATACGGTTCTTATTCTTAAGCTTCTGGTCTTGCAGGCTGACCATAGATCAAAGAGGTAGCTATGTAAATATGATTAATTAATAATCATTTATCTTTCAACAGCATTCAGGTACAACACCAAGGTCATAAGAGTTATTTAACGTTAAGTCGATCTAACGTAAGAACATAGTATTTTGCTAAAGTGATTTTTAATTGCTATTTGGATGGTTATTCAAAGTTGATGCGGTTTATGGCAATTTGAGTTGAGCATAAAATTGCAGTTAGTGTTTTTGCAAAATACTTAATACATGCGTTGTTATGTTCTTAACGCAAATGCTGCAAGCTTTATGTTATTGCCGGTATTAAAATAAATCTTCTGAATTACCTAAGACTTAATAACGCCATTATCTCACATGCAAGTACTTTTTAGTGTTATTAAGAGTTAATTTCTGCAATTAGCCGTAACCTAATACCTTGTTAGATTCTCATCACGATACAACGGCTGGACGGATTATCACCAGCCATAGCTACGAACCACCGTTTTATTTATTCGGATAATTTAATATCTTTAAAAAAAACTCACTGAAATCGTTCCATCGGTCCGTTTCGAGAGCAACAAATCCACAAACAGAAAAGGGGTCAAACTTATTACACCTCACGTTTTCGTCAAGTGGTTGTGATTATTGGAAGAAAAAGTTATTAACGTGAAAAAAAAATTGTACATCCTTAAAAAAACTTTTTTTATACCTACATATTACATTGAGCATCAAAAATTAAAATCTTTTTATCTACTCAGAACGACGCAGCGCACTATCACCCAATCGCTGCCAAATTAATGACCGCATCCGAGCTCGCTTTGAATAACACAATTAGCATGTAACAAATCACGGTTCGACGAACTCAAATTAAAGGATCGACTTCTTTCTTACCTGCTGAACTAACAAGAAACCTATTCTATAAGACTTGGTCCAAATTTTTAGGGTTCTGTAGTCCGACAAGGAACCCTTATGAGATCGTTCAGTCCGTCCTAGTCTGTCACAGCAGAATATCTTCTACGTTTATGGGCTGATTTGCATGTAACTTGGTTCGAGGATACTTCACATATAGATCTCATTTTTGAGATTACGAAAAATTAAAATTGCCCCTGTTTAAGGGTACCTCCTATACATGTAAAAATTTTTTTGAGTTCACCCCCTTGTGTGGGGTATCGTTGAAAAGGACTTATGAAAATAAGATAGGGTTATCTTACAACACTTTTTTATCAGCTTTACCATTTGCGAGTTATAGCCCGCCAAAGTCGTTTACACGGTGTCCCCCCCCCATCTGTAATTTCTAGTCTTGGACCTGTAAACTTCAAATCTGACACGCAAAAAAACAGGCACGGACACTCTTATTTAAAATTGTTTCGGGTATCCTATGATCAATAGTTTCGAAATTATAACTAATATAAAAATATATACTTTTTTCCTAAAGTACAATATTAACTTATAGTAAAAAGTTTTTACTATTAGGACTGAATAAAGCTTAAAATTTAATAACTTTTTAACCTGATATTGAAAATTGACTACGGAACCCTACTTTATGCGTGGTCCGACACGCACTTGGCCGGTTTTATTACTCTACCCGTTCTTGTAATTCGTGATAGCATTTCGGTGTGCGCGAACGCAATGTCTAGCAATGACAGCCCAGTAAAGTCATTTCGAATAGGACCGCACTGGTTTGGCTGGGAATTTCAGACAAAAAAAATCGTTTTGCAAACTGATAAATTGTGTAATCATTAGGTATCCTGCTGTGAATAATCATTAAATTAGAATGGGTTGGTATTTAATCTTGTTTCAACGATATCTACTTAGTTACTGATTGGCACAAGCTGTGAAATGAAGTATTCAAAATAATGCTAGTTACCAATTTTACTCGTATTAACAAAATAAAACCTGTATACACTATCAATTTGTACATAATAATTACTCAAAACTTAAATTCTAGACCCTCAAAAACGTAATAGAAAAGCTAAAGATCGGAGATTTACCTAAAAAAGCTTAAAGTGTCATCAAGTACGTAAGTTAATTCTTTCAATTTTTCATTTTATTTTAAACCGCGGTATGACAATTAGTCATAGACAATCTCGCATCACAGACGCCCATGTTTGGAATCATAGAGAGTTGCAATACAGGCATGTGGTTAGGTATATGAGCTTCGTACAATCTTTTTAAATTCCCACGGGAACGAGTATAACAGGATTGCAAGCGAAGCCGCGAGTGTCCGCTAGTCACATCACCTTTATAGATTCTTTGAAAGTAAAACTTGTCTTTGGTTAACAACAAATGTATACAATACGCGTTCCCGCGATTTCACGCGCAAGTAAGATTCCATCAATGGCGTGCATTCCATACAAGCAGTTAAGCAGTGCCTACCTCATCATTATGCCCATTTTTCAATTCAATTCAAATCATTTATTTCAATCTCTTGGATCATAATGTCATAAAGAGATACATTTCATAAACACAATCATAAAAATAATTATTTCACAAAACATTTAATCCATATTACAATATAGCTGCATAAACTAAGCTACAAAACAAAACCATTTTTGTGTACATATGTGAAAAACTCGTCAATTTACACGCATTAGTATCACGCGCTCAAGTAAAAACCGAAAATAATCAGGCAGTAGGCTGCCGAGTGATTGCTTGCTAGATACACGCACACATTTGAAATCCCGTCTCATACCTACAACGACACACATACAAATTAAAAACCCGAACAAATTAAAAATGACACATTGTTCATACAACTCAAGGTGACAGGTGACAAACGCATTTTATACACTTATAGTAGGCATGCATACTATCCTCTTTCTCTGTCAGTTCACTATTGAGAAGTATGTTTGTGCTACTCGTGCAGCGACGTAGAATACTTCGAAATCTAGTCAAAACCGCTTTCTTGTATCGGGTAATTGAGCTAATAACCCTACCAACCCTATAAAGTAGCTACCCGATACTAGATGGCACGACTGCAGCTGTTTCCTGCGCCTAGAATTTTTTTACCTTTAGGAAATAAAACTTCACAAATGATTTATTTCTATGATCAAAATAAATGATAATTTTATAATTTAAATCCTAAGCATTTTCTTGTGAAATTAAGTTGTGCTAGTATGATCTTTTGTTTAAAAGTAATGCAAAAATTGTTTTAAAAATAAATTTTTCGCCGGCCATTTTTTTTCTATGTAGTTGCTTTCGACTTCATCTTCGCGAGTGTTTAGAATATTGTAATTTACTAAAGATTCGGTTATTAGGTGCTTTCCAAGTGTAGGAAAGTGTTTCTAAGTTTTGTTTTGCATTCGAAACGATGGAAAAACTGCAGTGTACCGATTGTGATGGCAATTTTAGTGTTTGTCTTGAAAAGTTACGCGCACAAAATAACAATTATCAAAATGATATGTCATTATGTATTTATTCATTCATTTCCTTGATGCCTGTGGTGGTAAATTAAATCATCAATTAAAGAACATAAATTGCACAGATGAAGAAATCTTGGTAAGTCATTTATTGTTTTGATGGTGTTACGCCGTCATTTCCCAGAGCTGATACTCAAAATTTGTATATATGCCTACTTAAATAAAAATTTAATGCGCGCCCCTGGATTCCATCAACACATTTTTTATATATTCTGTGTTATTTTCCAAGCTTAAATTAAGCTTGACTTGACATGACTGATCTTAGAATAAGTTGACGGCCAATATCCAATCAGTCAACAATCAGGTTGAGACCGTGATACATTTTCGTTGACGATTTCCCACCAACAAGGCTAAGCGCCCTACACTCTAAGCCGTTGTCCGTAGTTTCGGATGTACTATCGCGGTCAGCGCCGCATGATCACCTTTAAGGCTCATATCATCATCGCACGCGATTCCGCTTGCTGATTGCTCCGCATGTGTCGAAGTGGATGCAAACAACTTTCGTTTGAAAGTGTTCACGCGGTGCTGGCCGCCAACGTACCTCTCCCGGTCTCTCTAATAAGCTTGACCATACGAGCATACGCGCTTGCTAGATCCGACACCAAACACCAACGAAATGTTAAGGAATACGGCCTAAGGTTCCACTACCCCATTGTAATAAAATCGGGCGATTTAATTACGACGAGCGCTGCATTTAAGGGCCCAGGTAACCCTGAGAGTCTGCAGTCCAATTTGACCTTCCAAACCGAGAAAGGACTATACCATCTGAGTTTGATGGAGCCGTTAATTCCACAGAACGTTCCCGCACTGAGTCTCAGCCGTTCGACAGTTATTGTCGGTTGTAAATCAACTGTCGACCGGTACGAGGGTGGGGTGACAGTGATAGCGGGAAAACTGATGCCGATACGTTCGTTACATTGGCGAACTGCTCACTGCAAAACTGCTATTACCCACCTTACGTCATTTCCATCGTGATGTTACTTTCCATCGGTAGGTTAAATTATTTCATCGGTCATAGCAAAATACTCCAGTAGCCGTATTGAAGAATCAGCTCGCCACGGCGTTCGCTGAACCAGCTAATTAAAATTGTCAATGACAGGTAGATTCGAGACGACGGAGTAAATGGAAAGACTGTGAAATTAGGATACCATCAGAAAGTTTCGCATAGAAAATCAAACTGAAATCAAGTAACGAATGCTTAGTAGACGTTAATCTGTCCACACAAGGATACTCAATACATCAAAATCATAATCAAGGCTCGCTTTAGGACAAAAAAGATTAGTCATCCTCTAACTAAATCTCAGCTAAATCATCGCGTGGTCTCAGCTCTGCCCTTGTTTTTAAGATATCTTGCTGCATCTAATTCCAGTTATTTATTTTTAAACTAACCGCTATACAGAATGTATTTTTGAAATATCAGCTAAAGGCAAGGCCTCACCTTTATTCCGTAATAAGCGTTGGATACACCGAAGATGTTTGTCACTGGACGAGTTCATACGAACGTGTAACGTTGCGGGATCAATCAATTCAGCCCCGATGTACCAATTACCTTGTACACACGGCTCCACATCAAGCTATTCATTTTCGTAGCAAAATCACCCTTATAAAGTAAGCATAAGTGACCGCAGTGATTAGCTTGACGTGTGGCAGTGCGTACCTGAGCAGCTATAAATCTTCAAGGATTATTAAAAAACCTTTTCTTAGAACTAGCAAGGCAATAACTTTACACTTAGATAGCTTTGTTGCGAGTAACTTTGATAACAAAATGTTAAGAAATGTGCTTTGTAGAGAAAAAGGAAATGGTGTAATTGAATGTTTTTATGCAGGTAATTGGAAGTTACCGTTTTTCAGGTTCATTCTTATCTATGTTATACTATTGGTTTACTGGTTTATTAATCACATATTTTACGCAAGGTTATCTCTTATGGCAAATAACTCCACTATCCTTATTTTAGAGTACATATTTCACGCAATAACAGAATATGTAAAACTGTGCAAACCAAACACTTTTTTCGCAGTAACTTGATAAAAAAATGCACTTGTGTAAGATAAAAGTGTTATTGAACTTTAAGCAACTGATAAATTATCAAATCAGCAGCAATATTTATCGTAACTTCCTTGCCGAAGATTAAAGCGTAATTCGTCCTTCCCACGATCTTTTTGGAACCAGTTTCGAGACTTTTAATGAATAATCATTCTGCATTTCATCGCTATGAAAGAGACTTTTGGAATCTAATCAATTTTAAGTTCACATGACAGCACGTTACACTTAACTGTTTGCATGTTATGGACTGATGATACGGTCGATTTTGCATCAAAAATGGGTAGCCTAATATGATTCCTGTATTTTTTTGTCTGATTTCCACAAAAGAAGTAGCCAGTATGCAACCAAGTTAAAACGTATGCCTCATTTGGGTTGTGGCATTTGAACTGTCATTCACTTTGAATTGGCCGGATTTTTGAATTGAATTTAGAATTAGAATTAGAATTTGAATTAGAATTTGGAATTTGAATTTCAACAAGGGATAATCACTGCCTCTTTCTTTTGTAGTGAAGCAGTAAGTGTTAACATTTCTGTAAATAGATACTACATTTTTTAAGGATTGCATGCAGCTCGCATTTCAAACTGCAGCTGTTTCTAATAACCGTTCATAGATCGGAGCTGGAAACAAATCAACATCTGATATGCAAACATTAAAATAATTACGTCAGCTTGATGCGCGCGCGCATACATATAGAGTTTGTATTATGAGTCCCCCGCTTAGAACACGTTTTCTGCAGCTTTCAGCGTTGTAAACGCGAAAAAAACTTAACAAATAAAATTATAGCCTGTTTCATCTTAACCGATTGTTAAATATTTGTAAAAATATTTCTCTCGAGTGACTTGAGGGTGTCTCCCACAAAAAAAAAAGGGCTGTCATGCAAAGCAGCTGATCTTATTTTGCTTATATTTCACGAAAATTTCGCGTCTAAACTGTAAATAAAAGCTTAATTAATATTATAGAATCCGTGTATAGCAAGCAAAATTGAAGACAACACAAACCCAAAGTGATTTGAATCATAAAATTCAATTGAAAAATTTTCACCTAACCGTTACGTTGTGAGTTTAAAAGTGTGGACAACGGAAACTAAAACCAGGGGAGTATTTTTTTGACTTACTTCAACGCTTGTTAAGACTAATTACTTATACAAATTTAATCAAAAATCAGTGCAAGAACATATATCTCAAGATACTTTTTGAGGTTATTTTGATAGTAAAAAGTGACAAGTCAACAAAGGTCCAAGTGAATAACTGTTTGCCGTTAGTTTATCGCTGTGGAATACAAAACACTGACACTTCTACTCTGCACAACGCTCACCAATGTGAGCTACGTCAATATTCACAACATTTCGGTCCTGTTGTGCCTCTCTTTACTTGACGTATATGTGGAAGTAAAGTTGAAGATAACAACCTAACGCCGCAGACAAAAAAACACGCAAACACTAAGTAGTCACCTCGTCTGAACCTACTTACACCTACATTTGCAGCGGTAGACATAGCGGTGACTGTAAATTTTTGCTTGGTCCTGGGTTGTTATTCTAATAGATTATGTTGAGTAGTCCTTAATGTTTATTGTTTAATCTTGATTCAAATTAAATAAAATAATCCTTATGGGTTAAAATAACAAAGTATAGGTTTAATCTGAAATCATTTTTTTTTTTCTATTAAACACTAACATTTAATTTAATATTCTACAAAATTATAAAAAATAGGTATCCTCTGCGTCCCATTGCTTAGAATATTACCAAAGCAACTGTTGTACACTCTTTTTAACAAAAATTTCAGGTGAGATTTCCAACCTTACAATCAAACATGACCTCCCAAACTGGAACCATGACCAGAAGAATGACTGCCCAGGAAACTGCCCTTAAACTAAAAAATGCGCTGGAAGAATTAAAAGAATCTAAGGACTTCTGTGACCAGCTCCTTAGGGAACGCGATGAATGTGAATTGGAAATAAAAAAAAACATTCGAAATTAACGCGCAATTAAAGAAAGAATTGGTAGAACTGCATGCCCGTCTCCACGAGGTCACTGAACTGAGCTTCTACATACCATCAGCACCTTCGACCAGTGCAGCAGCGTCTTCGAGCAGACACTGATCCGGAACAATGAGTTGGAAAGTGAGCTGCGTGACGCCAACAAAACCATACTGCATATGGAAGAAGAGAAACAAGATCATGTTTACTCACAGACCATGAATTTATACGAGGAGCTCATTGGGACCCCTAACGACCAGGTAGCAGTTCCCAATTCATACACAAATATTAACAGCCAATGTGAACATTGTAGTAGGCAAACAAAAATGACAGGTAGAAATAGATTAAAAAAATACATAAAAATTAATAGATTCATAAATAAAACAAAAAACATGATAAAGCAGCAGAAAGTTTATACTAAAAATTTACAGTTAAGAAAAGAAAAAATTGATTTGTTAGATAGCCTTGAAATTTATCAAAAGAAGTTACTTGAAAGTAGGCTGCAGTATGATCAGGCAGTAGGGCAGTTGCAGGTAGACATCTCTCGGTTGCAGGAGTCATTGCAATCAATGACATATAAAAACTCGATTATTGTATTAATGTTAGGGAACAGTCAAAACGTTAGTAAGAAAAATATTATAAAGAGTTGGAACATTTTGACAAATTTAAATGTCAAAAAAATTATCCTCTGTTCCCTACCATTTTCAAAATATTATACAGCAACACAAAATAACAGTATTCATATGCTGAATACTTTATTATTCAATTTATCTCAGCGTCACAGTGACAAATTTGTGTTTTTTGACACAAATAAATTCATTAATAATTCATTTTCTTTGACTGGCAGCTCTTTACACTTGCCTATTAAATTTAAAAAACGAATAGCTACTCTGTTAGCTTATAATATTAATTGTATTTTAAACTCAACCATATCACATGGTTGTCAACATATTAGTAATAGTACTAATTTAGATATTATTAACTTGACAACCTCTGACACTTTAAACTAAGGGGGAAGACAAAGGCTGGGTCTAGTTTTATTGTTGTACATCAAAACATACAAGGCCTAGCTGGCAAAGAATTAGAATTATCATTAGTTTTGCAAGATTTAAATGCCCATGTAATGTGTGTGACTGAGCACTGGTATAGGGACTATGAATTAATGTTAAGTATTGACAATTATAAGGTCGGTAGTTCGTTCACAAGGGAGACTGCAACTAGAGGTGGGTCACTTATTCTGTTGAAAAATCAATTTAACTGTAAAGAACGAAAAGATATTGTATCTCTCTCCATTGAGCGAACTATTGAACTTGCATGTGTTGAAATAGATCAATATATTGTCATAAGCGTATATAGCCCGCCAGACGCTAATTACCAACTTTTTGAAGACACTATGGATAAAGTCTTATCAAAAGCATCAAAATCAAAAAAGAATTTAGTAGTATGCGGTGATTTTAATATAGACATATTAAAAAAAACACAAATTTCTATGAGATTTCTTAATCTCTTTGAATCGTATAACCTAAATAATGTTTTTGAAGAACCTACCAGAGTGACTCCAACAACGGCTACTTGCATAGATAATATTTTTTGTGATGTCAAAATAACAAATAAATCTATTTTACAATGTCTAAGCTCCAACCATAGAGGACAAAAGGTCACATTTCCGTCTGGTCCGGCCTTGAGCGTAGTAGATATAGTTTATAGACCAGTCACTGCAAACAGGATAAATAGATTTAAGGATAGGATTTTTGATGGTGTGAAAACATTAATTCCAAACAGTAGTACTAACGTAGACAACTTATACGAAGATCTTTTTAACTTAATTAAAAGCGAATTCGCATCAATTTTCACAAAAAAAAGGTTAAGTCTAATCGGTTTACAAGTAAGTTTAATGAATGGGCTACACCAGGTATTTATAAAAGCAGGAATAAGTTATATGATCTGTATAGTATTAGAGAACATTCTCAGGACCCACATATTATAGAATATGTTAAAAAATATTCAAAAATCTTTAAAAAAGTTTGTGCCCAAGCAAAGACGAATCATCTTCGTAGGATAGTTTCAGGTTCAAAAAATAAAGCCAAAGCTACCTGGAATATCATAAACAAAGAAACCGGTAAAGATAAAACAAAAGATCGTTCATATTCATTAAAAGACGGAGGTAAACTAGTTAAATCTGATGCAGAAGTAGCTAATATTTTTGAAAAGTTCTTTGCTAATATAGCACCATCTACTACTAAAGAACTTAACTCTTCTGCAGAACTGTCTGAATCCATTCTCAAATCCAATATTGATGAGTGTGATTCACCACTATACTTTAGATACGTAAGCACCGATGTAATTATGAACGCATTCAATGAAATAAATATGAAAAAAACCCAGGATCTGTGGGGAATATCCGTATGTATCATTAAAACTATTATTGAATTCATAGCACCTCTTTTAGCGATCATTTTTAACAAATGTATTGATGAAGGAAAATTCCCAAATTTAATGAAATTTAGTAAAATAGTACCGTTATTTAAATCTGGTGACAAAAATAACCCCTCAAATTTTCGACCAATATCTATCTTACCGGTTCTAAGTAAAATTTTTGAAAAGATTATATTCAATCAGCTACTATTTCACTTCACATCAAACAATTTATTGCATAATAAACAATTTGGTTTTACAAAGGGTCGCAGTACTGCTGATGCTGGAGTCGCTCTGTTGAAACATATATTTGATGCCTATGATAGTAAGCATGATGCTGTGGGAATTTTTTGTGACCTCTCTAAAGCGTTTGATTGTGTTGACCATGAGACCCTGTTGAGAAAACTACGCCATTATGGTGTATCAACTGATGCATGTAACTTATTTAATTCATATCTCACTGAGAGAACACAAAAGGTTTCTATCAATGGAGCAGAGTCTCCTGGAGCACCTCTCACTATGGGTGTGCCCCAGGGTTCGATATTGGGACCCTTACTGTTTCTGATATATATTAATGACCTTCCATACTTTGTCGACGGTGCTTGTGAGATAGTGTTATTTGCTGATGATACTTCACTACTTTTTAAAACTCCAAGGGGTAAAGAATCGTTTGACGATGTAAATGGTACTCTCTCGCGAGTACTTCATTGGTTCACCGTTAACAATTTATTGCTTAACGCGACCAAAACTAAATGCATTAAGTTTACAATGCCCAATGTCCGACAAGTTCCAACAAGGGTTGTTGTTAAGGATGAACAACTAGTTACTTCAAATGCTGCAACTTTTTTGGGAATTACTTTAGATGATAAGCTCCAGTGGGGTCCTCATATCATGACCTTATCAAAGAGACTAAGCTCCGCTGCATACGCTGTAAGAAAGATAAGGTTTCTGACTGATGTTGAAACGGCAAGACTAGTGTTAAATTGAACGCATCGTTTTGAAAATAATATAATTATAAGCAAATTGTGAACGCAACAAATATTGGCGAATGTAGCGCCACCTATGAAATATTTTTTTTTAAAGCTTCTAATTTTCTATGGCCGCCTCCCGACTGCCGTGTGTAACCTTTTCATTAAAATTAAACGCCGTGCTATCTACAAAATTCTTTTATTTCCTAACCAAAAGACACCCAAAACACAAACGTTTAACAGGTTATGGGCCCAGCAAGCTCATGGCCTACTAATCGTGTGGTTTTTTGGTTAGGAAATCGGGGCGGCGTGTCATCGCTACGCTACGGTCAAGTAGAGGTTATTCGCCGTGGACGAAAAGGAAACTGTGGCGGAGCCGTCGAGAAGAAGGAAGCGGGTGAAAGCTCATCAAGGAGTCGTCGTGGTTAAGCGGCGAGGTGTTGTCGTGGTCAAGCGACAAACAAAGGTATTCTGTCGTGGTCAAGCGACAAAAAGGAGCTTTGTCACAGTAAAGCGGCGCGGCGTGGTGTTTTCGTCGTGGTTAGGTGACTTAGTGGTCTGTCGTGGTGAAGCGACAAAATGGACCATAATATCATTGGTAACGGGCAGCAACAGCAGCTATTAGAGGACGCCAGCGGTTGGACAGCATGGCAGTTCAAGGTCAAAGTGCTGCTGCGGGCAGCAGACTTGTACGAGGTCGTAGATGGCTCTTCAGTGTGTCCACCAGAGTCCGAAAAGGCAGAAGTCATAAGCAAGTGGAAATCCAAGGACGCCAAGGCGCAGGGAATAATAGTAACCAGACTAGCGGAGTCGATAATACCACATGTAGCAACTTGTAACACGAGTAAAGACATTTGGGATAAACTGCATAACATATACGAACAGAAGGGAGATCTTTCAGTACATATACTACAGCAACAGTTCTTCGATATGAAGTTCCAAGAAGGAGAAACAATGTCGCAGTATCTAAGCAGGTTTGAAGTGCTGCTATGTAGGCTCAAAAGTCTCGGATCAGAGGTTAGTACTCAAATGGCTATAACTAAAATAACCTCTTCGCTACCCAGCCAGTATCGTCATTTTATATCAGCGTGGGAGTCAGTACCGGCGGACAGCAGGACAATGGAAAAGCTAGTCTCTCGGCTTCTCATTGAGGAACAGCGGTACTTGGCACAGTCACAGGAGCAAGCACGGACGGATACTGCATTTGCTATGAAGTCATCAAGAAAATGCTTCAATTGCGGCAAGCCAGGTCATTATAAAAAGGATTGTAAGTTAAATAAACCTAAAAATAAGTTTTGTAATCACTGTAAAAAGCAAAATCATGATACTAAAGATTGTTGGTTTAAAAATAAGAAAAATGAGTCGAAAGGTAATGCATTCCCAGTGTCAGTGTTATCGTCAGCATTGCATAGTTCAGTAGGAGAAGAGTGGGTAATGGATAGTGGTGCTACAGAGCATATGTCCCATGATATAAACTTATTCTCTGAGTATACTAGTCTACAAAGTCCCAAGTCCATTATAGTAGGTGATGGTAAAATCATACAAGCTCTGGGGAAGGGTAAAATCACACTAGAAGCCCATAATGGTCAGGAATGGTTAGAAACTACTTTAAGTGAGGTATTGTATGTTCCTGAATTAAAAATGAATTTATTTTCAGCTAGTTGTGCTACAGATAAGGGTTACAATGTAACTATAAATAAAGAAAATTGCATCTTCAAAAAATGTGGAAAAGAAGAGGTAAGTGCACTTGCATATCGTAAAAATAACTTATTTTTCATGAAATTCAGGTCCGGTAGTGTGAAAAGCGCCTGTGTAGGTAGCTCAAATGAAAGTTTGTCTGATTGGCATAAAAAATGTGTCACCAAAATATTGAACAGGTTAAAAGTGTACTAACAAAATGTCAAGTAAAATGTGATATAAAAAGTGAAAATGAAGAAATCTGTCAGTCATGCTTGCAAGGTAAAGCTCATAAAAAACCGTTCCCACCAAGTAAAGACAGGGCACAAAAAGCAGGTCAAGTTTTACATATGGATTTATGTGGTCCCATGGAAACTTCATCGTTAGGTGGTGCCAGGTACTATTTACTTATAAAAGATGATTTTACAAAATTCAGAACTGTCTATTTTCTTAAAAATAAGTCAGAAACGGTAGGAAAAGTCAAAAGTTTTCTAAATTATGTCATTAAAAACTTAGAACTCAAAGTTGAGGTTATAAGGTCAGATTGTGGTTTAGAATTCTTAAACAAAGAGATGAAATCATTGTTAGAAAGTTTAGGTATAGTTCACCAAACGAGTGTACCATACACACCCCAACAAAATGGTTGCATTGAAAGGGAAATGAGAACGGTTACGGAAGCAGCCAGAACAATTCTTTTAGCCAGTGGGTTAGGTAAATCACTTTGGGCAGAAGCTGTCAATACAGCAGTGTTTGTTCTAAATAGAACAGGTAAGAGTCGAGTGAAAAACGTGACTCCTTATGAGTTGTGGTTGAGAAAAGAGCCATATGACATACATAACCTAAAAATTTTTGGCACAAAGGTAGGTGTCCACATACCTGAACAAAAACGAAAAAAACAAGATATCATTTTATTATTGAGAAAATTAAGGACAAGTGTATTTCTTTAAAGTATATTAGAACTCAAGATAACTTTGCAGATCTCTTGACCAAACCTTTAGGTACAACTATGTTTAAAAGATTTGTTCGGTCTATTTTCAGTTTGTAAATGATTGGTCATGTAATTTAATGTGGTACAAATTTAAGTATATAGGTACGTACCTACTGTAAATTAACTACTCATGTGTCATGTAATTAGATTAGAAGTGGTAATGGTGGTAAACTTTTGATTTGTAGGTACATATTGTCATGATGTTTTGTTTTTTTCCTTTTACATGACAAACTAAAGTAGGTAGGTGTTTTCTTTTGGAGAAAATCATTAAGGGGAAGTCATGTTTTTATTATGTTTTGCATTATATAAAATAGGTAAATATTTGTTGAGAGGGGGTGTTAAATTGAACGCATCGTTTTGAAAATAATATAATTATAAGCAAATTGTGAACGCAACAAATATTGGCGAATGTAGCGCCACCTATGAAATATTTTTTTTTAAAGCTTCTAATTTTCTATGGCCGCCTCCCGACTGCCGTGTGTAACCTTTTCATTAAAATTAAACGCCGTGCTATCTACAAAATTCTTTTATTTCCTAACCAAAAGACACCCAAAACACAAACGTTTAACAACTAGTTTATTTTAGTTATTTTCACAGTATCATGTCATACGGCATCTTACTATGGGGCTCAGCTGCAGATATAGAGACAATTTTCGTATTGCAGAAACGAGCCGTGCGGGCTATTTATAAACTTAAATCAAATGAAACACTTAGAGAATTGTTTAAAGAAGTTAAAATACTTACAGTTTACTCGCAATATATTTACGAAAACCTAATTTACGTTCGAAAAAACTTACACTTATTTCCTAAAAATAGCGATTTGCATAACTTCAACACAAGACAAAAAAATAGGCTTGCCGTTCCACATTTTAGGCTTCATAAGGTTGGTCACTCATTTATGGGTAGATGTGTATCATTTTTTAATAAATTACCTGAAAATTTAATTTCATTGCCTTTAGATAAATTTAAAACAGTTGTTAAAGATGTATTAATGTCGAAAGGATATTATAAAATTGATGATTATATAAACGACAAAGATATATGGAAATGTTTAAATGCAAATAATTACAATTATTGTAAATCAATTTTGAAAAGAGGCAATGACAATAGTGACTGAGTTTCTTGCGCCGCTTCTTCTCAGCACTGGCCCAAATTGTCCCGAAGCGGTGGTAGGGTTAATTTATATGTTGGGACGTGTAAAAGTGCTAGTTCTTAGCCTAGTTACAGAAATAAATGAATTTTATTGAATTTTTTAATCATTGATGAAACATACGCTGGCTCAAAGTGTCAAAAAGCACTTACAAAATTCAACGACTCCATTAAGGTTCTCGGTAGCTCAGTGGTCAGAGCATTGGACCGGACTTCCAAAGGTCGGGGGTTGGATTCCTCCCCGATGACCGGAGCCGAAAAGAATTTTTTAAGTGTTGTCTTTTCGAAACATTCAATGGCAGTTATAATTATTCATTTAAATTAAATAAGTGGCTATCGGCTTTGACAACTTTAAACCGGCAGAAATGCATTTCACGCTCAGATTACACTTAAATTACGTTAAAATTGTAATTAAAACCAGTTCATGATTAAGGGTTTGTGCACACTGCAGATTAATAATAATTTAGTTTGCTTCGGAAAATATTTAATCTTGGTATTTTAATGTTTAACAAACGTGGAAGCAATATTTTTCGGTTATACACGCCTTTCTTTTATTGTAGTGGCATGGCTTCTCCTTTGACTTGGCGACTTTTCTCAATCTGTTCTGCAAATGTTTTCTTTCTTTACACTACTTTGCAGCAATGGAGCGATAGTGATATGGTGTTTCTATACATTAACGTATTTAGATGACACTTAAAAAGTTTCATGGTCCCATCGAATGGTTTACCGCTGAATAATTCCTTAGTCCAATGATAGCAACTCAACGGTCCAATTAAGGAAACCAAAGTCCAAAAAAGGCAACCATGGCCAAGCAGTTTATCTTTTTTTCTCACTTCATGGTTAGTGATAAAAAAATACATAATGCAAGTTCTTATATGGAAGTTTTATTAAAATATTTCATCATGTTTCTTCCACCTATCACAATTTCGCTGTTATGTCATTTCAAAGTGGTCCAATAGTAGCAACCTTGCCCTACGATTCGAGTGTCTATTTCTTACCCATAAGAAATATTTCAGTGAGATTCAACATTCTAAAGTAGTGTAGCTTAGTCCTATGTTAGCGTACGATTTTATCAATGATAAAGCTAGAGGCAAATTAGACACAAAGTAGCCTGAGATAGGCTATCCGACGACGTAAATTGTGTTCTTGTTGCTTCTTTACAGTCATTCTCCATGGTTATTTATGTAAAATTAATCTAGAGGTCTAAAGATCTATCATCTATTCAAGAGATAAGGGACCATTTTATACCGACGTACATTCCCTCTTCTGAAGCTATTTCGAATGGTAGTTTATCTAGTCCATAATAAATGCTTCAGCTTGAAAAAAAAACACGCATATTTCGTTCAACTACAAATTTTATTTTTTGAGGGTATTAACAGAAAACTGTCGCTCTGTTACGCTTTCACGCCTAAACTACTGAACAGATTTGAATACAATTTATTGTACATATAGAATGGTGACGACTATGTATATGTACCAAATTTCATCCAAAACCTTGCAGTAGTCTAGGCGTGAAAGCGAAACTGACAGAAAGACTGAAGAAATTGTCGTATTGTGGTCTCCATCCTGTATATAGGTACGACCAAATTTTAATATCACAAATTACGAAAGCTATATAATGTTTATATACCACTTATTAAATTACCTCAGCTCAATGAACTGCAACTAATAATAATGGTTTATCCTAGGTGAAACCTCTATTTATATGTAAAAATGCAGTGTCCAGAGAGCACATAAAATAGACTTTTAAATATTTATAAGCTTCGAGAGCGAAAATTGTTGAGGCGATCGAAAAAGGAAACATGGCTTGAAAAAACTTACTTGCTGTCTGGGAGATCTGGAACTCCAAAGGCCTTACTATGGACGACATCGTAAGTTTAAAAAAAACTAACGAGAATAACTGCGATGATACCGGTAAGGTATTTTTACATACGTCAAATTTTGCTTGACGATTTTCACTGTGGTACTGCGCAATACTTAATAAATTTAGCCCGACTTGCCCTACAGTAAAATAAAGCGATGTCACTGTCAACTGTTATAACACTGATAGAGACTGCATGATTTGTCATAATTGTCTGAAATAGTAACAAATCTAGTTCCTACTTTTTGAAAGAACACCGAAACAACCATGACGTGTGACCGCGCATTGATGGAGTTGGAGTGAAAAATACATACGTGTACCGTGGTAGATCCACAGACTAGGTCCAATTAAGTGTGACTGGAAACTTACCTGGAAAGAAATCAATGATTAATGGCAGACAAGCAAGTATTTACCACACTTAAGTTGGAATTACCTTCCTACTGGGGTAATAATTGCAGAAATTTTGTAAAAATACAAGCAGAATTGTTAATTTATGTCATACAATGTTGCAAGAAACTGTGTAGGTAATTATAGTTTTTTTTTAAGATTCGTGTGCACAAAAAATACTTATATTTTTTTTTAAATAACTACAGTTTTATTTATTAAGTATTTTTTGCGTTCACAACGCTATTTTTGAATTCTAAAAGACATAACACTTAAAAAATATTTTCGGCTCCGATCAGTTTATTTTATACAGTTTATTAATTTGTCTTATTTTTAAGCATTAACAATGCAAATTTCTTTTCAATGTGAAATTACATCACACATAAATAAAAATGGCCTGTGGCAGTGCATTTTTCTTTTATGTGTCTTTTAATTTAACTATAGTTTCACATTACCTACATCCATACAAACAACGGAAGATAGCGATATTAGATACAGATTTGATATAATATATAAATGATTTGCTGAATGTGTTGTTAAGCGCAAATCTTGAGAACAGGTAAACTGACTTAGCTTATACTTTTTTTTTAATATTCCTATAAGAACGACAATGGTTTTTACATCGAGAAAATTAAAAAAAGTAACAACGGGCAGGAATATCTACGTAGGAGGTGTGAGCTCGTTGCTAATAAGAAAAATCAGTGGAAGTTTCATTTGGCAGTTTGTCAACAAACAACAGGATTTTTTGTATAAAATATTTCTGACGCGAGTGATAACAACTCATGTGAAAACTCATACGCAGATGACAACTCGTCAGTGTAAATAAGGCATTGTTATTTAAGAAAATTTACATCACAACGCCAAGTACAGCCAATAACGATATATTTTTTCATGTTTTCATTTAGGTTTCACATTTTTGACAAATATTTCGAACAGTAATGATGATTAGGATATTTTTTCGCGTCGTGTGGCCTTTTCGGAAGAGGTAATAATCTCTCGACTTTTAGATAGCTTCTGTATACACAGAATAAATTCTCAAAATGAACAGCCGTACAAAACCGTTTGAAGGATCAAGAATTTAATATCTGTAGCGGAGTGTACCATTATTTTCTGTTATTTTTCTGCAACAGGTTTCGCGAGTTTCTGGTGCCCTACACCGAATCCTTACGTCCGTATTTTCGACTCTGGCCATCCTCTTCGCTCGCTCATCCGAGCTAGCATGAGTAACAGAGACGGATGTATTTGAACTGTTGGCATTGGTTTTTAACGACGAAAAAGAGGGTGGTATAAAATTGACCCCTATGTCTGATTGTATTAGTGTGTTTTGAGTCTCCCGAACGGATGGACCGATTTCAAAACAGTTTTTTTATTCGAAAGATAGTTTAATCATGGTGGTTCTTAGATATAGCTGCATAGAATTCGTCCATTGAAGCTCACTTGTGCTGTTTTCCTGGCTCATGTCGGAGGTTTTGTAAATTTTAAATTTTCATGGTAGGACCCTGTTTGCCGGTTGCATTTCATTAAGAACGTCAATATTGAAATGGCATACTTGTCGGAACGCAATGTTCGGGATGGGAATTTCCAATAGCCTGCGTGCTTCACGTTATACGAAAACCTTTGTTGTTTTTCGTAAAGGCAGTTTGTGTTTTCTACCTTTACCCAGCTTGTACGTGTACTCGTATCTTCTATTCTGAGTAATTTTAAAAGTGCAGACTTCAAAACTTTCACAATAACCAAAATTTTTTATACACTTTGGCTCCATCAACATGTTGTTGTTTTCTTTACGTTTAAATTATTCTCCCGTTAAAAATAAGTTTTTTAAGCTATCTTTTTCCATAGAGATGTAAATAATAAACAAAACATCACAGATTCACATGGAATATTAAATTAAAAAAAAATAGTTAAAAGCACTATCTTTATCTCCACTTTCTACTTGTTTTCAGGTCTAAACGCGATATATTTGGAGACAAAGCGTGATAGTCTAGACCACCGCCGTAAAGTTGCCTGCTTGTCGGTTTTCTACAGACTACTTCGGGGAGTGTGCTCATGAGCTCCATATGCTCATTCCACCAAGTCCGTTTTACCAGAGGACCACCAGACGTACGGCGGGTTACCATCCATACTTGGTTGATATACCAGCTATACGCACTAAGCGCTTCGCTTCATCCTTCATAATGCGCACAGCCAAGGAATGGAATGCACTTCCGCCGACGGTGTTCCCTCTTTCTTATAACTTGAGTTCATTCAAAGCGAAAGTCAATAGGCACCTTCTGGGTAAGCTCGCTACATCGTCGACATCTTCTTTACCTCTTAGAGGGAGAATGATGTCAAGAGTGAACACATATTAATAATAAAAAAATAAAACGAAAATAAGTAATTAGTTAAGAGTTACAATGCAACGCGAAAGTTACAAATCATATATCGTTATCTACATTGGAACGTAGAAAACTAGAAGTGTACTCGTATCACGAAACAAATAATAAAACAGTTAAAGACGGCTCTCCCAAGTCGTACAAGAGTATCACATGACATAATACAGCCTAACAAAACGTACACTCTCACATAATAGGGCCCGGGCGCAGTTACGATCCCAGCATTACGGTTCGCGAGTGCACAGGTGCAACTGTGCATAGACCGTGATAGGTAATAGCCATTACCGTGTGTAGGATTTAACTTCCTTGGGTTAGCACTGATATTTAAATAAAAATCTGAAGTTTTTGTTGGCAGGTATAGCTGTGGCCTTAATTTGACTATGTAAAATGAGGAATTGACCTAAAAGAAACAGAAACGAGTAACCAAAAAGAAGTGGCGAGTGCACAGGTGCAATTGTGCATTAGCCGTGGTAGGTAATAGGATTTTACTTGATAGGGTTGCCACTGATGGTAAAATGAAAATCTGAATGTTGCAAAAAATGGAAGTAAAATGCGATTACTGGCTGGCCAAATAGGAGTACATCAGTACAAATCAAAGATTACAAATGTGTCACGACTATTGTTGCGTTGTTAAATGCAAAAATAGTGGCAGAAATAAGTAATTGCAAATTTTATTTATTCTCAAGAGTGGCATATCAACTAGAACAGCGAATAAAATGGAAAGCTGCTGGGTGTCATAGTATTTGTTGGCAGATATGGCTGTGGCGTCGACTTGACTACAATGAGGTATTGACCTACAAGACTTCTCTAAGTAAGTGTATGTGATAAAATAAACTTAAAGAAACGAGTAACCGAAAAATAGTGGTGTTCCTGATTTTATACAAATGTGTTTTAATAAACGAATAAAATATATTAAAATATAATAAAAAAAAGGAATTTATATATTTGCGCAAGAAAGGTCGCACGAAATTAAGGCTAGTATTGAATGTATTGTAATATAAATCACAGTACTTCCAGAACAGAAATAAGTTACTTAAATGTTCGTTCTATGCTTTGCAAGGTTTATGAGGTGATAAAATATGAACAAACACTGACATTGTGAAAATTCATACATTAACAAGTGTCAAATGGAAACAACAAATACCGAATCATTTTGTTCATTAAAATAGTCATGTCTTTCATCTGTTTCTGTTTTAGATGGCATTATGTAAGTTAGTAAGTTTCTTCACTTAAATAAATAGCTAAAACCTCAGTGGTTGAAGATTCCGGGGGAATAGCTTCCTTTAGATACTGCGGCCACCCTCATCCACATCAACATCTCTACGTCTACAACCTCTTTGGGTGTGAAAAAAATATCTAAAATTAATCTACTTACTAGGAATAGGGCTCATAGCCGATTGCGACCACGGCGGCTATTATTAACAGAGATAAGTCACATATTTGTTTCTTCGGTTTAAACAACTGAAATGAGACACTTTTTACGGATTATTTAAAGACCTCAAGATACTGTTAGCTCATTTTGTGTGGATAGGAACGTAACTTAATATTTTTGAGTCATGGTAGTTTACAATTTTTTCAAACTATGTAATGACAACTAACACCTGTGACCTGGACGGAATAATCCGTAAAAAGTGTCTCATATCAGAGATATATTAACTTCGCGGGAGATGTTATAGTGCACAAGTGTAAGCGCAATACATAAGTTCCTTCACTGTGACGGCCATCCGACATACTGAAAAGAGTTATGGCGCAGGAGCGAGCTACCGACTGCTAGACATAAAATTCTATGTTCGTGACTTCATTTTCATAGTGTGTAATTGCATTTTATTTATTCTTAATAAGATGCGGTCAACACGACCTGTGTCACATGACACATTATGCACAAATGCCATTCACATCAACATAGTTGCTGACAATCCAACACACGAAGAGTCCTTTGATCTTCTATATCACGATAACAACGTCGTGACCACAGTATTATAACGTGTCGAGTGTTTAGTATTACTCTAAGAATACTCTTACATCAATGATAAATGACACCCAACGACCTTGACTATGCTCCAAAGGTCGCAAGTTCAAAACCGTTGCTTTTGTTACTTTGTCAAGTTAAAAAAAACTTTTTTTTTACAATAGATCGTAAAATTATTTTCCTTCAACTCGAAGGCAATTACGTTTTGTTATTTTTCTCGAAACACTCTTCCAATTACTTGCGTCACCGGGGTAATTGACAATTGTATTCATTTATAGGAAAATACGTTTAGGCGTAAAGGAGCAAATGGGCTAAGTAAATATATATATTTGTATTTCTCTTACCCTTTGATTAACACCAAATAACTTTTTAGAAGAATAAAAGCTTAAGTGATAAAATCCTTGGAGAAATAACATGCAATAAACTACTACTGTTGCCATAAAACAAATGTTGGACGTAGAAAAAAATTACTGATTTAGACTGTCTCAAGTGTTGGTTTATTGATTGACGACAGCTTTGGTCTGAGGTTCAGACTACAAAACCAGCTGTCGCGGGTTCGAATCCTGCTAGGGGCAAATGTTTGTGTGATGAGCACGAGCATTTTGCACCTGAGTCATGGGTGTTTATAAATGTATTTAAGTATTTCTATTCATTATTCTAGCCGTAGCACAAGCTAACGCTTAGTTTGAGGCTTGGGCATTGGTGTGTTCGTTAAAATAATTTATTTATTTTCTTCATTTATTGATATACACAGAAGCGACATCAGCGTAAAAGTTTTTAAAGGACGTGGTAAAAGCGGATATAATAGGGGATAAACAGATATGTTTTATGGTTGTGCAATGCCCAAACCCTTTCATTTACGAGGGGCAACCCTAGGGGATGAGTTTTGTTTGTAGTCATGAAGAAAAAAATATTCTGCCGAAGATTGATTTGTTGAACACGACTTAGAACATGAAAGTTGGAGAGTAATCGGTGTACCGGTGTATCGGTGTTTTCAATAATAATAATAAATTTGTTTATTGACATCATATAAACAATCATACAATCATAATACTTAACTAACATTACAAAAAGTGGTAATGGTGGGTTAACACCTGAACTAGGAAGTTCCTGTATCTCAGGTTATGAACAGGGGTGCAAGACCCCAATGCAACATTTGTTAGCGAAAATTAAATATTAACCGTCTTACTACAGAAGAAATAATCACAGGTACGCACGCTGTTTATCCAGTGACTCAAAAAGCATGTTTAGCACAAAACACCCTCCGTGTTACGACAGTAGAAATAATTACCGTTTCGCACGCTTTTTATCAATATTAATGTACGACAGAAGCATGTTTATCACTTAAGAACCTGATTTAAACACTGCCCAAGTTAGACAAGCTAGACCCCTAGTTTATGTAGAGTTTTACATCAGAAATAATATCGATTTGTCAATTGACGCTAAACTAGTATGATAAAGATTTATTTATTTGTTTACATATAAACAATTTAACGTAAATTTATAACATTACTAGCTGACCCGGCAACCGTTGTTTTGCCATTTAATTTTTTTTAATCACTTAGAGGTATGAAAAATAGATGTTGGCCTATTCTCAGACCTACTCAATATGCTCACAAAATTTCATGAGAATCGGTCAAGCCGTTTCGGAGGAGTATGGCAACGAAAACTGTGACACGAGAATTTTATATATTAGATTAAATAAGTATAAAATTATTTCTTACAAATAGCATATTTTGAAACAAACGTCAAAACACGTTCTGTTTCATAAACTTATTTTGATTCGAATTTATTTTTTAAATTTCTTCAGATAAAAAAAATCCTGCTTAAAACGAAACTTTTTTATCAATTGAATAAAATAATGGTGAGTAAATGATTGCAGTTAGAACGTGAGTCACTGCCAAAACATCGTTTTGTAGTACTTAATGGTCCAGGCCCTGCCTAATATTTTATACAGTGATTATGTAAACACGAGACATTGTTTTTTCATTTCTCATACTCGGAAAGTATTGTTTGATCAGAGCAGCGGGTCGAAAACGATGCTTCCCTCCCTTAGGCGGGAAAGACTCATAGTAATTGCTTCGCTCCCTAGGGCGGGAATGAATTTTAAAAATAGAACTAAAATTGGTTATTTAGTCGGCTATAATTTTTTTTACATAATTAAGAAAAATATCGATTAAAAAAAATGCTGCGGCCTTGTGAGTGTATACGGCCAATGTGAATTAAAAAAAAATACCTATTAAAGTGGGATGGCCCGCGGCGGTGACGCGGGCGGTGTGTTCTATATTTGAAATTTAAATTAAAAAAGACTATTAAATAGGTACGACTCATGTTATTACTATCAATAAATATTTTAGAAAAACTACTATTTTTTACTTTCCTTATATTTGAAATGAAAAGTAGAGTGTTTAACACGGGTGAAAGTCATCAATTCCCACTCGGACTATAGCCGCCCTCGCTTCGCTCGTGCGTCTAAATACCTCGTATGGGAATTGATTTCTTTCCACCCTTGTATAACAATCTATTATTTCGTTCTTTTGTAGAAATGTAATTGTGTTCAAATAATAAAAAATGTAAATGACCTTTTTTCCAGAATATAAGATTAATAATTTAATATTTATATAAACTTTCGTCATAGAGAGTTTTGACACGTTTTCATAAAATTTACTCCGCGGCTTCGGACTTTCGAGTGATAAGATTCATTAATCTCCGTAAAAACGTGACTTAGTGTATTTGGTATAAAATTCTTAATACAGTCTACCAAAGAGGCAACCCTGCTGTGTTCAAGTGTGTGGGCGTGACATTTCAGTATGGCACTTGAAAAAGCTTACTCACATGAGATGGATTTTTCTGTCAATAGCCTTCTTAGGATTATGTCCAGCTATCAAACCCTTTACATACGGATTTATAGGCATTTACATAAACTGACTTTTTATGTAAACGGTTAGGCAGTATTTACGACTCCACGTTCCGTCTATGACCAGAAGATAAAGTGTGTAATACACAATGTTATGAGTACATAATTCGAAATATATGTATTATCAGAAGTTTCTGATTGGTTAAAACAATGCGTTCAGCAGCAGGTAGTAAATTTTACCTCCACCGGTAAGTAAGCTGATAAGACAATATAATGCGTTGTCTTACGTGAGCAACGTGAGGCGATAAGTGCGACGCGACGTGATGCGACCAATTCTTGTGTGTGACTCGTACATACATTTGGTATTGGCGTGTCACGTCACTAAAGACAACGGTCAACCTAGTAGACCACAATGAGTGTGGTCACATCCCTAAGCTAACTAGAACTAGAGTCAGAACTCAGAGTGAGGTAACGCCGAATGCGTCATGTTTTTTGGTGCGTGCAGCCGGCTCCATCAAATTATAGAAAACTGCATCGCTATTCAAATTAGAGCGATTCACCAACATAAACCGCAGCGCCAACGCACAGACAGAAGTGCGGTAATCTGATTGACATACTTCACTTGACCTGCGGAGCGAGCGGCACGGCTAGCCTGGCCGTGAGGCAGTGCGCCGAAAAGTGCTAAGTAATGGAAACGACTGTCAAGATTAGAAGCTCAATAGGGTAGATAGTAAATAAAATCTTTTTTTTAAATAAATAAACTAACAAGTAGCACTTTTACACGTCCCATTATATATAAATACATAAATGAACCCTACCACCGCTTCGGGGCAATTTGGGCCAGTGCTGAGAAGAAGCGGCGCAAGAAACTCAGTCACTATATTGTCATTGCCTCTTTTCAAAATTTAATTTACAATAATTGTTATTGTTTACATTCAAAAATTTCAATATATCGTTGTCATTTATATAATCATCAATTTTATACTATCCTTTCGACATTAATACATATTTTACAACTACAAGATAATACCTAATTCAGTAACGTGGTGACATTTTTGACGCGCGCCTTTTGACAGGATCAGCTTTCTAAACCAATCATTCTCAATCATACCACACATACCTCAAAAACTAATAGACAAAGTTATAAGAACATTGAAGGGCACGAATAAACACTATGTCCAGGATAAAACTAAGTGGATTGCAAGTCTTAGAATAGGCTATATGACACCACCAATCGTTGACATACTCTTTATCATAATGTCAAAACGATCTGCCTCCAAAGATTTTGTATAGGAATACTATAATTTGACGTCATAATAAAGTATCAGAAATCGAAGTCAATTGATTGAATATTTATTTAATTCAATGTAAACAAAAATTGATTTCTACAGCTTTTTGGAAATAAATTGGTTATAATAGCTCCATAGAGGTTAAATGTTTTTAAAACAACATGGTCTTCAAAATATTTACGATAAGTTTCATCATGCCTATTGGGTATTCGTCACCAACAATCGTTGACGTACTTTTTATGAACTGTCAAAACGCCAATGTCCCATTTATTTTGTATGGCAATACTAGCTTGTAGCGTCAGTACTTTTCATGAAATTTTGATCAATTATAAATCACTATGGTACACTACAGAAATGGTCACTCAGTTTTGAGAATGGGTATGGGAATTTTGGTGCTCAATTGCCAATAATGTAAAACGAGTAGTACTGTATTTCAATTGGTCCGATGAGAGATTTTAAAAGCCTTTGCACTAAAAATAATACATGATGTCCTTTCTAGATTGTATACATCTGCGTTCTTAGCGAAAGTCTACTTACCGGATCAAGGTCGCAGGGAGAATGCGGAACGAGTATGGTGGGGGCAATGGAGGGGATATGCGTACGCGCGTTGCGTAACACGTGTAATCGGCGCATAGCAACTAGTTATGCAATTGTTTGATTTCTTAGCATTATCTTCTACTTGACAGCTACAAAAAGAGAAGGAAGGTAGCTGTGCTTACTTTTGCTTGTTGTTGAATGGAAACGCAGGATGGCATTCGATTTCCGTCGGTTGATGATGACGAAGTCGGCTAATGAACTTCAACATTTTAATTGTGTAAGTATGTATTTATTTATTTTTAATGTACCTATTTATGTAAGCATTAGATGAATTTTGAAATTACAAACGGAATATTGAAGCCATTTAATTTGTTTAGACATGCACGCCATTTTTATATTACGTAGAAGTATTTAATAAATGTAATCCTATATCTTGCATGTAATAGCTAATTAATATTTTGTACGCCTATAACGGCAAGACATAGTGAAACCATGCTGCCATCTACATCACCATCTGTATAATGCCACCTGTGTCTATCAAATAAATAATTTGAATTTGAATTTAATATCAACTCTCCGATATATTTAAGCCACAGAAAAAAAGCGCATTCGTCAAAGTCAAAAGGTTTTTATTCATTCTTAGACAACAAAGTGTTATTACTCGTAGTTGGCATTAGATTTCGATAGATTTTACATACACAATTTTGGAATGTAAACACTTTGTGTGCCTATTCAATTCCAAATGATAACTGGCTACAATCAATGCTAATTACAGCGAGTGTGCGTTTCAATTAACGAGTATTACGTTACCACATATGAGTGATCGAATCATCAATCAATCGTCGTATCCAATTTCAATGAAAACACGAACCAAAACATGCAGTTACATCCGTTCATTCTAAGGCCGGTCTTATGACAAAAATCTACGCATCAATATGGTTGAATTACTTAACGAGACATCAATGCAGTGAGGCTAAAATTCGAAGATGTATGTGTGTACGTATCATGATTTTTAATTGAAATATTACCAATGTATATGTATACTTACGGTTCAGGACAGTTAAATGATAATGCAGTAGGATCTATTTCACTGCATATCCCATGTCTAAGAAAAACAAAGACTGTGATCGATAAAAATAGATTTTGAAAAGCCCCCGATATAAACTAATGTTACCGGGTCTAAACGCGAACTATTTTAATGAGTACTTAGGTACTCACTGCTCGACGTTTCGGCTGGATTGCACACAACCGTGGTCACGAGCTGACTCATATAGTATAATAGTTCGCGTTTAGACCCGATAACAATAGTTAGTGTTAAAATGCAACGCGAAATTGAAATGAGACACTTTTACGGATTATTTCGCGATTTATTTACATTTTGTTTTTTGACGTGACAACGTCTTATAAATTGGTTTGCCGGGTGACACTTCAAGAAACTGCGTTACGCTCCGCTCACGTTATGCGCTCACAATGAGAGCGAGTGAAAAGCACGCGTCCCTTCGACTCGGGCATGGTTAGCCCGCCTAAGAGCGAGAGAGACAGAGCGAGAGAAAGAGAGAGTGAGAGAGATAGGCATACACACCGGTTCATGTTATACGAATGAATATTCACATTAAAATTATTTTACCACTCAAAGTCGTTGTCACGTAAAACTTTCGCCCGTATACCGACTTTACAGGCAACCAATTTTTAACCTGACGATTCGGACCCTTTTCAGCGACTCTTGACAGGTAGACAGGAGACTGTGAGTCTACCTGGGCCAGGTCTATATGAGCCAGGAAAACAGTTGGTTAACGTCGACGGCTGGTCGGATTTTGATTAGCTATAGCTATGAAACACCGTGATTAAGTTATCTTTCGAATGTGAAATTAAAACAGACTGCCACAGGCGGGGCTTCTCATTTTAAAGAAATTGGAAAACTTAATTTTATTTCTACTAACTACTTTCTAATCTATACTTTGTTTTAATGATATGTTCAACGTATATTTTGCTCCGAATCAATGAATTAAATTGAATTTCTAATTAAAAAACTGGTCAAGTGCGAGTTGGACTCGCGCACCGAGGGTTCCGTACAAACCTGTAGATAAGGAGTAGTATCTTTGAAATTTTCAAAATTGTCAAAAATATTTTTCAAATTTTTTTTTATATGATGAAAATGAAAATTTACGGTTTTCGTAATTTTTCCTATATCTGTACTATAAGACGTGACTTTACTAAATTTCAAGATTCTAAGTTTACGGGAAGTACCCTGTAGGTTTTGATTCCCGTGCGAGTTTCGAAAATTTGCGGCCTAAATGGCTGTATCTTTTGATTGCGTTGGCTTAGAAGGTTGATGTTTCTACAGCTTCCAGGGACAGTAGACCTAAGTATCATATATAAATTTCAGTTTGATACCTCCACGCGTTCCTGAGAAAAACGGTCTTGACAGACGGACGGATGGACGGACGGACAACAGAGTGATCTTATAAGGGTTCCGTTTTTTTCTTTTGAGGTACGGAATTCTAAAAACAACGCACTGGAACCGGTTCACCCGTTCGAGAGCTACGATGACACAGACATAGAGACATATGTATGTCTCTATGTCTATGTATGTACATACAGACAATCAGAAAAGGGTTCAAAAATAATGTATTACCCCTCTTTGTCGTCAAGGGTTAAAAAAGACAATCCTACCAAATCCAATGGTATTTCTTATTACCATTTGAACATTTAAGCAATAGTCTCAGGTGCATACTAAAACACAAATTGCGTCACATTTCGCTTTTAATGTGCTTAGTTTACGTCTTGTTCTTAACGAATTATCAATGCTGATTGAATTAATTGTTGTCGGAGAGTTTTAAAAAAAAAAGTTTTTTTTTAAATTAATTGAGCATAATTTTTTTTTATTACATAAAGGAATGCCTTTATGTAATGTGCCTTTTTTATGATTCACTACCAAACCTTCTTACCTTATGTCATGACCGTCGTCAATTACCACCGTACACCCGAATACGGCCAATGTCAGTGGAACGCTCGTCTGTTGTGCAATGCGCACACGCAACCGTTCACTTCAACAGATCCAGAAGTTGGGCGCATAGTTGGCCCATAAAAATCTATCCCCCTATCAGTAGATATAGAAAAAATCGCTGGGCTCAACGTTGATTGGTGCTTTAAAGCTGAAAAAGAGAATTATTTTGCTTTAAATTTCCACTAAACGATGCCAGCGCAGGAACCCAAATACATCCAACTGTAACCACTTGAAACAACTAAAGCTGGAAGTCACAGGACCTACAATACAACTCACAACGTGACACAGAAGATGTACCTGAAAACACAACGAAACTGACATCAACAAAACACTCGACGCTTTTTGCCACTACATGTGGCATCCTCAGTAGATGTTGTCGCTTCGCTACGAGCTTGTTGGTGCTTTGTTGGTGTTTATTTTTAATTAACCAATAACGTTTGTTTTCGGGCGAAGTGTTCGCCAAATGTCTCAGAAATTAAGGGTCTAAACACAACAAAACGGAGCGCATGCGACAAGTGAACCTTCTTTGCCCTGCTCACAGTGGCGTGATGGAACTCGCAAGGTTTTAGAAGGTATGAAAATACCTGAGAATGGTGACAGGTAGTCGCCGATCTCCAAGGTTTTTCCCTATAACCTACTGTCACCCCCAAGGTTTGTGTAACACATTTCGTCTGCGTAAAAACTAAAATTTATAATACCCCGGACATGAGCCATTAAAACAGCTGGTGACCTTCAACGGCTGGTCTGATTATAACCAGCCATAGCTAAGAACTACCGTGATTAAATTATCTTTCGAATTAACAAAACCGATTCGAAATCGGTCCATCTGTTCGGAAGATACGATGCCTCAGACAGACACACACAAACTGACATAGGGGTCAATCTTATTATAACACCCCTCTTTTTCATCGGGGTTAAAAAAAGGTATTTAAGCAGTGGTTTTTTTAATTAATAAATAGTAAGAGACCGAAAGAACTTTAAATTATATTTATCAACTTACACGAAAACATTTGACCAAGAAACGAGCAATTCAGACGCTACGAAAGGCGATCTAATACTTTTTGAGTAAAACTTTTCATTATTTAAACAAACTCGTTGATTTAAAGTTCTTTTAAATGAATTACATGTTTTACTTGTATGTTAGTAATACTTTATGACGACGTCAGTTACAAATTGTAAAGTCAGATTTAAATAAAATTTCACAAACTCGAAGACTAAACTCTGACAGAGATTAATCACTCATTTCCGGTGAGTTATTTCAACAGATTATATAATCTCTGTGTGAACAAGTTTATTTCGTAGATAAATACTTACTAAATTATAACCACACGATAGTAAAGAGGATTCTACAAACTGCTAAATACTTATCAGCTGTAGGTTCGATTTCTAGAAAGGGCGAACATACTAACGCTAGTAAATAACAGTTTTTCTTATTTTCAATAAGACGTTTGTTTCATATTTTGTCACATCACTGCACTTTCTTATTAATATTTTTTAATATTCAAGTATTTATTCTCTTTATCCGAACTCGGGACATTTTGTAAATCATGGAGACGTTCTAATTCACTTATTATTTTTATTAATTTTGTTTTTTGACGCGTCAAAATTCAAACCATTTCTTGTAAAGAAATATTAGTATTGGCCGGTAAGAAAGTCAGTTTTATTCTTATTGGAAAAATGTCCGTGCCTATTCAAACTTGACCTATTTTCTTAATGCGGCGAGACGTCTTACATCAAAGACGGATAGGAAAGGTGTCCCATTTCAAACTACAGACATGAAAGTAGGGTGACAAGATCTTATGTTTCTAGGACTAAAAGCTTTGAACTCGATAAAAGTTCGAGAGATGAGATGGTCTTAATCATCAGGTAAATTTTATGGAAATAATGGTCTCCTTGTCGATTTAGCTCCTAGACGACCACGCAGGAGATTTATGACAGTGCACAAATGTGTGCACAATACACAGGTACACTCACTGTTCCTTGACTCTCAAAGTTCCGTAAGACATCAATCCGTCATGACCGTAAACGTAGAAGGATCAGGGCGCAAGACCAACGGCTTGACGAGCTTTCCGAGGCACCGGGATGTAGCACCGCCAAGTTTCCGACTCCAAGGTGTTTCTGAATAAATCCTAAAAGAAACAATTTTTGGCTCGACCTGTGAATTTGATTCCCGGACCTCTCGGATGTAAGGCAGAAAATTTACTACTACACCAACGAGGAAGTAAAATATACAGTCAACTTATCCAAATAATAAATTTAAAAAAAAACCCGGTCAAGTGCGAGTTGGACTTGCGCACCGAGGGTTCCGTACAAACCTGTAGATAAGGAATTGAAATTTTCAAAATTGTCAAAAATATTGTTTTAATATGATGAAACTGAATATTTACGGTTTTCGTAATTTTTCCTATATCTGTACTATAAGACGTGACTTCGTACTAAATTTCAAGATTTTAAGTTTACGGGAAGTACCCTGTAGGTTTTGATTCCCGTGCGAGTTTCGAAAATTTGCGGAAATTTGCGGCCTAAATGGCTGCATCTTTTGATTGCGTTGGCTTAGAAGGTTGATTTTTCTACAGCTTCCAGGGACAATAGACCTTAGTATCATATAGAAATTTCAGTTTGATACCTCTACCCGTTTTTGAGGAAAACGGTTTTTACAGACGGACGGACGGACGGACAACAAAGTGATCTTATAAGGGTTCCGTTTTTTCTTTTGAGGTACGGAACCCTAAATAGGTGTAGGAGAATTCGAATACCCACCTCTGGGTGGAATACTGGAAAGTATGATATAAATTTTATAAATAAAATAACAAAAAAAAACTCAATGATGATTCCTGTCATTCATAAATAGCATAAAGATCTAGAAAACACGTGTAACGTTTGCGTTACACCCAGAAACCTTTCTGCACATAGAATATTGCGAACATAAATATGGAAATTTCTTGGTCACCCTACTACACACAGCCGTGGGCCGTGGCTTTTTACGTCCGTTTTTATGATCTAAAGGGATAGAGAACACTCGTACGTCACATGTCTATCTTCAATAAACAATATGAGCCTGTTGCAAAGAGCCTGTATATGGGAATAACCAGGCACCTATCTTAGCTGTAAAGGGTATTCATAAATAGGTCATTTATTTTACAATAGAATACACGACAAAGGGTAAAATGAATGATGCGTATTATTAAAGTGTAAATAAATAGTTTTATCAACTGTAGCAATACGCAGCTTACATTTCTTCGCTTTTCTTAAAAATTCAAACTATGCAAATAAAAAATTGTGTACCTAACATTTTTTTTCTTTAAATATTAACTTAACTTGAAAAACATCTCTGCAAAATGAATACTTAAATCTTTTTAAGAAATAAATTAATATTTTAATTAATAATTAAGTTATGGCATGAATATCTGAAATTGTCTCAATTCAATTTGCAAAAGCAAAATTCCTCGGCTCATCTGCCGAGTTGGCATGAACTTTGAATATTACAATAGTTTAAAAGGTTATGTAAACTTATTCAGATATTATGCTGAGACCCCGATTTCGTTGTTAGTTTAAACATTGTACCCCACCTTCCATTGCTTCGGAAAATTTATCTAACCAACCTATTTAATAAGGTAACGTGGATTACGTCAATACAGTAGGTTATTGTTAAAGCTCAGCGTAGCTTTTGTAAATAGAGCTTTTGTGAGGACTTCGGTGACGGATTTTGTGATGTTACATTGTTTGAAATTAACCTCTCGTAAGATTTGATTCAATATTAATGTGTTATTATATTGAAACATTCTGAATTATTGATTTTGAGTTATTATATCCCGATGCTGTAAGTTTAAAGTTAGAAGAATTCTAGAGATCGTGAATATAAGATTTAAAAGTATCTAGTTGTTAAGTAGAGAAAGTGAAAATGAATCTTCTCATAAAAATATATTTATAGGTACCTATCTCAGTTTATAAAACCATCTCGACGTACAAAATTTTGCAGTGCATTGTATGCCATTATATGAGCTAGTTTCACGTTTATTGAAACTAACAATATGTCGATCGATAAATAACGAATTTCTAATAACATTTCGATTTCTTAATCCCTTCAAGCATTGGAACTGCGCGCACGCATCTATTTTGGCGATCGTAAACCGACTGGCGAACATCAAACGAGCCGAATCAGATATAACCGGACGATGTTTATTTTGCCCGATCTAACGATTTTGCAGGAACACTGTCGTACATGTGTATAGTTAAAGCGTAGAGTATTAAATATCATGATATGGCAGCTATGGCAATAATTCAAAATATTTGCAAAATGAATTGTCTACTATTTGATGACTAAATGACGATCACTTCGGTGTAATGGTCAAGAAGTTGACTTTTAACCCAGAGGTCGCGGGTTCGATCCCCGCACTGTACAAACATGTCAGTTTGCACTAACACTATTGATTCTGATATCTGTAACACAAGTGCTTGGTACTTACCACGATGTCAGATCAATGTACCTATGTGATGTTGTTGTATATAAAAGAAAATGTATAGTCGAGTTGAGTAGTTATCCGACCAACAATGTTCCCGATCGATCCCCTGCAACTGATCTTTTGATAATTTTCAATCTTAATCTATTCCGTCTATCAACTTATCAATTCAGATCGAATCCCCTTATTAAGAGAAACGACTAGTGACGTAAATACGATACGTACATACTCGGAACATACTCAAGTTCCAAATCATTGAACAACAAACATTAAGAAAAATATAAACAGCTCTATTACCGGATAAAAACAAGCCTTAATTTTAAAAAAGTACCTACTGTTCTGTACTGTTAAAGTTGCTTTTATTTTTTTCCATCAATTTTTTTTCCTTTCTTTTTTAATTTTAATCAAGGTTACAAAGTATCACTTGTGATCGTCAATATTGAGATTAAAAAGAACATGTCTCCTTATTTTTTGGGGCCAACTTGCTCTTAATTTTACATACTAGCGATTAAGCACGTAATCTACATTAATGTTTTTTTTTCTGAGGCTGAATCAAAATAAATGAACATTTATAGCAAAAGTTTTCGGGTGAGAGTAGCATCATTTGTTTTCATTGCATTTCGACTAGATAAACTAGGAGGTCGCAACTTTCTGACAGTGCCAGCAATGTAAATTTACTAGGAATCGAAGTCTTCCCGTTCGCTGTGCTAACACGCAGAATTGTTTTGACTGAAACGGTTTCAAATTGAATGTAAACACGGAAGTGTATGGAATTGGTAGGGAGGAGGATTTATAGCGTAGAGACTTGGCTATCTAAGTAAAGCAGGTTTTTAGGTATGTGTAATTGACGTATCACATAAATAACAAGGTGAATAGAACATTTGACGGCCACTTTGGTGTAATGGTCAAGAAGTTGCCAAACAAGAGGTCGTGGGTTCGATACTCGCACTGTACAAACATTTGTGTGCATGAACATATCTGTTTGTACTGGTCTGAGTGTTATATGTATTTATTTCAGATTATTTGTAACTGTTGATTCTGATATCTGTAACACAAGTGCTTAAGCTACTTACCACGGAGTCAGATCAATGTATGTGATGTTGTTGTATTAATTTATTTATACGAAAAGGTTGGATCTTACACCCGATCAACAAAAAGAAGTGATCTCCTATTTCAACTTTCACATAGATTATCGAACACATTTTATTTCATGATTGAGTTGAGAAAAAAAAAACAATACTAGATACATAACGCTCTCTCAAAGTTCAACTTGGAATCGACCGGCCTTTACATAATTTGGATAATGTATGTAGCTACTCGCACTTATTTCGAGTAAAAATTCGGGCGGTTACTGATTAAAACCCAGCTCACCGTCCGTTCGTCAATGCGACAATCCGCGACTGTGGCATGCCAAGCGCCTGCCAGGAACCGAGCGCGTAGGTATAGCTCGCGCGTCGTCCGTTTATATGAAGTTAGAATACTGTTTACACATAATATTATCGTGACCATCGTGACTTTGGATAATGTACTGCCGAGCACAACTTCCATCCACCTATTAATTATGTTAAATAGTGAAGAAAAAAACCTAAGAGCACTATTGTTCGCACCAACAAAAAGTCCAAAACACACGGAATCGCACAAAAAAACATAAACGACTTTGTAATATTGACACGTCACTAATGGTCAAATCGCGTGCCCCGCACACAAGATAGAAACACTTAGAAAGCTCACTGCTAACCTATGACCTTGGGTGATGATTTTTCCAAACGTCCGGTCAGATACCAGTCTATTGCATATAAATAATAATAATTATTATTATTATAAAAAAATAGTTAATTTCGGACAACAGGAAACTACGTTAGTAACAATGTAGGGAAAAAAGCAAAAAGCAAGTAAATAAATATAAGCCCACAAATTATAAGATATAGTTATAATGTCTCATATATGGAATAGTACTTTTTAAATATGAGAATTTCATTAGATTGTTAAGCTGATAAATTCATTGCACCCAGTGGAATGTCGACTTTATCTATGATCGTCACGATTGACAAGGTTATTAATAAAACCGCCAGTAACATAATTTAGTCAGTAATTGTCCAACTACGGTTTTTATACGGTGGCCAGCACGTCACAGTAAACACAGCGGTAACTTATACGTTTGTGATAAGGATGATCTTGCAACAACAGATGCGCTGGCCACTGTACTTGTTTGGGTAAAATATAATATTAAAATATATAAATATCAAATAAAATTATATTATGTACAACTTTCTGGTAGCAAGTCTACTGACTCTGAGTTTGTTATGTCCAAATGCCATGCAAAATATGGGGATGTCGGAATGTTAGGCTCTTCCACTATTGTTGAGTTATTTATGGTGTACCAACATTTGGACGAAATAGAAATCTGTTTATAAAGTTGCCAGTTCGAGAAATATAAATCATGGCAACATATTTTTCCTTGTTAATATTTGGTTGAGTAATGTTCTGTTAGGAAGGCAATTTTACATTATGGTGAGGAGCATGTATTGGCGAACAACTCGATCAAAGTAAAAAAAACAAATGATTACACTGGTCTACGTTGAAAGCGGATCTTAGTGATGGCAATGCATCGTTACTACGAGTACCTACTACTAAAAAATTAGCAGCTCTTCTGTTACGCAGAGAGCAACATCGCGATAGTCATAAATCTTTATGTCATACATGGACACAAAACAATAACAGTAATAATAAATTGTTTTAACGAATACACCAATTAACCAAACTTAGCTCCAAACTAAGCGTTAGCTTCTGCTATGGTGACTAGAATAACGGATAGAAATACTTAAACACTATACTTAAATATTATTTATAAACACCCATGACTCAGGTACAAAAAAATATCGTGCTTGTCACACTTTCATCGTCACAACATTTGCCTCTAGCAGGATTCAAAACCCACGACAGCCGGTTTTGTAGTCTGGACCACCAGACCAAAGCTGTCGCTGTCAAGTGAACGTCAAATAATTGAGTTAATAAGAACATGTCTTTTTGGGCCCTACTAACGCTTCGAAACAAAACACATACAATTATGCAAAATATAGCCCAATTACTTTTCGCATCAATATAATGCATTGAAGGAATAATTTTTTCGGTAAGTTCTAATTTCTACACGCGCAATTTACACAATTCCGTTCTAGATTTGTCTCCTTAAATTGACGAGTTCAGTTAGGTATTTGGCAGTACATTAAAGAGTGTTTAAATATAGTATGCCGTTCATTAACCTGGACAGACGTAGTCAAGCAAATGAAAACTTGGGGACTATAGTGCTCTCATGCTTTTATTATTTTCAGAAGACACAATGTTGATCTTCCTTAAGCAGTCACCTTTAGAGACATAGAAGATTGACCTAGAATATATATTATTATATATTTTTTGTGTGGTAGCTAGGTAGGACGCTGTGAGTGACAAAGGCTTCTTTTTTCCGTAAAAAAACATCTCAATCCCATTTAAAAATTGAAAAACCAACTTAAAACTTAACTTTAAAGGCTAAGCGCAGTTAATTTCGCATTTATTGCGCGAGCAAATAATTCAAATTCAAATTCAAATATTTTATTTCACAATAAGATTTCATATAAATAGTTTGTAATCCTTAGTTTAGGTTAGTAATTATAATTTTATTTTTTTAATGCGTTCAATTTAATACGGATGAATTTAAAATAATAATAATTAAAATGCAAATGTCAATTAGCTAATGTCAAGTAAAATAAGAAATGTCAAAATAAAACATAAATATAATTTAATTTTAATTTATTATTTGTTTACTTTAAGCCGATCAAAAGGGCCGTCCAATGATCAGCAATAGGACACTATAATGACGTATGTTTAAGGGTTTCCACGCTGACGTAGTAGTATCAAATAAATATACGACCAACTTTATATACTTAACATACCAACTCACAATTTATGAATCTGACTTAAAATTAATTTGAATCAAATATAAAACGTTCAAAGGGAAAAAAGTGAAAGCATACGCCACACTGCATTATGTAAAAAGGTCGGTTACAGTTGTCATCATATCATGATAAACTTTTTTTTTATTAATATACAACAACATCACATACATATCTGACTCTGTGGTAAGTAGCTAAAGCACTTATGTTACAGATATCAGAATCAACAGTGGTATTACAAATAAACCTAAATTAATACATATAACACCCAGACCACTACAAACAGACATGTTCATGCACACAAATGTTTGTACAGTGCGGGGATCGAGCGACCTCTTGGTTTAAAACCATTACACCAAAGTGGTGGTCGAACTATTTTTTTTTTTGCAAAACAACACTTATTACAAACGACTTAAGAGACCGAAATGGCTAACTCGACATAGCCACAATATGATGGCACCACTGCGCCACTGACCTAAATAGAAGGCAAGGTCTAATTTCCTGCAGTCACTAAATCTTAATTAAATTAACCTGTCTCTTTCTCTTCGTTATAAAAGGAGGAAGAAAGAGAGAGAAAATGTGAAACAAATAGAAGAAACATTAAGCGCTGTAAAAATATTTAGTCGACTGCTGTCGTTTAGATTTTTAATTGGCATGATGACACCTTTCTTAAATATTTTCAAGACCATGGTGTTTTAAAAACATAACCTCTAAACTAGTAAAACCAATTTATGTCCAAAAGGCTGTAGAAACCAATTGTTATTTACATAGAATTAAATAAATATACAGTCAATTGACTTAGATTTCTGAAACTATATTATGACGTCAAATATGTATTTGTATTCCCATACAAAATCTATGCAGGCAGATCGTTTTGACAGATGATAAAAAGTATATCAACGATTGGTGGTGTCATTATATTGTATTTTTAAGTATATAGTACCTACGTACTTTTTTCGGCTTCGGGACTATACCATACAGCCAATTTAAAACAGACTTTACAGAGCAATAAGAGAAAATCCAATGCAAGTAATGGTTGGTGAATTGGTGGGAATTCAAAAAGAAATAGATAAACTGAAGTCATTTATGGCAACACAAAACGCAAGAATAAACATTAATAAGAAATATGACGCGGTTGCTTAGCAAGTCCATTGACAAGGCAAACGAGGTTGTAGCCATAATGGATTTGTCGCCAACGACCAGTATTTTACACTTTTCCTACTAACATGTTTACAACATGGCGCCAATATTCTCACTGCGATTTAATGTGTTCAGTAAGAACACTATAAATATGTTACGATATTTTTTGCATAATAATAACAAAATTGACGTTTTACTAGCAAAGTAGTACGTGACCTTAAGACGGCATATGAAAGGTAAATGTACGATAAAGGAAATGCTAAGTGATAGGGTGCAATAAAAACTCTATCAATCGAATAAAAATTACATCAATATGGTAATACGCAAAAAGAAAACAAAACTGACCTTACCGAAATTAACAAACATCCTCAAGTTCTTCACAGACTTCTTCACAGACCAGGCATAACGACTTATATCTATGGATATAAACCGGGACCAACAGCTTAACGTGCCTTCCGAAGCACGGAGATGCTTGTAATTAGACGTCACTTAAGTGGTCAGAATGGTCACCCATCCCAATCATGACCGCGTCTTAGGTTGCTTAATTTTTGGTATCACTAGCCAAGCGCTGCCACCACTGCGTCACAAGCGACTCTTTTAAAGCGATATAAAATATCGAAAGACGTCATATTTGAGTCTAGACTAAACTTGAAATAATGTCTAGTGTATTTTAAGATCATATACGAGTATATAGTTTTTATTGCTTCCTTTCCAGTTCCCATGAAGTATGTTTTTTGGAACCATTAAGAAACATAGAGGGGTACACATACACACTCAATTTCTGTCTGTTACGCTCGCACGCCTAAACTACTGAACAGATTTGGATGAAATTTAATACACATACAGAATGTTGACAACCATGTAGGTGTACCAAATTTAATTCCAATCTGTTGAGTGTATCTATTGTAGTAGTTTAGGCGTGAGAGCGTAATAGACAGAAATACAATTGTCTTATTGTAGTCGCCACCCTACGCATTTTAACGATGAACAATAATATCCAGTGAACAAATTCATCACTGTAAGTAATGCTTAAGCTAAGTCCATTTTTCTTTCAAAGTTCACTGTTTGTCTGTCAATATGTTAACTCTCATCAGGAATGTGAATAGCGTCCATCCGCGACAAATATTAATCCAGACGACACGTGTAGAACTAGAAATGTTACAGCCCAATAAAACCACTACATCGAACAAATCTCAAACCCTTATTTATAACAACAGCTGCAGAATAAAATAAAAGCACTTGACACAATTCCATCCGTTTCTATTATGAGTGGAACTAAAATAAATTCGAACGATCACAAGAGCGTTCCGGCATTATTGGCCAACGTGTATCTGTATTTGGTTTTTGTAAAAATTTAAAGAAAAAGAGCTAACTACGGGTCCGAAGTAGTACAAAGCTGGTGGCGACAAATGGCAGTTTGCGAATGAATGACAATTTTTGAGCCTGGAAAATGTCAATTGCTGCGCATTTTGCGAATACGTCACTATGTCAAAAAACTGCTAGTCGGCGTTACTAGATGAACATGCAACGCTTATTCGATTTTCATAGTACAACAAAAATGTGAAATCTATTTTCTAGATCTAGATCCTGGAATAGCGTCCATGTGGGCATGAGACCTGCACTTGTTACTATTAAATAGATTTTAATTTTATCTTATTTACTAACCTTACATTATAAGTACTTTCTGTTACTAACCTATACTATGGAAACCATATTTTCTCGGTAATCTTAAAGCAATTCTGTTGAAATTACTGTTAAAACGTAGTACACTTTTCCAGCCGGAAAATGTCGTCGACAAAAAATTGCTCAAAAAGTTGAAGGCACTCAAGTGTAATTAAAATATATTCTGCTAAAGATGGGAAGGTTCGTTCGTGGTCCTTTAAAGACGGAGTTAAGCTTTACGTTTTGTGAAATTACGTTTTAAGAGGAAACGACCGTTTCTACCGGACTGCGACTGAAAAATTTGAGGAAAAATTTAGGTTATGGTACCTTTTTTTCAAGCTACATCTATTATTAAACACTCAATCACCAAGTAATTGTGCGTAATAATTTTTTTTGCGATAAGTATGCATTTTTGCTAAACATACATAAGGGTCTAGAGATAGCCCTTGGGGTACCCTTTTCATTGTTTAATGTTTCATCCATACTTAATTAGACACGCTGTATAAAACCAGAAATACATAATTTACAAAGCATAAAAAGGTAGGAGATATCCCTTAATAGGGCATACCAATACAAGTGAAAATTGGTTACGTCCATAAAGGTTTACCCAAGACACTCGACGTAGGCAAACGCACTCAGATCATAGATATAGTATTTGCAGAGCTGGAAAGCTCTCTAGGTAAATCATCTCAAAAATATCAGTTCAAAAGTGTTTTGTCATTCGAATTAAGTAAGCCTGATGCTGAGCTGATAAATAAGCCTGACATTTTCTGCCTTCTCTATAATACCTCTATAGTCTATATTGAACATGCGTACACCAGAAGCGTCCTTTACTGCACTGACTATGTAAATGAAGTGAAATAGATATTAAAACTTATACCTAGCACACCTTGGACGTATAACACGTTAGCTGCCACCCCGGTCACCGGTGACCGGACCCTTACCTACATCTACGCGCCATTACGGTCACCGGTGACCTCAAGGTAGACCTGTTTTTGGAACGAATTTGTGCGCCGTAAGATGCGTTTCTGATAGATTTTCTGTACTGAAGTGACCGGAGTGGCGCTGTAGAATACTTCTTTGGCGTGGTTTCTATCTACTCAATTATTTTTCGAAGATACTTCTAAAATTATGAACATGACAGTTTGTAATAAGTGAACATCTACTTGTATGTGCTCTTATCACGTATCCAATAGCTTGATTTTAATAAAACTTAGCATAACTTAGCATATAATGTGGTAGAATAACATAATAGAAAAATACTATTTCAAATCTCAAATGTTCTACACATGCATATGAGAATCATAAGGGTTGAACATTTAGTTGAAGGGAAAATTAAACTTTTGTATGAAAATCACAGCGCATTAATTATTAGTAGCAAAGTATCAATCAAAAATAACATTAAAATTAGAATCAAAAATCTTAAACATAACGATGGGACTTATTAAAACAAGCCAAACTGCGGGGAGCGGTGACCGGGGTTGCGGTCATTGCGGCGCCTTCTTAACGGTTTTTCATATTTTCGCTTCACAGCGCCACGCCGGTCACCGGTGACCTCGTCAGGTTTTTTTTAAATATTTTGAAAACTATCGAACCGATTTCATTTTAAGTTAGATATATTTTCATATCTTAACATTCCGCGCCACATTTCATCAAAAAGTTTTTATATAAAAAATAATATTTCTTCAATGGCAGCCAACGTGATAAGAGCGGGATCCTCTAACATTAGCATTAAGCTTAAAAGGGGTAATCCAAAACTGCGTAAAATTTACTTGTAATCAATAAAACAAGTTTTTTTTTTAAATATTTGATTTGATTTTTGATTGAAAAAGATACATTTCTAGTCTGATGATACTCTATTCATAAAACCACTATAAACCTAACACATCGCAAACACCGCTCGCTTCGCTCCATCGCTCAAGTTTTGCATACAACCCTTTATATCCGTCGTGCCTCTTTGATAGTTTGTGAGGTTACATAGGATTTCGTTCAATGTAGAGAGTACTTCACCCATTTCTTGTGTATAAGTGCGCTGTAGCATACACTTGATCCTCAAATACTGAACTACTTAGTACTTACTATTTACAAAGCTATGTAAGTACTTACGTGTTTTTATGGATGACAACTTTGACCATTCATGTGATAAAGAATTTTATTTCAGTTCAAAAACTTATTAAATATACATACAGATACACTGTTATAAATAACTTATTAAAACTTAAAATAAGCACATAAACTAAACAGTGTCGCTGGTCTCCACACTAGGATACCCTGTGTCGTGAAGACCAGATGATCTCTAGAATGTTTGGAGCACGCAAGCAGGGAGATATGTTACTTTAAGTTTTAGGTTCAAATAGTCACTGACATATTAGTAGTTATTCGCTAAGATAATTCTCTAAGCTATAAGCTAAGATAAGTCAGTTGGTCTCTTACCTCAAACCACCGTTCCACCTAAAATTAAATATAGCTTGTATACGACCTCACAATTGAAGTAAAGGCTTAAGAGTTTAAATAACAAGTGATGTTAATCAAATGGTCAATTAACGGATAGGGTATAATTTTCATAATTAAATAAATTCTATAAACTTCTTGCGTGTATCGGAAATACAGACGATATTAAAGAAAACTTGATTGATGCAAGTGATTATAATTAATAGTTATGCAGTTTTATTGCTTTGAAATCAAAGTCGCAGTAATTTTAAATTACTGTAGTTATAAAATTTGGTATGTCAGATACATAGGTTGAAGTTGTCACAAATTTTGTCCATCCATATATAGGGTTACATTGTACATACGTACTCGTAGCAATAACTACGAGCGAACGCGCCCGATCGCCAGTCGATCGCCGGAAACCTTTTTTTTAACGTCAGGGAAATGCTGTTACGCATACCCACAAGCCGCAGGGGGAAGCTGAGGGTTTTGTGGGACTCTAGGCCTCAGAGAGAGAACCTGCCTACCCACTTAAAACCTGTCGGTGCCCTCCGGTGCCATGTGAGTCTGGGACGTGGCCTTTTTTTTTTTTTTTTTTTTTTTTTTTTTTTCCGCTGTGGAAATGCTTTTACGCATGCCCCCCACACAACTGCAGGGGGGTATGTGGGACTCAGCGGCTGGTGTGCAAGGCCGTAATACCCACTAAAACCACAGCGCTTTCCACCACTCCGCCATTGTGGGGGTGCCATGGGGTCGCGTGAGCATTCACCACGGCACCCCGGCGGATAGCCCGAGGGCCACAAACTCCTTGGCGGCGGAGCAAGGTGTTGGGCTCCGCCACCAAAACTAACTCCCACACGGCCGCAGAGAACAGGGAGGACGGCAACGACACACCGCATCTCCTCTTCCTCTGCGGCCCCACCGCAGCGCCATCCAACGGTGCGCCCCCGTTTGGTCGCGGGAGATAGGCCGCACGGCAACGACACACCGAGACGACTCTCCTCCCGCGACCGCACCCGACCGCGAGGGACAGCCAAAACTGTCCCCCACACCCGCAGCCTATATTTTAATGAGTATTATTAGGTACTCACTGAGCGACGTTTCGATCTGACTCAGCTCGTGTACACAGCCGAAACGTCGAGCAGTGAGTACCTAATACTCATTAAAATGTATCGTGTTTAGACCCGATAACCAGTAGTGAGTGTTAAAATGCAACGCGAAAGTTTAAAATCATATAAGGCGTCAACAAATTTAAAACCTATCTTAATAATAATAAAAAAAAAAAACAAAAATATTTATTTCAATTCAATTTTACATACAAACATTCAGTGGTTGGGAGCCCCCTAGTAGGATTTAGGGTCCTGTGGCAGGAGGTCCCGCTCTTCTATAGCGTAACGATATTTCAAACAGTAAGTACTTAGCATACAGTATAATTTTAAACAAACAAAATTAAATGGAGGTAAGTAAATGAAATATGTATGAGGTAAGTAATCATAATACTAAATATTTCACAACAATCACACCAATTCCCTAGTCCCAAATTAAGCTACGAAGCTTGTGTTATGGGTACTAGACAAGGGATAAACATACTTAAATACTTTTTTTTTGTAAATAAATACATATTACACATAGAATACACCCAGACCAGTACAAACACACATGTTCATGCACACTTATGCTTGTGGTGTGCGGGGATCGAACCCACATTATTATCTATTATCTATTTACACATTTTATATTACCAACATAATTTTAGATCTCACCTAAACTTACGAATAAAAGTGCACAGACGGCTATCCCAATTACTGACAGTGAAAGAGTAGACAAAAAGAAGACAATATATACCAGAAAACGTCTCAAACTAACAAAACGTCTACACCATCACACAGTTACAGAAGCAACAATTCTATTTTTTTCCAAGTCACGTGATTTGGCACCAATCTGGAAACGCGGAGTGATTGATCAATGGAACAACTGAACCAATCCATAAATATAATTTACTGGTGCTTTTGACCTTTTTCTTTAAATGTTGGAATAGTTTGGAACTGGTCTGTCTGCTATGGATGTTTTAAATCGTTGATAACATGATTTATGGATATCGATTTGATATGTATTGGTTACGTTATACTCGTAGTATAGAATTTATATGTTTCTTACTATAATGTTTCTTACGTTTGTGATGTGTCTTTTTCGGCTATCTCGTAAAAGAATAGTGTATAGCAAAGAATTGATGCTATATGCTTGCTTATGCTCAGCAGTGGGCGTCGAACGGCTGATATGATGATAGAAGGCTTTAATGTTTTTTTTTTAAGTAAATCAAATACCTATCAATAGAAAATTCGTAGGTACAAGGACCAAATTACAGAAGTCCCAATTTCAATTTATTTTTCCATTACCAATATAAGAATGAAATTTCAATTTATTTTTCAATTTTTAGTACAATAATGAAACACTGGATAAAGTAAATTTAGTAGAAGGTGAAAATTGGTACAAATCCGTTAACACAGGAAAAATATGAGACGGAAAAGAAACCCAGTCAGCTGCTTCAGCTCGCAGTGCCAGACTCGATACTAGAAGCCAAAATGAAATATGATCAAAAACATTCGCTCCAGGAAACAGAGGACTATATTTCACGTTTTCATTAGAAACATTGTCTTTGCCTTTGAAACTGAACATAATTGACAATTTGTTCAAGATGGAGTTTCAATTTCAACAAATGGTTAATGACGTGCTTTCCGTTCGGGGATCCGTATTACGTTCTTGCTTTCCGCTTACTGGCAGCGTTCTTATTAAAAAAAATATTTGGACAGTATTATGATTAGCAGCAGCTCTGTTCACCTGTAAGCGTGATCTTAACAATCTCATTTTATATCTTTAATATAAGAATGAATCGCTGTTCGTTAGTCTTGCTAAAACTCGAGAACAGTTGAACCGATTTGAATAATTTTAGTCTTGAAACATTTGTGAAAGTCCAGGTAGGTAGTAGGTGTAAAGGTTCAGAAAATTAAAAAAAAACCGGCCAAGTACCTGTCGGACCACGCATAAAGGCACCGCGCTGTTTTGCATTTCTTGCATCATCATCATCACTTTCCCGTATAAAGCAGTAATAATAGCGTGGTATGGGCGCTTTTCGCAGTTTTGGTCGCAGCGACTTGAAGCTGGTCTCAAATGAAAGCTATTATTATCGCGGACAATTCTTACATACAAAACAAAGTAGGTTTCTATACAAAATTTCCATCTAACGAGAGATGTGGTAGATTGTGGAACTAATGAATGTTAATATCGCTACAATAATTTTTTTTTCAATATCAGGTTAAAAAGTAATTAAATTTTAAGCTTTATTCAGTCCTAACAGTATTTTTTTTAAGTTTATACTGTTCTTTTGGAAAAAAGTATATATTTTTATATTATTTAAAATTTCGAAAGTATTCATCACAGGATACCCGAAACAATTTTAAATAAGAGTTTCCGTGCCTGTTTCTTTACGCGACTCCAAATTACAGGGGGGGACATCCAAGACTTTAGAAATTACAGGGGGGGGGGGCACCGTGTAAACGACTTTGGCGGGCTATAACTCGCAAATGGTAAAGCTGCTAAAAAAGTGTTCTATGGTAGTAAAGTGTAGTATGTCGCAGATGAGTGCTGGCGGTCAGTTCTAAAACACAAGACGCGTTGAATATAACTCATAACTGTGTATTAGGTACCCCAGTTTATTACAGTCTTGTTTGTAAAATACACGCGTCCGAGTGAATATTAACCATGCTTCGGTTGCATTTGTCCATATAAATTATCTCCACAGTATAATAGTCGTGCCTAAATTCTGAACTGCGAACAGACATAAATTAACATTCGCAAACATTTAGTACAAATTGCTCTGGACTTAATAGCAAAACGTTCCCCAAACACAATTTATATTGAAACTATCAATTTCAAAATTAAATATTCCAAACGTTCCCAGATATAAGAGCTATTTGTATGTTTCAAGGGCTGAACATTTACATTTAAACGAAATCGCTTTTATATACTCACGTAATGAAATCACAAGTAATTTGAAATTTCGGTCTCATCCGCTCTGGGCTTGACCAAATATCAAATAGAACAGCCCGACTTGTATCGGCGAAAAGTAGTCTATCAAAAGATACCCTTAGTCGATTAGGTTAAGTTAGGTTGTGCAACTAAACTGAACATTTTAATAATTACTACTTTTATATCATTGTTTATTAATAGACTAGTGACGCCTTTAACATCAAACAGGAGGGCTGGGAGAAGCTTGCTGATTCCAGGAACGAGTGGCGTAAACGTGTGAAGGATGGACGTAAAATCCATGGCGATACCTGGTTCAATGTGCTGGCTAACAGGAGGGCAAGGCGATGGTCCACCTGCCGCTGCCTTCCCTTGCCTTAAATGCGGAAAAATTTGTCGCTCCCGCATTGGCTTATTCAGCCATAGTAAAAAGTGCCTTGCAGCAGACACTGCTTAAATCGTCTGTAATAGATGGATAAGGCCTACGATAATGATGAGTGACGAAAGCAGATGAAGTAACCTCTTACTTTTGATAGATTATCTTCATCAGTAGTATGAAGACCACTTTGGTGTAATGGTCAAGATGCTGACTATTGATCCCCGAACTGTGCAATGATTTGTGTGCATGAACATGTCTGTTTGAACTGGTCTGGGTGTTATATGTATTTATTTAAGTTTATTTGTAATACCACTGTTGATTCTGATATCTGTAACACAAATGCTTGAGCTACTTACCACGGAGTCAGATCGTTGTATGTAAAGTTGTTGTATATTTATTTAAAGTAGTTTCAAGAAAACTAATGACCTAAGAGAGAATAAAAATTTACACTTAAAAAAAAAAACACCAAATGAGTTGGCCTTTCTTTATTTACTTTTAGTCCGGCCTGAGCAAATAAAGCGATCCTGATTAATTTCCCGTGTTTATTACATGCCGTACCCACGGGGCGTGACTCTCATTTTGTCTTCTTTGCTGTGATACACGCGATTACACTGTCCCTCGTGTGCCTCGATTTTTTTAAATAAAAAACGGCCAATTGCGAGATGCAATTGTATATGAAAGGTTCTGTACTGTTCCAAAAAATTTTTTTTTCATCGAGCGCATGAAAATCACTTTCATACGTTCGATAGTTTCGAACTAACGATAAGTAATAGTTTTCAATAGATGAGACTTTTTTTAAGGATACTCAAAGTTAGGTGCTCACGAAGAGAATAACCTTATAATAAATAAAAAATATTATACTCATACTTAGAAAACACCCAGACCAATACAAACACACATGTTCATGCAGACTTAGGTATGCTTGTACTGTGCGGGGATCAAACCCGCGACCCTTGGTTTTAGAAGTCCGACCTGTGGACAACTGCACCAAGCGGTCGTCAAAAGTTAAACTAAGTATATTTAAATCGCTGTTTTTCGATTTTCATAACCGCGGCAAATGCGTAGGTTGTTTTTGATGAGATGCAAAATCGAATTTTTGCCCCTTAGAACTACTTAAACAACTTTTGTTCATTAGCCAGATAGCGCTAACAGTCCGATAAAATTGCAAGACGGCCGATTTTAAAAGTCAAACTTGATTATGCAGAAGGTAAAACAAAAGTCGTCTTAAATTCGGTCAGCTTATATTTAACAGTCTGTAAGTTATTTATCTGACTATTTAAAAATAAGCCCATAATCAACTGACAGATAGAGCACTGAGTGTAAGATATTAACATACTCTCTTGGGACACCCTTCGCACGGAACCCTAGAAGAGAAGTTTCACCGTGCATTTTAAATGTTTAGATTCGCTGATAGATAACCATTATAAGAAAGAAAGAAAGAAAAATATTTTATTTGGTATAAAATTACACAAAGAACAATGAAAATATAATATTATTAACAGAACCAAATTGGATCCCACACAGCTTTGTTGCCATGGCGCTGGTTTATAAGGGCCCATCGTCTTGTTTTAACCAGTCAAACAACCCCCGAATGAGCCAGGAAAATAGCTGGTGAGCTACAACGGCTGGACGGATTTTGAGCAGCCATAGTTTAGAACCACCTATATTAAAATATCTTTCGTATAAAAAATCACTTTGAAATCGGTCCATCTGATCGGGAGATAAGATGCTACAGACAGTTACACACAAAAACATACACACAGACATAGGGGTTAAACTTCTAACACTTATTGCGTCAGGGGTTACAATATCGTTCCAATCCAGCGGCGAATTCTTTATCTGTCCCTTAGATCCTTGTAAGGTCACTTCTTTTATTGCAAACGGCAAGGCTTCATTATAATTAAACTAGTGGCCCCCCGCGACTCCGTCCGCACGGAATTCCTTTGATTTTCAAATCGCGCTTGATAAGGGGATAAAAATATCCTATGTCCGTGTCCTGGTTCTAAGCTAACTCTCCACCAATTTTCAGCCAAATCGGTTCATCCGTTGTTGAGTTAAAAATAGTGTAACTAACACTACTTTCTTTTATATATATAGATTACTTATTAAGTAACTAAAATTAAGGAAAATTTGTGAAATTACAGAGGTAGGTTTTTTTTTTCTATTCACAAAAGCGTAAGATGTCCAACACAAACTTCTACCCCTATTCACCTATAGCATGTTCTTGTAAGCGTGTTATTTTTTTGTTTACTTTTTCTGACGTAGACATTTATAATATAATATACAGACAAAATAATGTCCTTCCATTTTTATAAAAAAAATGCTTTTGAACTTAAAACAGCTTATTAATTAAAAATGTTATTTATTGTGTTCAATAGAACTTGAAATCACTTATTCAATAAATTTTGGGAATTCTGTCTAGACACTTAGTTTATAAATTGAAGCAATAATAGAAACCTTTGAAATAAAAATCGACACAATAAATTGAAACGAGTCTCAATAAAATATATTTTCACGAGCTTCATAGGTTAGAGGTAAAAGTAGTGACAGGGGTGAACAAACTCATTTTTACAAAAATAATGTGTGTCTTACACTTATTTCGTGAAGTTAAGATTACAGAGTACACAGCGGCTGAAAAATGCAAAAACATTCTAAAACTCAGTCATACAATTTTGCGGATGAATTCATATATTCTGCAGTCATTGATTTCGCGAATGCATAAAGTATCACCTTCAATGGCACAGATAAAGCCCGTATGCCAATTATACTGGCACGTATAAAAAGAGATAATTAATTAAAACCATACGAGGTGCAAAAGAATAAACAAACCAAGTACAAGGAATATTTATGGGGAACTATTAGGCTTGGCGCACGCTATCAGAAAAAATATGCGTGAAAAATTACGAATGGACGTGTAGAGGTACAGTGGTTGATTGTCACTGGATAGTGGGTCTGTATAATGACCGTTGGTATAATCTTGTTCATATATCTTTTCGCTAGGTTTCTATGTTTATTTCAACGAAATAAAGAAGAAAAAAACATAAGCTTCATTTCATTAGCGATGTTTAAAAATAAATAAACTTAATACTTTACACAGAAAAAAGGTTAATTTGTATTTTAGCATTAACAATGCAAATTTAAAAATAAATATCACTTAAAAAAATCTTTTCATCTCTGGTCATCAGTGAGAATGAGCATTGGACCGGACTTCTAAAGGTCAGGGGTTCGTATCCTCCCTGATGACCGTTGACGAAAATATTTTTTAAGTGTTATGTCATTTCGAATTTTAAAATAGCGTTGTGAACGCATAACATACTTAATAAATAAAATGGAAATTTATTTACAATGTAAAATTAAAACAAACTTAAAGAAATTCGGACCGATGAGTATGTGTCAATTGGGATTGCAATCGCATAGTTTGCGAGAGGTGCGGGTTCGTGTCCCGTCTGTGGCCGTCCATTTTTATTTAGGTGTGTTATAATTGGGATGATGACACCTATCTTAAATATTGTCAAGAACATGGTGTTTAAAAAACATAGCCTCTATGAAGTTAATACAACCAATATATTTCAAACAAGCTGTAGAAACCAATTTTTAAACACACAAAACGCAATAAATATTCGGTCAATTGACTCCGACTTCTGACACATGACCGTGACGTCACAATGATTTATTACCATACGAAATCTATGGAGGCAGACCGTTTTGACAGATAATAAAAAGTATGTCAACGATTGGTGGTGTCGTCTAGCCAATTTTCACTGTGTAAAGTAGCATCACATTATTTTTAAGATACTTTCTTATGATTTGCAACTTATCTAAATAGCACGATTTATTTATATACAATTAGACATCTGTCAAATTGGATTTTTCACTAATTTTGGTCAGTATTTTTGTTGCAAAATTCTTCTAATACAGGACCGGCTTCAAGCAGTAGATGCAAAAGTTAACAATTACGTTGACACATGGTATGTGACCGCAAACCAATTACCGGACGGAAATGTCCTTTATACTATTTTATGGGCTAGGATAAAATACTTCAAGCCCAGCGAAGAAATGGTCGGGATACTTCTGACACAGTACAAATGAACGCAGTGGGCTTTGACCAACAAGTACGAAAAGATTTGTTGAAATTAAGGAATGTAAGCATTTACAAACCACAATGATTCGAAGACATGCAATGAAGCATTTTTTAATATCCGAGATACACCACTACTTTTTAAGTATAAATAAATAAATAAATATTTCACAATAATCACTGCACCAATTCTCTAGTCCCAAATTAAGCTACGAGGCTCGTGTTATGGGTACTAGACAACGGATAAACATACTTAAATACGTTTTTTTTTGTTCATAAATACGAATAGAAAATAAGTAAGAAAACACCCAGACCAGTACAAACACACATGTTCATGCACACATATGCTTGTACCGTGCGGGGATCGAACCCGCGACCCTTGGTTTTAAAGTCCGACATGTAGACCACTGCACCAAACGGTCGTCAAGAATACCTTCAAATCAAATGGACCCCAACCAACATTTAAGGGTTGTGTCGAAAAATTTGTTGTACATATTGTTTAACTTTTGACTGCACACAATATGTTCAGTAACATGTACAGTGGTTAGCACAACAGGTTACCCACTTTTGTTGCATTTGTGCTTACCATGATTTGCAGGCTACAGTATTGATACTCCCATCTTATTTTTTACTTACTAGGGTGACTCAGCGACCCAAAGTGAGTCTTGGCCTCCGACACCAGATCACGCCATGCATCTCGGTCTTGCGACAGTTCTTGCCAGTCGCTATCGCTATCTTATTTTTTGATATACTTAAAAACTTGTGGTGCATAAAAGGCAAGGCTGATAATCTCGCAGGCTTACGAAGACTTCTGACTGGACTCTACCTACTTACAGATACGAACTACGAAGAATAGAGAAGAGAAGCTATAGATATTAAGTTTATTTCTTTCGTAGGTGAAATTTTTTACAGTTCTCTTTATTTCTCATAAGAATTTACAATTCACTTACGGAGAAACGTAGTTGGACACAAATCTGAATAGCCATCGCTTAAGATGAGCGAAAATAATGCTTAAACTACATACAAAATTTCCTAAGTCGGCGCTCAGTCGCGGGCCAGCTGATAAGAATTTTGCTTCGTGTGTTATGAGTATACAATTCGATATTTAAAAGTAAAAGTAAAGTACTTCATTTTAATTGGTTTTAAAGTTATTACAAACATTTCAAGTTATACATAAAAGGAGTTACTGTATCATCTTGCGTTGCTTTTTAACTTCAAACGCTTTAATATATGCGGTATACGTTATCATGTTACATGAAGCCGGTGGTTAAACTTTAATTTGCATTTATAAGACGCCTTCAGCTACTGTTTATTTAAGTTTTAGACGTTTTATATTTATTTTTGTTTTGAATATTTGACGGCAAACATCATCTGCTACTTGCGGTTTTTATTTAATATGCTAAGTTAGGGAATGTAAGCTGCAATCCAGACGTTATTTTAGTAACATTAACAAACTATAGTGGTATTTATTTTTCACCTTTCTATGTTTGCTTGTATTTCATACCTCCTGGCGTTTTGAAGATAAGCACACAAAGAAAAAATATATATACAACAACATGACATAAATTAAGCTGACTCCGTGGTGAGTATCTAAAGCACGTGTTACAGATATCAGATTCAACATTGGTACTACAAACTAAACTGTACAATTAGGGTTATGTTAACTTAAGCGCACCGCGCGAGTGTTACAACCCGATTAGTTCTAAACTCTCAAACCGGTTGTATATTCATGCGCGTGCGCATACAACGTCATTCAGCGAGCAAGAAGCGACCTTGCTTCTGTGAGGATGCATATAATTGGCAAATAGATGCGTTGGAGCATTGAGAAACGGATTTATCATAACAATGTGTACCGTTAGCTAGAATAATAGGTTTTATTCGTTTTTTTTTAACTTCAAATGCATTGGACGATAGAACCTGTATCATTTCTGCAAGTAGTCACAGTAATTTTTTACAGTGTTCTTATAGGCACCGTCTTGCCGATGTGATGCAACGATCGATACATTCCGTGAAATAATTACTGCCCATCAAACAGTTTTTATTAAGTTTTAATAAAAAGTAGTTCTAGCTTGCAGACATCTTTTCATATGTGGACAAAAAATATATTATAAGACGTGAATTATACGGACGTATTCCACTTAACTAAGTTCGAAAATTTTATTTTCATTTTTATTTTAAGTATCTTAAAATTAAATGAACTTGTTTTTTTATGCCGACCCTACCTCTACATTGTACTGATTTAACGTCTTGTTGGGATTTGTTAAGATTGTTAGCTATTGCTACGTCCCAGAATTTATTTATTTATAAATATCTACGTAAAAAACATTAAGTTAATATTGCAAGTTGTCGCTATTTTCTTACATTTTTTTTATTTCAATTAAAAACGGAAAATAATTATTTCTCCAGTTTATTACTTCTGTCATTCTTTTGAACTAAGAATTCCAGTATTCAAATCAAGTCGCCGATGAAATACGAATCACGTGCAAGCCCACATTTCACACGCACTCATAATTCTAGTCTGAAATCTAGTCTAGTCAAAGCTGCCTCATTACAAATGATAAACTGTGTAGTATTACTCCACTTAAACTTGTCAATGGGCCTAATCAAGCTTGATAGATGAGGTATATACGGGGTATAAAACATGGACTAGCCAAATTTAGGGAGGGGGTTAAGAATCGAATATAGGCAAAAAAATTAACTAATTATATAAGCGTTTTTATATCTTTCCAAAGATATCAGTAAAGGAATCATAAAACCACTAATCTTCACCTCTTAAAGATCTCAATAAGAATTGCAGCGCGCCTCTACGCAGGTCATATAGCGCACGCCATTCTTTCAATACAATTTGCTTTACAATTTTTTATTTGTTTTCTAAGCTCGACTGTCAACGATCCCCTTGAATTTGACTCTTATTTTTGACACACTATATTGCCAATATTACGCCAAAGTAAATAAACACCGTGATGAAATCGATAATGAACTTCGTATAATAATAGGCAGGTTCAAACATAAAGAAGCATGACGCATTGTGAATGACTGTGAAGTTTTTAGAGGAAATGATGTTAAGTAACTTTTAATGGGCTACGGCAAGAAATAACATGTACATGTTTCTTAATTGGACGATCATTACATACAGATAACATAGATTGAATTCGATAAACATTTTTGTGACGAAGACAACATCAATTATTAATATTATTATCAATGTAACATGACAAAAAATATTGTCAAAAATGTTATGTCGATAATAATATCAAAAATAATAGAACAAATCCATAAACAATCTGAACCTACAGATTTACTCGTACATAAAACGAAGGCTATAAAGAAGAGAAATAAACAATTCGAGGCCGATAAGGTGGAATATAAAAATAAACAACACTAGCTGGAAAAAGATCTGAAATAAAATTACACATGTTGTTTAATTGACCCAAAACTATTTGCTAATGAACGCTATAATGATTATGTTACGTTACCGCAATAACAATAACAATTAATCTTAACAATTTGGCTCAGACTTGACTGAGAATGAAAGAACATAAATATGTCTGGAGTTATCTCCTAAAATTTTCACACCACGGTTTTGAGGCATTGTGTATATTGTATTAGCTATCTGAGAATAAAACACAATATATTCAAAATTACATCAAAAGGCCGAGTTTTAAGTACACTTCGAATTGTTCCGCATATAAATATGTATGTTGTAATAATGTTAGTCTTAACAGAAGCAATTTCAATACACGGAATGTACACTTAAGGTTCCAGTGACGAAATAATTATAGCAAAATTAGATCGAGCATTAATCCCCGATGTCAAAGATGTGAAAAGACAATGAGAAAGCGAAGCAGCTGCATGGGATATAAAGTTGACGATAAATTAAGAGGGAGACAATCCAAAATCGCTATCACTTGGCAACATGGATCGCTTGAATTTTTATAAAGCACGCGACAGACGCCTGACGAAACAAAGGTTTGTAGAAGAATGTTTTTTTTTATTTAAAAATAAAGATACGGAAAGTGCGTTCGCCAACTATCTGTCGTAGACCGGTCGGATGTGCGTCTAAAATAGAAACGGTTTCTAGTTCGACTTTAGCAGTCAAAGCTGCATCGCTCGTATTAGTATTATTTAACTCGTTATTATTCTCGCCTTTAATCATACTGCTGTCCGATTGTGCAGGATATGGCATGGCTCGATTGATTTTTTCTCAAAGAATACTCGTTTCAACCAACCAGTTCTTGTACGATGAAAAAAATAACAGTTCAAGGTGCTGATTTTGATCCATTACATAAGAATAAAGCCAGCTTAAAACTGGCCGCAGCGTAATTAGTTGTGAAATTGTGCATAATACGTGTTTTGATTACGATAACGCGTTTTATTTAGCAAGTCAAGATTCCACGTTGTTGTCAATTGTCAATGTCAATTTTTTTTAAATTAATTTGTTTGGGAATTAAAAGTTTGTCTGTGACGTTTTTCACAGCGTGTTATTAAGTCATCGTTTTTTACAATGTAATTTGTAAAATGGTGGTCATATGTTAGCTGTATCACATTAAGAATAATGTTGGGAAGGCACGACAACAGATAAAGAGCTGTTGAGACATTAATGGTTTGAATTATTTCGCAAAAGGCCGGCAAATTTGTGCTAGTCCAATAATATTTTAGCCATAAACCATTTTTTTTTTCGCTTGTTAGAATTTCGACGATTTCGGGATCGAAAACTAAGCGTCCAATGAAATATTCAAAACAAACCTCTAGGAAGCAATATTCAACATCCAACAAATTTTATTGTATTCAAGAGAATCGGCGAGATATATTGAAACTGACACAAGTAGGTACTCCGAAGTAACAAATTTCAAATTTCAATAAAACGCCGCAAAGATTACCGGCGTTATTCATCGAGGCATAGGCTCAGTAAAATTTTACTTAATCCAAAACTTTTCCGAGTTTCCGTGCCCTTATTACGTTTGCAAGGACCCTTCGGCTCGTGAACGCGTTAATATTTTATGAACAAAAACTTTTGGGATCATTGATGAATATTCTATTGATGCTCTTGTCATATTTTATCTTGCCTACTAAAAACTTTATCAAGTGTGGTTGTGTGAATTTAAAATACGGAATACTCACTTTGTATCAGTAGCTGTTGATAAAGGCAAACAAAATCCGTACACAACCCTTAGAATCGAGTACAAATTGTTTCACTGAAAGCTTTGTGTCACTGCTAAATACAATCAATTCAATCGCACATCAACTAAGCATTTACTGCTTTCGAACAAACTTGTTTTATCTTACAACTTGAAATTTAAATTACAGACGTAAATTTTCGCGGGAAATGCGGAGCGCGCGGAGACGTACCACTCACGCGGCGTCCAGAGAGCGACTGAAGAAGCGCCGTCACCTGCAATGCGTGAGTCGTAGGTACGGGGGGAAGGAGAGGGATGGATGTTTGTTTGGGTGAGCGTGAGTGGGACGGGGCGAACCACACGTGCAAGTTAAGTTTTCAGGAAGGGGGTGATATTACAAAGCTGAGAATGAAAAGGCGTGTATTTTGCATTATAAACCTTGGACAATGGCTTGAGTTATGCCTTTTGTTGGATTGGAACATTTGACGGGTCCGCGGTTTTAGTTAGTCTGAACTATTTATCTATTTCCCCCGCGGTTCGGTTTACCTTGGGGGGGTTGGGCGTGATTTGAGAATCAGAGCGCGTTATTTTGTCGTACAAGCGGGTGCCACTAGGGCTTTATTTATTTTTACTCAGCGGGTCGCGGCGGATTTGTGCGGTGAATTTTCCTGAACCGCCGTTTGCGAGAACAGATTACTGGAAAAGTTTTTGGGTGAAAAAATGCAAGTATATTTTTACCAAATGCCGTCATAATATAGGTAAATACATGCTATGACGACCGCTTGATGCAGTGGTCCACAGGTCGGACTTCTAAAACCAAGGGTCGCGGGTTCGATCCCCGCACAGTACAAGCATAAGTGTGCACGAACATGTGTGTTTGTACTGGTCTGGGTGTTTTCTATGTATAATATGTATTTATTTACAAAAAAAAGTATTTAAGTATGTTTAAATCCGTTGTCTAGTACCCATAACATAAGCCTCGTAGCTTAATTTGGGACTACAGAATTGGTATTGCAACGAATTCTATGATATTTAATCTCAGTTCCAATAAATATTAATAATATTTTGAAAAGCGGTATATCAAGGCGAATAGGTAGATGAATTGCGTAGGCAGTGAAGAGGTAGTTGTTACATATTCTAATGTACTTAAGTTTTAAGTTCCTTGGGGGACATGAGATAGTTTCCCTCTTTGGGGACGACTTAAGTTACGTAAGTAGTTCAGATTTCAATTGATGTATCGTTTCTTCTAAGATAAGTTAAATTGCAGCAAGTGGAAAAAATAAATTAGAAGGGATTTATCACAATGGCAGGGCAACGTTAGTATGATGCGTTCATTATTTAATTTGTCATTTAAACGCCAATGACGACCACTTTGGTGTAATGGTCAAAAAGTTGACTATTAACCAAGAGGTTGCGGGTTCGATTCCCTCACTGTACAAACATTTGTCTTTTTGTACTGGTCTGTGTGTTATATGTATTCATTTAAGTTTATTTGTTATACCATTTTTGATTCTGACATCTGTAACACTGTACTTATCACGGAGTCAGATCAATGTATGTAATGTAGTCGTTTATTAAAAAACTGTCGCAATAAATTAAAAAGCGGGAAAGCCGGAAATCTACTTATGATATTTAAAAATCTCACTTGACATATCCTTGTTCAGAGAAAAGCACTTCAAATTTCAAATTTTCAAAATTTCTTTATTTCGCTTAAATTGTGGTACACATCTCAGCTTAGTTGTCAGCTTAGTTTCATATATATGAGTAGCATACAAAATTATTAAAACTTAAAGATTGTTGATGTAAGTATATGAAATAACCTCGCAGTCAGAACCATCTGTGATCGACCCAAAGTAGCTACAGTGTACTATTTAAAACAGCATTCATTGAAATCGCCGCAAAAATCAGGATATGCAATATAACCAAACTAAAATATGATTTTGTCGTAATCGGCTGGAAGGGCGATTAATGAAGAATACGGATTTATCTAAGTCAAGAATAGTCCAATTAAAAATTAAGAAGTATCCGAACTTGTCTTAACTGAAAAACCTCATGGGAGTCACGCTCCAAATCAGTATAAAAGGTATTCATTCCTCGACTGGGAATTAAGTTAACTTTCAAATAATCCTTTAGGCCAACTTTATTTAGTCTTGCTCTCTTTATCTTTGGTCCCAAAACATTTAAGCCAGCTCACGAGACTACCTGTTAGTTCAAGCTTAGGTAAGACAAAGCTTAGCTGAAGATCTCGGCTAAAAGCAGTAGTAGTGAAGATGTGTGGTGAGGTGAGTCCCGTTTTAGTTCTTATTTATTTATTTAAGCTTTATTGCACAACAATACTTTGTACAAAAGGTGGACTTAACGCCGTAAGGCATTCTCTACCAGTCATACCTTTGGGCTAAGCAGAAATGTTTAGTGGGCGGTGCGACAAAATAAATAAAAGAGAAAACGAAAAAAATAAGATAAAATATATAATATTACATATTTAAAAATACACATAATATATACAAATATACACTAAATAAATAAATAAATTTGACGAACTGTTAAAGAAAGATCTATAATGACGGTTGCGATAAAGTAAGAAAGTGGGTGCGAATGAGTCTCTTGAAGGGGATGTCTTCTTCAAGGGGATGTGGTAGAAAATGCCACAGGCGGAGCCTCACATAAACCTCTCTTCGGCCAAGCAGAGGGTATGCAGTTTTATGTTTGTTTCCACCATATATTTTTTTCATGAGGTGCTTGTGGCGCAGTAGTTGCAGCGCTTTGGTAGTGATACCAAAAGTTAAGTAACCTAAGGCGCGGTCATGTTTGGGATGGGTGACCATTCTGACCATAAGTGACGTCTATTTACAAGCATCTCCGTGCTTCGGAAGGCACGTTAAGTGGTTGGTCTCGGTTAATATCGATAAATATTAGTCGTTAAGCCTAGTCAGAGGCCCTCGGGCGGCTTAATAACATCTGACAGTAAGGTTGGTCACTTACCTTACACACACCCCTTCACCAATCCGCACTGAGCCCGCGTGGTGGAGTATGGCTCGCACCACCTAACAGTTGAGGTGAGGCCTGTGCCCAGCAGTGGGACTTATATAGGCTAGTGATATTTTTTTATATTATTGGTATTATTATTTTTGTGTTTTTTTCTTTTAATTATTGTGTCTCACCGCCCACTAATCATTTCTGCTTAGCCCAAAGGTATGGCAGGTAGAGAATACCGTACGGCGTTAAGTCCACCTTTTGTACATAGTTTTGTTGTAAAATAAAGCTTCATGCACCGTCACTACTGCTAGGGTGCAGGATGGTGAGTGGGGCTCACCAGACCTCATATTAAGTGGGTATGCCCATTTAAACATCAGCGGCCCATTATCCGAACCTCAGCATGGCACTTCCGTATTCATTTGTATTGGATTTGGACATTGGAGTTCAGTATCCCTTATGAATTATCTCAAAGTAACGAGAATACTAATTGTTCCGCATCTTTTAGAATAACTTTATAAAAAAGTGCTTTATTTAATCGCGATTGCAACACAACAACGAATGAATGTTGTTTTATTTAATCATTCATCTCTAAACGCAAAATAAATATAATATTTTCAAAACCTACTGCTGAAACAATTAACATGAACAACAAATAGAAGTGTGTGTTTTGCCAATAAGCTGAAATAATAAATGATAAGCATACTAGTAGCTTATTAAACAAACGATGACACAATTCGGATTCTCTATTGAATTTGATCGTATGTCCATGCACGTTGAGTGTTCAAATATTTGTTTGCATTATGTCAGCATACTGTTTAGGTATAACTCTAAACAAAAATTTTGTGAATTGCATTATTGCTACAGTATTTTAACACGTAATAGTATTAAACATTCCTAACTGACACGATTCGGCAACAGATAAACCGGTCAAATGTGCGTCAAATAGCATTTATTTTTCGGTTAAAGGTAGAAGCCAGGGAAAATTGCCCTGTTCCCAAAACACGTAGGAAAATGACTTTTCGAAACAAAAATATTTTGTGACGTGATCTCAGGCACATCAACAGGGTATTTCTGTAGCGTAATTTTATTCTAATCATCTTATCAGCCTCTATACGTCCCACTGTGCTGTGCCCAGCCCCATCCCAACTTTGTTAGTTGGTACTAAATCACTCGAACGAATTACAAAAAAAAAAATGTCAAACTAGTTTTACTTTAGGAATAGTTTTTATTTGACACTGTTTTACGCAACTTGTTTTCAGCAGAGGCCGTTTATGTTGAAAAACAATAATATTTTTGTCGTCTCAAAGTTCGTTTTCGATTTTTTTTTTATGATTATGTATTTTCAACTAGGTGAGATAGCAATGCAGGAAGGATGGAAGCTAACGCAACTAACATAAGTCTGCATAACGCAATTTTATAAGTTGCCCATCATCAACTAAAATATTCGTCCACATTTTACTCTTATTAAAAAACAACAGTCTTACCTCAGATCAAGCCAAACAGAGGAATATACGGTACGTCCTTACAATTTGTCAACTTAAAAATAGGGCGCACACGCACGTACGCATGTATAAACAACTTGCAGTTTTGACGACGACGAGGAGCGGAGCGGGTCTATTAGACTGGTTTTATTAGGACCACGCGCAACTATCTCGTACCGTGTAACAATAAAATAATATTATTATTAATGTTTTTGTTTATATTTTTATATTCTACTTTTATAATTATATTGTAAAAACAATCCCTAAGAGATTATTTAAATCCCTATATATATAAAATTCTCGTGTCACAATGTCCGTTCATGTACTCCTCCGAAACGGCTTGACCGATTCTCATTAAATTTTGTGAGCATATTGAGTAGGTCTGAGAATCGGCCAACATCTATTTTTCATACCACTTAGTGATAAGGCTTTTAACATTTATATGACAAAACAACGTTTGCCGGGACAGCTACAAAAGATATAACATTAAAAACAAAAAATAAACAATATTAAAAACAATTCGCAAAATTCAAAGAAGTATCACTTCATCATTATTTTTAAATATCCTTTTCCTTTAAATAGCCGTCTGGATTGTTTTTTCTTTAACTATTTTGAAATATACCTGCAAAAACTACACATAATATTTCAGGTAAACGTGTGATCGAAATGCAAAATCTTCACGCAACATTCTTCTGTCTGACCTTCAATACAACACTAGTTTATAAAAAAAAAACATCTTTGGTAAAAGACATGTTCTCAACTCCAAAAACACGGTGTCAATGTCGCACCGCCATTGTTCTCGGGATAGTGACGTCCCTGATTTTTAACTTGTCGTGCCAAGGCCGTGTCAAGTTGGATATTAACATAGATGTGTTAGCAAAAAAGTTTAGAAGCATACTAATAAAAATAAAGTCACAGGTTTTTCGAAATTTTAAATACAGATTAAATTTCTCACCAAAATACATACATAAAAACATAAAATAAATGAGTTTAAAAATAATTTATGGTGGGCTGATACCTGAACTAGGATGGTTCCTGTATCTCAGGTTATCAGCCCTCTACCCCGCTAGTTATCTTACAATTACAATTACAAAATAACAACATTAAATAAACCGAAACAAATAACATAGATAGCAACAGTGACATTCTTTGTGGGTGGGTAGTAGCAAATTACAAATCAGACTAAACAACGCACTGATCAGCTATTGACGATTAATAAGATGTTTAAAACCCCGTCAATGACCTTAAGATATATAAGACACACAGACTAGAAAGACAGAAAAAACGCATCTGGTGGTTGTGCTAAAACTTCACGGAGAAAAAAGACACCACCAGAAATTAAAAAAAAACTGATTCGTATTTGATGCAAATACTAAGTTTTAATATTAGTTACAAAAGTTTTGCTGTTTTTACAAATATTATTGTTTCTTAGCAAAGCATTTTTATTTGTAGTTTTAATTCTTTAAAATCGGTTTTAGTCAATGCCAGATGTTACTATTTTTGTTGGTTATAGCAAATTATAGTAAATATAGCTAAAGTCTTTTAATTACTGCAAACCTATTTTTTAAAAAGCGCATTTACACTTTCAAGAAATGGTTTTAGTACAAGGCAAAATAACAAACTTTTGTTATAATTAATGATTACATCTTAGTATTTACATATGAATTACTTGAAGTTACTAACGTATTTCTTATAATAATATTACTGTAATGTTTTGTTATTCCAAGTAAGCACATCTTTGTATTTACATATGGTTTACTTGAAACTACTTACGTATTTTTTAGAATAAGAAAAACTAATCTGTTTTGTAATTCGAAGTAACCATTTCAATACAAGTGATGCTCACGGCACAGGCAATATATTGTCTGCCATTTCAAGTTTGCAAGCGCTCCAGGTGACACGTTGCGGTAACATTAACGTAATAAAAAGAAAGAAAATTTGATTTAGTACAATTTATGCCCAATTTATTCGTAATAACTAGTGTTGTATGTAAATATTTTTTTTTGTGAATTTTAGTGCTGTAGTTTTGGTAGTTTATCTAGTTTATTTTTCTTTTTATAAGTAAAGACCTAACGTACGTAGGCACGTACGTACTGGATTTGCTAACAGAGGTGTCGAAAGATATTTAAGTCGTGAATTTATATGTCATTTTGCACAAAAATTACTCACAATGACAATGACCATAGAATCACCCCTTAAAGACATGCGATTTCTCTGTTAGAACATCCTGTATAGGTGATTACTTATAATTAGGTAACTAAACTAGATAAATTACTAAAACTAGGGCACTAAAATTCACTAAAAATGAGTAGTTACATATTACGTCATATTTTCCGATATTACAATAAAACTCTTAAAATCACAAAACACTTAATAAGTGTCTATGACGTCATTATTTCCGATAATACTAATAAATTCTTAAAATTACAAAACAGTTAGTATTGTCTATGACGTCATCATTTTCGATATTACAACTGAACTCTTGAAATTACAAAACATTTAGTATTTGTTTATGACGTCATCATTAAACAGTAAATACTAAACAGTTGAAATTACAAAAACGTTAAATGTAATCTTTACTAACAGCATTTACAAAAATCCATTACCAATTATTACTGAACATTTGTTGTCCTCGGATTTAGAAGTATTTTAGTAATAATACGGTAGTTGACACCACCAATCGTTGACGTACTTTTTATCAACTGTCAAAACGCTTTTCTTCATAGAGCTTGTATGGGAATAACACACTTTGACGTCACCGCGTGCAATGCCGACTGAGTGACTAATTATCATTTGAATTCCAATTAAAAATCAAATAATACGAACTGCAGAAAAATATTAGTGTAAAGGCATCTGAAATTATGAATTATTTTAGAGAAACTCAGTTTTTGAATATTTCTTTCATAGTGGAAACAAGCCTATTACTGTATTTTGGTCAGATTTTCTCTCCGTGTTCGTCTTTATTTGATTCATCCTTTTTATGCTAGCGGTACCTAAATAAAAAAAAACATTTAGCGTTTGGCTTGACATAATATGCAGAGCCATGTTAAAATGTAGTATAATTTTGACAATTCACACACTCATCATGTCAGGTTAATTTGAATAAGATTTGGAAACCAATTGTGTTGTTTCTGTCTTCTAATGGAAGCTTATGCTTATTATTAAGCTGCGTCATAGTAATTGTGTGTAGAAAGTAAATACGTATTTTTTCCGACCAGAATCAAATGGAGACGTTTTTTTTTAAATGAAGAATGACTTATGTTTTCTTGAGTTATGTGAGTATGTAATATGTTTTTTTTTATTAAGTTACTATTATTTAATAAAGATTAATAACTGGTAATATTATATGTTACTTTGAGTTCTACGAGTATATTTCATTTAACGGCAAATAAACATCATTTGCTGACGTCAAGTGCGAAAAAACAGTTTTCTTTCAAAAAATCTTTTCCACCAATAATGTCTCAAATAAAAATAAATAACAGCTCTTTAGAGACCTAAGTCTGATGACGTAAGGGGCCTCTCCACGCCAAACGATTTCAGTTCCGATAGCGAGACTTCAGGGTCCCGCAGGAAAACCTTTCATATCTCCAACATAGAAATGGCAAGGAACATTCTAGATGGCAAACAGTTTACTCCATTTCGTATCTAATTAAGGTCGTCGAAAGGTCGGCATTTATTTGACAAATAAAGTAGATTTTTCGCTTTGCGCAAACAGGTTAGCGGTAATTGCAAAATGAGAAGAGTTTTGTTTTGAATAGGGTATTTGACACCACCAATCGTTGACATACTTTTTATTATCTGTCAAAACGATCTGCCTCCATAGATTTTGTATGGGAATACATGAACGTGAAGTTACAGTCATGTATCAGAAATTGGCGTCAATTGACCGAATATTTATTGAGTTTTGTGTGTTTAAATATTGGTTTCTACAGCTTTTTGGAAATATAATGGTCGTATTAACTTCATAGGGGCTATGTTCTTTAAACGCCATGGTCTTGAAAAAAATTAAGATAGGTGTCATCATGCCAATTTGATTTTGAACTTAATGAAAAAATACTACATAGCCCTGGTGAGAAAGATGGTGACTTTTAGCAGAGTCGCATGGAGTTTTAAAACGTAACATCATCGCAACAAGAGCAATAATAATTGCAAATTAACTCACTTATTAACCCCTGACGAAAAAGAGAGTTATAATGATAAAAAATAATTCATTTACTTCAGGCAACAGATTATAAAAATACAGGCCCATATAATAAATACCTTACAGTCTAAATTACATACCAATAATAAAAATTACAAAATCTAGTTAAAACACAAATAAAAAACTTAAAACACAAACCACACGCGTCAGTGAATACATGTGTAGCGCGCGGTGTTGGCAGACAAAGGTTCCTCGAAACTTCCGAAACACGAAGCCCAGAAATCCTTCTTCATGAAGGTCACTAGATGGTGGGTGAGTACCCTCACTACAAATGAATTGAAATTCACTTTGTGGCGAGATTGCAACCGTTCGACCCTGAGCAAGCGCCCGGTTTGCGAGAGGTGTGGGTTCGAGTCCCGCCTGTAGAAGTCCGTTTTTTCTTTAAGTGTGTGAAATTTGCATTGCAAATATAGAAACTAATTCTTCGACCCTATTACAGATCTTTCGTTACGATAACTGACGAGACTTCGGTCTGAAAATACACGTACATTACAACAAAAAACCCAGCAAAACTTAAATGAAGCGGAAAATTCACCCCGGGTCAGATTGGCATAGAGTAATGGTAACATTATGGTAATCCTACTAGCACGTATTAAGTTATTACCGCAACGTCCAACTGAGCGATAGATTATTATGAAATGGACCTTATTTCAGTAGACGTAGGATTGTTGGATAGGACCTATCGCTCGAACAGTCGGTTGCGTAGTTTCATAATACGTGCTGTACGGTGACGTGTGCCACAGATTAAGCGTAGGACGTCGTTCGTGCGGAGATCCGCTTTGCGGAAGCGGAGATCGGTAAGGAAGTGAAAGAGGTAAGCATAGAAGGAGCCTTATGCAATTTTGAATTTCAAGACAGAAGATATTTTTGACATACAACGCGACGGTTACTTAATGTTTAGTGAAAGTCTTATTTAATGTTTCCACATTCTGATATTTATTATACTCCAGATTCTGATATTTTATTAACACAACAAAGAAATGTATTTTGTAATCGGGTTAATTGTATTGCAGACGCGATGGTTAATGTTCAATTATTTCATTAAATTGAAATTGAACATTATTTTATTGGCACTCAAAAAACTTATAAAATACAAAAACATTCAAAGAGAAAAAAAACTAAGTGCCTACAAAGACCCGACTCAGCTTAAATCGCGGCAGGGAATCTTGGAGGGTTTACAAATAAAAATACAAAAACAATGCAACCAATGAGATGCAACATTGCGATGTAATAGTACATTGATGGACAAAAGTCATTTATTTCGTTAAAAGTCACACAGGGGCGCATTTACATGTCCTATGAAACCTTACCACAGCTAGATAAAGGATGTATTGGTTACTAGGCCCACAGGCTGCTTAATTTTTAACAAAACGTGATAATTATGGGGTATATCCTGACTCTAGAATAAACAAAATTTACAATCGATATGGTGAGTGAATTTAATAAGAAGCAGTCGAAAGAGCAGATAGAAGTGAGTATGACGTAAAGTAAGTAATTCCAAATGCTATTTTACCATTTCTGCTTTTGAGCTTTTATCGTTGATTGCGATTTACAAGTACGGAGGCGTCGAGAGGATATAGCGAACTGAAGGGAATTTGCACAATGTGATCGCTAGACCAGACTGACGCATGTCGTACGAGGGCGTGGTATCACCCACGCATGTTATAAGTTTACAGTTTTGCAGAAGCTTTGATTATCGACTGCCTCGTTGGTGCAGTGGCAAAGTTTCTGCCTTACATCCGAGAGGTCCTGGGTTCGAATCCCAGGTCGAGCAAAATTGTTTATGAGATTTCTGTCATGAATTGCTCAAAAACAGCTCGGAGTCGGGAAGTTGGCGGTGTTACACCCCCATGCCTCGGAAAGCACGTTAAGCCTTTGGTCCTGCGCCTGATCTCTCTTCGGTCATGTCGGACTGCCGTCTCATCGAACTTTGAGAGTGATGGAACAGTGAGTGCACCTGTGTATTGAGCTCACACATTATATCCTGCGTAGTTGGCTGATCTCTGTTGAGATTGGCCGCCGTGGTCGAAATCGGCCAGGAGGACTATTATATTTAGACCTCGAAGAATCACAAATGCAATAAAAACTTTTGTCATCATCTTTAAGATTCTAAGGGACCAGAGGCCTTACTGTGAAAACGAAATCTGTCAAAACAATAATCATTTTTTTCGTTTTATTTCACAAGTACGACACCACGTTCACCTATGTAATAAGGGCGATGAAATTCGTAGCGTGTTGTGATGTCATCTGTACCTTCTCGGCTGCTACAGTGCGTCGCCGATTTTGTTTGGGGCGGCCAACTGTGCATTTTTCTTGTGGATTCCAATCCAGAGCCTGCTTAGGCATGTGATCGGGCTCTCTTCGGAGGGTATGGCTAATCTATCTCCACTTGCGACGTTTGATGTACTGGTCGATCGACGTTTCTTGGCAGCTATCCATTAGCTGATTTTACGTTGGACCCGACTATTTGTTCGTGATCCTTCGAGCCTTGGCGAACGCCCGCATGCACCTCAATGTCTTCGAATACAAGGCCGTCGTGAGTGCCTTTTCCAGAATATTTCCTGTAGATGGCCTTAAGCAGGTCTTTTATCTGTCCCCCCTGTGGGATCTCCACCTTGTCGTGGTGGGGGGGGCTCAGTAACCGTGGCTTTGCCACCCACGGTGAAGCTAAGCGGGATCCAGGGAGGGGACGCTCCACATGGGCTTGGGGAGGTCTGCGCAGGATGCGTCCAAGGGTGCGGGTGTGGGAGACAGTTTTGGCTGTCTCTCGCAGTCGGGTGCGGTCGCGGGAGGAGAGACGTCTCGGTGTGTCGTTGCCGTGCGGCCTATCTCCCGCGACCAAACGGGGGCGCACCGTTGGATGGCGCTGCGGTGGGGCCGCAGAGGAAGAGGAGATGCGGTGTGTCGTTGCCGTCCTCCCTATCCTCTGCGGCCGGGTGGTGGCGCAGCGAAACACCTTGTTCCGCCGCCAAGGAGTTTGTGGCCCTCGGGCTATCCGCCGGGGTGCCGTGGTGAATGCTCACGCGACCCCATGGCACCCCCACAATGGCGGAGTGGTGGAATGCGCTGTGGTTTTAGTGGGTATTACGGCCTTGCACACCAGCCGTTGAGTCTCACAGCCGTTCAGCCCCCCTGCAGATCTGTGGGGGGCATGCGTAAAAGCATTTCCACAGCGAGAAAAAAAAAGGTCTATTATCTGTAGGTGATACTATATATGCTTGTCCACCTCATCATATCGAAGGCTTTTTCGAAATCGACAAAGGTCGTATACACTTCTCTTTGCCATTTTGATGCCTGTTCTAAAATGATACCTACGCAGAGTGTTGATCTGGTCAGTGCACGAGCGGTTTCAACGAAAACCAGCCTGCTCCTTGCAAAGAAGGGGTTCAACGGCCCTTGACAACTTATCTAAGATTATCTTGCAGTAAACTTTCGACGGTGTCGTGAGCAAAGTGATACCTCTCCAATTGCTCCAATCGCTAAGATCCCCCTTTTTGGGCACAGTTATTAAAATGCCTTTGTTCCAGTCTTCTGGGAGCTCTTGTTGTTGCCAGATTTTCACAATGAGGGGTGTCAGTACATCGACTTGCTTGGGGCCCTGCCAGACTGAGGACTTGGCCTTGGTCACCTCTTCGTGAGTTGGTGGGTCGACGTTGATATCCAGGAGCCTAGGTGAATCGGAGGTATGCAGCGGAAAGTCAGGCGTGGTCAGTGTTAAGCTGCGGAAGACCTCATCAAAGTCCTCAGTATTTTGTAGGTAATGCCGTCCTCACTAGATCAGCGATTCCTACTAAGACGAGACCCTGGCCCAAAAACTTAGCGAACAAGTATTTTATCTATTCTGTTATTTATCATTGTTAGGTTAAGAATAAAACGCACATAAAAATCCTTTAAATAAACGACGTCTTTTAAAAATTCATTACAATTAAGATCATATTTTTTTCTTTTCAAAAAAACAATACAATATCGTTTTCTTATTTTTTACATCTAAAACATAAAGAAACAACAATAACTCAACAAAATCTTATCATAACAAAGCGCATGAATTAAACAAAAAGTTGTTAATTTAAATGCAAACTTCATGCGAAATCGTTCATAGAGCATCGCTGCGCGCGCGCAAAAAGTTGATATACTTAAAAGATAAGTCAGATTAATTAATATAATAACAGTTCCCTTTATTGTTCGTCCTTGTTCCATCGGATCGGTGTGCAATACTTGAAACAATGCAAGGTCGTTCGCGGGTTCGATAAAGCTTGTGCTACACTAAAACTATAGCGCAGAATTTTTATGATAAAAAAACATCAATATTTATTTGTTATTTTTTTATTGCATGCTCAATGTACAGACGGTCACACGTCAAGTTAATAATAATGATAAAAGTTTATTGGTACAAATTGTTACATCTGGTATTTTAAAATAGGTACTAACAAAAAAATGTGTAGAATTAAAACAGTGGCATGACGTTGATATTTATATTTATAGATAATGATATTTCAAAAGGTAAAAAATCTGACGGAACACTTATTCCAGCAACTTCATTAGTTTGTACATATTTATACTTTAAGTTGTATGTCATGAAGACAAAAAAAATCATTTTAGATAATTAAAATTTTTAGGTTTAAATTATATTTTTATTGTGTCACCATACTTTTTGACACAAGAAGTTAGTCAGCGCCATAAGTAATTCGCTCGCCACTAGCTTCCACTGTGTCCTATCATATTATTAATTACACTAACCTACGAGTATGTACATCTACGAATATTTTACGCGTCTTTATGGCCGTCGCAATTAGGGCTTATTTTGCTTATCTTTCCCACTGATGGGGGAGATATCTTAGTACCGTCTTGACGGACAAATAGTCTTGAGGATGGTCTGACGCCGTGACCTCAGAAGGCCGGATGTACCAGATAATAATCGGTTTCCATTTATAGGAGAGACGGTTTAAAAGATAAAACGTACCTACTCGCTAAGTATTTTTCTTAGCATTAACAATTTTTAATTTCACATTGTAAAGAAATTTGCATTATTAATGCTAAAAAATAAAGTAATTTTACAAATTAGCTGATACATCTTAATCGATTATTAAACAGCTGAAAACATGTTTCTTTCGGATATTGTGACCACAACATTGATGAATCATGGGTAGCTACAGCCTAAGGAGCACTGAAAGAAATTCGGATCGATGAGTAAGTGTCACGGTAGCTCAATTGGTAGAGGAATTGCCCGGTTTGCGAGGTGCGGGTTCGAGTCCCGCCTGTTGCAGTCTATTTTATTAAAGTGTGTTTTAATTTCTACCAAATCGTAATTTGAAATAAAACGAAGACGTCACAGAGAGACAATAGGGATTGAAAATTGAAAAAAAATCCTAGAGGCAAGTCAGGACAGTAATTTAACTTTCAGTTTAAATAAATAGAAAATATCTATTTACTTACTGTCAGTTTCATACTAAAAACTATCGGAGGTTTCAAACCCTTTTTATGAAAGTGACAGATAAGTATCTAACTTTCAGTCATCAGTAGATAGGATACTGAAACCGAACATAAGTCGATAAAAATGGTACCTATTTGTACTTGCGTACTTTTTTGTTCAGCGTCATACGTTTCTCTACATTGATGGCTCCTCAGCATCTACCCACATAAAAAATAGCCGTATTGTTTTATTTGACATTCATAAATCTTTGACTGACGATTATTACCTATGCTATTATTTTAAAGTATATTTTTTTCACGTTTTTAAGAAAAGCAAACAACTATTCGGCAAGGCGTTTCTGTAATTAAAAATAACGAATTAATAATCTTGGGTAAGATTCTGCTTTTTATCATAAATTTCTGAAGTTTTATAGAACGAATAATTGAACATAATTATTAATTAATGAATAATTGGTTATTATTAAAAGTAAATTTTGCACCGTCGCGTAGTCCATTTGCACAACGTTACAGCCATACCAAGTATTTGAACAAAATGAAAATTTCACTGAATAAGTGATATCTCAACGGAAACGATAAAAAATTAAAGGACTTATATAGTTTTATTGCACTGATATGACACATTTTTTATTGCTTGATATGGTATCATAAATGTAGGGCATGGGTATAGATTGGCAAGGAAATATCATTAAGTATTGTTTTTTTTTCTGCTTTGCAATTGCGATTTGAAGGAGCGTAACAAAAGAAAGAGAGAGGGGCAGAAAAAAATCAAAGGCACGGCTATGAACATCCCAATTGGCTGTTGTACTTTAAATACTCTTTGAATGAAATTTTTTAAAGACATAAAAAACTCGTACACACGGCTCCACATCAAGCTACTCATTTTCGTTGCAATATCGCCCTTATTACGTACACGTAAGATACCGCAGTGATTAACTTGACGTGTGGCCTTGCGTACCTTTCCATAAATATACTCTTCAGCAATTAGTAAGTTATTCGTTATAATGATCGCACAGTCCGAGACACTAATTTTATTTGCTAATTAATGAAACGTCACGAACTTTGATAATTAACATTCAATAATAATAAATGGTTTTAACTTCAACTACGCAAAAGGCTCTATTAGACTCTGCCTAAATGTTTGGAAGCAATCAATCGGAGCATCACGAAAGGGCGAGCAGAATGATTGAAAACTTAGTTAATTGGTTCATTGGACTTTGAAATAAACTCTAATATCAGAAATCTCATTAAACTGTATACCTTGTATACAATAATTTATATTTGTTTAACATAGCATGATCGTTAGCGGTCTCTCCGCAACAAACATCTTTCGTTCAATCTTATTTACTTTCACTGTTGATTCTGATATCTGTAACACAAGTGCTTATGCTACTTACCACGGAGTCAGATCAATGTATGTGATGTTGTTGTATATTTATTTATTTATTTAAACTGGCAATAAAAGCTCACAAAAAATTGCAATTAATCCGTCGAGCATCGAGAGGACGATATCGTCACAGTAGCAATAAAATCTATATTCTCAATAGATTACAAAAATAACGGGGTTATTATCTCACAGGGAGTATTTTTTCATGATTTAAAGTGTAATCCTGTTAATTAAATGTTCCTTTAACCGATTGTCTTTGAAGAGATCGCCACAAGCGATAAGACCGTCTAAATTGTAAATCTTTCTTTGTTAAAATTGTCTCTTGTAATGTTTGTTTTGTTTTGTCGTTTGTTGTACAATAAAGTGTTAATCTATCTATCTATCCTTAATGTGCTTCTGACTTTATGTGTCTTTATTTCTAAACTCAAAACTCCGTTTTAATGTTGAAAGGGTAAAAAATAATGGAGATTTATTACGATTCAGTAAAGAACAAAGAAATAAAACCTTTTCGCTTTAGAGGCACCCATGCGTGTAGGCAGAGTAAGTTTTTACATACCTGAAACAAAAAAGATTTCTTTATCAGTACAAAGGTCACTTTTACCCTAATTAACTGTTGTAAATCATTTTAAATTAACTTAAAACAAGGATGTTTTGGCTGAAACATCGCCTTGTTTCAGATGTTTTACCTAATTGAGAGCTGATTATCTAAACTTTCATAATAAAAGATAACGGTCCGGTCTGTAAAATACATCCTTTTTAAAAACTTTATTGTACAAAATAAGTACAATGGGTAGACGTAATGCTAAAAGTATTTTCTTCCAGTCAACTTCAAGGTTGGTAATGACTGCCTTCGACTCATCAAATCGGGTGATTCCAAAGATGTCAAACAAGGGTCCTAATAATAGGGTTAATACCCTAAGTTGACATCTTTGGAAAAATAAGATCTTGGTAAAAAATGTGTAACTTAATTTTGCTCGATAATAATGATGTGTTTCTTTGTAGTTGATGGAATCAGGCGTTACTTTGCGGAAATCCATGACTAAAGCTGAAAAAGATGATTATTTTACTTTAAATTTCCACTAGACGACGCCAGCGCAGGACCCAAAATACATCCAACTGTAATCACCTGAAAAGGTAGAGCTGGAAGTCGCAGGACTTCAGTGATTTGTAGGTATTGTAAGTCCTGCGACTTCCAGCTCTACCTTTTCAGGTGATTACAGTTGGATGTATTTTGGGTCCTGCGCTGGCGTCGTCTAGTGGAAATTTAAAGTAAAATAATCATCTTTTTCAGTGTTTCATTGTAGTTATGATCATTGTAGCAAGCAATAAAGAATACTAACTATTCAGATAAAACATCTTGTTAAAGAAAAAAGCGTTCGAGATAGGATTATATCGACTCAACTAAGCATCAAAAACATAATATTTTGGTTTCAAGAAACCTTTCTATATCTTTTCGCAATATGTAAAGAAGACACATAGAGTATATTGCCTTCCACACAATATGGTATCTTAATAATGCCCTAACGTGTTCTGACACGGGATTTTTATTTAGGAAATAATTGCATGGCAATTGTTAGTGATCAATCAGGATCAATTATGTAAAGCAATCTATAATAATCATCACAATAAACCGCAGCTATAATTGATGTATATAATTAATATATAATTATATAATTGATGTATGTAATAATTGTTGCTTTTCTGTTGGAGTGGAATTTTCCATATTGCAAATTTGAGTTTAGTTTAACCGTAACTCAGCATGAAGTTGCTAGATGTTGCCATCGCCAAAATTGTGTGTTTGTGACTTTATTTCTACACGGGTCATCATCATCATCAGCCTTACGACGCCCACTGCTGAGCATATGCCTCCTCCAAGGATTTCCACCGCGATCGGTCTTGCGCTTCCCACATCCAGCGGCTTCCCGCGATCTTCACCAGATCGTCAGTCCACATTCTAAGGGGGCATGCCCACGGGTCGTCGACCGGCACGCGTTCGCCATTTTTTAACACGCTTTTATTAGATCGGGGTGTATGTATGTATGAATGTATGTAATGGAATTTCTGAGCTCAATTTTCACCAACTTCCAGAAATCGGATTTATTTGATACATTGCACACGTATTAAGTACCGATGACAATGCAATAATTTGATAAGAGTTTTAACTAAAAAAATAAAAAAATAGTTTAAAAAACTAAAAAAACACGCTTTTATTGCTAACCAAAAAAGAGAAAATAATTTCTGAGTACACGGAATTTATATTACAGTAGAGTGAAAAGCGTGGGGTGCTTGGTATAGAAGTATGTGAAAATCATCTTATTATTGGCACGTATAAAAGAAAAGTATGAAAACGTCATAAAGTGCACCCCACGCTTTTTACTCTACTGTAATATAAATTCAGTGAACTCAGAAATTATTTTCATAAAAGCGTGTTTTTTTTAGTTTTTTAAACTTTTTTTTTAAATTTATTTGTTACATCAATCAAAACTTATTCTAATTTACACGGATTCCTACTCTAAAAAACTTCATGTGGGTTTATCTCGCAGTAGGCGAGTTCGGACTCACATGTAATATTAAATATTTTTTTAAAAGGGTTTTTCATTTCTTGGAGTTCGAGTTACAAATATTTTCGAGAAGCGATTTCGGCAGAGTATTTAATACTTTAGGCAAGGTATTCTATCTTTCTCGTTCCGTACGAGTAATTATATCGCGGTAGCACATACATAGGTAAATAGTCGAGTTCGAGAAACTTTCCTTTAATTTCTACGGGTATTGACTGACATTGCGTAACTTTAGTTACCCATGTAAGAGCATGTCAGATATTATAACAATTTCAACCGCAGCGACGCCTGGCTGTGACAGCGGGAATGAAACCTTTCACGGTTCGACGTGAGAAGAAATAAACGAGGTGCCTATGGAGAGAAAATTTAATTGCTTCAGCTCTCGTATCACCTTACCCACGCCACCGGTTGTATGTGGTATAAGTAAAAAAAAATAAGCGAAAAATTCTACACTTTTGGTTAAACGTCAATGTGTTTTTTTTACACGCAACGAGGTATTAATTACTAATTGCGGCTGATTTTTGATGTTGATAGAGCTGAATGTGAGCGTTAGCGCACTGTAAACGGAATCCTCGAGCACTGAAGTACTGGCTATCTTATATTCAACTGACATAACACAATAATGCTAAAAACATCAGTGTTATGGCATCAGACTTAAATAGTCAGACTGACTGAAAACACCAAACATACAACGACTCAGAACAACAGATATCTAACATACCTTTACTTGGAATGGAACATGGGCTGGCAGTGACGAAAAAATGTTTGCATGCGCTCTCTCCAGAGCAACGGATGAGCGATTCGATTTTGTCGATGTGACTGTAGCTGCGATAACTATGTGTACTATGAGGACGTTTCTCATTATTTTTCTTAAACATTTCCCAACCCCGAAGATTACCAAAAATCAATGCTACATAAACGCTCTATCCAACCGTTTGAGCTACACATCACTGCAGACAGTAATTATTAAAGAAGTTCGCCAATAGACTCTGAGGTAACTAAATTCGATTAAAAGTTACCGTCGGCTTTAGCATAGTTTGATTCGGATATTTGATAATGTTCCGAATCAACTGAAACTAAAGTCTGACAGGAAATCCGATTATGGACTCAACTGCCGGATTAGTTTTGTGTTATCTAATTGTTGTTGATTGTTTCATGGATAGTATGAAAACCACATCTGTCTACTGTACAATTGCTACCGTTAATAACAAATATGAAACACTCTTGTTCTTATAAAAATCAGGCGCATTAAAGTGAACCAATCGAATTCACTTGGATCGCTTCTAGGATCCGAACTAACGAGGTCGTCAAATATAGGCCCGTCTCTTCAAGACGACGTCAATCAAAAAGTCAAATTATTCAGTCAATCATAGTCACCCAAGGACCATAGAATGAATTCAGGATGCACGAGTATTATGATCATTCTACAAATGACTTAATTCCCATTTGCCTAATAGTAAATCCACAAGGGGTATTATTTACGCACATTTTATTGCTCAGATAACCGTTATAAATTAACATTGACTTTAAAGCTCAATGAAGCAAAAGAAAAATAGTAAAATGCGTTTAAATAATGGTAAAACTTGTGAACAAATCGCGGTAGAATGAGATAGGTGTAGATTTTTCACGAGACAAAGAGCGAGATAGAAAACTCCATGCATTAATAACTGAATATTATCACAACTCAGTGGGTTCAGTCAGTTATCGTAGTACAGTGGCCAGCATATCAGGCTACCCATTTCTGTTGCAAAACCGCTCGTATCACAATGGCATAAGATACCGCAGTGCTTACCATGACGTGCCAGCCACCGTACCTAAAGCCAGAACGCAAGCATATTTTTTATATGCACAATGGGTTGGCTTTTAGCCCTAATAACACTTGACGGTGTTTTGATAACGCTGAAAGTTCAGAGTAAATGTGTTTCCAGCACTCTTTTGGTGGTAGGTAGACTAGGTAGACTGGAGATGGACTAGGTAGGATCATGTTGATCTACCCTCAAATCAGTACCTACAGCAATGTCGCTTTCCGCGTCTGTATATAGTATCCACGTATGTATGTATGTACGTATAATAATACGACCACGGAGTCAGACCAATGTATGTGATGTTGTTTAAAAAAATAGGTGTATCTTTAATACTACTCAACGGATTTTGACGCAGTTTTTTATAAGATAGAGTGATTCAAAAGGAAGGTTTATATATATGCATAATAACAGAACAACGTCTACTAGTTGTTAATAAAATATCGAACCGGTGCATACATAATCGCGTTTAATTGCCGTTGTTTTTAAATAGTTGAAGTATTCGCCTTAAAGCTACTGAAATTCTTTTCACATCATCACAAACTCCGTCCACGGGCTGAAGCTTGGCCTACGCAATTCGACTTCGTTATAACATAATGGAGTTATGATAATAAGCGCGATTTATGGCGCAGGCAGGCCTTCATGGGGAAATTTATATTAGGCGTTATTACAAAGAATAGTCGGTTTGGATTTTTTTCTTCTGTTTTGGTGACTACACCCAAATTTTTGTCGTAAATTTAAAGTGAAGAGTTACATTTGAAAAAATAAGTCGTTTCGAGATATTCTATGACAGAGAAATTCAAAAGCAAATTGTCTAGACCTGGAATTTGAACCCAGAACTTAGGGGTAGGCCTGCAAATAACGGACACAAGGCTTACGAGCTGGTCTTATTTTACTGTTACAGTGCCTTACTATTTAGGTTTATAGATGATAATTTATTCTCATAAGAAAACATATTTTTCAAAATTTACATTACAAATTAAAACGCGCGAGCGAGCAATATAAACCGTTAAATTCAATTCCTAAAAGAGTTGTTTGTTTGTATCATTCATAACAACTACTATTTCCCCATGAAGTATAAATATTTTATATCACAATCCAGTAAAAATCATGTCCATTTTACTGTCAATATAATGCTTTAAGCGATAAGACCGCCTACATTATACATCTTCCTGTGCTTGTTAATTTTTGTATTTTGTTTTAATGTTGTGTGCAATGAAGAGTTATCTAATCTGATCCAATATAAATTCAAGTCAGACAAGATATCCAACTTCATAAGCAAATCCAAGTTCAAGACGCGACAATGATACGTAGCAGATATCCGCTAAGTTATAAATACGGTGACACAGTTAAGGAGCTAACACACCAGCCGAAAATACGGTCCCGGCTAGACAACGTCTAGCTATAAATTCAGGTCAGCGAATTGTCTATTTATCTTAAGAACTGATCTGAGACTGAGCCAAGACATTGTTGCCTTGTTAAATTTGTGAAAAGTACACTTAACTGCAAAAAAAAATGATCAAGATGGGACTAAATATTTAGCTTCAATATCACAATAAAGTAGACTAGGCCATTTTTTCTGTTTTAACTGCTGTGTCAGCAAATTCTGACCATGTGTTTTGAATAGCAACGGAAACATTTATGTTTCATAGGTAATTTATTTTTTAAAATATGACTAATATTTTTTTTTACTACAAACAATCGCCATTAATTGTTGGTTAGCCAACAAAGAAAAAATATCTTAACATGGTACGTACGTACGCAGGTGCGTAAAAATAATATGTTTACTAGATGCCCCAGCAAACGTTGTATTGCTATATAAGTTATTTCTCGTATCACTAAGGGGTAAGAAAAATAGATGTTGGCCGATTCTCAGACCTCAATATGCTCTCAAAATTTAATGAAAATCTGTCAAGCCGTTATGGAGGAGTACGGGAACGATAATTGTGACACGAGAATTTTATATATAGAGATATTACTACTATAAGAACAATCCTACTGTCATTGGTTAGACCTAAAAATAATAGTTCAGGTACCATTGGAAAGTTGTAGGCGAGTTGACGTCGGCAAAATCCACGAATTTGTTCGAACTTGAACACGTTTGCGCGGACGAGGTCGCGGGCATACCGCTAGTCAACCAATCCGGGTATCAAAGAACTTCGATTGCATAAATAATAATAAACCTTGTTTTTGTACGTATGTTTTGTTTCAAGTTACATACAATGAAAGCTTTTTCATACGTATATTTGTTCACGTTTTATAACTATTCACCATATAAACTTATCTCTACCCAACAGATATTCTGGAAGCGCATTGTTCGTTCATCGGCGAGTTAATGCTGAAAACCACAACTACATGTACATGAACAGTAGGTTCAGTGAAATTTTGAAAAGATCACACACTTTTGAATACTTACTTGGAAGCGCCTTTTCTTTTTTAAAGGTTTATCATCTTACATTTTCGGTATTTTGCAAACTCAGTTGTGACAATTAAACAACTAATTAATTTTATTTCCTACATAGTTTATTGACCCGACTGTAGAGAATAATGAATTTTGCTTAAAAAAATGTTTTGTTGGTGTCAGTGTTGAGATTCCAGCTGCATCTTCTGTGTCACGTGAGTTGTAGGTATTGTAAGTCCTGCGACTTCCAGCTCTAGCTTTATCAGGTGATTACAGTTGGATGTATTTTGGTTCCTACGCTGGCGTCGTTTAGTGGAAATTTAAAGCAACATAATTCTCTTATTCAGCTTTGCTTAAAAAAAGGATAGCAAAACCAACAAAAAATAAACACTGCGACCAACTGAGAAGCAACGCCACTTCAGAGAAATTTATCAAGCCCTTTAACTAAACTAACTTACTCGTTCTTTGATTAATTCGAAGTATGAATCGGAACTTTTGCACCTTATTCTATTACGTCACGAGTTTGTCCATACAAAGCCGAGGGATTATCGCTGTTTTAAAGAAGATCCTAGCGACCTACATTGCCGAGGCCTGACAGATTTCGTGTTTTTGCGGGATTTCAGGCTGTTGGGAGGAACCTCGTAGGAAGTAAAGAGATTGAAATTCATTTACTTACCTAATTTTTTTACAAAATAAGTAAGTGTTCACTTAACTTTTGGGTACATGAAAGGATACCATCTAAAAGCCTTACAGTCACCCTCAGGGGACTTTAAAGTTATGTAACAGAATCCCCATTTTACAAGATTTTTTTAATACAACAACTCTACTAAGACTCCGTGGTAAATAGCTTAAGCACTTGTGGTACAGATATCAGAATCAACAGTTGAATTACAAATAAACTTAAAAAAATACATATAACACCCAGACCAGTACAAACAGACATGTCCATACACACAAGTGTTTGTACAGTACGGGGATCGAACCCGCGACATCTTGATTAAAAGTCAACTTCTTGACCATTACACCAAAGTGGTCGTCATAATAAAATAAGTGTTCACTAAACTTTTCGATACATGAAAGGAGACCAACTAAAAGTCTTACAGTCGCCCTGAGAGGACTTTAAACTTTTGTAAGATGTAAGAGAATCCCCATTTTACTTCCTCTTCGTCTTTCGTGTCGGCAAGATGGGCTAAATTTTACTTGCCTAGGAAGCGGCTACCGGGTAGCCGTCTAGTTACTGACAAGTAAGTCCTCACGCGAGCAGGTGGTCGGGCACGCGGGACAGTTAATGAGGTGGGCCATGGTTTGCAGGGGTTCTCCACCTTCACAGCTGACGTCTGCGCTGCTTAAGTACCCCATTTTACTAGAATTGAGTTTTTCCTGTACCAGGTGTATGTCTGTTATGAAATCTTGCAATCTTTATACTCACTTCCCGTTGTCCAATTTAGCTGAAATTTTGTATACACGTTTGACTTACGTATTAATATTGAATGACGACCACTTTGGTGTAATGGTTAAGAAGTTGAATATTGATCTCCGCACTGTACAAACATGTGTGTGCATGAACATGTCTGTTTGTACTGGTCTGGGTGTTTTATGTATTTATTTAAGTTTATTTGTAATATCACTGTTGATTTGTAATATCTGTAATACAAGTGCTCAAGCTACTTACCACAGAGTCAGATCAATCTATGTGATGTTGTTGTTATAAAATAATCATTGATTATACACATTTTGATCATAAATGCTTGTTGAACAAAAATGTTTGTTACTTTAGTTCTTGTTACCAGCAAGACAAATAAGAACGTAAAGCTTTGCTTGATGTATCTGGGCCTTATTTCGCGCTCAACATTTATGATGAAATACAAATACAATACAATACAAATACAAATATTTTTATTGCCAATAAGATTATTGTTATTATACATATATAAGGTAGGTACCGAAAATATTTTACTATAGAATAAATTATTGTACAATGCAAATCATGTTATGCCAATAACAATACATTTAGCAATTAACTGTGGGCCCCACACTAGGAAATTCCTGTATCGTGGGCACCCGATGGTTCTTACAGGATTGCGACGGATGCAAGTGACTATATGTAACGAATGTATTGAAGATGATAAAGTGTGTATGTGCGCGTGTGTGCGAATGTGTTGTGTATGTGAGTGGATGTGGATGTGTAAATGTGTGCTTGTGTGTGCGCGAGTGTGTTTATGTAATTTCATGGGCGTATGAATCTGGAAAATGCGAACGCATATATTGGTGGGTACCTATATAACGTGCTTAATCAGGTCCTCTGTTTGTTGGTAAGACATGGACAAGAGCTTTGATGTTATTAAACTCTTGGCTTGTTTTAAGGTAAGGGCTTTAAAGTCACAAAATTTGGCTACTTTATTGTATACGAAAGGCAGCATGTGTGCAGGCAGTCGACGCGCAAAGGCAGTTTTTACTGCTACCGTTGGCACCCTAAGCGATCTTTTCCGGATTAAAGATGGGAATTCTACCGACCGCAGCACTTTACGGTGCATCTTTAGGCACGCTTTGAGGATGTAAAGTCGTATTTGTATTGCCTGATTTTAACATTTCCTTCATACTAGAACAGTCAACTTTTGCTATTCAATAACGATTTTGTTACGATTGCCGTTTAGTTTGGTCCAGCACGGAATACACCATAGATTAGTCCAGTCAAATAACATTTAAATAGCATCGTTAAAATACTGCAACGATATCGAAAGTTGAGTAAAATAAAATAAATATCTGATCTCAATGGAGGCGTGACGTCACGACGACGGCCGATGATTTATATAGTTTTAAAAAGTTTTCATCCACGTTCGTGGCGCTTGTCCAAAACGCGGGAGTTCCTTGGATAAGGACAGTTGTACATGGAAGTGTTGAAAAAATTATATAAGCTCTACAATGTGAAATTAAAACTCATTTAAATTAAATTGCCCGGCTGGCGAGAGGTGTAGGTTCGACTCCCGTTTTTGGCAGACCGATTTTTTCTTTAAGTGAGTATGTGTGTGTGTGTACATTGTAAAGCAATTTGTATTGTGCTAAGCAGCAGTGTCAACTCCTGTCTGTGTCATGTAAAATGAACACATGAAATTTTCATTTTTTTATTTCAAGCCTATCTCTAATAGCAAAGAACTTACAGCACAGTGTTTTACGTTTATGATAACGTTTTGAAAATAAAATACGAATGTACAATTGACTGCAACTCCATTCCATGCCATTCCATGAACTCATGTCATTCGACCTCGTCTGTTTGATGCTTTGTTTTTTGATTTTAAGAATTTTTCGCACTTTGCCATTAATGTGAACACACCTTTACACTACACGTAGTGTTCACGTGAAAACGCCGTGATCGGTCGTAGACACGTGAACGTCAGAAAACGTTCATGTATCATGACATGATGTAATATTATTGTATTCTTTGAAGCATATGATAAATGCTCTTACGTGAAATTCACGTTGCCGTTGGATGTCGGAAACAAATACGTAATTATTTATAAAAAAAACTTTTCAAAATGTAATAAAAGGTAAGGTAAAAAATCAATGTTTTCAATAATATATAGTACATATTTGTATGTATGTTAGTTTTTAAAGTAATTAATTTAATTTAGAGATGGGCCGAGTACTCGGTTAGTACTCGGTACTCGGCGTACTCAGTGGTTTTTTAATACTAGGTACTCGGCCAAATAACTCGGTTCAAGTGACGAGTACTCGGTTATGTAAATTTAAAAAATAGCATGTCTGGAATAAGTTTGCTAGGGTCCAACTGGAAGGATTAATGTATGTACCTAAATGACCACACACTTAAGGAATTGTGTTAATAGGAATTGACACACGCCCCTAATCTGGCGTTTGTCAATTCCTATTGGTTAATTATACGACAGCCAGGCCTCTGCGGTTCGACAAACTGTATGTAGTTCAAAGAACATATCATAAAATCAAATGTAGGTATTGCTGGCAGCGCGTTGCGGTCAGTTTGATCTTGTTTTAGGACCTCAAATTAAACCGGGTAACTCGGCCGAGTACTCGGTACTCGGCAAGCTTTAAAACGAGTAATACTCGGTACTCAGTACTCGGTTAATCCACTACTCGGCCCATCTCTAATTTAATTTAATTATAAATCTGTTTCCTGGTACAAAGAATTGATTTATTGTACTTGTTATTAAATAAATAAAATTTTAATAACGGATTCAAAACCTTGAGAACAATAATGCCCAAAGCTACTCGTTACCCTTGTATAGACTTACTAAAACATATAGCATACGAAAACCAGCGTATCTACCCACCTCTATAATTTCCACGTTCCCTATAAACATACAGGGTGACGTCACGCAATCAGACGGCATTGAGCTGATTGGAACACGCATGCAAATGTGCTGCCTTTGATCTCTCAACCTTTATAATCACTGGAACATGATGTATAAATAACACGATCAGTTCAGGGGTCGTTAAGTTCTGCTGTTGAAAGTACGGTAGGTAAACACCTTTTTTACTTCATAACTTTTTAAGGTACAAAATGAATTGAGTTTTTTTTTAATTGATATGAAAACAATAATAACAAAAAAAATAGCACGTTAAAATCAGCACGGCGACAATAGGAAGCACGACGCTTCATTGCTCATTCTGCTTTTAAAAAAGACAACCCCAAAAATCTTGAAATGTAGAAATGATAAAACATTAAAAATTTGAATTCCGAACGAACTCGGACCAAAGTTTTCGCGTGAGGAATACGTTGTTATGGTTTGATTTTTTTTTGCGTCGGGGACAACGAATCATGTTTTTTTTTTAATTTTTAGCTTTAAGATTTTTATTTATAAAACAGTAAATTGAAATTGAACTTTCAACACCAGTCTGTGTATTACTGCTTGCTTTGACAATTCTTTTGCTGGTGCTTAGCTGATACTATCAATTTTGAGATATGTATTGGACATTGGGAACAATACTTGTTGGCATTTTCAGGAGTATTTAAAAAAAAACCAGTAGCACATGAAAAAGTGTGTTGTAATTTGCTTAGAAATGTGTATCATAAGTCACAGTCTTATTTTACACCAGCGCAAATACTCACTATCCAAGTACGAGTATTATCCCAAAGATTCTGCAGCGCAGGTATTTTGTGTTTGAGCTTGCCCAACAGAGTCCACTTTAAATATTTACATACCAGCATTCATGTATCATGTAAGTAACCAGCGCATCGGGCTACACATTCCCGTTGCAAAATCACCGCTATTACAACTGCTTAAAACGCCCCAGGGATAAGCTGGATGTGCTGTCGTATGTACATATCGTGTAGGTACGTCCCACCGAATGCAACAGGCAAGATAAATGTAGTACAGATGACGGCACAACAAGCTATATACTACAGTCCCTTAGACAGTTGTAATACGTGCTATTTTCTAACTGAAATGTATAGAATGGTATGCAAGAGAGTTTACCAAGCTTCAAATAGGGTTGTCGACGGAGTGATAAATAATTATTTATTTATATCGTTGCAAGGATTCTTTGGAAAACCCTTTCGCTTCTGTTCTGTTGAAATTTCATAAAACATGAGAGGATGTCGGTGTTTGAGGAGAGTAAGAGGTTATCCCTAAAGAAAGTCTGATTTATACTTGAACAGTGGTATGTAGGAGGACGCCTTTTTATGTGCAAATATGACGTAATTTTTTACGTAATGTCATCTCATTACTATACCACCACCTAGTTTTGTCACAAAAATGAAAGAGATATAGATAATAAGTGAGCTCTTCGGCGGCTAATCTCAACAGAGATCAGCCAATTACACGAGAGATAAAATAGTACACAAGTGTGAGCGCAATACACAGGTGCTCTCTCTGTTCCTTCACTTTCAAAGTTCGGCGACCGGAAAGAGGTCAGTAGCGGGACCAAAGGCTTAACGTGCTTTTCGAGGCACGGGGGTGTATAACACCGCCAACTACCCGACTCTGAGCTGTTTTTGAGAAACTCATGGCAAAAAATCTCAGAAACAATTTTGGCTCGACCTTTGATTCGAACCCAGGACCTCTCAAGGAAGAATGCCACTACACCAAGGAGGTAGTCTCATTAATATATACCACAAGTGGCCGCCTGCGACTTTGTCTTTAAAACCCTTTATCTTCACAATGCTTTATGTGTTATTATAGCCTATGTGTTATTCTGATGGATAAGGTATCTCTCATCTCATCTCATCAGCCTATATACGTCCCACTGCTGGGCACAGGCCTCACCTCAACTATGAGGTGGTCCGAGCCATACTCCACCACGCGGGCTCAGTGCGGATTGGTGGAGGGGTGTATTTGTAAGGTAAGTGACCAACCTTACTGTCAGATGTTATTAAGCCGCCCGAGGGCCTCTGACCAGGCTTAACGACTAATATCTATCGATATTAACCGGGACCAACAGTTTAACGTGCCTTCCGAAGCACGGAGATGCTTGTAAATAGACGTCACTTAAATGGTCAGAATGGTCACCCATCCCAAACATGACCGCGCGCGAGGTTGCTTAACTTTAAGTATCACTATCAAAGCGCTGCAACCACTGCGCCACAAGCACGACGGATAAGGTATATTCTAGTAAAATTTCATTAATATTCATTCTGTAGTTTTTACGTCAAAAAATAGATTGCCTAGTAGGTTGATCCTGCGCCTGATCTCTCTCCGGTCATTTCGGATTGCCGTCTCACCGAACTTTGAGAGTGATGGAACAGTGAGTGTACCTGTGTATTGCGCTCACACTTGTGCACTATAATATCTACTGCGTAGTGGGCTGATCTCTAATGAGATTGGCCGCCGTGGTCAAAATCGGGCAGGAGAACTATAAAAAGATATATAAATGCGAATTTCCCGATCTCTCCAGCCCTAGGCAGCACGCGTGGGCGGTACCTAACTCACCTGGAACCCGATACTTAGTCCCGGAATTCCCGGAGTCGGCATCGGGATCCGCTCATGCGACAAAATTCGCTTTTGATCTCGTACACGCAATTATTTGGCAAGTAGGTTAGTAAATATGCGACCTCGTTAGGGCGAGATGCAAAAAACATTGTCATAATATAATATTACAATATTCAATGTTAATAACCGATTTTAGATTAAATAGATCGTTCGCTCTTGACATCATTCTCCCTCACAGAGGTAAAGAAGATGTCGACGAATTAGCGAGCTTACCCAGAAGGTGCCTATTGACTTTCGCTTTGAATGAACTCAAGCGATGACGGATCGCTACTATTCCTAAATATAGCCTATGTTTATCAGGGATAATGTAATCGATTTCGAATGGTAAAATATTTTTTTAAGTCCGTATGTCTGTGACTGTTACTCAATCACGCCTAAACTACTGAACCAATTTGCATGAAATTCGTTATGAAGATATTTTGATGCTTGAGAAAGGCCATGGGCTACTTTTATCCGCGGGAAAATGATGCATTCCCAAAAAAAATTAAGGGAAAATTAAGGTGAAGGCGTCGTAAGGCGATCGCTTTTTTAAATATATAAAAATGAATTTCTGTTCGTTAGTCTCACTATAACTCGAGAACGGCAGAACATTTGAATGATTTTAGCCTTGAAATATTAGTGGAAGTCCAGGGAAGGTGTAAACGATGAGAAAATATTAATAAATTGCGAAAACAACGGGCAGGACCGAGTCTGCCTGGTCCACTAGTATTATTTTATTATTAAGTGTAGATAAAACATGTTAAATGATTTAAGATTTAATCCAAGAGTAGAGAGTAAGTCGTCGATGATCAAGGAGATGCCTACACACTAGATGCTTAACACTAGATTTTAAGATTTTTATAGATTTCATTGTTCTGGTGCAACTGTTTTAGTATTTAATAAATGCGGGTGGCATTTTATAATGTCAAATAATTGATAAGTACACCTCATCCATCCACAGAATCATTTCTTCACATCATACATACTTCGGGTAGCTAAGAAACTCAAGCTACAACAAAAAAATCGGATAATTTATTTATTAAAAAAACTTCTGCACAAACTTGTGTACAGCGGCGGACTTAATGCCGGAGGCATTCTCTGCCAGTCAACCACAGGTGATGACCAGACAGTTTTAGGTGAAATCCCTTTATGAGTGGCATTCCACACAATCACAGCACACTACGTTTTCGGCCATATTTTCGACTCATTAGTTGTAATTTTTACAATTTTTTGTCGCTTTCAAAAAATTCATCATCACGAAACGTCGAAATTTATCTTTCTGTGGGTTCGCGGTGATCCAGCACATAATTTATAAGGCCGGAATTGTATATAAGTAAGCGATATTTATTGCGGGAATCTGGTGTGATAAAAGCCTCGTATTCGATTGTTCGGTTAATACAGTTTTGCTTGAATAAATAATGCAAATGCATTTCCATAATTGCATTGCGTCACTTTATGAAAGCTTTTGAACACGACGTTTAATAAACTATATTAAAAATTTATTAATATATTACGAGATTATGCATTTTGAATAACAATTTATGTAAAGTATTTATATACATATTTTTTTTCAGAATGTTTTTTTTACTATATGTAAATATGTTCATAGCATGTAAAAATATCTATCAGATTTTAATAAGACACTTAGGCATCAAACCTATTTCCCACAACTCCACCCACAGTTTGCGTAAGAAACTTTCAGATCAAATTAGCATAAAGACTACTCCACAGTTTTTTGTTCTCATTGACGGGCTGCATAATTTTGTCCGGTGCAGTGTCTTGCTTTTTTTTCTCGCGAATCCAGCTTTGGCTACTCTCGGCGAGTTGTTATTTAAAACAAACATTTTTCTGAGCACTTTGTTTTTTTTTTCGTGAGAATTTGCATTATGTTCTGGTAAAGCTTGTTTCCGTACAATTTGCTTTGTGACTGTGATTTTTAAGTTTTCCGACTGGTTAAATCCGTAAAAAAAGATTCCTTTCCCAAAATAATGGTTGGCTACAGTAGTAAATAATGGAAGTACAGTTAATTTGTAGAAGCAAACTGGGCAGGTTTTATGTATAGTACCATTCCATTTACCATTCCAATATATTTTTAGCAAAGCTGAAAAAGAGGATTATTTTGCTTTAAATTTCCACTTAACGACATACGCAGGTACCCAAATACGTGTACATTAAACTGTAACCACCACTAGAGCTGGAAGTCGCAGGCCTTACAGTACAACTCACAACGTGACACACAAGATGCACCTGGAATCACAACACTGACACCAACAAAACACTCGACGCGTTTCGCCACCACACGTGGCATCCTCAGGAGATGTTGTCGCTTTGACAGTCTACGAGCGACAGCTTTAGTCATGGATTTCCGCAAAGTAACGCCTGATTTCATCAACTATATTTCTAGCAAATAAATGTTTGAGTTTAACGCTAACCTTTATTTAGCATGTCTAACGTTAACAGATAATAGAAAACTATAGAGCTAGAACAGTAACTTTATATTTAGATAAACAAGAATTTTAAAAGCCGTTCGAGGTTAATGACCGAATTAGTCTAATCAATGACACATTGTTGACAGGTGTTGCATATTTGTCTACCTATTATTTAAAAAAGTATTTTCAGCCAGCGATAAACATACAATGATCTGAATTGTTGGAAACCGAATTCTTGTGTTTGAGTATTATGCAAACGTGATTTTTGTTTTCAAAATATCGATAATGATGCAACATAAGATTTTTAGTTCTAACAAAACCAATAACATCACGATTGTGTTGTGATTCACAATCAGAATATGATAAAAAATATTATGCCTGCGCAGACTATAAAACTTTTTTACTGTACAAAAACTAGTGGAAACTCCCCCATCAATACGCAATAACAGTCCAACGCAAATCCCGAACTGTCGCCATTACTTTCCAATTCTGATGTAACACAGTAAAAATAATGATGGATCAGTAAGCACAGTTTTTACAAGATACTGCAGAATTATAAATACCTTGCTTCTATTTCCCGAATGATGCAATGGCACGGATAGATGAAAGTCTGTGGATGATAGCAGGCTAAAACGGGATAAGTGCTGCTTGCAAGCAGTCGATCTGAAAAACTATTTGATTCCTATTGATAAACCTATTTGAATGATCTATTGACAAAGCTTTTGTTCAGATGAAAGATACGTCTTATTATCACAATTATTCCACAGGAACCCTATTTTTCTACCTAGTCAATTAGCCTAATAACAAATAATTAAATAAACTAGACATACTGTTGGAATGATACCATGTTTTAGGAAAATACACACAGTGAGTTTGCATCTTGTTTCACACAGCATAAAGACTGAAAACACGGAAGATAAGATAAGATATTATGATGACGATGAAGTACATCAAACTTATATTTAACAGCAAAACTTTTTTAAAATCCATAATACCCTTAGACTACTTCACTACATAGTATAAAACAAATAGCTTTCCGCGTCTGTCCCTGTCTGTAATATATGGGTATGTATGGATTTTGATGCGGTTTTTAATGGATAGAGTAATTCAAGAGGTAGGGTTATATAAATACTTGTATTAACATGTATAATATATAACAAAAACCGAATCGTACGCGAACGACGCCACTGGCGGGAAACCTACTTTGAAATAAAGAGTTACTGATTCATTTATACACTGTGGCCTAAACGACCATAAATCAGCATATTTCACGTCCGAGCTGACCATTCGCGACGATACAACGGGTTATTGGAACTGTTCTGAGTGGACCATATGTTGACAGCTCACAGATTACCATGGGTCACTGAAAAAGTTTAGGATGACTACTACGAGTATCATAAATAAAATACCAAAACTTTTATCAGTTTTTATGAAAAAAAAAAACAATGTTAGTTCATCGAAATCGCTGTCTGTGATTCGCGGAAAAAAGGCAAAAAAGATATTGTCGTAACAGTAAAATTGAATACGATCACTTTGGTGCAATGGACAAGAAGTTGTCATTACCAAGAGGTCGCGGGTTCGATCCCCGTACTGTACAAACATTTGTGTGCATGGACATATCTGTTTGTACTGGTTTGGGTTTTATATGTATTTATTTAAATTTATTTGTAATACCACTGTTGATTCTGATATATGTAGGTAACACAAGTGCTTTAGCTACTTACCACGGAGTCAGATCAATGTATGTGATGTTGTTCTATATTAATTTATTTATAATTATCTCTTTGTCTGTTGTTGCTACGCTAACTACGTATCGGAAATCAGTGCTCTGCGACCAGAGACAGCAGAGTAACAGCCTTCTTCCAACCCCCGACGAAGAAAAGGTGTGTTGTAAGTTTGACCCCTATGTCTGTTTATATGGTGTTTGTGTGTGTGTGTGTGTGTCTGTCACATCGTAGCTCCCGAACGGATGGACCGATTTCAAAGCTTTTTTTTATTATTTGAAAGATAATTTGATCTACTATATTATTATAAAACTAGCTGACTCGGCAAACGTTGTTTTGCCATATAAATTTCAAGGGTGGACAACCCTTATCACTAAGGGGTATGAAAAATAGATGTTAGCCGATTCTCAGACCTACTCAATATGCTCACAAAATTTCATGCGAATCGGTCAAGCCGTTTCGAAGGAGTACGGGAACGAACATTGTGACACGAGAATTTTATACGAGTATATATAGAGACTAGCTGTCCCGGCAAACGTTGTTTTGCCATATAAATGTTAAGGGTGGACAACCCTTATCACTAAGGGGTATGAAAAATAGATGTTAGCCGATTCTCAGACCTACTGAATATGCTCACAAAATTTCATTAGAATCGGTCAAGCCGTTTCGGAGGAGTATGGGAACAAACATTGTGACACGAGAATTTTATATATATACGTATAGAGATATATAGTGATTAGCTATGGCTGATCAAACTCCTTCTAGCCGTTGAATTTCACCAGCAGTTTCTGGCTCATTTGGTTTTTTTTTTTAAATATGAAGACACAGTTTTATCGACTGACGACCGCTTGGTGCAGTGGTCGACAGGTGGGACTTCGAAAATCATGGGTCGCGGGTTCAATCCCCGCACAGTACAAGCATAAGTGTGCATGAACATGAGTGTTTGTACTGGTCTGGTTGTTTTCTATGTATAATATGTATTTATTTACAAAAAAAAAGGTATTTAAGTATATTTATCCGTTGTCTAGTACTCATAACACAAGCCTCGTAGCTTAATTTGGGACTAGAGAGTTGGTGTGATTGTTGTGAAATATTTATTTATTATTTATTATCAGATGTTTTAAGAATTCGTGAGTTTACCCTCACCATAGTAAGGGTCGGTAGGCATAATTCAATACGGTTTGATTTATGATACGAAGAGTGATTTCTCATTGTTACGTCCGAATCATTTTTCTGTGTGCTTACTCTACATGACTCGCAGTCCTAAGGCCGTACGTCGTAACGTTTTGTTTGTATTTTCAGTTCTAGCCGGCGCGTTCGCACGCACGGTCAAGCTTGTAAGAGTGACAGGGATGGCAACATCCGAAACTACAGATAATGGCTTTAACAGTAGGGGGGCTATGATGGAAGCCAACAAAATAACCGAGTAGGGTTGCCACGTGAATTATGACGGAGAAGAAAAATATTTTAGGGTTGTCGATGGTGTTGATTGGCAATATGGCGCTGAGAAAAGAACCATGGTGGAACACACACATGGTCACAACCATAACACTTATTCATAATTGGATCGCTTTGGTTTCGTTTTATCATGTAATCATGATGACGCAAAACTAAATCTTCTACAGCACATTTATTTCGTGTCAGTTACACCTGAAGTAGTCAAGAATGGAGGAAGTGTGAATTACGTCATTTGTGACGCACTTTATACGAGATAAATTAAAGATCAGCTCCTCGAGTATCACGAACAAAGAAGACGAACTGGAATTATATTATTCATTTATTTAAAACTTCTGCACAAACTTGTGTACAACGGTAGACTTACCGCCGGAGGCATTCTCTACCAGTCAACCACAGGTCCAAGCAGAGAACATACAGGCGGTGCGCATACAGAGAATAAAGAAAGATGAAAAAAAAAAGTATATTTGTGTAAAGTTAATCATCAAATAAATATACATATAAAGGAAAACTGACTGACTGAACTAACTACATAACTCAATAAAGGAGTAAAAAGGGGGGAGAAGTTTGTGTAAAACTTCGTCAGTTATGAAGTTAAATAAATAGGTACATACTCGTATTTATATTTAGGTACATAGTCAAAAATAATGAATGACGAGTTTCAGGATTATACTTAACCTTTAAAGGGGTAAAAAAGAGCGGCAAAGTTTGTATAGAACCACGTCATGTAATATGTATGCGCGAACAAAGTCGCGGGCGGGCCGCTAGACTAAATATACAATGTGTTAATTTTACACTTGATCAAACGAAATATGCAGATACTAGATAAGAAATAATCGGTTAAAAAAATAAAAATAAAATATGAAGTTTTTCAAAAACATTTTAATTAATTTTGGTAAAATTCCCATCTTTCGGTTTGAAATTATTATCTCATTAAGTAAACGGTGTATTTTTTTCAAAGTAGTTTTATTTGTAAACTTGAAGATTTACTAGCAATAATAATTAAAAAATACATACAATTCTGAGCAGAAAATTTTATAAAAATTAATAAAATATTTTATCGACAAACCGATGGTATTCATTGATGATTATAATTTTAAAACTAAAAGAGATAGAACCCATGTTTTTTGGAGAACTTGTAGAGTAAATCATACAATTTAACAAAACATGCTAAAAATGTTACCTCAATGTACTAGTTTTGAAGTTACATTTCAAAAATAAAAAAATAAGCATTTTTTGACAAAAAAAATAATTTATTATTATTATTTTAATTTTTCTACTCAGAATAGGCGTGTCGACAGTATGACATTATCAAAGATTTAATGACTTTAGAGGAAAATACACATTCAAAGGATTTAAAAAACTGATTTAGTTTTATTTAAAAAATTGAGATTAATAAGATTTTCAATAAAATAAAAGAGTAAAATACTACAATCGGCCATTTTGACTGAAACACCAATCAGAGCGCAAAACGTCATACTTATGTAAGCATCACTGTGTTTTGATTACCTTACATACTGATTGCGCGTTACGATTGATATTATATTTGTTTTTGTGAATTATCGACTTTACAACACGAATTTATCTATAACGATGGAACCAGGCTTTGTTAAGGCAAACAGTGCAAATTTGCCCAGGATCGATTTATTGATGTTGGGCGAGTTCCTTGCAACAAATAAAGAATTTTGCTCTTCCGAATTTAGAAATGTGAAAACTTCTTTGTAAGTATATTTTATTTGTATTTTTCTTTAACACTAGATACAAATATGACTAAGTAGCAATCAGACTCGTTTTAAACTCGTAGAAGTTTATTTTGTTTTACTTTTATAGGTTATTTTTACAACAAACTTTTCTTTGTTTTTGAGTTTAGCTCCCTTACAGTAGGTATAGGTATGTTTGCTACACCAGTTATTAACTAACAAAACGAGAAAATTTGTATAACTTGATGGGTTACTATTAACATCATGTTTGATTTTAAATGGTGATGTAGAAACAGAATGTAGATACGGCTTCAAGGGTGAGGTCATCTGATTCACCAAATTAACTTTCGTTTGGTTAGCTTTACTTCTAAATGTTTTACATATGTGTACTTGAATTGCTTTATGCAACATTCTTGGTGGTACTAATTGCGGAACTTCTTCAACAATCTGCTCAACTGTAAAACAAATGTTTTGTTATTGAAGTGCAATGTTATAATTATGAACACAAATAGAAAATTACAAGGTTACAAAAAAATCTATGAAGTTTTATAGCCAGTATAAAAGAATGACTCTCAAACATAGATCATTTCTTGAGATTTGTACAAAGGGATGCGGCTTGTTTAAGTATTAAAAACCTCTTTATTACTGAACTAGAAGAAAAAACAATAGCATCTGTATGTCAGAAAATATGTATGTCTTTTTGATCTCAATTAATGGAGAAGTAAAGATTATATTTTCTTTATGTTATTTTGCGATGAGTCCTAAGTGCAGTAACTGAATTAACATTCTAATAAATAAGTTAGTAAACTATACCTGAACTACAAGATGCAATTTCTTTTGAACTTGATGGCCCTTCAACTATAGTACTTTCTTCAAATTGCTTTTCACACTCTCCAAGAATCATCATCCTTCGTTTTTTAGCTATATAGGGTCGCTCCGTTGTGTTAGATGTGTGTGTTTTCCTGTCTGGTTGGCAAGTAAATTTTGTGGGCATACATCCCGGTTTCATACGTACTTGCGATACCGACCCCATCACATGGTATTCCATAAAATTTTCCATGTCATTTGGAAACTGAAAAATGCAAAGTTAACAATTAGTATTGATGATAAGAATTATAACCAAGACTAACACAAACATTACCTCAATAAATGACTAGTTATTCCATAGCCTCTACTTTCAAGTATTTCACGTCAAACAAACATTATAATAAATTAAAAATCTATCAATACATGATGATAACATACTCACATCAAAGTGATCTTCACAGAAATAAAGTGGTGAATTTGTCGTTACATCGTTCGGGTTTCGCCGTGCAAGCTTTAACCATTTATCTCTTACTATTTTCTTGTATGGGACATGTACAAACACCTTGTTGGGTGTCGTTATTGATGTATTTTTGCACTGAGGCACTGCACACCACTTATAAACTTTAGAATTCATTTTTAACACAAAAAATACGCAGTGTTTGTTTACTTTGCTGTCTAGCTGCGCGTAAACAAATTTCACGTTTACGTAAGTATGACGTCACATACGACGCCATGACACGGCGAGCTGTTTTCGCGCAATATTTAAAAATGATTATAAAAATGGCTTTAAATTTCCAAAATCTTAAATTTATTACCGAAATAAAGGTTTTGTTGTAAACAGTAGATGGTTATCTGCATTACGGAAGAGGATTTCAAAATCTTTCGCCTTGCCTATTGTATGTATTTTTTAATTTTTATTGCTAGCTTATCTGTCAAGCTTACAAATAAAACTACTTTGAAAAAATACACCGTTTACTTAATGAGAAAATAATTTCAAACCAAAAGATGGGAATTTTACCAAAAATAAAAAATTAAAATGCCTTAGTTTTTGAAATAGTTCACATATATTTTTTTATTTTTTTTTACCGATAATTTCTTATCTCGTATCTGCACATTTCGTTTGATCAAGTTTAAAATTAACACATTGTATAAAACTCAAGGTTAAATGTCTGACTGACTTTCATAGTGATCTATCAACACACAGTCTAACCACTGCACTGATCGGGCTAAATTTAGCATGCAAGTCGATGTTATAACAAAATCCGCTAAGAAAGGATTATGATGAATTTTACCCCCAAAGGGGGTAAAATAGGGGATGATCTTGATCGTCTCCTCAATAGTTGCATTCGGTTTATCTTCGGCCTTCGTAAATACGATCATGTTCCCAGTTACAGAACACGACTCAATTGGCTCCCTATTCGTCAGCGTAGAGACACCAGAATTCTGTGCATCTTATACACCATTCTCAATAACCCTTTGTCACCTTCGTATCTTAGAGATATGTTCACATTCCTCTGTGACACTCATGACCGTGCTCTTCGCTCCTCAGACAATCTCCAGCTGGCCACACCTGCTCATCGCTCATCGTACGTCACAAAGTCGTTCACTGTGGCGGCAACGCGACTGTGGAACTCACTACCCATGGATATCAAAAGATCAGACTCGAAGTTGTCGTTCAAGAAAAAATTTCGAAGTTTTCTAAATTAATAAATTGCATATATATAAATATTATTATATATATATGTATATATTATCCATATTAATTAATTGATATTTATTTTTGTATATTATATTATAATTTAATATTTACTTTTATGTATTGATATTATATCTATATATAAAGTTAATTTATTTTTGCGTTATTAAACACTTCCTTTCTTATATAATTTTCACTGCACCCATTGCCTTCTTTATGCATGACCTTGAGGTTGACTGGCAGAAAATGCTTTTAGCATTAAGTCCACCCTTTGTAGATTTCTTGTGCAATAAAGTTTTAAATAAATAAATAAATAAAATAAAATGAAAGTTTGTATGAAACTTTTTCATTTTTAAACCGATTGAGCTGTGAGTCTGCATGCAAATAGCTACTATGACGCAGGCATACCCAAAGAAAGGATTTTGATAAATTCTACCCTAAGGGTATAAAATAGGGGATGAAAGTTTGTAAGAAACAAGGTGAAAAAAAACTTATGTCCACGCGCACGATGTCACGGGCGGCTGCTAGTGCCTAAATATTTTTAAACTACCTCAGAACAAGATTAACGACATTAACTTGTTTGGATGGAGTCCAAACATAAATGTTGTATTAGAACTGTAGTTTGTACATAGCATTTGTTTGTAGCTACAACCTTAATTATTTGTTTTTATATCATGTTGCGATATTATTTCTTGACCGGCGGTTACCTACTGCTTTATCAGGACAAACTATGAATTAAATATAATCTTTCATTCGTCATTTCATCCAAAAAAGTCATTTTAGCTGAAAAAAAGGTATGATTTTTAGAAAAAAAAAACAGAGAAAAATTATATGCTTTCAATTTAATGTAAATAAAATATGTCATCATCATCATCATTATCAGCCAAAGGACGTTCGCTGCTTCCCCACAGTTTACCACATCGACCGATAACAAGCGGTCTGCATCCAGTGTGATCCTGCGATCTTCACAAGGTCGTCTGTCCATCTTGTCGGTGGACGTCCTACGCTGCGCTTTTGGTCGAAGGGTCTCCAATCCAGAACTTTTCTGCCCCAACGGCCATCAGTTCTTCGCGCTATGTGCCCTGCCCGTTGCCACTTGAGCTTACTGATTCTCGAGGCTATGTCCGTTACCTTAGTTATTCTACGTATCTCCTCATTTCTGATTCGATCTCTTAAAAATAAATATGTCCGTCAATATTATTTAAACCAAGAATACTCGTATATACTATACTGCTGTGCCGTTTCTATGAAAAATCTATTTAGAGGTTTACGAGTAAAACTAGATATTAAGATGTTCTGGTCAGTGATAGTCGAATGACGAGCACGCATCGGTATTTCAATGGCAGGAAATCGATTCGGTATTGAACCATTTAGAACGTGAATCAAGCTAATAAATGTTTTCTGATGAATAAAAAGTACTGAGAAAAACAAAATACGCTGTTTTTAAAGAAATTTCAAACTTTTAATGTTTCGTTATGTGTATGTGAGTAACTAATGTATTTTCATCAAGAAAAGATATTAACATTGAATGTATAAAAGTTATGTGAGTAACTAATGTATTTTCATCAAGAAAAGATATTTATTTTATAGTTATAAAATCAATTAACATTGAATGTATAAAAGTTGAATAATAATTTACCTATTTATTTATAATTTATCTTAAATCGTGAAAAAATGAGACAGTTGAATTAAGCCATGGTGACGACACATTGTATATTCCACACAAATTCTATATATTATATATATATACCAAAACGATGCGTTTTTGACTAGATTTCTTTCCTAGAATTACGCTGTCAAAAAGCATCGCGTTTCTGTCACTCCACTTGTGTGACAATGATATTGTCTTAATAATGAGCTTTGTGAAACGTGAAAGTAGCTATTTAGTCTGTTTAAGCTGCTATTTGTATATTATATTCCATGCAATAGACGCAACCAAACCGCTTTAAACCGACATCTGATTCCCGCTAAAACAGCTCCACAGCTTTTAAATTTTAAAACTAAAATTTGCATTTGAAAACGTGTTGGCTTCACGTTGGCGTTTGATTGAAAAAGTTTGATTGAAAAGTTGAGGGAATGCCCAGGTGGACTCGTGGAGTGATGCAAGCACGTTACAATGCAACTTTGAATGAATTTTCCATTGCCAAAGTTATATCTGCATGCTGTAAAATTACACTTGTGGATTTCACATTTGCATGCTTTTGAATATGGGTAAATAGAGACACTTTGTCATTGATTACGATCAATATTTATTTGTACCCACCCTATTTAATAGCAAATAACAATTTGAATTTGAATTTTGCATTCGCTTTTTAAGCCTGGTCGGAGGCCCTCGGGCAGCTTAATAACATCTTACAGTAAGGTTGGTCACATATCTTACAAACACTCCTCCACCAATCTGCACTGAGCCCGCGTGGTGGAGTATGGATCGCACCACCTCATAGTTGAGGTGAGGCCTGTGCCCAGCAGTGGGACGTATATAGGCTGATGATGAATTCACTTTCCAACGGCGTGTGCAACATACTAATAATTATCATTGAAGCTTGTGTCTCAATATTGTTTCAGTTCCGTACCCCCGACGTATTCATCTTAATACACCATTATCTGAGTACACCAGTACTGATACTAATAAGAATGTAGATGTGCTCCTAAAAAATGTGATGTGCACATATTTTCGACAATGCTGCAATATAAGTAAAAATTTATCTATTACGTACCCAAAGCCAAAGTATTCCTTGAAAAATCCACGCGTAACGAAATCGTGTTTTTTTCTTACTTAAAGCACAAGCCCCTATTAAAAGATTACATGCTTTGTCAACTCATTTCAATCATCAAATGAACTTAAAAGCTTTAATTTTAACTAAAAGCTTTCGCAAATCGCACGAGAGCGTTTCAGATCAAAAATACCGTCGGCAAATCTCGAAAAACGTTCCGTCAAATTCTTCTACCGGTAACTTTTAAAGTAACAAATGCGTCCGCCCTACCTCGCCCTGTCCTTTACCCCCCAAAAAAGGTAAATAAACACGACAACTGTCGCATACCAAATGTCGGTACCAAAACCATTTAGGTGGCATAGAAATCGTGACCGGAATGGAATAACGTTCGTCTAAATACCACGTCAAATTATAAATCAGACGCTCAATGCTTTATAGGCAAATTGAAACTTTCTTTGTACCGCCTACATAAAAGAGGGAGTGTCATAAGTTTGACCCCTATGTCTATATATGTTTGTGTTGTTGTGTTTTGGTTTGTGTCCGGCTGTGGCATCGTACATTCCGAAGGGATGAACCGATTTCGAAGTGTTTTTTTTTAATTAGTAAAATAATTTAATCACGCTGGTTCTTAGCTATGGTTGAAGCTGCTTTCCTGGCGCATGTCAAGGAGTTTTAAATTGTAGTTTTATGATTATTGCAAATGGTTGGCCGCAATCTCACCTAACGGCAGAAGACTAGGAATAAAGCCGAGGATGGACCTAGTTCAACGAAAATTCACCCGTTCAGAATAAGCTTCGCAAACTTATTTTGCATACAACTACTTACCTGTTACGCTGCACTGTGAAAATATGGTGACTGATTAAGTAGAAACGACAATTTATATCAAAGCCCTTTGAACGCGTGGTCCGACTGCTTTGTCCGACCAATTGGACCAAGTGTTTTTTTCCTGTTGTACTACAAGGAATCGCGATTCCGCTTCGTTCGACTAATCGGACCATGTAAACTTTCTGCCTGCTTGTGTGGTAAATCCGGCGTTTCATGTTTCTTGTTTCTTGTTTTTTTTTTAGTTTTGTCTCCAGGCGTTTTCCACAACAGACCGACGAAAATAAAATATCATCGCAAAAACAAATGAACATTCAAATAAAATGACTGTCAGAAACTATTAAAAATAATAGTTTAAATAAACTTAAAAAAAAACACAGGCTAATTAAAAAAGAGAAATTAATTTCTGAGTACACGGAATTTATATTACAGTAGAGTAAAAAGCGTGAGCTTGGTATAAATATATTCATACAGCTGTAGTACTTAACAATAGTCGGTTAATATTAAGCCCATAACGAGAAACGCGTTCTGTTTCGACTTTCAATTCAAACCATGCACAACTTTAGGTAGGTACCCACCACATGCCAACATATTCACCACAGGCCAGACAAACTCCAGCCAAACTAACTGCAGTTAAATCCAGTGCTCAATCAGCTGACACAGTGACCCGGCTTAGCTAGTTATCGCACCAATTAGCCCACGACCCACAGGTGGGCAAGGATTAGCCGTGAGCCGGCGAATTCGTGTGATTTATCGTCCGCGTTTAACCTTAACCGGAGATTTGTTAATCGGACTTAGTGTCTTTACATATGTTGTGGTGCAGTGTTGCTGTGTAATGTTAGGACATCTGGAGACTTATAACAAAACTCAGCTGAACCTCAACCTCAATCAGAGTGAAACTGCCCAATTGTGTCATTATGTAAATAGCTATATTCCAAAATGTTGACAGCTAAGCAAGCATTGACAATGTTTATAAAAAATAGATTACTTAATATGTATGTAATTACGAAATTTCTACTTCATAGCGACCGTGGATTTGCAATATATTCTTCGAAATCAAAGTTTTAGTTAAAAAAAAAAAACTGCTGAGATATCAAAATGTGTTATGGCATTTAAGCATCGAGTACTAACTGATATCATGATACATAATGTTAATAAAGATTATCGTCATCCTATATTGATTACCATGTTCATGAGCCCACAAATATAAGTTCTATATTTGGTTGTCATGTCATGCTATTACATTATTTTGTGACATATTATTATAACGTGATTGACTGTACCAAGTTTATAACTTTAAGAAACACATTACAGAGAGAGAGCATTAGTACTTGTTAACTAATCAATACCAGCACAAAGCGTTAGTTTGCTAACGGATATCAGGCGTGTGACAAACAGTCACTTAATGTTCATTAGCGATGTTGGTTGAACCGGCCCCGTGTGGTCATCAGCGGTTAGAACATTATTTGCCACCAAAAATGGTTTGCACTGCAAATATATGAGGTTGTGTCAGTTATTTTGGTCTTGTCTTGCTACTTTGGGACATTTCTTTTTCTGGCCTGTTTTTTCTTAGTTTGCTCATTGGTTTTATCGGGATTTTGATGATGCAGATAATATCTGCGATAAAAAAAAATTGTATTATAATATATATATTTTTGTATTTGATAGATCTACTGTGTAGATGGCATAATACTAGTTCTTTGGCCATGTATGAATAGAAGCGCTCTAAATTGTTAGTGAACCATGTACTAATATTATCTGTCTATGTTTATAAAGAAGAGTACGTTCTGAGATGTAATTAGTTCGCACTTGGCTTGTCAGTAAGTTCCTACTTCGGAAATGATTACATTGCAAAATTTGAAAAAACCAATTTCGCAATTCTTTCAAGTTTCACGAAACCTCAGCTAAACAAATTTTTTTTTATTTTTTTTTTTAAACATGTTCGAATATTTTTCAGTCAGTTTACTATTACGATTTTACGGATTATACCGCGATTTTATTTACATTTCGTTTTGACATGACGTTTCGGACCTTTTTCTGACGTTTTCCGCAAAAAAGTGTATCATTTCAATGTCTACTCTACTGTTTACGTGAACCGAATAAACAAATATGTCCCAACAAAAATCTCTGGCAAACTACCCTTACGGATATTGCTAAGGTTATATTTTTGCGGTAATAAAAATCAACTGTCTGATCATATTATCTTTAGTTTGCAACGTGAATGCACACAAATATTTGTACAGTCCCTGCACTGTTGATCGAACCCGCGACCTCTTGGTTAATAGTCAACTTCTTAACCATAACAGCAAAGTATTCTTTGTATATATTCTCAAACCCAATATAAACCGGAACTTTATAATTAAAAGCACTTGAGAGCTGAAGCCCGATTATTGTTCAAGTTTCCACAATAATCATACATCTGGCTTTACAAAGGCAACAATAATAATATATCCAGACGCTCTGTTGGCTCAGAATATGCTTAAGGCAAAGCGTTAGCCAAACTTCTCGCTTTAATTAATACGATTTCAGATAGGAATAAACTAAAAAAAAAAACAAATCGTTTATTTCAAAATTTGTAGGAGTACAAGTTGTGTTTTTTGCCTCGGGCAAGAAAAAATAATTCTAGATATACCTATTCTGAAAAGTCTTTATTGTGTGTTTTATTGTTTATTTTCTTTATATTTTATCTTAACTTATCTATCTTATTTATCTTAATTGGTACCTTAAGAACTTCCAAATAAAAAAAATATTTTCGGCTCCGGTCTTCAGGGTCGAACCCTCGACCTTTGGAAGTCCGGTCCAATGCTCTGAACCGAAGAATGAACTAATGAAGAGCATTTGACTTGACTTCCAAAGGTCGAGGGTTGGACTCCTCCCTGATGACCGGAGCCGAAATATTTTTTTTTAAGTTTTATGTTTTTTTAAATTTTAAAATATCGTTGTGAACGTAAAAATACTTAATAATTAAGAACTTCCCCTTAAGAAATACTTTGCTACTTTTCTTTTCCACTCTATTATTTCTTAAGACCTGTTCTTTTGAGTCTAAGAAAATCAACCTGGTTGCATTATGCATGGCTAGTCAAAAAAAACGGCACTTGAATATTATCTTTGAAAGTTTGTAAGTGGTTCGATGATTTAAGCTTTAAAAAAAAAAGAATGGGGAGAGATGAAGTTTTGACGAAGAATTTTCATTTCATAAAACACAAATTGAATACCTGAAATGATTGCAACTCAAAGCTGTCTATGGCAAATGTATAAAATTCATATTGAAATTAACAGATACATTTTAACAACCATTTTGTTACAATTTCATTTTACACATACATACGTACATATAAGTTTTGCATTAATTACATTTATTTATAAAAAAAACACATTCACAATTAAACGGTCAAAGAAACATACATTCTGACGACCACTTTGGTGTAATGGTCAAGAAGTTGACTATTAACCAAGAGGTCACGGGTTCGATCCCCGCACTGTACAAACATGTGTGTGCATGAACATGTCTGTTTGTACTGGTCTGGGTGTTAAATGTATTTATTTATGTTTATTTGTAACTAGCTGACCCGGCGAACTTCGTACCGCCTTAGCGTTGCAATTTTTCAATATTTCTGAGAGATTTTCTTAATATTTTTTTCCGTAAGAACCTTCTCCTAATAATAACAAATACAACGAAAAAAGAATTAGTGAAATCGGTCCAGCCGTGATGCCGTGACGTAGACTAGCTGACCCGGCAAACGTTGTTTTGTTATATAAATGTTAAGGGTGGACAACCCTTATCACTAAGGGGTATGAAAAATAGATGTTAGCCGATTCTCAGACCTACTGAATATGCTCACAAAATTTCATTAGAATCGGTCAAGCCGTTTCGGAGGAGTATGGGAACAAACATTGTGACACGAGAATTTTATATATATAGAGATAACACTGTTGATTCTGATATCTGTAACACAATTGCTTTTATATATTCATTTAGCACGGAAGACATCACATCAAGCCAACCACTATATTTTCGTCTATAGCCATCCAACTCACTCGCATTCGTCTACTGGCAAGAGTGACAGAGACGGTTGGGGACAATCCTAAGATTGTCTTATACAATAGGACCTAGGCTTAGGCGCAATAATAAGTCGGAGTTTGTGTGGGGATTACTCGGAATCATAGATATGACGCACCAGGGGCAAGGGATTGTAGAAAAAGGTATCAAGAAAGTAATAGCAAAGGTGTTATATCGCTGTAAATAAGGCTGTATGTAATATAAAAAGTAGCAGGTACTTTATTCTATAGTAGCAGTAGTGTAAACAGTTGACTATTATAAAATGTGTAAGCAATAAATTCTTTACAAAAATTGTTGGGGACTTTCTTCGGCAATTATCCTGAAATTTCACATTCAATGTGATATAGTAAATCGTAAGGAAGCTTCTCATTAGGAAGGAAGATTGAAAGAAAATGAAACTTGTTTTAAAAATAATGTCTAAAACAGATTTCAAAACAATGGAGAAATATTTCCTTATAATCATTTCTGCAAAACTGCTCCTAATTAATTATATGAAAGAGGTGCGTGTAGCGCAGTGGTTGCAGCGCCTTGGTAGTAATACCTAAAGTTAAGCAACGTAAGGTGCAGTCATGTTTGGGTGACCACTCTGATCAATTAAGTGACGTCTATTTACAAGCATCTCCGTGCTTCGGAGCGCCCACAGGCGGCTTGATAACATCTGACAGTAAGGTTGGTCACTTTCCTTACAAACACTCCTCCACCGCACCGCACTGAGCCCGCGTGGAGGAGTATAGCTCGTACCACCTCATAGTTGAGGTGAGACTTGTGCCCAGCAGTGGGACGTATGTAGGTTGATGAGAGAACGAAACATCAAAAGGTCTAATTAAAACTGACAGTGTACTTTCAAAACATGTCAGATTCTGTGGATAATGCTAATGACTGTTCTGTCATAGACTAAAAGCACTAAAATATAGAAGTACTATGTAACTCTTGAGCTAATAAGTTTGACTTTACATAATAAATGGATAAAAAAGACATTAGCAGCAGAAAAGTCAAAAAACTTCTTTCTGACTTTTTTGAAAAGTTGATGATGAATTGTGTTATCAACTATGCAATCTGTCTATGTAACGGATCTCTTGACTTTAGTTCGTTTGAAAGTATAGTTAACCTTTCTATATGGCGTATAAAGAAGGAAAAACGCTCACTTAAATTCTTCATTTAAAAAATGGACGTCTACGCCGCTAAATTCCCTGTTTTTTTCCTTCCCAAAGCAAATCTCTTACCTTGTTCATGAACATTAATAACACCGCGTTAAATTGTGTTCACACTCCGTTGACGAGCAAACAGGAGCAAAGCTAAAAAATGACGTATCGTCGCCAAGCGTCAGTTTTCGAACGATAGAAATACAGTAACTTACAAAAATACAGTAACATATAAATAATTATGAATCAAAATTTTGAGACGGAATACATCGCATATCCTAGTTCTTTAAAGTCATAAATGTCAAAAAATCTTAAATTGAGTTAACCATGCCACATCGTTCCTTTTGTACGAATCTATTGAGTGCTTAAAGATTAATTATTATTATTTGTTTGAAATTTATGACTTAAAAGCTAGATATGTGACATAGTTTGCTGATCACTACTGATGCATGTAGTGAAACATAAATAAAATAAATAAATAAATATTTCACAACAATCACACCAATTTTCTAGTCCCAAATTAAGCTACGAGGCTTGTGTTATGGGTACTAGACAACGGATAAACATACTTAAATACTTTTTTTGTAAATAAATACATATTATACATAGAAAACACCCAGACCAGTACAAACACACATGTTCATGCACACTTATGCTTGTACTGTGCGGGGATCGAACCCACGTCCCTTGGTTTTAGAAGTCCTACATGTGGACCACTGCACCAAGCGGTCGTCTTCACATCAAACAGCTGAAATAACTGTAGATATAGTTTATGATTTTAAAACAGTTGTTTAGTTCATTTCAAATCTGTTTTTTTTTGTGTTCGTGACAATTCGAAGGGCGTTGACAAAGGAAGTTAATCTTTCGATTTCTGGTTTAAAGTTAGTAAATTCGTTTTTAGCGGTTTCGAAATAGTTACAATAAGATGATATTTCTTTACACTTCTTATTACTTAGTTCAAGTATCATTGACAGTAGTACAGGATGCTACCTATTCTTAAAGTCGAATCGTTAAACCCATAATCTTTGCGCGCAGACGTATTTACTTTACCCAGTCGCAAATCCAATACATCTCCTTGTCAACTTGATTGAAGTGATGGAATGGTGCCAGGCCGACAGCGAGCCGAAAAAATCCGAAATAGTGAACTAAAGCCGCATTCACAAAGAGTACGTCATTGAAGATGCGTCAAAAGACACGATACGTCATAATGGGGATAGTACGTTGCAATGGGGAAACGTATTTTTTCATGATTCGTTAAAATTCCCGAATTGATGTTTACAATTTTGTTTCGTGATTCACAACGACGGCAGACCCGTCATAAAATCGTCACGACATACGTGATTTTTAAAGAATGGTGATCTTTAAAAGACGACTTATGATAAGCCTTTGACGATACGATACATGACAATAAGCCTTTGACGGCCGAGAGACTAGACACGAAATAAATAATATTATTTGGGGATTACTGGTGACAACTATGGCTAAGTGTTAAGACGCATCGGTCTTCTTTCACGATTTGTGAAGCGTGTGGACGTTAGTATTCAAAAAGGATAGCTCACGTCAAAAAAAAAATCGTGTAAAAACATGATTTGTCTCCGAGTGAATGCGCCCTATCTAAAATAGTGAGCTAATGGAATGTTTCAGGCCGAATTTGTAATGGGAATACGGTTTCTTTTTCGTATTTTTAGACAGACACAGCTGACAATAGTATTGGGATTCAACATACCGTTGAGCAATTTATCGAAATTCGCACCTCGGAAAAAATATCTGAACTTGGTATTATATTTCGATTTATAGTTAATCTGATAAAACTGAACTGGATGTTTATTATTTGTTTTTTACCTCACAGAAGCGTTGAACATTTTCTTTGATATATTTTCTGATTTGAATCAGACGTGAGAATGAGACAAATTGTAAATATTCGATAGGACTACGGATCGTGCTACGAAAATCGTAGCCACTCGTTTGTAGTCGTAGGCCTCATAATCGTAGCACAAATCCAAAATCTTTATAGCGTTTCGACCGTTTTACAAACGTACGCCATTCCGTTCTCCCGCACGATTACGCTTGCACGTGCGAAAAGGATGGCTGCATATAAAGATTTTGGCTCAAAGAGTTAGATTTCGGGACCCTTAGGCTATCTACTTCGTCTAGGTCTCCAGTCCATCTTTTCGTTGGTCAGTGTAGGGCGACTTAGGTTTTAATTAAATATTCACTAGTTTCATCACTAGTTTTTTTATTTATTTGTTCTTTCTCGTAACCTCTCATGTCTGAACACTGTCCTTTAAATTTAAGAGTGACAAGAATAACCTCTGTTTAATTTATATCTCACCTTAAACTTCGCTCACCTAAAGCCTGTAAGTACAAAAGTCAATAAAAAGCTCCACAAACAACATTCTTAGCGTAAAGCCGGGGCCCCATCGGCGGCGGAACGTAAGCGTAAAGCCGAGGCTCCATCGACGGCGGGACATAAAGCAGGCTCATCGTAACTCTGTCGAGGGATTGCGGACATTAAATGTTTACGAGCGGTATGCACTGTATACAAGGTGTCCGGGGAAACAGCTAATCAGCATCGCTGTGTTTTAGTTTTTGCAATTTCTGAAATGTAGCTCTAAAAACCCTTTTTGGGAACTAGCCAATTGGAATCGTTATTAAATTTTTTTTTGCATTTTATTTATTTTTAAAGTTTGTGTGTGTTTTGAATCTGCTTGAAAAACTAAAAGAGAGCTTTATTTAATTTCGTTTTTAGATTGAAAAAGCTCAGTTCTGGTCAAAAGCTAACTTATCCTTAGTCTTAGTATAGTAGGTACGTACGGTTTATTTTTTAAAAGCTCTAATAGCTTTTGCAATGATAACCTCTTGCAATGTAAAAAAAACCGTACTAACCTTCGCACTTCGGGAATCGACATTGAAAGAGTATTGAAGTAAAGACTATTAAATATTTATGACTAGAACTTAAATCTCATTCACGGGGTTCCTCATGTTGAATGGGTTTAGAATTCACATAAAAGAAACCTTGTATTTAGTTGCTGATTGAATGGTAGCATTTATCACGTTTCATGATTTGTGTACATAGCACATTATGTCAAGGGTCACCGGAATCTAAAGAAAATCGGGGTGATTTTAATTTTTAGATTTTTAGATGGAACTCGGGAACAAGGAATAAACGATCACGATAATTTTAATTTTTAACAGGGTAAAGTCGATAAAATATTTAAAGGATGGTCAAACGTATCCTCCGCTTTGACACGATAATGCATAGTTTTCTAAAAAAAATAGTTTTCTAAATCACCGACTTTTGATATCATCGACAATGGCAATGGCAATATTACCATATGAAAATCTTATTTACCTGACATATCGAATTTTCATTCAAGTTTCGATTCCAGTGCCCTTAATTAGTTTTTTTTTGTCAGTAATATATTGTCCAATACCGAAGCCACGACTCAAAAAATCATCCGAACGATTGCATCTTCCTTCAAGCACATATAAGACCACCCTGAAAATATCGAAACAAATCAAAAAATTAAATAATAATAATTACAGGCACACCCATTAAAAGTAGTTTTTTTTTTAAACTGACAGGAAATTATTTTTTTATCTTCATCAAACGCACTTACTGCCCTGTCGTGTCTTTTGTATTCTTTAGGGGTTGCTGGCTCGTAAACGCACTGATATTTTGGAAAAGGTGGCATTATAACTTTTGTAACTATCTGTTGCATATTGATCTTAGTCTAGAAATTCGTGTAAATGGTATGTATTGTGTAGGTAGATACATGATTACTTTAAAATAAAGTTATATAATGTTGGTCAATAAACCACTTGACATCTGGCTACGTACTCTAACAAACATTATCTAGCAATAGACATGGTTAATGATTATAGTTTTTATGTATTGTTATTTTATTACATTCTGACATTGTGTGATAAGTAATGGTTAATAATTTTATTGTGATTTCTATGACATTTCTCTCGAAAACGTGACTTTGCACGGTTAAAAACTATAATTATGTATCAATATTGGAATCATATTGTTAATTTTAATAATGTTATAGCTTGAAGCGATTTGCATGCCAGTTATGGTGAATTGTGCGAACACACATATTGTTTAACATCTCCTGTAACCACTTTTCAAGCAAATAAATAAATTTTTGATTTTGAATTTTGATTTGAACAGAGCTTAATTTGTGGTTTTTATTATGATTCGTACATAATACTATTATTAATAATAAACGCTTATCTTCTAATAATCATTTTATCCTCGGTTATTATCTGATTTTAATTACAATAATATGCGCGGGATAGCTTCCACCTTACAATCTGTCCATAGACTAGCAAGATTCCCGACTGTCAACGTCATCTTAATGTGACCCGTATCTCGGTAGTGCTGCAACGAGTCGACTCAATAGGCTAGATGACACCATCATTCGTTGACATACTCTTTATTATCTGTCAAAACGGTCTGCCTCCATAGATTTTGTATGGGAATACAAAATCGTGACGTCACGGTTGTGTATCAGAAATCGGAGTCAATCGAATTTTGAATATTGAATTTAGTGTGTTTAAAAATTGTTTTCTACAGTTGAGAAATAAACTGGTTGTATTAACTTCATAGGGGCTATGTTTTTAAACGCCATGGTCTTGAAAATATTTAAGATAGGTGTCATCTTGCCTATTTTTGAATAGCCAACACTACTTACCAATTTAAAGTCCAATGTCAAATGTTCCATTGAAGGAAGTGTAGTTGCTGCAACTCACTTGCTATTCTGCTCTAACGATTATACTTTACACAAGCTTCATTATGTTAAGTGTTCCCATACAGTCTACTATTATTTTCTTCCCGTCGAGCCCTGTAACAAGCGATCCTTCTCGACAACTCTTGTCCCACAAATGTCTGAACAAGCGAATTCTTGAGAAGATTTCGAGCGTGGCCCCAAATTGTTGGCACTACACGTCCATCGTGTAGGTTGACAATAAATAATAATATTATACAACAACATCACATACATTGATCTGACTTCGTGGTAAGTAGGTAAAGCACTGGTGTTACAGATATCAGCATCAACAGCGGTATTACAAATAAACTTAAATAAATACATATAACATCCAGACCAGTACAAACAGACCATGTTCATGCACACAAATGTTTGTACAGTGCGGGGATCAAACCCGCAACCTCTTGGTCAATAGTCAACTTCTTAACCATGACACCAAAGTGACAATAATTTAGGTCTAACTTTGACAGTTCACAAACGAAATCAAAACGCGACAGCAGGAATCGGAACTGAAAACATGCACTTACGAATGATAAAGAACTGTACGGTAACGATGGCTATGATTGAAAACACGGACAATGCAACGTAGACCCTCAGTTGCCAGTTCTGAGAAATACATGGAATGAATTAAGCATATCAACTGAATGAATGGTTAAAGAAAAAAATCTAATTTATCGTACGAAGATGCTTCTATTATATCGCCGTCGCTAATTTTTTTAAGACGTGCATACTAATGAATGAACTAAACCTTTGTGGGCGGACATAAATGAATCACAGAATAGTAAAGATTCTATTCTATTCTGTCATATGTGCATATTATTCTCTTCAAGAACTACTTAAAAATAACGTGAATCAGCAAATTGTAGTAACTAACTAGTTCATTGTAAAAACTGTCTAGAAATCTTAATTGTTAATTGTAAATGTATTTGCATGCTGTTATTGATGGCTGGATAGGTGACACTAACTATTGGTTATCGGGTCTAACCGCGAACTATTTTAATGAGTATTTTGGTACTCACTGATAACCAATAGTAAGTGTTAAAATGCAACGCGAAAGTTTAGAATCATATAGGCTGGATAGGTGATCATTATGTAACATGTATGTTGTCGATCTACTGTACACCCTGACCAAAAGCAATTTTTTTATTTCTTTCTTTCTTTCTACAGAGTCAAAGTAAAAGTATGTTTTGTCCTAATTTTCCTCTACCCATTGTCACATCCCATGTTTGCGGTCCCTGGAAGCGCACGATACTCCACTGGAATCTTTCGTTACGATTCTCGCTCAAGTGGTAATGACTCTCACTATATTTCAAGTTGGTTCTGAAGATTAGTTATAGATACAGTACTACAACTACAAAAATTTTTACGGGTTATTTCGCGATTGCATTGCATTTTATTATAACCTGACTTAAAAATAACAATAAAAATAATAGGTCTTTATCTATTAAAACGACAAATTCATACGTAAAAACCTAATATATATTTTTGTATTGTCAGTCAATAATTATTTTCCATTACGCTTTTTTACTTTATTTCATTTCAGGAATCAATCATAATGTATTGATTCTTCAGTAACTATAGGTAAACAAAACACATTTACCTTAATTTTTTAACCTTTTTTTTGTGGTCTTCACGCCTTTAGCTTGGTATTTATGAAGCAGTTTTTTGTAGTAGAACCTACCCTCTTCTACAGATAAGTTATTCCGTGGATCACTTCGTGTCGGAGAAGAAAGTAATATCGTTTTTTAGGGTTCCGTACCTCAAAAGAAAAAAACGGAACCCTTATAAGATCACTTTGTTGTCCGTCCGTCCGTCCGTCTGTCAAGACCGTTTTTCTCAGGAACGCGTGGAGGTATCAAACTGAAATTTCTATATGATACTAAGGTCTACTGTCCCTGGAAGCTGTAGAAAAATCAACCTTCTAAGCCAACGCAATCAAAAGATACAGCCATTTAGGCCGCAAATTTTCGAAACTCGCACGGGAATCAAAACCTACAGGGTACTTCCCGTAAATTTAGAATCTTGAAATTTACTACTCCATGAACGCGTTGAGATATTAAAATAAAATTTATATTAAATACTTAAGTTTATAATACCCGTGATGGGTCAACTTTTACTTATATACCTACAGGTTTGTACGGAACCCTCGGTGCGCGAGTCCAACTCGCACTTAACCGGTTTTTTTTCTATTCATCGCTACTAAAAACAAAAATACATACATAAAAACTAAGCAAGATACAACGGACACATCAAGGTAGTTAAATATCGAGGAAGCGACCGAAGGTTTTTAAAAATAACTAAGGAGAATGTTTTCAGCTCGATGCTTTATTACAGACTGACTTAATTCTAATACATGGGTCCTAAAGCTACGGTGCTTATCTCTACAACGGATGTACAACAGACAGCTGCGTCAGCGTCGCCCGCCCGGTAGGTTCTCTTCTACGGATTTACAATGTAACAGACAGCTGCGTCAGCGTCGCCCACCCGTAGGTTTCGGAGCTTAACACGGAGTCAGCGTTATAGAGCCTGGGACTGGCTGCATAACTCTTCCCCCCTCAGATTCGAAATTATCAGAGGAATTTCTATCACTCTGATTATTTCGATACAACATTTTAAAGATATGTATTATATTTATACATTACAAAAATTAAGGTTACTAAAACTAGGATTACGTATAACACAATTGTAGGGACGCTCACACTTTTCACATTAATGACCTTTTCGTATTTCACTTCACTTTCACTGATTTTCAGCAAGTTGTTCAGATGTTGAAGATTTGTCAAATCGCTGGTATCCAAATTAATAGGTTCTCGTTGTACTTGTGGCCCCATAGGTGTTATTTCCGGTAAACTGATTATCGGTAATTTCAAAGAGTTCGTAGAGCTTGCGGTAAGGTGATGCGATTTTAGGGTAATCTGGCCTATTTTCACATCACAGTGGTCGTCGAGAGTGAGGAGGTAAGTACCTTTCAAATTTTCCTTTGTTTCATCATCATTACATATTTTTGTTAATATGTTTTCCATTTTGCTGTAAAGAATCCATCTCTGTTTTCCAAGTGACTCTACTTTCACTGAGTTAATTTCTACTAATATGGGATTACAGGAACTGGTGTTGCGGGAAAACTTCATTAATGATGTTATACAGTTGTCCTTTAAGGGTAGCTGTGATTCGTCTTCATAGCATAAGTACGCCGCCTCGTGGAGCTCGTGGCAAGGCTGGGAGAGCGAGACCATGTTGGAACCTTTCACCAGGAGATAGGGATATTTAGGAACCACTATTTTAGTTTGATTTAGGGAATCGGTCATGGGTATTGGAATTGCTTTATAATAGATGTATATCTCGTCCGTGACAATGGGTACGTCTAAAATGAATGTTATTTGACTTCCTGTTGAATATACCTTTAACTCTATACAATGCTCTATTTTAACTAAATTATCGTAACTTACGGGATAAACAAGCTTATTAGATTTCTCTATTTCCTTCAACAGTTTTATTAGTTCATCAGGATTTACAAGTGAGTAGTGTAACGTTCTTAATTGACTAAATGTAATACATGTTTCGATCTCGTCTAAATGACTATACAATAACTGAAAATTATGTAAAAACAGATTATAAATATTAATAAAATTCTGAATCGTAAGATTGACTTTTGTCTGATTAATTAGTTTTCTTAATTCCCATAATTCCCTATCAATGTGAACAAAATTATTGTGTGTAGTATTCGTTATTTTAACAAGATTTTTTGATATTTCAGATACAAGTGTCACCTTACTAGTTAATGTGTCTTGACGTGTCTTTAAAGAGTTAATTAACTTCTCATACCTTATAGCGTCTTCATAGTCAAGATTACCGGTAATAATTTTAATTATAGATCCAAGAGGATTCAGAACTCCACGTTTTACTCGAATAGACGGGATTAATTGTTTTAATTTTTCAATAGTAGAGTTCATGACATAGTCGGTTTGAGCTTTTACATTGAGTAATTGAAAATTCGGAGTTTGGTTATTCAAATATATTTTTATATGTTGATTTAAATTTGCGTACCGGTTTAAATTAAATTCTAATTCCTCTTGTATTTTACTTATATTTAAAACCTTAATAATAGTCCATTTATCGTAACTTAAACTAGCTTGGCCCTGTTTCATCAGCAGCACTCCAGGATTTTTGTCAATCCTTTGAAGTTGAAGCGCGTGGCTCCTGATTGTCAGCACCGCGAGCGCGAGGCACCTGTGAAGGTCGTTTAATGTCCTTAATAGGTACTTTAGTTTCGCGGTTTTTTAACGTAACAGGACATGTGTTTTTCCCTAATTCGCCTGAAACTTGAGCCTTTTGGAAGCGAGGTTTATCCTTGCTTCTTCTTGTGTTTACACCTTTTACAAATATTGTATCTCCTTCTTTTATATCGAACGACGTCTCACCTCCACGTTTTTCTACGACCTTTTCTTTGTCGGTTAGCAATTTGTCCGTTAGATATTTATAAAGGAATTTCGTACGCTTTACATGGTCACTTACTAGTTGTTGGGTATAGTTTTTATTAAACTCTACATTAAAAGTACTGTTCGAATCTGTGTGTCCGAAGACAGCTTCAAATGGCGTAAGGCCGGTTGCGGAATGGATAGTCTGATTATAAGACATTATCGCATATGTCATTACATCAGCAGCGTCAGTTATCTTTCTTTCATATTTAGCAATACGGTATATCTCTAAAATAGTTGAGTGAAAACGCTCTATTAAACCCATAGAGTTTGGGTTGTGTGGAGTACCGATGTGAAGGTCTATTTTGTAAAACTGTAATGTCTCCTTGAGTAAAGTGTTATTAAATTCGGATCCGGGGTCGGCACTGATTCTATTTGGCACGCCATATAATGAAAAGAATTTAATTAGTGCGCGGACTACTTCAGGTGTCGAACGATTAGAAATCTCAAATGCTTGTGCTAGTTTACTGAACGCATCAATGATAGTAAGGAAATATTTTCCTTCTACAGAAAATAAGTCCATGAAAATTTCGGCAAAAGGTCTAGTTTGTGTTTGAGTCAGCTGTAATTTCGGTTTCAGGGGTTTCCGGTCATATTTTTGTGTTTTACAGGTTTCACAGGAGTTTATGACAGAGGCGACTGTTAAATCCATATTATTCCAAAAGTAAGTTCTTTTTAGTTTCATAAGAGTTTCTTTAATGCCGCGATGGGAAGTTATACCATTGTGATATTTGAGTATAATATCGCGTTGTTCGTCTTCATTTTCTATATATATGACTCTTTTCGTGCACTCATAGAAATGAACTGTATCCTTTTTAAATAACTTGATTACAGCGTCTGTAAACTGAATGCGGTGTGTCTGATCCTCGAAATAAAGGAAATATTTAGTTTTAGGTTTTATGTATTCCAGGAGAAACTTTTTTACTAGTTCCGGGTTATCAACAGGTAAGTGAACTTCCAATATTTTTTGTTTATCGTTATTTAAGTTTTTTACAGTTAATTCATTTCTGAACCAGGTGTAGACTAGGATTTGGTTTGGCTTTGTATCTACGGCTTCATCTAGGATTGGGATACCGTTTGTCTCGATATCCTCGGCTGAATGTGCAGTTTCAGGTAATGAAGGTGCAGTGATTGTACTTGAAGAAGCAGAGCGAACTGGGTAAGTTGATTCAAGGTCTAGTGGTGCAGGGGCTTGTGAGGCCTCCGATGAGTCTGATATTGCTATTGGGCTGTCGGATCTTTCGGTTTCGCCGACATTTCCCTGCATGGAAATATCATCGGGTGCGGTGGTAAGTACATTTAATTTTATACGTGAAAGGGCATCCGCGTTGCTGTTTTGTTTACCCTTCTTATAGGTGATGTCAAAATCAAATTCGGAAAGCCGTAACTTCCATCGGGTGAGTTTACTTCCGGGTTCCTTGAGAGAGTTAAGCCACGCCAAAGGGCGGTGGTCGGTGAAAATTGTAAATTTGCGCCCATAAAGATATGGACGAAAATGTTTTACGGCCCACACTATAGCTAATAATTCCTTCTCAGTGGTACTGTACCGCGTTTCCGCATCGTTCAGAGTGCGACTCGCATATGCTATAGGCTTGTCGTTACCTACTACTCCTTGTGACAACACAGCTCCTAAAGCATAGTTTGAGGCGTCTGTAGTTAGTATGAAAGGCTTAGAAAAATCGGGAAATTGGAGTATTGGAGCGTTCACGAGAAGCTCTTTGCATTTTTCAAATGCTTCAATATAAGCGGGAGTTATCTCTACTTTGTTTCTCTTTTTGAGACAGTTCGTTAACGGTTGTGTGATCTTGGAAAAATCTCATATGAATTTTCTGTAGTAACCAATCAATCCGAGAAAACTTTTAATTTCTGTAGGCGTTCGGGGTAGTGGGAAATCTAAAACGGCCTTGACCTTATCGTCATTTGGTTCCAACCCATTTTTTGTGATTTTGTGTCCGAGATAGAGCACTTCCTTGCGGAGGAACTCACACTTGTCCAAGGTTACCTTAAAGTTGGTTTGTCTGAGTCGTTCAAAAACTTTCCTGAGTTTGTCTATGTGTTCCTGTAAGCTATTTGAGTATATTATTATGTCATCGAGGTAAACTAGACAATGGATACCCTGCAGACCTCTAAGCACGTTATCCATTGCCCGTTGAAACGTTGCCGGGGCGGTTTTCAGTCCGAACGGCATACGGGTAAATTCAAAGTGTCCTGATGGGGTGGAAAATGCTGTTTTCGCTCTATCCTGCTCTTCTACCTCTATTTGGTGGTAGCCACTTGCAAGGTCAAGCGTTGTAAAGTACGTTGACTTTCCCAATTTATCAAAAAGATCGTTGATATTTGGCAAGGGATATTTATCATCTGTCGTTATTTCGTTAAGACGTCTGTAATCTATTACCATGCGGTATTTAGGCTCGCCTGACGCGTCTAATTTCTTAGGAACGAGGTGCACCGGGGCACTCCATGGCGAGAATGACTCTTGTATTACGTTATCTTTCAATAATTTTTCAGTTTGTCTATTTACTTCCTCGTTTTGAGATGGTGGAAGTCGGTAAGGTCTAATAAAAATGGGATCTTCATTTTTGGTGCGTATCTGATGTTTTACTTGATTACTGAATGTCAGAGGCAATTTATCACAATAGAATATATCTCTATATTCAAAGCATAGCTTTTGTATTGCATCGCGTTCTTCGGAATTTGTATGGTCCAGACGTAATTTGGATAAATTTTCTTTTAACAACTCATCGATTTCGTATTGATTTGGCTGATTATTATGGGTAAAATTGATTTCGCATGTATTATTATTAAATTTAGTAGTGGTGAATGGTTGAGTAAATGTTATAGTTACACTATTTTGTGAAGCGTTCTGAATGACGGTTGTTGCAAAGGAATTCGTGCATGTGACTATAGCACTGGGCATACGTACACCATTTCCAAAATCTTGAAAATTAATAATCGCTTCTCCATTACTCAAATCCGTGGGTATTTGAACACGAGTTTCGGTGCGGGGTTCTAATGTGATTTCGCACGCGGGGCTGTAAACTATTGGTATTTCTGTGTTTTTCATTCGTAAAATTTGATTTTTCATGTCAATTGTAGCATCTAACATTTTCAATAAATCAGAGCCAATCAACCCATCATATCGCCCGTCGACGTTATAAACGTAAAACTTGTGTTTGCTCATACTTTTAAATGATTTTGGCAGGGGTATATAAATGACCTCGTTATGTGTACTGCGCGCGTGTGTACTAATTACCTCAAATGGTTCATAGTATTTAAAATCGGAAAAGAACTGATCAGCTAAAGTAGGACTTATAAAACTCCTTGTACTTCCGGTATCGATCATTAAACGTGCATTAATTTCGGGTAAAAATATGTGAGGCAGTTTATTTATACCGTTATAATTTATGTGTATCATTTCGGCTGGTTTTTGTTCGAGGCTTGTATGTGAAAATTTACGCTTTCTTGGGGATTTTCAGATTCGCATACCGCGGGTTCCGCATTATCTGCATAAAAATAGGCATAACTATTTTCATCGGTAAAATAGACGTTCGGTTCGTAATTACTGGCATAGTCAGGTAAGTATTCCTGACCTTGGGGTTCAAAGTAATCTGTCTCATTTCCTTCATATGAGTAAAATAAATTGTTGCTCTCGGCATCGGGTATGTGTGTAATCATGTTTTGCTTTACAGGGCGTGCAGTGCGCATAGAAACATCACTGTCCTGGAAATGTGGTGGATTATTTTGTGGCTGACGTTGGGGTGGTAGCCCAAATTTAAATTGCTGATTTTGTGGTGGCAAACCAAACTTGAACTGGGGATTTGGTCTAAACTGTGAATTATTGAATTGAGGTTGAGGTCTGAAGTGACCTTGTTGAGGAATGCCAAATTTGAAATTATTTTGGTGATTGCCTGTATTCGGTAAAAAGCCTTTTTGATTCGGTAAGCCAAATTTAAAATTTCCAGGAGGCTGTGAATATTGCTGGTTTGGGATCCCGAATTTAAATCCAGGTCTAAAATTATTTTGTGTCTGAAACGGATTTGCTGGTCTGAACTGTTGATTTCCAGGAATGCCAAAGAAATTCGGCCTAAAAGCTGGTTGAGTTCTAAGTAATTCGTGATTTCCAAATTGTTGAAATGGTTTTAATGAATTTGATTTATTTTTATTTTTCGCGTTATATTGCGTTTGAAAATTAACCTCTTCCATGACGACGCTAAGTGCATCTTCCAAAGTTGTGATCCCTTTAAGTCGTACTATTCTAATCAAATCCTCTGGTAAATTATATAAAAACACATTAAGACACATGTTATTATAAATGATCGTTTTGGCGGCTTTTATGCCCGTGTCGGTGAGCAAGTTGACCTTAGAGAAGAGGGCGCTACGCATTTGCTGAATTCTCACACAAAATTCTAAATAAGTTTCGCCTGATTTAATTTTTAAGTTTTCCAGCTCAATTGCTACGCATTCCTCCGATCTAGGGTCTCCAAAATGCTGTATAAAAAGGGCCTTTAACTGTCCCCATGTAGTTATGTCGTCGCGCTCACTAAGTAGAGCTGCTGCTTTACCGCACAGTTTGCTAGTAATACAATGAAAAAGATATGTCGTCTGTGCTGCATGGTTTGCTCCATTAAAATTTCTTATAATGTACTCACACTTTTTCAAAAATAAATTCAATACACTTTGATCACCGTCGAATTTCGGGATCAATTCTAAAAATCTCTAGGTACCACTTGAACAGTTTCGTTTGCTTGTGCCATTTTTATTTATTTATTAATATATCTTTATAATTATTATAATATATATATTTTTTATTTAAACACACAATTCAGGGTGTATTTTTACGTAACAATATAGTCAAACACTTAATTAATTCTTAAATCTAAGTCTACCAATTTTAGTGCAGGAGTCAAATAACTTTCAACGATTTTTGTTTAAAAGTCACGAAATAAAATATGGTACTACGTTAACAACCACGGGAAATAGCCGGGAAAAATCAGGAAAGGTAAAAAGGTTCACTTACAGTCCGCTCAATCCCATGCCTTCTCGTAGAGCTGCTCTCGTAGACCGGAACTTTCGGCGCCCACGATTAACTAATTTATTTGGTTCGAGGATTGCCTTTATGCGCGTTAGAACGTGCAACTGTACCACTCGCGATTGTCTAGGATAGTCGTAATTCGAATTCGGCGAATTTTCACGACGTTTTCACAGTTTTTCCGCGATTTAGGCGTTTATTCTGCAAATTCCACGGCGATAGTTTACGATTTCGGTATAACTTTTCGCGAATCGCGTCTGGTAACAGCCGGCAATCCTACCGGCTGCGCCAGTTAAATATCGAGGAAGCGACCGAAGGTTTTTAAAAATAACTAAGGAGAATGTTTTCAGCTCGATGCTTTATTACAGACTGACTTAATTCTAATACATGGGTCCTAAAGCTACGGTGCTTATCTCTACAACGGATGTACAACAGACAGCTGCGTCAGCGTCGCCCGCCCGGTAGGTTCTCTTCTACGGATTTACAATGTAACAGACAGCTGCGTCAGCGTCGCCCACCCGTAGGTTTCGGAGCTTAACACGGAGTCAGCGTTATAGAGCCTGGGACTGGCTGCATAACTAGGTAAATACTCCACAGCTGTGGCATCTAATGTTGTGATTAGGGCGATTTGCAACAAAAACGGATACTGTACAACACATATTTATTTTATTTATTTAAGCTTTATTGCACAACCAAACAATGTACAAAAGGTAGACTTTATGCCGTACGTCGCGTTAATGTCACCCTCTCAATTTCTACCCCCTTTTACCCCCTTACTGATTCACTCGACTTAAGTTTAAAACAGCTTTATTAGTTTTTTGTTTGATTTAAGTTTTATTGCACAACAAAACTATGTACGAAAGGTGGAATTAATGCCGTAGAGCATTCTCTACAAGTTATATCTTTGGGCTAAGCAGAAATGATTAGTGGGCGGTGCAACAAAATAATTATAAGAGAAATAATAATACCAATAATATGACGAATGAGATTAAATATTAAATCTAATATATAAAATTCTCGTGTCACAGTTTTCGTTGCCATACTCCTCCGAAATGGCTTGACCGATTCTCATGAAATTTTGTGAGCATATTGAGTAGGTCTGAGAATCGGCCAACATCTATTTTTCATACACCTTAGTGATAATAATTTATATGGCATAACAACGTTTGCCGGGTCAGCTAGTATACAATAAACTTATATAAGAATACATATTTATAAATACACATAATATATACAATATATACACTCAATAAATCAATTAATAAATATGTCGAACTGTGTAAGAAATACCTATGATGACGGTTACATACATGTATACTATTATCAAGCTTTCTCAGTTCCCCTACCTTGTGGATTGATATATACCTACCTACCGCGTGCGATCAGTAGTTCGGCGGAAATCCATTTCAGTAGGGACGCAGGCTCATTATCCGGCGCCCGGGCTTTCGATTACTGTAGTTACGGTGTATTGCATTTCTGTGTTATTCCCAATGGTATGTTTGTACTTATATTTCTATTAAGGCCTCACATGACTGCGTAAGAAAAATGTTTATACAATATTTGGATTGGGTAAAACAGCGCGCGTGACGTGAGAGGGGGGGGGGGGGACACTTACCCCTGACAAAAATATGAGCCCTATTCAACGACACCCCTCTCGATGGTTTAGTAGAGAAAAATAAATACTCCCCACTTTACTTATATGGCAGATAGGTTAAAAATATTGTTTCATATTTTTTGCTACGACTTTTTTGCAATTATTAACACATACTTATGCCGAATTACATCTTACTTACGGACGGACGGACAGACATGACGAAACTATAGGAACCCTAAAAAGAAGCATCATGACCGCCAAAAAGACTCCAAATTCAAATCGGACTCTGTCTGGACAACTAAACTACTATGTGTGTCAATCAAAAATAGTGCATTAATCAATCCACTCATTCAACACCATACCTTATTCAGCAAACTTGTCGTAACAGTTCAGTCGAACCACCTAACCGTCAGATTTTCCGCGTTAGCAAGTGCTATCAATCACTCGATATATCAATATTCTCATTCCCTTTGAACCTGTGACCATCAATTTCGAACCATGTTGCTGTTATATAAAGTTTATAACTGACTGTATTTGATGGTACCAATCCATTTTGATTGATTGCAAGCCGTCGATATATTTAGCAGTTTAATGTGGACCTAAATAAACATGCGCGAGACGTGTGCTTGTAATTATGATATTAAAATGTTTAAACGATATTATTAATCGATGAATGATTGGTCAGACCAAAGTTTAACTTGTAGATAATGAATAGAAACAACACTGGCCAGTCTCACCTGAACATTACTACATAGAGTAGTAACGAAAATTAGTACATAGATTAGTTGACTGCCTCGTTGGTGTAGTGGCAAAGTTTCTGCCTTACATCCGAGAGGTGTTGGGTTGGTCATGCGCCTGATATCTCTCCGGTCATGTCGGATTGCCGTCTCACTGAACTTTGAGAGTAATGGAACATAGTGCACAACATAGTGCACAACTGTGAGCGCAATACACACCTGTGTATTGCGCTCACAGTTGTGCACTATAATATCTCCTGCGTAGTTGGCTGATTACTGTTGAGATTGGCCGCCGTGGTCAAAATCGGCCAGGAGGACTTATATTATTATTATTAGGAACGAAAAACGATACCTATAAATCTGTTTTAGACATTGTAACACAAAATAAACTGGGTAAATCATACACTGTACATAATACACGAGGTCGTTACTTGCTCGACCTAACAAGCAGGTCTATCGTTAAATTAGGTCATCAGAAACCACATCGTTAAGCCTTATGATCCTAAGGAATCTATTTGTAAGTATATTTATTTATTTATTTAAGTTCTGCACAAACATGTGTACAATGGTGGGCTTAATGCCGAAGGCATTCTCTACCAGTCAACCATAGGGCCAAGCAGAGAAAATTCAGGCGGTGCACATAAACTAAAAGGTAAAAACAAACAATTTTACTAAAGTAATTTAAGTACAAAATAAATTTATAAACATACAAACTAATTACTTACATAAAATGAAATAAAAATACATAAAAAATCATAGACATACATCATTACGTATACATAATAAGGATGATACACATGGTAAGAACACAGTGTCACTGAGACAGGAGAGACAGTTCATTCCTGTAGTATACGTAGTATATCATGCAGTGACTCCTAGACGGCATCGGCCCAGTCTTGGAACAGTGGTTGCAGCGACCTCTCATTACGGTTGGTTCAGGAGCTATCTTCGCACGGCTGCTTTGGATCGTACTTACACCGGATATGTCGTGAGGAGCTCCCGCTGTGCCACGCATGCGGTGCAGCGGAGGTCACGGCGCAGCACACCCTCGAAGCCTGTTCCAGGATTGAGGAGCAGCGCCGTACTCTGACTGTGGTCATGGGCCCGGACCTTTTGCTTCCAAACTTGTACATCCAATGCTGGGAAGCAAAAGGTGTTGGAAGGCGGTCGCCACGTAGGCAGCGGAGAGTGAGGGGTAGACGCTCCTATAGCCCCACAGCCGAAAAAGGGTGGCGCGAAGGCGGTTCTACAATCATGCTTCGTAAAATTTAAATACACTTAAAGAAAAATTGACTGCCACAATCTGTTTAACAATCGGTTTATTAACTGATTCATCTTTACCGATTTTTAAACAGCTGAAAAGGTATTTTATTCGGGTTTTGTAGATATCTAACCGCAACAGTTATGAATCTTGGCTGGCTGAAGCGTAAGGAGCACTTAAAGAAATTCTGACATACTAATAACTGTCACGACAGCTCCATTGAGAAAGCAATCGCCCGGCTTGCGAGAGATGCGGGTTCGAGTCACGGGGGAAAAGGGGTATAACAGGGCGTAAAAGCTTTACCTAACGCGTCAAAAAAGGAGTACTAAACAGTAAAATTAATAACAGATAGATGATTAGCTACTTGCCTATAGGCAATACTCAGTAATCGTATGTTACCATAAATTTACAGTTATCATAGTTATTCAGGACCTTATTAAAAATGAAACGACTCTTCATATTCATTAATTGATGCTTTAAATTCCAAAAACTGAAAACATTAGCAGCAGCTTATAAAAAACACTAGATAACACCAAGTTTAGAACAAAACAGCATATACCTTTTGAAATAAGAACACATAACGATAACAACAAAAAGAACAAAAGACAATAGCCAACGAAAAGTAAACATTTCACGACAGATTGCCCGTAAAAGAGAAGTACGAAATAAAACGTTCGCACGAATCCATCCGACTTGATAGATCCTCTATGACTTTCCACCTGTTTCCAGGCGGCGTTTGCCAAATTCCACCGTTTGATGTGTCCTACTGTAAAACGCTATGTAGGTATGTGTTATCTACGAATTTCAAATATGAGGATGTTATCGATAGGTTCAAATTTTTCATTTTGATTATTTTTATGATTGATTTTTACCGGATCAAGGTTATCAATTCGTGTGTATTTTTTGTTAGATACCTCAAGTCATAATAAACATACTCGTATTACTAAAAATACTTTAATTAGAAATAAGACGCTATCTATTATCTAATTTTAGGAACTCTAGAGTAATCAAGTTAAACTATATAATTTCTAAAAATACATATTATACTGATTTGCTGTGGAAATTGAATTGATTATTTTTATTATCACTATTATTTTATTATTTAATAAAATCATACAAAAAAGACTTAATCTAGGTACATTAATACCAGACAGACGAGAACTGATGATGAAGACACAATACACTGGGTTCTGATATAAGAGTTTCTAGTGCATAGACTTTAATTCAATAGCTGCAGTTAATATTATTTAAAATAAAAAAATAAGACTAGGAGGACTATTACCTATGGCGTCAGATCATCTTGTTGGCGCCCGTCCCCTAGCGTGTTTTTCCTCCACTTGACCTCTACTATAGACTTCTCCAGACTGTGCTTAGGTGACCGCATTATGTGCCAGAAGAAGCCTAGAACCTTCCTCTGGCACATTGTAATATTATTGTTATTGTGACACTTACTACTTAAGTACTTATATTGGCTTACAGAGTAGGTCCCAAATGGCATCGGGTATAAATTCATTCATGGCACGCGAGTCATTCCGATCGAGCTCCGAAACGTGGTCATTTGGGGTCGATATTGATTTCTTATTCATAAGTCGGCTATGATGTTTTCATGGCTCTATCAGAACTGAATTCAGTATTGCAATTGGTATCGTAACCTTATGCTTTGCTTTTGTAATAAAAAGTTACATTAAACCTAACTTCGTTTCATGTTCTTTGGAGTGGAGTATAGTTTGGACAACTTATATAGTATTTTTGCAGCCGTAGGAAGTTATATAGGCTTCAACAACAATAAAGTTACAAATGGTTTGCAGTATTTTTTAGTTCATAATTTCTTGATTAAGATAATTAATAGTTAATTTGTAGAAACTTCCATGGCGTCATTAATGCGACGATGGCAAAGTCGAAAAGTAAGGTAGTAGGCGTAAGTTTAAAAATGACTCCCTTCGTTGATCTTTTAAATATAATTAATTAGCGACGTTATTATAAATCATCATGACGTAACAATGCAGAAGGCCTTCATTTGCCTGATAAATTTGTTTCATAAATTAATTGATTTTTATTATTGAAGTTATAAATGGAGACCACGCTCAGGTAAACGTAGTGTGGGACGCCCCCCGGCTAAAAGGACAGATAACCTGAAGAAGGCAACTGGCAGTGACTGGATGCAAAGGGCGGGAGATCGTGCGCTGTGGCGCTTCTTGGGGGAGGCCTATGTCCAGCAGTAGACTGCAACAGCTGATGTGATACGATGATTGAAGGTATAGACCGATTTCGAAAAGTGGGGAAAACTCAGTAGTGTTTCTGGGCAATGATTCGGCGTGTCAAATGGACACAAAGTGTTAAGGGTTCCATATGAACTAAGGAACACAAAACTAGCATCTTTACAATCTAGCTGCTTACGAATTATATACATCGTAACATCATCGGCTAAGATAGGTACTTGTTTTGTTTCATAACACGAAATGAGCAAGGAACTAACTACTTGCAAAGTAATTATTACCGAAACACGTTGAACTATTCCCCACTAAATTGGCAAAGTTTGTAATTGTAGGACTACAATGCCCAAAGCTTACTTGTTTTGTTATTCAATCTGAAAACATTCCAACTGTAATTAGCTAGTCCATAAGACCTAAACATGTATGGTGTGACAGTTCTGTGATATTCTTTTTGTTAATAAATAATTGTCCCAGCGGCTTAAGTATCACAAACATTGATCTGACTTCGTGGTAGCTTCAGCACTTGTATTACAAATATCAGAATCAACAGTGGTATTACAAATAACCTTAAATAAATACATATAACACCCAGACAAGAACAAACAGGACATGTTCATGCACACTAATGTACAATTAAACCAAAGCGGTCGTCAAATACATGTTCTTATATCTCAATAATGTCGTTCACGAGTGACATTTTGTATCCTAGATTGAAATATATATATTTTTTAATAACTAACGTGTTTATATGCAGTAATTAAATGCCTGTCTTGCGGCGCGGAGCGATGAAACGGCGACACATTAACCAATAGGATTGCACAAAATCTTCGCTCCTCTTCAATGGAGAATCTTGTTGGTTAACATTTCTACGTAACTTCGCCACCCTTAATTTTCACTTGAAAATGGTGCGGTGTTTTGTTTTCATCAAATGTTTTTAAACGAAAAAAAATTGTAGATACTGAAAATGAATCTGAAATACCTACATAACACATATTTTTATTAAAAACGGAGTAGGTAGTCATACCAAAATTGATAGTTTGGTTAAAAGAGAACTTCTTTGTTTTACTTAATGTAATAAATATTTCTAACAACAAGACTGTATGTCTGTCAATCTGTCAGACTATTGGTAAACTTGGTTTTATTGGATTTCTTTTGATTTAGTATCAGACTGCCGATAGAAGTACCTATCTAAATTAATTGTTATCTAATTTGCCTAGGGTGATCTATCTAGAGACATAGAGAGACGTAATACGGAAATTAATATTACAAATTTAATTCAATATTTTGCTTCAACTGATTCCATATAAGAGAAATCGACACAACTATCTACATAAGTTTTGATTTTTACGGTGAAACAAATATATAGGAAGGTTTTTACTTAACCCGTATATGCAGGATACCATGACCATAGTTGTTAGAAATGTGAAATACATTTTTTTATTTTAAACGAGCTTACAACGCTTTTATCACGTTATTTATAGGAATGAATCAATAAAACAAAATACTTAAAAAAAGAATTAAATGGCGTACAACATTACCACCGTTAAAGTAGAGGGATAAAAAACATTTATCCCTCTACTACAAAAAACTAAGAGTGATAATGCCTTGTTTAAATATAAGCCGGCCAATTCAAAGTGAATGACAGCGCAAATGACATAACCATAAGTAGGCATACGTGTCAATTTGGTTGGATATGATTTAAAGAAGGGATAGATACTGCCTATTTCTTTTTAACACGCTTTTATACGATCGGGGTGTTTTTTAGTTTTTTAAACTATTATTCATTTTTGTAGTAGAGGGCCAAGAATATTGTGTCAGACGCCGTTACACAAGTACAGTTACTTACGCGAAAATGGGCGGTAATCCGTGAACGTTGTTTGCAAAGTACAGTCGAACAGAAAACGCGGTTGCAACTTCTGAAATAGACTGTTGTAAGTTCCAGACTGAAACTTAGTATTTTATCTAACTTAGACTTCGTGAGTTCTGGGGTCTTACTCGGAGGGTTGATGGACTGAAGAAATAGGGTCTTACCTGTAACAGAAAAGAAAGTAAATTAGTTAATAAAGTTCAGTTAGGTATCCAAATATTTAGGTATGCAAATAAATAAGCAGCGAAAGAGTAAAATGTTGCTTTGCCAATATGACTACCTAAATTCCAACTGAACTCAGTAACTTTCTTTTGAAAATCTTAATTTGGGTCCCAATACAATTAAGACTAGGGTAAAACCGGGATAGAGGCCCTCTTTTCGAATTCGCTGTATAACTTCAAAAATAAAAATGAAAACAATTTATTTATGAAATAAATTTATACTTAGGAATGTCGTCTACAAATTTATGAAAAGTAAAAAACGTTGTCTTCGAGTTATTCAAAGTATTAGGGACTTTTGCAGACCTCTAAATTTTGTGACATCTATCTTATACAGGGGATAGATGCCCGACCCATATTAATGGCGTTTGGGATAGATGACTCACCGGAAAAATGGGCATCTTTCCTACAATATCCTTGAATTCATTTTGGCATTGCGTGCTGTCGCTTCTAGACATACAACTGAGACAATTAAGATAGAGATTCTTTTGATAGATAAGAAAAAAAGTAATCGAATTTATCTTATCGAAACTAATGTAATTAAAATCGGACCATCTTTACCACTGGGGTATTTCGGCTTTACCCTATGCTCAGGACAACCTCACTGTTCAATGCTTTCGAATGGGCCATACGTAAAGCATGATCCACCAAGACGATGCTTTAATCCTATCTTAACTTATATCATAAATGTTTTTTTGTAAAATCAAGTAAAATAACGTGTAAATTGATATATGATACCGATTCTTTATGAAAAACAATAAAAAATAATCAACAAGCTTTTAAAATAAAGTAATGTTTTGTCATCGATAATCAACGTGTATACAAAAGTACAGCTTAATGGCACACTGGAATGTGGATAAAAATGAGCTCAAAAGATTCGATAACAGACAGACAAGGGACAGGTGATACAGGATGTAACAAAAATAGATTGGTAGATTTCCACCTAGATTTCGTTGCGAAAGATGTTGAGTTTTACGATTACAAGCACACCCTTCAGCCTTTACCCGTTTTTTTGCAACATCTTGTATAAAAGCTTAGGAAAGAAAGGGTCCATCCACGTTATCAGGCTTGTAACATTGATAGTATCCTAATTACAGGCGTTACTTTGCGGAAATCCATGACTAAAGCTGAAAGAGAGTAGTGGCGAAACGCGTCGAGTGTTTTGTTGGTGTCAGTGTTGCGTTTCCAGGTGCATCTTCTGTGTCACGTTGTGAGTTGTATTGTAAGTCCTGCGACTTCTAACTCTAGATTTTTCAAGTGGTTACAGTTGGATGTATTTGGGTTCCTGTGCTGGCGTCGTTTAGTGGAAATTTAAAGCAAAATAATTCTCAGCGATAGTATCCTAACTTTTTTGAGCATATTCGTACAAAGCTCTGACAGCTAGGGATTCCAGCACTCCTGCGGTTTTATTGTACTTAGTTGACCAGTAGCAATGGCTCTGCGGTTTGTACTGTTAGCTAGGTTTGCGGTAAACTCCGTCGTTGTTACATTTCAATGCTAATTTGGGATGCAAGACATTTTCCTGTGTCAAAATAACATCGTCAATAGAGTGGGTGAAGAAAGAAACAGAGAATTGGTTAGTATAAAAAAAATTGTTGCTATTACGTGAACAATTTTTGCTATAGAATAAATACAACCTAGTTTGTGCACATACAATATTTTAGATTATCTTGCGTTTTACCTACATAACATAACAAAGTGTTGCTTAAAGCCCGTGAATTGTGTCTAATTTGCACAGTTAAGAGTGAGAATCACGTTACATTCAGTTAGTCATTGACTTGATGTTGAAGATACTGGGGAAAACCAAAACTTTTATTCACTTTTTAAAAAAAGTTTTAAGATCTGGATAATTTTAGCATGTTTCGTTTCATTCGGAGACATAAGAAATTGGAAAAATAAGCTTTTTTCTATCTAAAATAAGCCTTTTACCATATTCATATTCTTTTATTTGCCAACTAAGTGTTAAATACATACATAATTATAGCAGGTCTTATGCTAGACAATTACACTTATAACTTAGTAACCCATTCAGTTTGGGTATTGCAAAAATTATTGAAAATGATTTGAGGGCTATATCTACCATCAGACCACCAGACGTACCGTGGGATTATAGGATACCACCCGTACGGTGTCGATGTTCCACTGATACGAACCAAGCGCTTCTCATCTACATTCCTTATGCGCACTGCAAAAGAGTGAAACTCATTACCTGCGCCAGTGTTTCCCTGCAATTACAACCAAGGAATTTTCAAAGCTAGAGTGAACAGGCATCTTCTAGGCGAGCTCGCTCCATCGTAGACTCAGTCTTTGCCTCGTGGGGATTAGTCTTGTGTCAAGAGCAAACCAATCCCAAGAATAAAATATATTTTGCAGTATTTTGAAGAGATCATTACAAAATTGTATTGTATGTAAAGATAGCCGCAAGAAACGTTCCACTTACTCAACCAGATAAACAAAACACTAAAATCATTAGCTAAACTGCCTCCCTACTGTGTAAGCCGTTGTCCGTAGTTCTAGATGATGCCGTCCCTGTCACTCATACAAGTTTGACCGTGCGAGTGAACGCTATACCCGAACGAACGAAACATTAGCCCTCTGACCCATCTCCGAAAACCATAAAGCGTAGAGTGCACGGTTAAACTGTGCAGTGACGGTAATAAACAATGGCAATGGGGATATTTGCATTTCGCGGTAAACTAGACGCCGCAAAATGATTTATGGGTGCGCGAGCGCAGCTCTAGAGATAGGGTTGTCTATGGTACAGGATGTAATGAAAGTTTTAAATAATAAACAAAAAGTAAAGAAAAAAATTTAAGAAAAAAAATACGTAAAAGATTAACCCTAAAAACCTTGAGAATAGGTATATACGAGTAGTATGCCTTACCGACTGTTGTTAACCTAAAGCGCTAAATTAATTCCGAAGTAAATAAACAAGGTTTTGTACAATTAGTATGCGACAGTAAAATGAAATATACTTTACAAGATAATTAATTAATTAAGAGCGCCATAGTAACAACTCTTCTTAGAAATCTACAGAGGAGGCCTTGGCAGTGGGCGTATTGTGGTAGATTATGATAATAGACAATATAAACAACATCACATACATTGATCTGACTCTGTAGTAAGCACTTGTATTACAGAAATGTGAATCAACAGTGGTATTATAAATAAACTTAAATAAATACATGTAACACCCAGACCAGTACATACAGACATGTTCATGCACACAAATGTTTGTACAGTGCGGAGATTGAACCCACGACTTCATGATCTAATAGTCAACTTCTGAACGCCAAAGTCTTATCCATGTACTTACTTATTTTTTTATAAAAAAATAGACTACAATCTAGAAAGTGATGTTGATCAACATTGGCCAAGTACAACTATACTCGTAGTTGATGGAATCAGGTGTTACTTTGCGGAAATCCATGACTAAAGCTGAAAAACAGAGTTATTTTGCTTTACAATATTTCCACCAAACGACATCAGCGCAGAAACCCAAATACATCTAACTGTAACCACTTAAAAAAACTAGAGCTGGAAGTCGCAGGACTTACAATACAACTGACAATGTGATACATAATTTAAAGCAAAATAATTATCTTTTTTAGCTTAAGTACAACTAACCTAGACGAGTTCCCTCTCAAATGCATGACAACCGCCACCCCTGTACGTTGGAGCGCATGTGCAACACATGTGCCACCGCAATAATTCCGCCTTTCAAGACTCGTCTGGGATATTGTAAGGCAAATTGTTTAGCTAGAGTTCGCTCATGTACTGACAAACGTCTGAATATAGCAGACGGATTGAAAGGGGTCAAATGTTACCCCAGTTGTAGACGTTGGGCGAACACTTGACCGAAACATCTATCACCCAATGAGTGGACCTAGAAAAAATCGTAACGTTGATTGGTGCTTTGTTGGTGTTTTATTCTAATGGCTAATAACGACCGTTTTCGGGCCAGCTGTTCGCCCAACGTGTGAAGCCGGCCTTAGACGTTCCAGATAACATTTAAAAAAACTGGGTAAAGAATGGTTATTGTGTTTTCGGTTCAATCAACTAATTTTATTAATTTATTTAAGTACAACAAAACTTTTTACAAAAGGTGTAAATAACACCTTAGGGCGTTCTCTATCAGTCATAGCTTTGGGCTGAGCAGAAATGAAACGTAGGCGGTGCAACTATGGGCAACGGCTTAGGAAGTATCAGGGCATATAAGCGACTATCTATCGCCGCGAGTCGCGACTGAGCCAATAATGGTAATCGTATCGACAGTATACCACAAGTGACTGCCTCGTTGGTGTAGTGGCAAAGTTTCTGCCCTACATCCGAGAGGTCCTGATTTCGAATCCCAGGTCGAGCCAAAATTGTTTCAGAGATTTTCTATCATGAATTTCTCAAAAACAGCTCGCAGTCGGGAAGTTGGCTGTTACACTCCCGTGCCGTGCGCACGTTAAGCCGCTGGTCCTGCGCCTGATCTCTCTCCGGTCATGTCGGATTGCCGTCTCACCGAACTCTGAGAGTGATAGAACAGTGAGTGCACCTGTGTATTGCGCTCACACTTGCGTACTATAATATCTCCTGCGTAGTTGGCTGATCTTTGTTGAGATTGGCCGCCGTGGTCGAAATCGGCCAGGAGTACAATTATACCACAAGTTGACAGGGTCAAGTTGGACTCGCACACAAAAGTTTCTAAATCACAACCTATGTAATCAGGTTCTCAATCAAGTTTCTGTTATTTATTATATATATGTTATTCATTGTAAATGGGCCGACAGAAAAACAGCATTAGGGATAACAATACAACTGTCTAGCTATAGCAATTAATGTAACAGACAGACTAAAAAAATGTTTCAACGAACACACCGTTTACCTAGCCCAAAACTAGTTCATTTATATTTTGGGACGTGTAAAAGTGCTCCTTGTGAGTCTATTTACAAAAATAAATTGATTTTAAATGACGCTATTATTATGCCTTTATACATAATGATAGTGTTTAGTTCAAATTAATAAATAATAGTAAATGATGAATAGTGAATGATTATAATTATGTAAGTAGATTAAGCACTTGTGTTATGGCCATCAGAAACAAACGAAAGTTATTATTTGAGCACTTAACCCGAAAATACGCAAACCTTTACCACTTTGCCTTAGCCAATAACACGAATGTTTATGCCTACATTTACCGCTGCAAAAATAGTCTGTAAGAAATTGCCTTTTAACCCGAGACTCTTAACCCCTCACCGCTGTTGGTCTCGAGGGCCCTCCAAGCTTTGTTTTAAAACTATCACACTTTGTTTTCACCGGTAATTGCCTATTCTTGAGGCAAAACTGAGAATCTTTCGCTTAAAAATTTCAAAAGGATGTGTCTGAGTTTTTAGCTGATAGTTGTGTGCGTTTTTTTTGTTTTCAGTGTTTTGTATGGAATTTGAATCATTTGAATCTATATGAGCGTTCGACAACAAACGAAGATTACAAATTTAAGAAGTGATAAATATTGTAATAAATAAAATATTAACTATTATATAACTATCACAAATTATATTACATTTTATAGCGGAGCATGTTAAATTTAATAAAGTAACAAATAATGTACAAAATTAAAAAGGTGCGGACTAACAGTCTGCAGTTGAAGTTCATATATAATATAACTATTGGGTGATAAAGCAATACTGTAAGTTATAAGTTAACACCTATTTAAATGTTTATGATATGTCAATGTGCGGCGGTCGAGTTGAGTAAAAGTGCTCCATGTAAGTCTATTCGTATTTACAAAAAAATGCATTGATTTTGTTTTATTTTCTGGTACATACGGTAAAATTACTAAAATACTACCCGACATCCTTTCATCCGTTTAGATTTCTAAGTTGAGCTAGGATATAATTGTCAAAATATAGAAAGTCACAGTTATTTCTATACAGATAATTGTGAGTAAATAATCATCATGATTCTAAAACCCCTTACCATATAGAATAACATATTAAAATCAAAAGCAGATTTCCGTAAAACAATTACCATGTAAGGGCAATCGCACGCGCGCGATTTACTGCTTTATACGCGACGTTTTAAGGTTACTGCGCATTTAAAAACAGCCATTAGTGTTTAGTGCCAACGGCAAGCTTTGCCGGGTGTGGCGTGCTTTAAATAATTTATCCGGAAATGGGAACAAAAGGTCATGCCCGCGAGGATTTCCAGTACTGAGACAAAAGTTTGAATGCACTGAAAGTTATTGCATTTGTGCAGGGGTGGGTACATGTGGGTACATGTGTCGGGGTGGCGTCTTGTAATTTTTAACTTTGTTAAGTTTATATTTTTTTAGATTTACCAGGATATAATTCGAAGAAAAAAGGAACTTTAATTCTCTATCTATTGCAGTTCACGATATGCATGAACCCAGTCTTCATACATTTTGATGGTGTTCTAGCTGTACGGATCAGCCAGCGCGATGCAATATATCTAATATCTATTCTAAGGGCATAAAACCACTATCATTAAGCTCCTTCGATTTACCAAGAGTATCGGAATAATTTAAAGCCTTTTATAACTGTTACGGTTTATCTTTGTGAAACAAAGAACCAAAGTATCAAATCAATACGAATTTAAAGCTATTTTTCACTACACCTCGTTTTATTACCACAAATAACACTGAATCAACAATAAATTCGACATGACAATATCGTGTCGAATTACGTCGCATCACGAGACTTTAATATCAACATTTAATCCGGCAAATCGTTCGCTTGCACCCGCCCTAATATTCGATATAAAGACGTAACGACTGAACATTCGTAATGATGCGACTTTTACACGCAAGGATTTATTGAAATGACGGTGACAATAAGGTTTGCTATATTTTTTGCCATTATACAGGAAAAATAACTATACTAATATAACATTTTATTTACAACAGGTTTAAGACAGCTTTCGATAAACATGATTCCAAACAAGTAAGCAGATCCCCAATTAGTCACATAACAAGTCATAAAATTGTTTTTTCTCTACTAAAATTCAACAGTGGCTCCAAAGAATTATTATTTTTTACACAAAACTATATAGGATCTTTAATTAGCTGCTTACTTTGTGGCATTATTTTTTCAAAATGCGTTCCACTATACATATCTTTTCAAACCGAATTAACCCATTCAAAACTCTTATTCTAGCTGGGCGTAAGAACTTTTTCCTAGCCATGTGTGTTTATTTATTTACTTCATCGCGCCACCAGTGCTATGTTTCATTCATGTACACAGACGGCTTTTTATACAGACTTATACTTAAAAAACGAGCTGCATTCTTTTAGCTTCGCTTGATAAAGTCTTCATACGTGATAATACACACATCAAAAGTGTCTAGGGATCAACATATATTTTTGCAATAACTTTTCTCCTGATTGATATTAATTAAAATTTTCTTTAAGAATTCATCAAATAAAGTGTTTTCGTTTGTCTACAGTAACGATAAACCAAGTCACTTCTGCATTAATAAAGAAATTTGCCATTTTCCTAATAAAGGGATTTTTGACATTTGAACCACGAACATTAAAGTAAAAAAAAAAAGACTGAAATAACAGTTTTCTTTAAAATTTTATTGGGTAACTTAAACAATTAATAATCCGTGTTTCTACCACGAACACTAACAACACAAGAATATCGGTTTGGCATACTCAAAATGAGTTCATCCAAATCACGCTGTGGAATGGCCGCCCATGTTCGTTGCAACAACAAAAAAAGGTCTTCTTGCGACTGGATACCCTCCATATTCGGCAGAGCTCTTCTCTGTAGCATATTCCATGCATGATCAATCGGGTTCAAGTCTGGCGACTGAGCAGGCCAGGGCATGACATTGATGTTAGCTGCGGCGAGAGTCTGTCTTACAAATCTTGCGGTGTGCGGTCGTGCATTATCATGCATTAACTGAAATAAGGGACCGATTTGCACTTGTAGAGGAACGATGACGTCTGATACAATCGTCTCAGCATAAATTTGAGCGTTGAGGTTGCCTCTGATCCAAATCAACTCAGTTCTTCCGCCGATCCAAATACCCGTCCATACCATGATGGTTCCACCACTATAAGGATGGACTTCCTGGCAGGATTTTAATCGCTGTTGGCGTCCAAGGGTTCTCCAGTGTCGTATACGTCTTGTATCCGGTCTCATACCAAAACGAGACTCATCAGAAAAGCACACGAAACGCCATTGTTCTTCTGCCCAAACTGTGTTCAAGAGCCCATTGATATCGAATCCTACGATTGTGCATTGCTATAGGTGGTACCCTTAGCGGTCTTCGGGAATGAAGGTTCACTTCATGCAAGGGGTTTCTGACTGTTTGGTCGCTAATTAAGTTCCGTGAAAAGTAATGAAGCCTCACGGCTAACATCATGGCGGTTATTGTTGGAGCTCTTCTAGTTGTGATTTGAATGTATCGGTGTTGTCTCCGTGTGGTGCAGCGATACCGTCCTCCATGGCGCTCAGACACGGTACCAGTGCTTCGGTAACGTATACAAAGTCGACTGATAACACTCTGACTTGTATTCAGAGCTAAAGCCACAGTACGTTGCCGTGAACCAGCTTCTATCATTCCCACGGCTCTGAGCATTTCTTCCCTGCTTAAATGACGTCGCCGCTTCATAATAACGTTGGTTTTAATCAGTAGTAGGGAAACAGTAGCACTAATAATGTCTTCATGCGTTGTATGTTTTTATAGGGAAAATATTGACAGCTGATTTTCATCTTTTACTCGAATTTGATTAAGTTCCTGTTTCAAATTATGAAATGCACCAAAAAAGATCCATATAAATTTACAAAAACAAAAATTTATTAAAAAGCCACATCTCAATCTCAAGAAATCCGCATAAAAATGCTTGATCCCTAGACACTTTTGATGTGTGTATTTCGAACTGAATAAGGTGCTTTTGAAAATTTGAAACAGCCTTAAGATGTATATCGAAATATTAATTTTAGACTAAATATATTTGCATGCGGTAGTTATACTGCTTTATAGGTATAAGATAGACTTAAAATTAAGTAACCAACTTTGTTCAACCCTATTTATCGCAAGTAAAAATGATTGATTGATTAACACTCGTTGATACAATTTAAGATTGCAATAACCAATAAAAACAATTTAACGGGCGCCTTAAAAAGTATTGTTTGCTTGTAAAAAAGACCAGGTTAGAGGTTTGAAATGCCTTTGTATTTAGGCATACTAACTTCAAAAACTGGTAGTGCCAATCTCGTCTGTTTACGCGGAGGAGATGCGTTTCGCATATCTTCTACTCAGACGATAAAAGGTTATTTGGAACGCCTTGAAGAACGGCGACTACACGTCACCTTTCTCAAGTAGGTAGTAGGTAGGTTTACCTACTAAATAATTAGTAGGGCAACGGAAGATAAATAATAATAATAATTAGTATTTCACAACAATCACACCAATTCTCTAGTCCCAAATTAAGCTACGATGCTTGTGTTATGGGTACTAGACTACGGATAAACATACTTAAATACTTTTTTTTGTAAATAAATACATATTATACATAGAAAACACCCAGACCAGTACAAACACACATGTTCACGCACACTTATGCTTGCACTGTGCGGGGATCGAACCCGTGACCCTTGGTTTTAGAAGTCCGACATGTGAACCACTGCACCAAGCGGTCGTCAATCACTCTTCGCATGTGCAAACCTAACCTTACACTCAAGTCCCGATTGGCAAAACACATTCAATGCACACACCATTAGTTAGTTCTGCAGGGCTTTTTCCGCACTTAGCCGCACGATTGGGCCATTGTGCGTGTTGCACACACCATTTCGAGGATTTCTGCATCGTGTATCCCATGACCGTTAGCAACTGTTGGGGTTTTCGAAATTTGAGTTCCGTCAATACGATAATCTTTGATTCGTTTTGCTCATCATGAAACACTTCGGATCCGATATCAGATCGAAGAGCGTTTTTTAACGTTGAGTAATTCTTCCTAGTACAAAACAGGCTTTCGACTATCGCTTGACTTTTATCGTATCGTCCTCAATAAACCACTGTGGTGTAATGGTCAAGAAGTTGACTATTTACCAAAAGGTCGCGGGTTCGATCCCCGCTCTGTACAAACATTTGTGTGCATGAACATGTCTGTTTGTACTGGGTCTGGGTGTTATATGTAGGTGTTTATTTAAGTTTATTTGTTATACTTCTGTTGATTCTGATACATTTAACACAAGTGCTTAAGCTACTTACCGTGGAGTCAGATCAATGTATGTGATGTTGTTGTATTTTTTTTTAAATCGTGCTTTGTTTTCCGTAGTAGACCTCCAGTTTCGTAACGGGCATTCCGTTTAGACAGTAAACCGAACATTGTCGTAACATCCTAGAAGTGTCGTTAAGTGTCTAGATGATATACGACTGTTTGCTCTAACTTTTTAACGGTCATAACGCATTGTGTGCGAAGCTGGAACGATTGAGATCGTTTGATGTCCATCCGGCCTCCGTTGAGATGTTTAAACGTATTCGCATCAAAGTAATGACTTAGAATAGCGAAGACAGCTCCACGAGCTATTTCTATGGCTTATTATAATAATAGTAATAATTGTCCTCCTAGCCGATTTCGACCACAGCGGCCAATCTTAACAGAGATCAGCCAACTACGCAGGAGATATTATAGTGCGCAGTACACAGGTGCCTCACTGTTCCATCACTCTCAAAGTTCGGTGAGACGGCAAACCGACATGACCGGAAGGAGATCAGGCGCAGGATCAACGACTTCACGTGCTTTCCGAGGCACGGGGGTGTAACACCGCCAGCTTCCCAACTCCGAGCTGTTTTTGAGAAATTCATGACAGAAAATCTGAGAAACAATTTTGGCTCGACCTGGGATTCGAACCCAGGACCTCTCAGTTGTAGGACAGAAACTTTGTCACTACACCAACGAGGCAGTCAATATGGCTTATTATATTGACGTTAAAAAGCCATGTTTTCCGATTTATTAATCTTTATTTTTCTTTTACAGGTCTCAAGAAGGTTGAGGCTTTTTTTTGAGTAAGTAACTTTTTCAGTCTACTGACATAGCTCAGCACCCTCGTCAACACTTTGAAACGTTTGAAAGTTGAATGTTTGCTATTAACAGGAATGCTTAAAAAGTTAAATAGTTCTTATGAAAAAAGTAGCATATGACACGACACATCTGTCATTTCGCCTTAATGTCCGATTTATATGCATATAAACAGTATCTTCGTAAAACCTTTTACGCATCATCATCCCCAATGAAGAGAATTAGTCACAAACTGCTGATTCATTTCCAGTTTCAAATAAAAACAAAGTACGCTAAGCTCACCAAATCCGATAACATAAACCAGACTATCTATTCAAATCTCCTACTAAAATTCAGTCGACACGAACAAAAGCGTAACAAAATCCCGCATTCGCTATTTGTTTCCAAAAATAACCGTTTTAATGTAACGCTTACCGTTATAGCCGTTATAACGACTTCAATCTAGAACGAAACAGACGTATTTTATATACCAAACAACACACCTTCTTAAGGCAAAACGCACGAGGACGACCAGTTAAACTTGAGCTCCGCTTAAAGAAACCACAAGCGTTTGTACATTGCAAAGGACAAAGGAGAGGTCAAGTAACCCTGGTAATTGTATTATTTTGTACAATATAATGAACTAATTTGTTTCGGATGTAATGGACTCAAATCTGGGCTGAGTTGCCAAATGGCCTTTGTGGAATAATGTAGATTGTATTAAGCATACGGCATCCCTTGCAAGGCGTAATGATGAAGCTCTATAATAAGTGGATGCTATGGGTGGGGTTGCTTAACAAAACATCATAGTTCTCAAAGATAGATAATAATAGAATAGAATTGAATTCAGTGTTTTTTTGCGTTTCATAAAGTAAGGATATTTATTACATTTGACTTTGGAGGGATAATGGATGTCATAATGACATTGCAAAGAGTAATCGTATACGACTAACATTATTCATTATTATTTTTTAAGGCACTGCGCACTGTGAATTTGTACATGCGCCCAGCATTATCTCTCTCTTTCTTAGCCACTGTCAGTAGTTTCAGATGTAGGTATCCTTGTCACTCTTACATGTTTGACCGTTCGTGCGAACGCGCTGACCCGAAAAACCGAACGAAATGTTACGGAGTACGGCCTCTGGGACTGTTATAAAATCCACCCGTGAAAGATCCACGGTCTGCGTCACGATCTCTGAGGCCCGAGGTTTCTCGGAAAAGCCCGAAGATGTCTTTTGATAGATAACATCAATACAAAAAAATCGGGGTCCTCGGGGATCGGCACTCAGGGAGTAACCCGTTGTTTATTAGCAAAGAGAATAAAATGCTCCATGTATGACATCTACCTTCCTTTTGTTGCGGTTAATTAGATAAGTATCAAAACTGAATTTATGTAAAGAGTAATTTAATAATATGTTTCCGTTCATTTTTAGGGTTCCGTAGTCCGACAAGGAACCCTTATAAGATCGTTCAGACCGTCCTAGTCTGTCACAGCAGAATATCTTCTACGTTTATGGACTGATTTGCATGTAACCTAGTTCGAGGATACTTCACATATAGATCTCATTTCTAAAAATACGAAAAATAAAATTACTCCTTTTTAAGGGTGCCTCCCTATACATGTAAATGGGGAGTGAATTATTATTTTTAAGTGCACCTCCTTTGTGTGGGGTATCGTCGAAAAGGACTATGAAAATAAGATAGTTTCCATTCAACACTTTTTTAACAACACCGTTTGCGAGTTATAGCAGTAATTTCTGTAATTTCTAAAGTCTTGGACCTATAAGCTTCAAATCTCTCACGTAAAGAAACAGGCTCGGAAAATCTTATTTTAAATTCTTTCGGGTATCCTGTGATGAATTCTTTCGAAATAATATAAAAATATACATATACTTTACAATGATGACATTGACGGCTAGGGAGATGATGATGATGCAAGAAATGCAAAACACGCGGTGCCAAAATTGACTACGGAACCCTACTGAATCGTGGTCCGACACGCACTTGGGCGGTTTTTGAGTTTGTGATACTCAAAACAGTTCTATTAAAACCGATTATATCGACGCGATGTTTCATTATCTACAATGTTTTATTAGTTATACATCTGTGCTTCTAGGAGTAAGTTGAATGCAGTCAAATAAAAATGTCATTTTTACATGTTTTAGTTGTGACAGTTGTTTTTCTGTGTTTCGAATTTGTAAGTATATATATACCAACCTACCTACTAGTTGTTTTTGGAATGTCTGATTTTTTTACCGATTTTTGTAGGAGTGCTAGTATATAGAACGTACCTAAGTACTTACAAGGGAAAAGCGCAACGCCAATTACCTACAAAAAGTAGGAGTGAAACAAAAAATGTTGAAGAGGCTTGTACCTACTCGTACATCCCCTGACTTGTTACCAGAGGCCAGCAAAACGGAGTCAATTATATTTATATGTCGGAGGTGTCATTATTTTCGGCGGTATCGTCGGACATCGTGGATAATCATGGGTGTAGTTGGGATAATCGTGCAAAGAAACATAGTGAACTCAATCAAATAACTTTTATTCACTTTGAACAATAACTACGCACAGTAATTTACTTTGATCTGTAATCAACACGGTACACACGAAACGCGTAACAGTTCCTAGAGTGGAGGTCCGATCTCTAAGACGGCGAAATGAAGACTGTCCGTTCGTCCAACATCCCTTCCATTCTATGCTACGACAGAGCCTAGGCTCTGTCGTAGCACGAAGTTAGCCGAGTAACTCCGAAGTGACTACGGTGCTGCCACCTCTCGGGATCCGTGCTGCGCGTCGTGTTCCGTCCGTACCAAAGACCGTTTCCGACATATATTTTGTTTTCAGTGTTTAAATCTCCGAGTGATCCCAGAAAGGATATCCGTTGGAGCATTAAATGAGAAGTACTTGGAAAATGTCAATGTCAGCGTCAGACGATACGGCAGGAACAGCGCCTACTACTTGAACGTAGAAGTGACCATTAAACACACTTGGGGTGATAACGTATCTGTAAGTTGATGGAGATTGTAAGGTGCGCTCACACATTTTAGAGTGAGTTTACACTGCGAGCCTATCGCGGCGGTGATGACGAGCGCAGAAATATCAAACTTATGAAACCCGCCTTTGCGTCCACAGTGTAGTAACTAAAGGTCCTACGCGGCAAGCGGGCGTCTGGACTTAAGCTCCCATCTTGAAAAGAGTTAAAAGTAGTTAAACTAGTGTATCGTACTTTTAAGAAACCGTGTGTGTCCGTCATTAGATTAAGCATGCTGTGTTTGTCTGTAAATCTGTAGATCAATTATCATAAACCCGAATTAGTTGTGACATAAGGAAGCATTATTGTATCAACAGATGACAAACCCTATTAATAAAATAAATATAAAATAAAGGACGGTAAACAGGTCTCATAGTGATATCTTTTTTTGACGACCACTTTGGTGTAATGCTCAAAGTCAAGAAGTTGACTATTAACCAAGAGGTCACGGGTTCGATCCCCGCACTGTCAAAACATTTGTGTGCATTAATATGTTGGTTTGTACTAATCTGGGTGTTATACGTATTTATTTAAGTTTATATGTAGATAATACCACTCCTGCACTGGTGATTCTGATATCTGTCACAAATGCTTTAGCTACTTACCACGGAATCAGATCAATGTATGTCATGTTGTTATATTTTGACGAGTAGGTATAATTATATCTGACAGAATAACCCAAGAATCCTTTACGGCTCCGCCACTAATTACCAGTCACCCTGCATAACATCACGTACTTACCACGGAGTCAGATCAATGTATGCGATGTCGTTGTATATTTATTTATTCATAACATCACGTTTTTTTTTCAGTTAAACATCAATCTGTACGAGCTGCTCCACAACGAGTACAGGCCTACATTCATAGAGTTCCACTTTAAGAGCATTTGCGACCTCATCAAAAGTGACCAGTTCTTGGGGCCAACCCTACGCGACGCGTTAAAAAACGTAGGAACAACATGCCCAATTAAGCCAGTGAGTAACCAAAGATCAGTATAGTCGTGATCAGTATAGATCAGTAACCTCGTGCGTGCATAAGTTTTGAGACGAAATAAAAGTTGCATAACTTTTCTAAAATTTTCAATAAACAATTAGTAGATAATAATAAACAAAAAATAATTATTATTATTCAAAATGACCACCCTTATTTTTAATACAGGCCTTAGACGATTTGGCCAGTCATCAATGACGGCACGAATCTTTTCCAGCGGGATTCGCTTTGCTTCTCGGACAAGAGCTCGCTTCAGTGACTCCAAGTTTGGGTGGGACTTTCGGCAGGCCCTGAGCTCTAGCTCAGCCCATAAAGCATAATCCAGCGGGTTAAGGCGAACGAATGGCCCTCTTCCAGCCCCGAGGCTGGAAGAGGGCCATTCGTTCGCCGCGATGAAGGCCGGCACATTTTTCCTCAACCACGCTTGGGTGGTTTTTGCTTTATGGAATGGCGCTGAGTCCTGTTGGAAAACCCAATCCTTGGTGTGAAACAAAGTAAGGGACAGGGGTTTCACAACAGGCTCTAAGATGTCAGTTTGATAGTTCTTGGCTTTCACCTTGACGCCTTGTTGACAGAAATGGAGCGGAGTGACACCTTCATATGAAACTCCCCACCATACCATCACACTAGCCGGATGATGAGTACGCGAGACATTCCGTGCTGAAGCTGGGACGTCCTTGCTACTTTTTGCATACACTTTATTGTTTTGTCGGTTGAACTTTTCTTCGACAGTAAAGATTTTCTCATCGGTGAAGAGTATTTTCCTCGCATCGTGTCTCTTAAGCAGTATTGGACAACGTTCGCGTCGCAATTTACGAAGGCGATCGTTTAAAAAATGAACTTTCCTACGGCTATACGCTTTCACCTTAAGATCATATTTCAGTATTCTGTTGACTGAAACGCGCGAAATATTAGTCTGCAGAGCTAGTTTTTTCTGACTTCGACATGGATTTCGGCGAAGTCGCTCTCGGATGATTTTGATGTTCGCAGGCGTCCTTACAGAGCGCGGTCGACCACTCCTTTGGCGATCTTGCAAAGAACTTGTCTCCTTGTATCGTTTAATAGTGTAATACACGAAGTTACGGCTCACACCAAAAGTTTTCACCTCACGGAAAATCTCCATCGGTTTTTTTCCCGCCTTAAAGAGCGAAATCACGGTCGCACGCAATTCTTTTGTTCTCTCCATCACGAGAAAATTGAAAGAAATGAATTTGAAAATCAAAGGAATTAAAAGTTAACATTCGAAATTCAAAATTAGAAAAAGAAATAAATAGCAGCCAGTAATTTTTTATTTATTTTTTTAGCACAAAATTTGTCTCAAAACTTATGAACACACGAGGTATAATCATCATCATATCAGATGTTCGACACCCCCCAGGATCTCCGCCGTGGTAGGTCCTGCGCGCTTCCTGCATGCAGCAGCTTTCCGCGATCTTCACATAGGTACATCTAATTTCCATTACCTTTACAAACCTTCTAATTTCCAGTCGCTCTTTTAATAAATGTTGTAAAATGTCTAAACATTGGCTAGTTAGATAATTATAAACAGAAATACGTCGTTAAACACATGTTTGAAGCAATGTACCGTATTCCTTACCATAATATTAATATTTAATAAATACTGTCGTGTCCCAAATTTTCATCACGCATTTAATCATTTAAAAGTACCAATAATACCAACAATAATTGTTTTTTTTTATATTTTACCTAAGTATTTATGTCGCAGTCGAATTGTATGAATCACTGTATTACATTACGTTTCTAAAACACAGCCGTTATTCATTACGGCGGGTCAACGATTCAATGTCAGCCAGAAAGTGTTATTCAATATAGCTTGCCGTAATGTACTGTAACCAATTTTATGGCGGTAAAATAAATATTTTTAAAGCATTTTTTCTAATTTCCATCAGCTAAAGGTAAACGCTTTTTTAACGCTCGACAAAAAAAGGTGTCATGAATTTGACCTATCCTGTTTGTGTGTGACTGTCTGTGGTATCGTAACTCAGTGCACTTTTTTTATTCGAAAGATAATTTAATCACGGTGGTTGTTAGTTACAGTTGATTAAAATCCGTTCAGTAGTTCAAGCTAACTAGCTGGTTTCCTGGCTCATGTCGGGGGTTCTTAAATTTAAGTATTAATTTTGGTCTTGTCACGTTTCAGGGTCACTACAACTTTGGCAACATGTCTATGTGGCTGGACGATTTTCCATACGTTTGGCCGTTCCAGCGGGCTTTGGCTGTCTCAACAATCATGGTTGGCCGAAACTTAATAACAAACTGCAGTATATACGTAAGAATCGAACAAACGAAAAGAAAAACACGAAGCAAGGAGTTGCAATCGCACATGAAGAGTTCCTATGTGTAAATATACATGTTATTTGAGGAATTCAACAAGTACTTAATTTTTTTAAACGTCATGGTCAGTTCGCGGATAAAGAAGGTACTACGCTTAATTCAGGTCCGCAAAAAACCAATTAGCCAAATCATTGCACTGAATACACTGCAATGATTCATACCTAATCTAAGTGTAGAGTACGCGATAACACCAAGTGTAACAAACAAACGGCCCGCCCCGGCTTCGCACGGGTGGACAATTACTTTTTACATACACACACGATATAGCCTATGTCCATCAGGGCTAATATAGGATTCTAAAGGTGAAATACTTTTATAAATCAATTCAGTAATCACTCACTCATTCTTCAGGATCCTTCCTCCCATAAGAATAGGTAAAAACTACGTAGAAGTAAGACTCCTTTGTCGTAGGCCCAAATGCCACGTTGTAAATACCTACTTCCCTCCTCAGCCCGTTTCCCCCCGCAGACTCCTGATCTGTGAGATAGGGCTGTCAGCTGCTAGCTAGCCTGAGCTTATCTAGTTTTAAAAATGAGAACACTAGGTCAGTATGTAAATAAAAGAAGACATCCAAAAAAGTAGATGGTTATTAAAATCACTAAATTATTACTCCCCCTATCACGTACCTTTACTAGGCAATGAAGACTAATTATTGTGTGGCATCTTTTTTCCGCCACAACTACACCCTCTTACACCAAAATATTTCACCGTCGTCAAATGATTAACTATTAAAAATACAGAAAATATTCGCCAGCGGCTAGTATTCGTAAAACTTTGACATTTTAAATGAAAGACTTTCAAAATATTGTGCGTTTCTAAGAAAAATAATTATATCTGATGAGGTTGCGTAGCAACGCTAACAACTGCAGGCGTTCAAGTGGCCTTTATTATCGTCAGGGAAATACTGTTACGCATACCCGCTAGCCGCGGGGGCAGCTGGGGGTTATGTGGGACTCCAGGCCTTGAGAGAGAGAACCCGCATAGGTGCCCAATAAAAACCTGACGGTGCCCTTCGGTGCCATGTGAGTCGGGGAAGTGGCGGGTTCACCGTAGGCCGAGAGGCCACAGGCATCCATCGCAAATCCCCGGACTCAGCCGACTCACTTTGCAGCGAACTCCTACCGGTTGCAACGTGGGAGAAACTCGAACATTGCCCTTGGGCCCCCTTTAGCGGGCGACAGACACCTCTGTGTCTGAAGCCCGGGGCCCAAGAAGGGGCAAGTGGAGACGGAAATTCCTCCTCCGGTGCCCTTGTCGCCGGCGGCGGATCATTGGGGCGTCAGTCGAAGTCTCTAGCTCCCTGTCCGCTGCTTCTGTCTCACAGAAGGTGAGCCCATCTGCCACGCTTCCTCGCAGGTCGCCATCCTCAGGCGTTCAAGTGGCCTGGACCATCCCTGTCTGACTTGCACGTAGTTATTATCTGTTCTTATGCTTCCTACCAACCTCCACACAAAAAAAATATATATCATATCATAACATTGCTCCGTTGCGTCGTGACAGAAGATACAATCAAAGAAACTAACTTACCCATTTATGATATTAGTAGAGATTGACCAAACTTTGACGTTAATTATATACTTGACGAAAAGCGAAGGGTTACAAATAATAACAATATCAATGAACAAGTGTAGTTCACTGAATTTTACTAAGGATAGTTTTTGTGAACAAGCAATTTCCCTTTTTAACTTCTTTTTCTTTTTTTTTTTGGGTTTGAGTTTTTAAAAAATCTGTTGTTTGTTGTTAGTAGTGATATTTTGCGGCTAAACGCGGTCTTTTGATTGAGAGCCTCAATACAAAAATAAATCGGGGCACTCAGGGAGTAACCCGTTTTTTATTTGCAAACAGAATGCTCTTTGTATGGCATCGACCTGTCTTTTGTTGCGGTTAATTAGATAAGTATCAAAACCGAATTTATGTACAGAGTAATTTGATTTGTTTCCGTTCATTTTTTGAGTTTGTGATACTCGTACAACAGTTCAATTAAAACCGATTACATCGACGCCGTGTTTGATTATCTACAATGTTTTTATGAGTATATATCTGTGCTTCTAGGAGTTAGTTGAATGCAGTCAAATAAAAATGTCATTTTTACATGTTTTAGTTGTAGTCATAGTTGTATTTCTGTGTTTCGAATTTGTAAGTATATACCAACCTACCTCCTATTTGTTTTTCGAATGTCTGATTTTGTCACCGATATTTTGTAGGAGTGGTAGTATAGAACGTATCTAAGTACTTAAACTCCTGCTTATCAGAGGTACTTTTTGTGGTGTGTCCGTTTGAAACTTTAGAAATACCTACCTTTTGAAGATTGAAAAGGAAGATTTGGGCGATAAAGAAAATAGTGAGACCGAAATATTGAATAAGTTCAAATTAAAGGGAGCTAAGACGAAATAATGAGGGAGAAAATACGGAGGGAAAGTGAAGGAAGTAGTGAAGAAGGATTTACAACAGGTGTTCGCAGGAAACCGAAGAGATTGATAAGGAGTGACTCAGGTGACGTTTATGATGATCATATTATGAGGACTCAAGAGGAAATCTAATTAGAGAGTGATAAGACTGATGTGTGCTTGTTTCCAACGAAAGTTTTAGCCGAAACAAAAACTTTTGGCTCGACTTTCATAAAATGAAGGCATAAAGAACATTCGTAAAATTAAATACAAAAGCGCTTACAGGTTATATATATATATATATATATATATATATATATATATATATATATATAACATCAAGCTCAAAAGCTAAACTGGCTAAACTAGACATGAGAGCTCAGTTCACTGAACACAGTTCCTTATCGTACGGCATAATAAGAGAAGTAAAAATTTGGCCACAGCAGGAAATTCTGCTCTCTAAATAAGATTTTCTGTCCTAAATGTGGCGGAGAACCACAGTAACTGCGAAACAAAAGATTTCAGGTGTATAAACTGTAAGGGTCCACACATGGCGCTGAATAAAACGTGTCCGTTAATGAGTGAGAAAGATATGATTTATAAAAAAAGCCTTAAAGTTATACCTACATAACCAGAAGATGAATAAACCGCAATTGAACCAAACCATAAGTGGTAAACATACTCCTGTCTCAGTTACTACACTATCTAACGCGAATCGAAATGAGAGAAATACAGTCAAATCCTTCAATACCCACATAAACACACTTTGACAAAGAAAACGAAGAATCGTTCACTTTTAAGAATATTTCAACTTAAAAGAAGAACAAAAAAAGTCAAAAGGAAATAATTCAGAAAATTTTCTAATGCAGAGTGAGAACGAAGAATCAGAATATTTAGAAATAAGGAGAGAAACAATAGAAGAAACAGACAAAAGAAGATAGAGGAAATTTGATCCATGGAATTCAATTTTAAAATTGAAAAATATTATTTTATCTAAGGATACGTTTGAAAACAAAATAATTTCGGTGGTTAAAATAATAGTTGACGAATTTAAAACAGTTGTCCTCAATTTATTTAATGGTAGAGATTTAGTTGAACGCTTAGTTAAAACATTTAATGGATAGACAGTTTATCCTTCATTCATTTAGTTTATCCTTCAGTGGAACTCACAAAGCGGCCTAATTTAGTGGACTTTAACACTTTATTAAATAAGGAAAATGAAAATGCAATACTAAGTGTGTACTAAACGTGGTTAGAATGGGGTACTTCAATCCATCTTCGCGGATACAACATCTTCCTAAAGGACAGCACGACACTTATGGAGGTGTGGCTGTGATTGCTCATAAATCTCTAAGTATACAGGTTTGTTCAATCAATTACATTAATCCGGGCATAGAAGCAATTTATGTAAAATTGTTTAATTTGAAACATTTAGACAATATAATATCCATCTATTGTCCATCAACAGTGCGCACAATTCAATCAGATTGGGATAAAATTTTTAGCCTAGCTTCTAGGAGAACTTTCATTGCAGGTGACTTTAATGGGCATATTTGTAACAGGTCGTTTAAAAACGATCAAAGAGGACTTTAATGTTCGATTCAGCATTGAAACATGTTTTTTTATTCATTAAACAGTGGAAAACATACAATGAATAAAATTAGTTAAAACGGTACACTGCAGAAGACTTCCCCTGATATTTATTTTTTGTCTGCTGACACAGCTGTATGTTTTAACTGGAAAGCACTCAACGATAACTTTAGTAGCGATCATCTCATTGTCAAAATTTCATTTAGTTTAAATATGTATATAATAATATGTATATGTACACACATATGCAGCAATAAGATTTTATTGAAAGTCGAAATTACAAACATGCATATTGGTTTGCATATAAAAAAGGACTTGAAGACTCGTTTTTTGATGTCGACAGTTTTATTTGTACCTACTGCTAGAGATATACAAGATTATTATAATTACTTTTTGGATAAAATTAACGATGCAGCTAATAAAAGTATCCCTTAAGTCCAATCTCACTAATAAATTTAACCCTAAACAGTATAAGTGTACTTTGATGTCTCGGGCAGTGGCTGAACGTAGGTTGGCCCTTAGTACTTTTAGGAGAAACTCAACTCCAGAAAATCCACAGAACTTAGAAAAGAAAGTCAAGGAAACAAGAGCCAAAATTCAGAAAGCTAAAAATAAAAGTTGGCAGGATTTCTGTAGTAGTATTGATGAGAGAACATCTGCAGCTGATATGTGGGGTAGGTTTAAAGGTTGCTGTTGGTAAGACGAGAACAAAACAGAGTTGATGCACTCTCTTAAATTAAAAAAAAAGCCCGAAGATTCGAATCTAATAATAATTTACTGGAGTTCTCTATCCAGGAATTGGTCAAATTATTAAAGATAAAAGATACTGCACCAGGCAGCGATTGGATTACCTACTCTATGATTTACCTATATTCGGCAAATTATTTATTTTAAACTCATTTGACTCTATTTTAGACTAGGTGCTATACCGAATAAATGGAGGTCAGTATCAATCGTGCCCATTCCAAAGGCCGATGCTTTCATTAATTCCAGCGATAATTTAAAACTGATACCCATTGCTCTTATTTCTTGTATATGCCAATTATTTCACAGTATTTTAGGTAAAAGATTGAAATAAATAAATATATATAAAATAAATAAATATATAAAAAATATAACTGTCTAACTAAGCTTGTAACTTATATTCAATTAGGCTTTTCCTCTAATTTTCCAACTGCGTGCTGTTTTCTTGATATCGAAAACGCGTATAACAACGTGTTAGTGGAAAAAGTAGTAAGTGTACTATGATGATTTAGGAGTTGGAAAAAACATATGCCGATATATCTGGTCATTCCTAAGTGACAGATTATGATTGAAACTGAAAAAGACGGTGATAGTACAGAAATTAGACACGCTAGAGTAGGATTGGCGCTAGGAGACCCTATTTCACCCCTGTTGTTTAACATAGTTATCCACAGCATAAGCCGCCAAATTTCTTATGTCATGATATTTCAATACGCAGATGACTATGTTTTATATATAAGCAATAAAGATTTACTTAAAATGTGAAATGGAACAATCATATATTAATATTATGGTACATATATTGTATAAAATAGATCTTCAAATATCCGCAAATAAATCTAAATTATGCTTATTCAGTAGGGGCTTTAGAAGGAAACAAATTACAATCAAAATTAATGAACAAACAATAAAGGGACACAAACATGTTAAATACCTAGGCATGTAGCTAGATTGATGTTTGCGATGGAACAAACATGTGAATGAGACTGCAGAAAAAGTTCAGTTCAGTTAAAGTTCTTAAATATTCTGAGGTTTTGTCAGGATCAGGTAAGGGTCTCCATCCTAACCATATGCGATCTTTATATATCTCATTAAAAAGAAGTCTACTTGATTGAGGTTGCTTCCTTTATGATAACAGTGCAAAAATTTGGAAAAAACTCGATCAAATTCAAAATCCAGCATTGTTAGCTATCGGAGTATTCAACCAGTTTTGATAACTAAAAAGACCCTTATTTAGGTCAGTCTATAAGGAATTTAAAAATATTAATCTTTTCAGATCAAATCTTAACATGATGTTTAACTTAGATACATGGGTAAAACTTATACAAATAAACAATATTTTTTTGTGAATTAGACTGTATTGATAATGCAAAAAATAATTTATACTTCTGTATAAAATATGAAATCTTAAGAGTTAATGGTTAAATACACCAGTGTATTGGACGAAGGTTTTTACAGACGAATCAAAGAACAAGGACGTGCTAGGTGCAGCTTATGTTGACCACGTTAGAGGCAAATCAGCAATGTTTAAAATTGATGCATCAGTCTCAATAATGCCAGTGGAACTCATTGCAATCTATGAAGCACTAAAATATATTGAACCTAACCGACTGTGTCATTCTTACAGACAGCAAAAGTGCTCTTCAACATGTGGCTCAGTGCGCCTTTGGATACAGCAGAGGTGCTCCGATAGCCTATGAGGCCTTGAGAATGATACAGAGGCTAGATAAGGATAGAGACATTAATTTGGGATTGCAATGGATTCCATCCCACGTAGGTTTGTGGCAATGAGGAAGCTGACCGACTAGCAAAAGTTGCCTGTTCTACGGGTAGTAATTTGTATATCTTACTATTTTACAGTGAAGTTCTACCTAAATTAAAAAAAAACTACTAAATTCTAAGAATATTCTGACATTAGTGTAGAAAAAGCTATCTATGGTATGTATATTGTGCACTTTCGGCGTAAATTTAAAAAAACCGGCCAAGTGCGAGTCGGACTCACGCACCGAGGGTTCCGTACAAACCTGCAAGGTTTACAAAGTTCGTTCATTACGACAATCGAGTCATAACTATGGTATTTTTATTGCAAAATGAAATTCATAACATTACAATGGAGAAAGATGGAGGAGCATAAATTTAAGACAAAGATCTCTTTATCGTTTAAGTAATCCTTTATTTTATATTAACACATATCATTTATCTATAATATAACTGAAACACTTATAACCAACAATAAGAAATATAATAATGTCATAAATTTTAAGCTTTTCGGAATTTTTCTGTTACCTGTGCTGTAAGCTATTGCTTCTTACCAAATTTCGAGATTCTATGTCAACGGGAAGTGGTCTTTAGGTTTTAATTCCCTTGCGTGTAGTTGCGAGTTTCAAAATATGCGGTATCAATGGTTGTACTTTTGCGTTTTGCGTTGACTTAGAATTTTTTTTTTTCATGGGTTAAAGGCAATTAGATCTAAGTATTTGATAAGAATTTCAACTTGATAGCTCTACGCGTTCATGAGGAAAAAAGTAATAAGTTTATATTTATTAAAAAATATATACCTATATTGTAATGTAACTAAAAATTTAAGGTTTTCGGAATTTTTCCTTTATGTGTGCTATAAAACGTTGCTTCATGCCAAATTTCAAGATTCTAGGTCGACGGGAAGTACCCTTTAGGTTTTGATTCCCTTGCGAGTACTTGCGAGTTTCAAAATATGCAGCTTAAATTGCTGTTTCTTTTAATTGCGTTGACATAGAAGTTTGATTTTATTACAGCTTAAAGGTATTATAGACATGAGTATTTGGTATGAATTTCAATTTAATACCTCTACGCGTTTATGAGGAAATGGGTAGTAAGTTTAAAATTATTAAAAAAATATATATTATGTGATGCAACTAAAAATTTATGGTTTTCGTAATTTTTCCTTTATTTATGCTATAAGACGTTGCTTCGTACCAAATTTCAAGATTCTGAGTTCACGGGAAGCACCCTGTAGGTTTTGATTCCCTTGCAAGTGTCGAAAATTTGCGGCATAAACGGCTGTATCTTTTGATTGCGTTGGCTTAGAAGTTTGATTTTTTCACAGCTTCAAGGGACAGTAGACCTGAGTATTTGATATAAATTTCAGCTTCATACCTCCACGCGTTCCTGAGAAAAAGGGTCTTGACAGACGGACGGACGGACAGACGGACAACAAAGTGATCCTATAAGGGTTCAGTTTTTTCCTTTTTTTCCTCCATCCGTTTCCATCTTTCCCACCCCTGCAACTTCTGGTAAGAGAGGCGTGTACCTACATCCCCTAAATTGTTACCAGCGTGCTAGCAAAACGGAGCTAATCCTACTACTATTATAAAGGCGAAAGTTTGTAAGTATGGATGTATGGATGTATGGATGTATGGATGTTTGTTACTCTTTCACGTAAAAACTACTGAATGGATTTGAATGAAACTTTACCACAATATAGCTTATACATCAGAATAACATATAGGCTACAATTCATAAAGAATTTTTAAGATAAAGGCTTTCCACGCGGACGAAGTCGCGGGCGGCCACTAGTTAAATTTATATTTGTTTTCAGTGTTCAAATCTCCGAGTGATCCCAGAAAGGATATACGTTGGAGCATTAAATGAGAAGTACTTAGAAAATGTCAATGTCAGCGTCAGACGATACGGCAGGAACAGCACCTACTACTTTAACGTAGAAGCGACCTTTAAACACACTTGGGGTGATAACGTATCTGTAAGTTGATGGAGATTAAACAGCGGTGGCGACGGCGAACGCAGAAATATCAAACCTTATGAAACGCGCCTTTGCGTCTACACTGTAGTAACTAAAGGTCGTTGAACACTTTACGTGGCAAGTGGGCGTTTGGTCTTAAGCTCTTTTCTTGAAAAGGGTTAAAAAGTTAAGAAAGTAAAGGGTAACCAAGTGTATTGTACTTTTAAGAAAACTTGTGTGTACGTTATAAGATTAAGCATGCTGTGTTTGTCGGTAAATTAAACAATTATCATAAAGCCGTTTTAGTTGTTACATAATGAAACATTATTGTTTCCACAGATGACAAACCTTAGAAATAAAATAACATGTTTTATAGTGATATCTGACAGAATAACACACGACTACCACCCCTTAACGGCTCCGCCACTAATTACCAGTCACGCTATTTTTTTAGTTACAAATCAAACTGTACGAGCTGCTCCACAACGAATACAGGCCTACATTCATAGAGTTCCACTTTAAGGGCGTTTGCGAGATCGTCAAAAGTGACCCGTTCTTGGGCCCAACGATCCGAGAGGGTTTAAAAAACGGAGGAGCAACATGCCCGATTAAGCCAGTGAGTAACCAACCAACGATCAGTAAGGTATTATCATCATCATTATAGTGATAAAAGTTCTCCTGTCCGATTTCGACCACGGCGGCCAATCTCAACAGAGATCAGCTAACTACGCAGGAGATATTATAGTGCACAAGTGTGAGCGCAATACACAGGAGCACTCACTGTTCCATCACTCAAAGTTCGGTGCTTAACTTAACGTGCTTTCCGAGGCACGGGGTCGTAACACCGCCAACCTTCCGAATCCAAGCTGTTTTTGAGAAATTCATGATAGAAAATCTCAGAAACAATTTTGGTCAAACTTTTATCAGCCCTGCAGCTGCGGAGCTTTAGCTGCAGCTAAAGGTTAACCCTTTTTTAACCCTGGACGAAAAGGGCTGTTAAGAGTTCGACCTCTATCTCTGTTTGTGTGTGTTTGTCTGTAACATCGTAACTCGCGAACGGATGGACCGATTTTAGTATGTTTTTTTTCGAAAGATGATTAATTCATAGTGGTTGTTTGTATACTAAAATCGTCCAGCAGTAAACTCACTCACTTGTTTTCTTGCAGGCTCAGGTCGGGGATTTTAAAATTTTAATTTTAGTCTAATCTAAGTTGTCACGTTTCAGGGTCACTACAACTTTGCTAACATGTCTTTGTGGCTGGACGAGTTTCCATACGTTTGGCCGTTCCAGCGGGCTTTGGCTGTCGTAACAGTCATGGTTGGCGCAACTTCATATCAAACTGCAGCATATACATAAGATTCGAACAAACGAAAAGAAAAACACGAAGCAAGGAGTTGCAATCGCACTGAAGAGTTCCTTTGTGTGAAAATACATGTTTATTGTGGTATTCAGGCAGTCCTTTATTTTTGGAAATTTCATGGGTCGATAACGGGCGCCGTTTTCATGGACCTATCTGCGGCCTACGATACGGTGAACCTCAACCAACTGTTATGGAAGGTGGTAATCATGACCGGCGATCGCAAAATCGTCATGATCCTTCGAGAACTCCTCCATAACCGTCGGTTTCAGGTACATCTTCGCTCAGACAAGAGTCGTTGGAGGTCACAAAGGAACGGCCTACCTCAGGGCAGTGATCAGGAGGCAGAGTGGCTTCGGGGGGCTATGACTGACGTCTGCGACGCGGCTATGCCCCGGTCCAGGCCCCTGCCTCCACGGCGACACGTCTACTGGTGGTCGGAGGACATCGCACAGCTACGGCGGGCGTGCATCGCAGCACGTCGCGAGTCCGCTAGACATCGCCGTAGGCGGCACCGAGATCCAGAGCAGGATGGTCTGCTATATGCGGCATGGAGATCGGCCCAGAAGGCGCTTCAGATCGCCATAGCGCAAGCCAAGGCACGGGCGAGGGAAGAGCTTCTTCAATCCCTCAACCGGGATCCGTGGGGACGCCCTTACCGAACTGTGAGGGGAAAACTTCGGCCGTGGGCACCGCCCGTGACTGACAGTCTTAACCCAACGCTGCTGTCCAACATAGTCTCCGCCCTATTTCCATCTAGGGCGGAGCATACCCCTCCGCCAATGCGGCCGCATCCGGTCGCATCGACCGAGCCTCCCGAGCCGGTCACGGAGGGAGAACTTGGGGCAGCGGTTTTAAGGTTGAAAGCCAGGAGCGTGGCCCCGGGTCCGGACGGGATCCCGGGGAAAGCATGGGTTCTGGCCATGGATGCGCTGGGTGAACGGGTCAGACGCCTATTCAGTGCCTGCCTGGAGCAGGGCCGCTTTCCGCGCATTTGGAAGTCCGGGAGGCTAGTGCTCCTGCGCAAGGAAGGCCGACCGCCGGACTCGCCGTCTGGGTATCGGCCCATAGTGCTGCTGGACGAGATCGGCAAGCTCCTTGAGCGAGTCATTGCCTCCAGACTCGTCCAGCACCTCGAGGGAACGCGACCGAACCTCTCGGACGTGCAATACGGCTTCCGTAGGGAGCGTTCTACGGTGGACGCAATTCTGCGCCTCAAGAGACTTGCAGAGCGAGCGGTGGCTAGCGGTGGGGTGTTATTGGCAGTGTCCCTGGACATTGCCAACGCCTTTAACACCTTGCCGTGGGCCTGCATCAGGCAGGCACTTGTACATCATGGCGTGCCTGCCTACCTACAACATGCAGTCGCCGATTACCTGAGGCAGCGGGAAGTTTTCTGCGCCGTGCCTACAGGCCTCATCCAGCAGGAGCCCACCTGCGGTGTTCCACAGGGGTCGGTCCTTGTTCCTTTCCTGTGGAACATCGGGTTTGACTGGGTGCTCCGGAGCCGTCTTGTTGGAGGGGTTGGCGTAATCTGTTACGCCGACGATACCCTAGTGACGGCCCGGGGAACCAGTTACCCGGACGCCGCTCGTCGAGCTACGGCGGGCGTAGCAACCATCGTCCAGCGCATCCGTGAGCTGGGCCTGGAGGTGGCGCTCGAGAAGTCGGAGGCCCTGTGCTTCCACAGGGCACGGCAAGCGCCACCAGTTGGGGCCCACCTTGTGGTCGGGGGAGTGCGCATCGGGGTCGAGGGTACGATGAAGTACCTGGGCCTGACTCTCGATGGAAGGTGGAAGTTCGAGGCGCACTTCAAGCGGCTCGCGCCAAAGCTTTTGGCGACTGCAGGCGCTCTCAGCAAGCTCCTGCCTAATCTCGGCGGACCATCTGCCACATGCCGGCGGCTCTACATGGGCGTCGTCCGCTCAATGGCCCTATACGGGGCCCCTGTGTGGTTTGACGCCCTGTCAGCCGGCAACACTAGGCAGTTGAACAGAGTCCAGCGCGTCCTGGCAATACGGACGGTGAGGGGGTACCGAACAATCGCGACAGATGCCGCCCTCCTTCTCGCGGGGACACCACCTTGGGACCTCGACGCCAAGGTCCTCGCCGCAGTCTACCAGTGGCGAGGAGACCTAAGGTCCCAGGATCTACGGCCTGCCCCTAGAGAGGTTCAGGCGGAGAGGGACAGGTTGGAAGACCTGGCCCTAGAAGGCTGGCAGAGCCGTTTAGGCAATGGCACAGCAGGGCGACGCACCGTGACGGCAATCTGCCCGGTGTTGAAGGAGTGGGCCCGACGAAAGCATGGTCGCCTGACGTTCAGAGCGACCCAGCTTCTGTCGGGCCATGGGTGTTTTGGCGCTTTCCTCTGCCACATTGGCCGGGAAGAGTCCGCCTCGTGCCACCACTGTTCTTGCGACGAGGACACTGCGCAGCACACCCTCGAGACATGCCCGGCCTGGGCGAGGGAGCGCGGTGTATTAGTTGCGGCAGTGGGGCAAGACCTCTCACTCCGGGCAGTAGTAGCCCAGATGGTGGAGGACAAAGGGAAGTGGCAGGCGGTGCTCACCTTCAGCGAGGCAGTCGTCTCGCAGAAGGAAGCAGCGGAGAGGGAGCGAGAGGCCTCGGCTGACGCCCCGATAATCCGCCGCCGACTCACTGGGCGCCGCAAGAGGCAGTATAACCTCCTGATGCCACTTCTCGATGGGCCTCGGACGACCGACTCGGGGGAGTCGGCCGCCCGCTAAAGGAGGCCCGCGGCGGTGTTGCATGCGTCCCGCACGCCGTTGCAGGAGGGCGTAGGGGAGACCAACCTCCCCACGCGACCGGGTGGCGCTCGCTGTCAAGCGAGCCACAGCCAGGACGAGACAGCGGAAGTATGCCTGGGGTTTATCCCTAAGCGATCACCCGCGGCACTCGTCCACTACTGGCACCGGCGGACGTCGTCTGGAATTTTTAGTGGGTAGGACGCCCTTATCAGGGCGGGAGTCCCACATAACCCCTCGGCTGCCCCCGCGGCCGACGGGTATGCGTCAATGCATTTTTACCAGACGTAAAAAAAAAGTGTCCTGGCGCTAAGAAGAAGAATTATGTCGGATGAGGTTGCGCAGCAACGCTAACAACTGCAGGCGTTCAAGTGGCCTGGACCATTCCTGACTACCTTGTTCACTTAGCTCCTCGCATGACAGTTGGCTATGAAATGCCCTGGTTTGCGTTTGGTGCGGGGGTTTCGCTTCTGCGTAGTTATTATCTATTCTACTCCTGCGTCGTGAAAGAACAAAGAAAGAAATTGACATACCCATTTATTACAGAGATTATTAGATATTAGTAGCGATTAACCAAACTTTAACGTTAATTATATATTTATTAAGTTTTCTTTTGCGTTCGCAACGCTACTTTATAAAATCGAAAAGACATTATACTTAAAATTTTTAAAAATTGTTTATTATATACTGGACGATAAGTTTTAGATCAGTTTCATTTACCAGTTCGACAGGTTTTCAGTTTTCAAAATTCTGTTGTACGTTGCTAGTAGTATTATTCTGCGGCTAAATGCTTAATATGTAAGTATCTAAATCGAATTAATTGGCCAGTTACCTTAATCTGTTTCCGCAAATTTTGTGTGTTTATCATACATGCGTACCATGTGAAACGTTTTATCTCATTGTTGTTGTATTCGTACATGTTTCATTCAATCATTGCAGTATAATTTTGTATTCCTGGGAGTCGGTCGAATTTAAGATGAAATTTTTAAATGTTTTTGTTGTCGCCTTATTTCTGTGCTTAGAATATGTAAGTACTACAAGTAATTTTTAAATCATGCACATAGGAATCCACTCCTTGGCTACTAGTGTGATTTGCTTGCAGAATGTATATATATATAATAAGATTGGCATTCTCTTTACACCTCATACATAACTTTTAACGGTCGGTTTTTTTAATTAAAAAAAATTGTGTGTGTTTTAATATCCGAGTAATCCCTGAAAGAGTAATCCTTGGAGTTGTAAATTACACTTATGTGGAGGACGTCAGTCTCAGTGTCAGGAGAACAGGCAGGAACAGCGAATACGTCTTTAATATAAAAGTGACTCTTAAGCCTTGACATATTGCCTGTACACCGGCGCAGAGCGGGGAACAGAGAAAATGACAAATATTAATCAATAGGATTGCAAAAAAACTCCGCTCCTCTTCCAAGTACAGGGAGTTCCGTAATAGTCCAAAATTTATACAAAACCGGTAAGCGGAGCAAGGACGCTGAGCGGAGAAGCCAGGGCACATAAAAATACCTTTTAATTAATAATAACTTATCCTTCCACCAGTTTCTCCATCCATTTCCATCTTTCCCACCCCTGCGACTTCTGGTAAGAGAGGCGTGTACCTACATCCCCTAAATTGTTACCAGCGTGCTAGCAAAACGGAGCTAATTAAATTTATATTTGTTTTCAGTGTTCAAATCTCCGAGTGATCCCAGAAAGGATATACGTTGGAGCATTAAATGAGAAGTACTTAGAAAATGTCAATGTCAGCGTCAGACGATACGGCAGGAACAGCACCTACTACTTTAACGTAGAAGCGACCTTTAAACACACTTGGGGTGATAACGTATCTGTAAGTTGATGGAGATTAAACAGCGGTGGCGACGGCGAACGCAGAAATATCAAACCTTATGAAACGCGCCTTTGCGTCTACACTGTAGTAACTAAAGGTCGTTGAACACTTTACGTGGCAAGTGGGCGTTTGGTCTTAAGCTCTTTTCTTGAAAAGGGTTAAAAAGTTAACAAAGTAAAGGGTAACCAAGTGTATAGTACTTTTAAGAAAACTTGTGTGTACGTTATAAGATTAAGCATGCTGTGTTTGTCGGTAAATTAAACAATTATCATAAAGCCGTTTTAGTTGTTACATAATGAAACATTATTGTTTCCACAGATGACAAACCTTAGAAATAAAATAACATGTCTTATAGTGATATCTGACAGAATAACACACGACTACCACCCCTTAACGGCTCCGCCACTAATTACCAGTCACGCTATTTTTTTAGTTACAAATCAAACTGTACGAGCTGCTCCACAACGAATACAGGCCTACATTCATAGAGTTCCACTTTAAGGGCGTTTGCGAGATCGTCAAAAGTGACCCGTTCTTGGGCCCAACGATCCGAGAGGGTTTAAAAAACGGAGGAGCAACATGCCCGATTAAGCCAGTGAGTAACCAACCAACGATCAGTAAGGTATTATCATCATCATTATAGTGATAATAGTTCTCCTGTCCGATTTCGACCACGGCGGTCAATCTCAACAGAGATCAGCTAACTACGCAGGAGATATTATAGTGCACAAGTGTGAGCGCAATACACAGGAGCACTCACTGTTCCATCACTCAAAGTTCGGTGCTTAACTTAACGTGCTTTCCGAGGCACGGGGTCGTAACACCGCCAACCTTCCGAATCCAAGCTGTTTTTGAGAAATTCATGATAGAAAATCTCAGAAACAATTTTGGTCAAACTTTTATCAGCCCTGCAGCTGCGGAGCTTTAGCTGCAGCTAAAGGTTAACCCTTTTTTAACCCTGGACGAAAAGGGCTGTTAAAAGTTCGACCTCTATCTCTGTTTGTGTGTGTTTGTCTGTAACATCGTAACTCGCGAACGGATGGACCGATTTTAGTATGTTTTTTTTTCGAAAGATGATTAATTCATAGTGGTTGTTTGTATACTAAAATCGTCCAGCAGTAAACTCACTCACTTGTTTTTTTGCAGGCTCAGGTCGGGGATTTTAAAATTTTAATTTTAGTCTAATCTAAGTTGTCACGTTTCAGGGTCACTACAACTTTGCTAACATGTCTTTGTGGCTGGACGAGTTTCCATACGTTTGGCCGTTCCAGCGGGCTTTGGCTGTCGTAACAGTCATGGTTGGTCGCAACTTCATATCAAACTGCAGCATATACATAAGATTCGAACAAACGAAAAGAAAAACACGAAGCAAGGAGTTGCAATCGCACTGAAGAGTTCCTTTGTGTGAAAATACATGTTTATTGTGGTATTCAGGCAGTCCTTTATTTTTGGAAATTTCATGGGTCGATAACGGGCGCCGTTTTCATGGACCTATCTGCGGCCTACGATACGGTGAACCTCAACCGACTGTTATGGAAGGTGGTAATCATGACCGGCGATCGCAAAATTGTCATGATCCTTCGAGAACTCCTCCATAACCGTCGGTTTCAGGTACATCTTCGCTCAGACAAGAGTCGTTGGAGGTCACAAAGGAACGGCCTTCCTCAGGGCAGTGTCCTGGCGCTAAGAAGAAGAATTATGTCGGATGAGGTTGCGTAGCAACGCTAACAACTGCAGGCGTTCAAGTGGCCTGGACCATTCCTGACTACCTTGTTCACTTAGCTCCTCGCATGACAGTTGGCTATGAAATGCCCTGGTTTGCGTTTGGTGCGGGAGTTTCGCTTCTACGTAGTTATTATCTATTCTACTCCTGCGTCGTGAAAGAACAAACAAAGAAACTGACATACCCATTTATTATAGAGATTATTAGATATTATTAGCGAGTAACCAAACTTTAACGTTAATTATATATTTATTAAGTTTTCTTTTGCGTTAGCAACGCTACTTTATAAATTCGAAAAGACATTACACTTAAAAATTTTAAAAATTGTTTATTATATACTGGACGATAAGTTTTAGATCAGTTTCATTTACCAGTTCGACAGGATTTCAGTTTTCAAAATTCTGTTGTACGTTGCTAGTAGTATTATTCTGCGGCTAAATGCTTAATATGTAAGTATCTAAATCGAATTAATTGGCCAGTTACCTTAATCTGTTTCCGCAAATTTTGTGTGTTTATCATACATGCGTACCATATGAAACGTTTTATCTCATTGTTGTTGTATTCGTACATGTTTCATTCAATCATTGCAGTATAATTTTGTATTCCTGGGAGTCGGTCGAATTTAAGATGAAATTTTTAAATGTTTTTGTTGTCGCCTTATTTCTGTGCTTAGAATATGTAAGTACTACAAGTAATTTTTAAATCATGCACATAGGAATCCACTTCTTGGCTACTAGTGTGATTTGCTTGCAGAATGTATATATATATATATATATATATATATATATATATATATATATATATATATATATATATATATATATATATAAGATTGGGATTCTCTTTACACCTCATACATAACTTTTAACGGTCGGTTTTTTTGATAAAAAAAAATTGTGTTGTTTTAATATCCGAGTAATCCCTGAAAGAGTAATCCTTGGAGTTGTAAATTACACTTATGTGGAGGACGTCAGTCTCAGTGTCAGGAGAACAGGCAGGAACAGCGAATACGTCTTTAATATAGAAGGGACTCTTAAGCACACTTGGGGTGATAATATATTTGTAAGTTGTTTAATTTTGCCTGTACACCGGCGCGGAGCGGGGAACAGAGAAAAAGATAAATATTAATCAAAGGGATTGCAAAAAAACTCCGCTTCTCTTCCAAGTACAGGGAGTTCCGTACTAGTCCAAAATTTATACAAAACCAGTAAGCGGAGCAAGGGAGCTGAGCGGAGAAGCCAGGGCACATAAAAATACAGCCACGGACTCCGCTCACTCCGTCACGCTGCTTTGCTACGCTTTGGTGTACAGATACAGTAAGTAACACCGCTTCGCCATACGACGCTCCGCACCGGTGGACTAGCAACCTTAGTGTGGTACACAGAGTGAGTATTACTCTACAAGATCAAAAAAATAAACTAATGTAATAGTCATTTACCAGTGCATCCGTGAGCTTAAGTGGCCGTGTACATATCGATAAGATGAAGTCATAAAAATTATATATTAGAGACCTGTGGTTACACCTAGTGGTGATGTGTGGTAGTTTGTCTCACTCTAGGCTGTATCATCATCATATTATCAGCCTTTTGACGCCCATTGCTAAGCAGAGACCTCAACCAAGGATTTCCACCGGGATCAGTCCTACGCTTCCCGCATCCAGCGGCTTCCCGCGACCTTCACCAGATCGTCGGTCCACCTAGTAGGGGACCTGCCCACGAAGCGTCGTCCGGCACACGGTCGCCATTTGAGAACTTTTCCGCCTCAACTAGGGTATATACCACAATAATAAAAGCCATTTATTCTGAGAGATGTTGAATACACAAGCCAAATCCATATTGTTTTTGTTACAAGATGTCCCTTATCTCGGCGTACCTTCTGGCATAAGCCTCCTCCAACAATTTCTACTGTCTTCTCTCAGATTGGCATGTGTCCTGGGTCCAGTAAGGTCCTAATGTTAGGCGGAGGGTGTAAACCATGAGACCATTTGAATAAAAAGCGCAAGACGGCCCTTCAGCAAGATGGACTGACCATGAAAAGATGGCAGGATGGGATGGGAGGTCACTGACAACCCATTGACCAGGATTTGCTTGGGGGAGGCCTATGTTCAGCAGGGCGCATTGTAAGGTATGGAGACGATGGTGATGGTATATTGATAGAAGCACAGCTCAATCAAGACGACACACAGAACCACGCTTAGTGGGAAATAAAAACAAGGAAGGCCTATCCATTAAAAAGGGAACAGCTCTAGGGATAAGAAGAAGAAGATTGTGGTATATTGCAAAGTTTTTAAGCGTGGCTGATGAAATCTTGTAAAATGTTTAACATTGTGTTTCTTTTTAGTTCCACGTTCAACTATATGAGCTACTTCACAACGAATACAAGCCTACATTCGTTGAGTTTCACTTTAAGAAAGGTTGAGAATTCGTCAAAAATGATGTGCTTTTGGGATCTGCCTTACGTATGGCGCTAAAAAGCGCAGGGTTAACATGCGCGGTTAAACCAGTGAGTTAGACCCTTTACACACTGCTACATTTAGATGCGATGCAGTCGCAATCGCGGTGCTGCCGTGATACAGAAGCTGGCCAGAGCGATCTTAGATCAATCAACAAAACAGAGGAAGACACGATACGTTCTTATAATTGTCAACTTAAAAATGGGCGACCGCGGCTTACGCACACTGCCTCTTTTTAGTTTGATCTAAGATAGCGATGCAGTAGACTGCATCGATGTTTAGGTCTGCAACGAAGCGAGCGATGCTTACGCGATAAAGCATCGATGCTAATGCGCGTTATCAAAAGGCGTGAAATTGAATTGAAAATAATATATTTTATTGGCACTCAAAAATCATATAAATAGAAAAACATTTAAAGAAAAAAAACAATAACTTAGTGCCAATAAGGTCCCCTACTCAGCATTAATTGAGCAGCAGGAAGCTCGCCACGTCGCTGGTTTCCAGCGGATACCTTGGAGGGATTACAATTAAAATAATATGAGTAATATATCGTTCACAAAGTAGTTTTGACCTCTTATTGTTTTTATGTTTCAGGGTCACTACAAGTTAAAAAATATGTCAATATCTCTAGATGACTTTCCATACGTTTGGCCATTCCAACGAGCGATGGGGGTGGGAACGGTTATGACAGATGGCAACTTCGTGGGAAACGGCAGTCTTTACATAAGAATTGAACAATCGAAAAGAAAAAAACTAGGCAAGCGCTAGTGTCACTCGGACATAAAGAGTCCCGAAACATTTATGAATGTTGTGAAATGAATACTAAAAAATAAGCACTTGCATTACATTACACTTTGGTACGAATCCCTCTTTTTGGTTTGTCTGTGCCTTGAGTTTGGGATAGGTCCGCAAAATGGATTTGAATTTAATCGAAAATCGAGCAAAAGGATTATTGTCGGTGATGAAGAATTTTAAGATCTAAATTTACTCCAACATGGTACCACACACTGCAAGTGGACTTCCCTACTGCTTTTGGAAGGTGACGTACCGCGGGATGCCATCCTTACCGTGTCGATGTTCCACTAATACGAACCAAGCGCTTCTCATCTACATTCCTGATGCGCACTGCAAAAGAGTGGAACTCACTACCTGCGTCAGTGTGTCCCTGCAATTACAACCTAGGAATTTTGAAACCTAGAGTAAACAAACATCTTCTAGCTCGTGCTTCGAGCTCTCACCATTGAAGATTCAGTCTTTGCCTCGTTGGGCTTAGTATTGGGTCAAGAGCAAACCTGTTAAAAAAACGCTATAATCGTTTCTGATCTTCATATCTGAGATCTTCATAGTAATGGTATCGCTGCGGATGAGGTGTTCTCTAAGCAACATAATTTGAAAATTACACAATAGAATTAATAGGTTCAACCGATTTGGATCATACATATAGTGCATGGACCTTGGAAACGGACATCAGATGTTTTAATCCGCAATGCTCCGCTAGCGGAAAGCTACAATCTCACTTAAAAAATGTCTGACCATTTTTTCTAGCGTGAATGTTTTGCCTGTAAGAGGGAAATGCCCTCATACCCCCAGGCACCTCTTCAGTAACGGCAATGTCACGCTAACTAACCTCTTCGCTGCTACCTTTTTGAGACCAATTGAGCCTCGTATGTTTAAGTGGCGTAACGTCATTTTTGCAGGTTAGGATAAAAAGTGGGTACAACAACAAATTATAAATGTAATGTAACTTACAAATGTAAGTTACGCGTTCTTACTCGTATTCTGCTAAAAAAAAACTTTGAAAAGACATTGAATAAACTTTCTATGGATTATCTTACGATTTACCTACATGTTACTTTAACCTGACGTTCTGGACCCTTTCAACATCTGTTGTCATAAGTAGACTAAGCGCTCGGGCAGATGATGCCGACATCGCTCCGTCGCCGCGCCGCCACCGCTCTGTCCAAGCGTAATTTTATCGTTACTGTAACATATACATTGCTGGTTAGTTTACTGCTTAGTGTCACGTGCGATCTCCGTGATCAATAATGTACATGCAACAGAATCATGCGACAGTAAAATTACGATCAGACAGAGAGGGCTGCGAGATTCGTGTGTACGTAGGTACAGTGTGGCGGCGCGGCGATGGAGCGGCGGCGGCATCGTCTGCTCGAGCGCTGATATAACCGGCCGTTATTCATCGTATCGGATGCATCTTTCTATGTTACTCTTACGAGTTTCACCGTGCGAGCGAGCGGATTGGTTAGTCCTTAAAATACGGACGAAAAGTTAGTGCTTGTTCGCTGTTTGGGCGCGCGCGTGAGCTCGCTACTAAGACCGCACGCGCGTTTCATATGTGAATAAATAGATATCACTTCATGTTTGATATTTCGCGCCCGCGACCCCGTCTCTTATGTGTACAAGCACTTACAGAGGCCATGTACCCTCTGTACTAAAGCTCTCTGTTCGAACCGGGAACGGAACAGGCACTCGCGTTAGCCTCGCCCCGCCGCGCTCATCTAACGAGCCTTATTCGTTTTCCCACATTTCCTTTTGTAGGGTTGTCACATGTTGTCGAACAGAAAATATTGATCATACGAGCTGCCTGCGAGCACCGGTAGCCTATGTGTAAGCTTAAGCATTTGCCTCTCTGTCACTCTTTGATGCCATCTTAAGCCCGACAAAAGAGATGGATGTTATAAATCAGACCTATATGTCAGTTTGTGTGAGTAGGTATATGTGCTGTCTGTGGCACCGTAGCTCATGAACGGATGGGTCGATTTTAAAGCGGTTTTTTTTAATAGAAAGATAATTTAATCACGGTAGTTCATAGCCGTAATCGGATCAAAATCCGTGATACCGTTGAAACTCGCCAGCTGTTTCCTTGGCTCATGTCAGGGGTTTTTTTTTTTTCGTCGCTAGGATTATTTGGGATAGATCGGCCTCTGCATCCCGTGCGTTTTCACCACTAGATATTAAGTAAATACTTTGTCAGAGAGATGTCAGAGCGGCCGATTACTGCAATCGGCTCTTGAATACACTGAAGACTAGTTTTTATTAAAATGCGATATCTTTAGATGTTACCGAAAAGAGGTTGGCAGAAATGATAAATGGATAGACAAATAGTAATCTATTGAGGGTTACACTTTTATCGTTTGAGGTACGGACACGGTATAAAGGTATCGTTAAGTAAGCCGATTCCCACTTTAGACCAAGAAGAGCTATGGCTATGGTTATTAAATAAGTAGATAGCTTGCTAGCTCTTTATTACACATCAAAATGGCAGAATCATTTACACAGAAATATTTACAATTTTGGCAATATTAATCTCTCACCAAAAGCGACTATTTGTATGACAAGACAACCCTAACACCACACAACTTATACAAGAACCCAACCGTATTCCAGGGCCTCGCAGACGTCGAGATAAAATGTTTATAAATAGGAAGAGGAAGTTGCTAACCGCTCTTTTCTCAAGTTTTTTTCTCTCATTTCAACTGTATTTTTAGAGTTAATGATGATTTACCTTTTAGGGTTGAGCGCGTATGGTTGTAAGAAAATAGAATGTGAAACGTATTTTTGATGTTATCATTGATACAAAGACAACATACAAAACAGATAATTGAAAGTAATACTCTCATAAAATTTTGTCAGAGAAACCTAACATACACGGTTCTGATTCTAAAGAATGATTCTACAGCACTTGTGTATGGCAATCCAAAAAAAAAATGCACTTAGTCCCACGTCAACATCATCATCAAATCAGTCGTCCGATGCCCACTGCTGAGCATAGGTCTCCCCCAAGGATCTCCGACGCGATCATTACTGCGCTTCCCGTGTAGGACATACCTTTAAATAGCTTTTACCATTTGATGGATGTGCATGCATCTCTAGATTGTCCCGTCTGAGATTCAAAACCGGGACTCCAGAGCTGGCATAACTTTGAAAAAAGATACTTCTTAGTCGTTCGATTCTGTTTCGCCTCGTCAGGCTTGCTCTAGGCATTATGATGGCTTTGACCATCATACTTCATATTCTTCAAGTAATAGTTAAGGTAAGAAATAATTTAAGTATTATTTGTTAAGTATTTTTTGCTTTTACAACGCTATTTTTTATATTTCGAAAACACATAACACTTTAAAAATTTCTTTTCGGCTCCGGTCATCGGGGACGAATCGAACCCCCGACCTTCGGAAGTGTTATGTGTTTTCGATAATTTAAGTTAAAAAAAACAGCAATGAGCGACAGAATTATTTTAAATACTTACTAACTTTTTCTGTTTAATAAAATACCATAACTTCGACTGCAATAATTATATCCCAATTATTCACTGAATGTAAGAACTCAACAACAGTGACGTCAATACTTTTGTATCTACACATCTTACAATTTCACAATCCACTCACCCCGGGCACTCTGTACAAAGGGTGCGCGCTCTTAATGAATCGAAGTTTTCGAGTGATTCCGAGTTCAGATTTTAAGAGGGCGTATGAGGGAGCTGAAAATCTCAACTTCGCTTTTAATGCTGTACTTAAATATTCAGTGGAGAGGGCAAATGAGGGCTTTTACTTAAACGTTGACATGCTCTCGGCAATTTTGAAGCGATGTCGAAAAATGGTAAGAGTTTTTACTTTTATGATACAACTAGTGGTCCTTCGCGACTTTGTCCAGCTAAATCTTCACCTGCATTCTTCTTCTTCTTTCACCTGCATTTAGGATTCTCGAAAAAAGTCCTATATCATATTTAAATATACTAACAAATGATCATTATTTGAGAAAAGAGTTTCGGAGTTTTCTTTTCAATAAACAAGACGAGCAAAAGGGAAAGTTTCTGAATCTAAGTAAGTAAACATACTTCAAGAGCAGTTTCTAAAATATGTTTTCTTTCATAATTTTCCACGTCCCTATAACATGTAGTATGAGCTATTCCAGTATGACAGATAACATACAATGCCATTTTTATATCCCCCTTGTGACGCACTAAACGTAAAACTTTTTATGTCCTTATTTTTACTGTAAGATTCAGAATCTAATATTTCAGATTGTGTCTAGGAGAAAAACATCAAAACAGTGTCGTAACATATGCGTGGGGATATATTAGACTTAGGTCTTAGTTGAGACCTAAGTCCTAGATATATTTGATTATGCAAGCTTTGAATAGATTAGGAACACGTACTGACCAGGAATACGTGATTTCACTAACTCAATTTACTTTCTGAACTCGTACAATCTCACTTTGTAAAGTTTATTTCTCATGTATATTTGCCTTGTTTCTAAATAGTCTATGCATTTCATTGATTGATACCACATTCATAAAAATCGGTTGAAAACCGTCAAAATCAAAAGCATACTGGGGTTCTGAAATATAATATTGTTGTGTTCATGAAAATATTGTGAGGCTAAATTGGGAGAGCAATCGCCCGGGTTCGTGCCCCGCCTGTGGCAGTCATTGTAAAGCACATAGTAAAGAAATTTGCATTGTAACTGCTACTTTATTTTATAAAGTAACTTAATAAATTAGCTGATTCATCGTGACCGATAGTTAAACAGCTGAAAAGGTGTTTCATTCGGATGATGTAGGTATCTAACCGCAACAGTGATGAATCATGGCTGGCTGCAGCCTAAAAGAGGACTTAAAGAAATTTGGACCGATGAGTTGGTGACACGGTAGCTCAATTGGGAGAGCAATCGCCCGTTTGCGAGACGGGCGGGTTCGTACCCCGCCTGTGGCAGTCCGTTTTTTCTTTAAGTGTGTTTTAATATCACATTGCACAGATATTTGCATTGTTAATTTCGCACCTTTATTATGACATCATTATTTTCAAGATTGTCGGAAACCCTTTCAAAATAATACTAAGCACCGAATTCAGAGAAAACAGATACTCAAGAATGATGCGAGTCAAGTATTTTCTTTCAATTTCCTTTGATATTTACTAAAGATTTTTTAACTTTGCGAAGAGGAAGAGGTAAATACACGTATGTGTAAAATATATTCTAATGATGTCAGTTATTAAACTACCAGTAATTAAACGCGATACCGGTAAAGCTACACCAATTATATTGTTTTTAAATTATACATATAAAGTGTTGCTCGCAAAGATTTTTTCTGGCTAGATAACCTTTTCGAAAGACTCTTGCTAGATCGAATTTCCGTCTTCAATAAATCTATATTACAGCAAATTTTGAAGGTCACGCGTTTGTGTGGATGTTTCTGTAGATACGTTTGGTATCTACCTTTTTGGTAAATACCAGATATGAGTAAGGCGACCGTACATTGTATGAGATGAACTGACGAACTGAAAATCAAATCAGCGGTCAAAGCATAGTTTTGACATCCGTCGTTTATAAAAAGAAGGTTCATAGCATAAGAGTCAACAATAGAAATTTGCTTGCTTTCTAAACCCAGAGCGCAGACAGATTCGCTTCTACGTATATAGTGTAAGTATTTTTCCGGGCAATACGAAATTTTACAGGGCTTTGGATAAATAGGGTTGCATCAAAGTTTATATTAAAGTGGTATATTTATTTTGTGAAAAAATATTATAGCAGGTAAACAAAAAACTTAGAATGTCACGTTTCACTGCGATTATACTCCGACATTTTTTTTTAAATTCATATATTGGTTGTTTCTTTAAAGGTCAAAACAATAGTGAAATCATAGGTATATTCCGACACCAGTAAGTGGATACCACAAATATCGTTCTTTTGAACACGCTTTTATAAGCTCGGGCTGTATGTATGTATGTAACGAAATCTTTTAGCTTAATTGTCACCAACTTCCATAAATCGGATTAGTTTGAAACTTTGCACACGTATCAAGTACCTATGACCAATTTGCAATATTTTTTTCCATTATCCCTATTACAAAAAAAATTAAAATATATAATAGTTTTAAAAACTAAAAAAACACGCTACTGTTGTAGAGTGCGTGAGGTGCAGTAACATAAATTCTTTGTACTCAGAAATTATTTTCTCTTTTTCAGTTTGCAATAAAAGCGTGTTTTTTTAGTTTTTTTTAACTATTAATTTTTCATGAGAATTTTACCATGAGTTCAATTAATATATAAACTTTTTTATTTTCTACCACATCTAATGTTGGTGTTTAAAATAAACTTCGCTGGAACTCGAATACAGATCTCATATTGACAGCCCTAGGAATTATTTCGTGCAGTCTACGTGGCAGGGAGCATTTACAAAAATAAATGCACACATCCGCCGGTATAGGCAATGGGGCTCGCGCGAGGCGCGGTATGTTAAATTAAAAAGGGATCATTCAGGTACAGTCAGCTGGATTTATTTCACCGCAGACACTGATGTATGTAAATGGCTCGAGCGTACACCCACGTGTCCCGTACACTACAACTAGTGTACGTGCAAATTTAGCCGCGTCGCTTACTTACTCGTAAGTAAAGGCATGAAGCGTAAAAAGAGGATTATTTCGATTTACATTTCCACAAAACGACGCCAGCGCTCATAGTCTGCCGAAGCGACAACATCTCCTGAGGACGCCACGTGTAGTGGCGAAACGCGTCGAGTGTTTTGTTGGTGTCAGTGTTGTGATTTCAGGTACAACTTCTGTGTCACGTTGTAAGTTGTATTGTAAGTCCTGCGACTTCCAGCTCTATAGTCTTTTCAAGTGGTTGTATTTGAGTTCGCAGGAACGCTGGCGTCATTTGGTGGAAATTTAAAGCAAAATAATCCACTTTTTCAGCTTAAGTCATGGATTTCCGCAAAGTAACGCCTGATTCCATCAACTATAGTCAAGGCATGGTCACGGCGAGGTGCGGAGCTATGAGCGTTGGCCAATGGGGACAACATAACATACATTAGTCCAATCCCAAAGTAAGTAGCTTTTGTACTTGTATTATGGGTATCAGACACAACGAAGGTACCGCAAACACCCAAACCCGTGACAAAGAAAATTGCTTTGCAACATTTTCCCCGATCGAACCCGGAACCTCACAGATGGCGTGCCTTGAAACTGGTATTTAACTGACTACACCACAGAGGTCGTCACGGCCCAATTAATTCATCTCAGATATACAGAGTGTGATTTTCTACTTATTATTAAAAGCTCTCGTTACCCAAATCTAACCCTCACAATAGATTTCAGAGGAGTGGGTGCAGCTGAAAATCAGCGCTGTCATATGACAGCAATAGCTGAGCCGCATCCAATTGCTTTGTTCTATTTTATTTAGTATTAAGTGCACGACATTGTTAACATTTATTGTAATTGGAAGCGATAATCAATTTATTATTATTATTATCTCTTGAAAATGCCGCAACTTTAGAATGTGAGCGTATTAACATTTTTTTCTAAAGAAATCTGCACGCAGTGTGTGTTGTTTCATAACCTTGAGTCTTGAACGGGTGAGCGCCGCGCCTTAGGAACCCCCTGTAGGCTCGGCTTCACGTCAAGTTAATCACTGCGGTAGGTTTTGTAAACGTAATAAGGGTAATTTTGCAGCGAAAATAAGTAGCTTGATGTGGAGCCATATCTACAAGTAATGTGACACGCACTTCTAGTTCACGAGTCTGCTTTTCCAAAATTATTATGTCACTAGATTTTTGAATTGTTCACAAACTGTTTTATGGAGTTATTGTTTTTTTTTATTTTATTTTTTTATTTTATCGTGATAAGCAGTCACTTTGTAAACTTACCATTGCAAACAACTTGAATACGTTCACAAATTACACCATCAAGTGTACACGAAAGTATTGACGGCACGCGCAAGCGACGCCGTTGCTCGAAACATTTCATTATTAAAAAAAATTAACACACGTTCGCTACTGTTTAAAATGTTGCCGACGCCTGTCAATATTGCCAAGCGTTTGCGTCGAATACAAGTACGAGTAGGTGTGCAAACAGTATGTAAATCATTATGTATTAACGCGCCGATACATGGCATACATTAATGAACAAACTTTATGAGTGAAAGCTGTTGATACACGATGTTACAAATACCCTAGGTGTTATGCGGACAGTTTATAGATTTCTCTTAGAAAAGCCTATACCTAACTTAGGTATAGGTATTATATATATTAGGTATACTTATTTTAATATTTATTTATTTATTTATTTAAGCTTTATTGCACAACAATACTTTGTACAAAAGGTGGACTTAACGCCGTAGGGCATTCTCTACCAGTCATACCTTTGGGCTAAGCAGAAATGTTTAGTGGGCGGAAAAATTACGTCTCTAGACTTATGCATGCATACTTATTATTTAAATGCGAAAGTAACTCTGTCTGTCTGTCTGTTACTCAATCATGCCTAAACTACTGAACGAACTCGCACGAAATTTGGTATGGAGATATTTTGATATCCGAGAAAGGACATAGCCTACTTTTTACCGCGGGAAAATGACGCATCACCATGGGAAAATTCAGAGGCCGATCGCTTTTACGCCTACACTACTGAACAGATTTAAATAGAAATTTGTTAAAGAGACAGTTTAAGCCTTAAGAAAGGACAGAAGTTACTTTTAACTGCGGGAAAACAATGCATTCCGATAGGAAAAATTACTTTCCAGGGAATCTGATTGATTTCACTCCTACAGTACCAAGGATTTGAATTATAATAAGATAAGATTGGTATTGCGGGAAAACAACGCATTCCAAAAAAATACCGGACAAAGTCGCGGGTAGAAGCTAGCTAGCTACCTCATAAATCGGCAAACAATATTATATATAAAGTCTTTTATTCGCCCCATTATCAAAATTAAATCACACATCAATAGCCTTCATCACAAAATTGAATCATTTCATCACTACACACACCAACAGTATTCTTCAGTGAATCTGAGCGGAAAATTCGATTCACCCCAAAATATGGCTCTTTGTATCTCTTGGGAGTGAAGACATTATTATTTCGGTCACGTTCAAGACAAACGCATGGAATGATGACATTTTTATTGTGACCAATGAAAAGTGGCTTCTACACTGGACTACAAAAAAGAGGGGTTATGGTGTTTGAGAACTCGCAGCGGGATTATGGAGTGATTATGTCCGATTTATTGCTACTGTGAAATCATGTTAGGCTTTGCGATTGTCGGTTCGTTTCGTTTTATTTTAATCTTGTATTTCTTGCAGGTCAAGAGTAAGATCGTTAAATTTATAATATAATAAGAATAAGATAAAAAGTGTTTTCAGTGGTTACTTAAATTACCGAGAAACTCACAAATCAAATGAACTATCAAGTCCTAAATTACACATAGCAAAACTTTTTTTCTGGTTCTCTTATTTCCACGACCACTTTGGTGTACCTAATGGTCAAGAAGTTGACTATTAACCACGAGGTCACGGGTTCGATCCCCGCACTGTACAAACATTTGTGTGCATGAACATGTCTGTTTGTACTTGAATGGGTGTTATATGTTTTTATTTAAGTTTATTTGTAATACCACGGTAATTTTTAAATCTGTAACACAAGTTCTTAAGCTACTTACCACGGAGTCAGATCATTGTATGTGATGTTGTTGTATATTTATTTATTTATTTCGGCATCATAGTAAGGGATACGATCATCGTATTCATAAAATTCGTCAGTATAGTAAGACTTTTCAGAAATGGCTTCTACACCACCGTGTATTCATAATTACATAGATATTTGTATGTTTCTGACTGCAATAAGCTATTTGTGTATAGAACTGGCTTTTGACAAACGCGGTCTGAAAGTGTTTACCAGTCTTTAGATTAGATTCTTTGACACACTTCTATGACTAAAGTCCAAAATGCTAAGTATAACAAGCTACTTGATACCTCGTCAAAATATAATTGTATTAATCAATTTGACATATCAAGAATAAAAATAAGGATTTAATCACTTTTTGGTAAAGTTTAAACTATTTTCTTTAGAAATAAAAACCTTTTAAATACATTTTAAGGTAAATACCGTCTTACCAAAGTTTATAAAAACTGTTTCATAAAGCCCGTGAATTGGCTAGACGACACCACCAATCGTTGACATACTTTTTATTATCTGTCAAAACGGTCTGTCTCCATAGATTTCGTATGATAATAAATGATTGTGACATCACGGTCATGTGTCAGAAATCGGAGTCAATTGACCGAATATTTATTGCGTTTTGTGTGTTTAAAAATTGGTTTCTACAGCTTTTTTGAAATATATTGGTTGTATTAACTTCATAGGGGCTATGTTTTTTAAACACCATGTTCTTGACAATATTTAAGATAGGTGTCATCATCCCAATTGTGTGTAGCTTAAGTGAAAAATGAAACAACACTATCTAAATTGCATTTTCTTTATTCCTTGAAATGACAGTTATATAAGGACTCAATCAGGACAGTGTCAATCAGATATATAAATAACGACAAGGTGTCTCAATCAACCTCATTAAGGCATTATTGATTCTCGTCAGAAAAAAAAAGTTATCTATGACCAATCAAATCATTGTGAAATATACATTTAAATACGACTTTAATGTGTGCAAGCCATTGTGATCCCTAAGGTGACCACTTTCTGTTGGACCGTACCTACATAGATTAAAACAATAATTTATTACAGTCACCCCAAGACCACGTCACGATCTACGGGGCGAGGGGCAGGGATGTACTCAGTAATAATAATGCAACCTCCATGTTTTGTGGCCATCTACGACTGAGTCACGCGATATGTAAATTTTTAACACCTGCCATACCGTTATCGTGATTTTAGCGGGTATTTTTCACGCAAATACACGCTGTCATTCATTAAGGTGCGTGACGTAATGTGGTTGGAATTTTATATGCTACTAGCGGTCCGCCCGCGACTTCGTCCGCGCTAACGTGTTTATACCAAAGGAGCATTTAATCGGGATAAAAAGTATCCCATCACCTAAGTCAGCTCATACCCTGACTGTATACCAAACTTCATCAAAATTCGTTCAGTATTTTAAGAGTGATTGACGAACAAACATCCAAACTAACAAATTGTCACATCTGTCCATATAATAAAGACGATGAGGACTGTACAAATGTCTGTACTATGAAGATATTTAAAAAATGGCTAGAGATACTTAGAAACGACCACAGAACATATTCCGTTACTTTTTAGAATTTTCGTCAGTTTATATGTAAAACGGCTGAATTGTTTTAAATAAAAACTTTAGTAATCGATCATGATAATTCCCGGCCAGGTTATAGGTTATATACTTTTTGAAGATCGGAATATCTGATGTAGAACCACAACAGCTTCCCTTAATTGTAACAGTTAAGAATATGACACCATAGGAAAAACTATTCAACATGACGAGCACTTTTCGTGCCCATAACAAAAATGAAGATCTGAAGTATCTGATGTAACACTCAGCAGCCCAGCTAAACCGTAAGAAATGTGATTAAAGCGCCTAAGTAAAATTGGTTCAATATATCAAAATTTGTGTACCCAGTAGCCCAGCTCAATAATAAGAGGTATGAATAGGACGCCTTAAGAAACTCAGCACAAGCACAAAAAGTATTTCTGACCCCATATCATAAATGAAGATCTAGAGAAATGACAACACGGCAGCCCAGCTATCTATCCCTTAAGGAGTATGAATGTAGAACCCCAGAAAAAATTGTTCGCCGGAGCGTGCTATTTCTCTTTATGCAACAAAAATTAAGATCTGGAGGATTGAATGTGGAACGCTAGCAGTCCAGCTTAACAGTATAAGGTACGAACATAACGCTTCTAGCACTTTCTGGTAATGTGAGAAAGACAAAGTTCCTGAAGACAGTGTAATTAAGTTGTATTTAGGATGAAACTTTGTACGTAAGCCCCGAATGTAGGCGAACGAATTCGCGGGCGTCCACTAGTTCATAATATTAGTGTTATTTAATAAGCGGTTACTATGTACGGTGAATCAGTATGTTTTAATAATAGTTTGTAGTTGTTTGGCTTGTAAATCTTAACATTTGATCTAATATTATAATACGAAAATAATGGACTTTAATTTATTGTTGTTGATGAAAGAAATACGAGTTCATTTATAAAAGCTTTAAAAAGAAACTTTTATGTTAATACAAATAATTATCAATAACTAAAATATACTCAATAAAAACAAATAACAACCATAAATATTATATTTTATCTAACATCTTTGTCAAGAAACGTTCGACGTAAATCTTTCGAAAACTTTAGACCTTGAACAACATAATGGACAGAAATAGTAAATTAGTGAAATGTCTTGAGTGATGTTTTTATTCCAAAACCAAACTTTAAACGACCGTTAACTTTGACACCAAACGACGTAGTTTAATCTCGGGTATTATGCAATCTGTAACATAAACAGCTGAGCGGCGTAAGTTAAATTGCGAGCGTCTGCCGGCCGCGCGGGTTCAATCTCACATCAGCAACTACATGAGGCAAGATTGGCACATGCACTATACGTTTTCTGTATTTTTGATATATTTTTGTCATGTAGATAATCTTAACTCTACATATAGATCATTAGTTTTTTCACCTGTCAATATAACCCTTTCAAACTTTCACAGTATTGTAATAATACAATATTTTTTATTAATTTCAACGTTTGCACCAAAAGTTCACCGTATTTCTTTTACTTGCTCTTGTAACTTAGCTATTAGGCTTACCTAACAGTTTTTTTTTAATTAGTGTACTTCGTCAATACAATGTAGGTATGTCAATTTATTAAAATTACATTTTATTTCAGAGTATTGCAACATGAAGATTGAACTGTTTATTAGTAGTTACTCGTACCTGAATGTCGTGTTGACGATAAAACGTCAAACCAGTTATTAAGAAGCAAAGAAAATGATCCAAGAAAAAACTATTCGAATCTTTTTTGACAACCCTATTCTCAATGGCGTTACGCCTCGTGTAAATAACATCATACTTTGCACTTATCAGAGTTTGTTTCGGATTCCCAATAAGCCTTGGCAAGTGGGAGTGGGGGGGTCTGAATACGGCCCTGAATTTTTCATTGAGTTCATACACCGACCGAATACACTTATTGAATAGAAAAACCTTTTCTCTTCACGTAGAAAGATAAAAATAGCGGATATGATCTATGACTGCGACAGATTTTTGTTTTCTATGAAAATATATTTATTTGATTCGCTATTTGTTTATCGAGTTTATTCAAATGTAATGGTACTGTTATTGTTCTCGTTCGCATCATAAGGTTTGAAAAGGAAGCAGAATAGCGGATCAATAAGTCTATTAAGAACAAAACTGTGGTGTCTGGGAGAAACCTGTTAAGTCCAAAAACGTAATTTTAAGTATAAGACTTTAAAGGTTCAAGTTTAATTTCTAAATCAGTTAGGTAAAGTAAAAAAAGCAAACCACTGCTGCAGTAACCATTTATTAAACAGGTACCAGTAACTTACTTACCAGAAACAGACCAAAATAATATGTATATTTTTTAATAACAACATAGTACCAAACTAAAAAATAACGAAAATGGAGTTATCAGGTTTCTCCCAGACACCACAGAAGATTGTGCGAAAATTGGTTGGAAGTGAGTCAACCATTATGTTACTTACTTCCTTACTCTTCCACTACTTTCATACTTCCCAGTACGTCCGTACAAATATCTGACTGGTTTTTAATATTTAGAAGCTAATGTTTTTTTTGGAAATAGGTTTAATTATAATGCCTACTAAAAGTCATTTGCTATTTATGTCATTCGAGTTGTATAAATCATAATAATGCAATAAGTATGTTTTTTTATTACGGCGGGTCAACGATTCAATGTCAGCCAGAAAATGTTCGATTCTATCCGTTATTTAATATAGCTAGCCGTATTGTTATTAAGCGGGTCATTAACCGACACTTTGACGGTTTAATAACCGTAAAAAAAATTTTTAAAGCAATTTTCCAATTTGCATTACGCCAAATCTAATTTCCGTCACGCTCAAAATTAAAAAAATGATAAGAATATTTAAGTGCCAAATGCATAATCATGTATAGTTTAATGTCCTTTCCAAATTTTATTGGCAGTTCTAGAAATTTATTAAGAAATAAAAAACGTGACGAAAATTAGAACAAAACACCTCAACGAAGAATAACCAAATGGTGTTCTGTGCAGCCTGCGATCTCTAAAATAAAAGGTGGTTTTACACGTATTTCCTTATATCACAGGAAAAATACTTAAAAGTTCATCCGTCATAGCTCACTCAAACAAACTTTGTGATTCAAAATTTGTCTTATTCCTCTTTGATGCGCAAACTCTTACGCTTCTATGCTAGTTTAATCTCAACTTCAACACAAGATGTGGACCTTTGACAAGGATCAGGGTAGTTCCATCAAAGCTCTATTCATCTGCAAGTTTAGTAACTACGTGGTTTTACTCACGAGAACTTGGTTTCTGAGGTAACATGATATACGTTATCAAGATACATTTCCAGCGTAATTTGGTCCCTCGATCAAACAGGTGTTTCTAGATGGAAAGTTCATGATATAGTGGTTTTGTATACTACCTGCGGACGTGTGTAGAAGCATCTTAGGTGAATGTTGGAAGTTGATCGAGTATTGATCTAGGTACTCGTACAAAGGTATTGTTTACGGAAACACTCTCACACTTCATGTTGCACGTAGCTAGGTGTTATATTATTATTGTTGTTAGAATCCTCTGGAAAGTTATTTTTAGTTAGACATAAACGTCAAATAGGGTTACTATGAATGTGGTTATACGCAATATACAGCTTAAGGGCTAAATAAAAGGGACTCAAGTAAAAAAAATACACAACAAAAGCTGAACTGTCTGAAAAATTAAACGATGACTCGTTTGACATATTAAATATGAAATACCTGAGAACGCTGAAATAAATCAGCTGGTTTAACCGCTATTGACTGTTAGTTTTTAACAGACTTTTTTAAAAAGAAGGAGGTTCTCCTTTCGAACGTTTTTTTTTTAATATGTCTTTTACCGCATATAACCGGCATTTATAGTCCGTATCGAAAAATTATTTTATGCATTTAAAAGAGTAGAGTGTCCGATTGGTCTCATTGAAATTTTGTTAAAGTCTGGTCATCCATGCGCAAGATATTGCAGGGAACTAATCAAAAATCATCAGAAAAAGGTCTGTGGTTAAGTTTTTGCTCAGTAATCTTAAGGTTTTGAAGTATTTCATAATTTCACAGCGAGACGATGATGAAGAACTCCTCAATTCTTATGAGTTTAAAGAATTCAGTTCACCACAGTGCATGACAATACTACTGGGTTACGATGATACTTATAATGACTGGTCACATACGTAACCACTAAAAAGTTTCATTTTTTTTAAATAATACATAAACATAGAAACAAACTGTAGCACGTGCGCAACATAACAGTGTCACCACTTCAGAATAATTAATGACGGTAAAATTCCTTGTTCAGACTATTTGAAGGAGGTTATCTTTTTAATAAAATTATTAACGTCTATTTTCTTATTAATAATAAAATGAATCAGCTCCGATCGTTTAAATATTTGTAAAAAAAATTGTTGAACTCGGTCACTATCTGAAAGTCATAGACGTAAAAATCGTACCAAATCTCAAACTGCGGTAGCACAATAGTGCAGGAAAAATGTAAAAGATTGTCAGAACTAAAAGAGGATCTGAAGGTCCACAATGTTCCGTAACGCAAACAGCCACGTTGCAGAGACCGGTGACGATCGACTGAAGGGTTCTACTGTACAATCCGATGACTGTTTCTAATATTGCCGTTTCTGTCACTCATGTAAGCTTGAAGTGTAAGTGCAATGGCTTTTGGCAGATAACGGGGTCTACACAAAGTTACGTTGCATAGTCGATTGACGAACCAAAATGACAGAGAATGTCTAAAATTTACATAAAGTTCCTACGTACTTAGCGATAAGAAAGAAGAGAAGTCATTTTCAATATTTTTATACATTAAGCAAGAAAGAGCAAGAGTGATGAGCAAGAAATGTTACTTTTTCGGGGGTCCTAGATAGATATAGAGCGACACGCATTGGCAGGGACGAGCCCTAATTAGAATAACTCGTCCCTGCCAATGCGTGATTTTGTGCCAATTTTTAAATAGTCAAATAAATAGTTATCGAACTGTTCAATATAAGCTGACCGAATTTAACAATTAGATAACGTTCGATTAGACCTTCCGCATCAATCAATCATGTTCGACATTTAACATTAGCCATCTTCGAATCTTATCGGATTGTTAGCGCTTTATGTCTATGGAAAAATTGTCCCTTAAAAGCGAGAAAAAGTGGTGGGAAGGGCAAGCTTGTTTTAGGCGCTTTTTTTACGTCAGCCGCAACCTCAACTTTTTAGCGATTCTCGAGCTACCAGGCTGGCCACGCGCAATTTTTTTTCGGTCTGTAGAGTCGATATGACGTGATGTAATACGGATGAAGCGCACAGAGTAGGCCGTCAAATGTTTGTACGAATGCTTTTGGAGCGAAACAATGGGAAATAGACCAGTGGCTTGTGAGTTTGTAAACTTTTGCGTAACGACATTGAGTGTTTTTTGTCATGTTGATAGGTATTTCAAATCGACAATTTCTCTCTATTCTTGATAGATTTTGCATTATACCATCAGCTAGAGCTAACTATTGTCACTTTAGGACAGTCAGACGTGAAAACATTATATATACTAGTTGTTTAGATGTTTTACAATTAATTGTATTATAATCGTGATAGGTATAGGTATTTCCTTATCGTCAGCCGCCTTAATGATGATGTTTTTAATCTCATTTTGTTTTAAATGTCAACACCTGTTATCAGATGTGCCTTTAGTTATTGAGTATTCCGGGAGCAAATCCACCTTCAGTCCTTTCACCAATTACAATCAAAGTGTAACTTATGTACAATAACAATATACAAAGTCACACATGTAATAAGATTAAAACGTACATGTCATCTAAATTTGGTTTTTTATTTATAATTATGTGGTGGGCACAAAAAAGTTTTCTATCAATCTACCTAATGTTTTACGTTCGTTGTCTAGCCCCTAAACATAACCGTTGGAAAGGACGTTGAAATGCTAGGGCTGGCGGATTGTCTAAACAATTTCCATTAAGGGCATTTCGGAATCTGGCAGTCATTAAGGAAATGCAATGGTTTACGTGAACACCTTGAATTATAGTGCCTTGAATTGATTGCTCGCTTTGTATAATTTAAAAGATTTTTCGTGATATGCATTCTCATTGCAAACTAAAGATAATATATTTGCAGTAAAAAAAATAACTATCTGAGGCGAGGATCGAACCCGCGTCCATTGGAATCAAGCCCGTGTGATTACACCACTCGGCCACCCAGACAAAGCCTGTTGAAATTAGCTACAAAATTTTTTTCTACTAAAAATATTGTTTCCTAAAATTATTCTCATTTCCATTACGTAGTTATGAATTTCCGCTGAAGTTACCCTTGAGCCCCTGGACAAAGTAACATTTCATAGTCGATGGCAAAAATCGTTTTCGTTGGCAAAATAAACGGAAATGACAATTGCCTATGACAAGTCATGACATTGCTAAATGTCATTCCCATACATGAGGGTTTCGCAAAGTAAAGTACGCACACCCAGGGGTTCGCCATTCGACGGAAGCTTTCGCGACGAGATTTTTGACAGAAAAATTGGCTAAATTTGTGACAAGAAACAAGCATAAGTACCTATTACATTAATATAGTAGTTACAAGAATATATATTACCTTTGGCACTTTTTATTTATTTATTATCAAGGAATTAATAAGTTAAGGGGTTGCTGTCACTTGGAAACTTTAACAGGGGTACGTGAAGGCAAATGTTTGAGAAACCCCGTCGTAACATAACGCGTTTATTTATAAACGAAGTCGATAGCGACATTCGCCATCGACTATGCAATGTCTACGGGCCCTGATCATAAATTCTAATATTTAAAAATCGAATTTCACTCTTTTCGAAATCAGTCTTCAAACCTTATTTCCATCAAAAATAATAATTCCCAATCTAAATTCCATTGATAGTATTTGTATATTCTCTGCCGTTAAATACACAGTCGATACTGTTTAGTATTCTCAACCTTATTTGACGGTAATAAATCGCAAAGTCGTGTACTATTAAGTTGACGTTATTTGTACGATATAAATGATTTGTAGTATCTGATCCCGTTACTCCCACGATATAGTATTAGCATCACTAATAACAATTATTATCAATGATATTGTGGAATTATGAAGGGAGATTTGGCTTAAACATGGTTTGAGTAGGGTTGTCACCTTAATTTTAAATATAATTTTTTTCGACGACCACTTTGGTGTAATGGTCAAGAAGTTGACTGTTTACTAAGAGGTCGCGGGTTCGATCCCCGCACTATACTAACATTTGTGTGCATGAAAATGTCGGTGTGTACTGGTTTATTTATTATGGACAACGTTATAATAACGTTATTACACTGGTATAATTGCCTTTTGGCATCAGCTTAAGCTTGAAGTCGTTAGCATTTTTTTTTATATGACAATGGTAAAACCGCATAATAAATATTGTTATTATTGCTGGCTACCACACCTATTTGTACGTTTCACGATAAAAACATGAAGGCGATCGTTACTTACTGACAAATGAAGATGTAGTTTATCTTAAACGGTGTAAGTGTTTTTGTATTTTGATAAACATGTTATGGCTAAAGTTGAATTTTTAAACTCAATGCCGCGATCCAGTATGCATGTAGCTTCATGATAATCTTGTTGTACGTTTTAGAAATATCAAGCAATTGTGCACTGAAAGTGTAAACAAAACTGTATTCGCTAATAGCAACAAGCGATATCTCCCAGCAGTTCATGCGAGAATGTGTGAAAAATAAGACCCTTTTTACCTCGTTCTCACTATGGCGCCAACGTTGGCTGTAAAACCTACCACCCAACGAGTGGACTTAGAAAAAGCGTTGGCCTTAACGTTGATTAGTGCTATGTTGGTGCTTTCTTCTAATGGCCAATAGCGTTCGTTTTCAGACCAACAGTCCGCCGAAGGTGTAGAGTCGGCTTTACGAGTACTATCTACTATTCTGGTTCTATCTTAATTTCGGTCTTTAAGTAAGCGTAGTTAAGTAGTGGTTACCAAGATTATTGTCTCATTATCACTATAATATTACTGTCTTATAACTATTAGCGCAAAACAGTCACTACTCACTCAGTCAATTATCCCTATTTTTATTGCTAGATCGACCTACTATTACACGTCTAATAACGCTTGTACTGTATCAGCTATTATTATAACAGCCCTGAACAAGCCGATAAATGATAACAAATGCTGTCTGGTTATCTTTAGAACTTAATATTAATATTCCAACATAAGCCGACCCGCCACTAAACAGACTGACTTAGCAATGAGAGGTCAGTACAAAATAGTAATGTACACTAGCTAAATCAACCTGAATGTGCTATTGTAAGGTGACCTCGTATAAGAATGTCTTTCTTAGCGATTGGGGCTCAGGATATAGTGGATGATTATTTGAACAGAAGGCGCGGCATTTAGCCAATTAGGTGATTCTATTTGTTTTATTCACAAACACAATAAAAACTCTTAATGTGAAGTGGACAATTTTAATTAGAGAAAAGTTGACTTGAAGAATTATTTCTATCGTGAGACAATTTATATTTTCAAGGCCTTGAAGTCTGTGTAATATTTGTAAATCAGGGAAGTGTTATTTTTTAAAGACCAGCTAGTAACATTTTTAGCAGTCACTTACAGTCAGCGAATGTTATTCCGACAATCGCCTAAAAGATTTTGTCACACAAGTAACGCGATGGGTGCGTTAAAATATTGTAATTTTTCACGGAGAAATCATTCCAAGACGAAAATTTTTAAAGCTTCAAGTTAGGTAAATCGCGTTTAATACACAAAAAATTTAAAAAAAAATCGGCAAAGGAAAAAATTGGTTGCCTGTAAAGTCGGTATACGGGCGAAAGTTTTACGTGACAACGACTTTGAGTGGTAAAATAATTTTAATGTGAATATTCATTCGTATAACATGTCTCTCTCACTCTCTCTCTCTCGCTCTGTCTCTCTCGCTCTTAGGCGGGCTAACTGTGCTCGAGTGGAAGGGACGCGTGCCTTTCACTTTTTATGTCTGTCTCACTCGCTCTTAGGCGGGCTAACCATGCCCGAGTCGAAGGGACGCGTGCCTCTCACTCGCTCTCATTGTGAGCGCATAAAGTGAGCGGAGCGTAACGCAGTTACTTGAAGTGTCACCCGGCAAACCAATTTATAAGACGTTGTCACGTCAAAAAGTGTTATGTCTCGAGAGATATATAAAAACAAGTATTTAAAAAGTCATAGCAAAAAAAAATGTATTGAAAAGAACATAAAACGTAAAGAAGACGGTTGGCGTCCAAAGTGCTAAAAGACAGATTTAATTTTAGATCATACATGTTGCATACCATTAATTGTATCGTAAAATCCATTGATATTGTAAGTACAATTGTACATCAGATAGGAAAAGCGAATAAGGAAGCAGTCTGATCAAAGTATGTTTCCGATACTTTGATCAAAAACTGGCCGCTTGACTTCAAACGTTGACAGAAATCTATCATCCACATAGATTTTATTTACAGTTGGCATTTGTTCAGTGTTCATGAATTATTTTCATTAAAACAACTCGCTATCAGAGCAAAATAAATGAAACTAAAATAGAAATGAAAATACATAACGCAAACTTCAGACTTGAAATATGGAAAACTTGTACAACCAGCTCCCTTGTAAAAGTTGTTCGTCGTGAACATTTTCACGAGTTTCTTGGAATAAAGGATAGGATTGTATGCTTTGTGTCTGTTAAGTTAAATAATAAAAGATATATTTTGGTATCTGTAATGACGATATAATCCGATCAATCTGGGTCAACAAATCCAACCAAGCTGGGCCTTAGTTGAATCTAAGAGCAACTTAAAAACACAAACGCCATTTCAGGCATTGAAGCCCCTGTTTTGGACGTCAACCTCACCTCTATAATTTACTCATATCCATAATTTTTTGGAAGTACTTTCGGAAGCAAATTATATCGAGGCAAATTTCCTTAATCGTGTTTCTGCAAATTCACGATTAGACCTAAAGGTATAAAGTAAAATTACAAAAGAATTTCAGATCCATAAGATCGTCCAGTTCCCCATAAACCTCAAACCCGCACAGGCTATTGAAACGTTGTAGCCCGTGACGTAAGCGTGACTGTGCACTGCCTCGTTGGTGTAGTGGCAAAGTTTCTACCTTACATCCGAGAGGTCCTAGGTTCGAATCCCAGGTCGAGCCAAAATTGTTTCTGAGATTTTCTGTCATGAATTTCTCAAAAACAGCTCGGAGTCGGGAAGTTGGCGGTGTTACACCCCCGTACCTCTGGAAGCACGTTAAGCCGTCGGTCCTGCGCCTGATCTCCCTCCGGTCATGTCGGATTGCCGTCTCACCGAACTTTAAGTGTGATGGAACAGTGAGTGCACCTGTGTATTGCGCTCACACTTGTGCACTATAATATCTCCTGCGTAGTCGGCTCAGATTGGCCGCCGTGGTCGAAATCAGCCAGGTGCCCGTGCACAAAGCATTGAAGACTAACCCAGATGGCAATTACACTTCTGGCCACAGTTCCAGGTCACACAAAAGGTTTGTATTATATTAGCCACAGATACAACTATTTGTTTCCATTTCTTAACTGGGATGTTGGAACCGTGCCAAATGATCGATCCGCACTGGCCAACCGCCAGCACAACACAACTGGTGGTCGTAGAGCAAAAAATCTGCACGCGGTTACTATAGATTACAGTTTGGGTATTCCAATTAGGGTTAGGAACAAAATGACTACGAAGGAATTTCACAGCGACAGTGTTGGGCAAAAAAAGCTGCTGGGATATTTTTCTTAGATGTTAGGCGAAAGAGGAATTATTTGGATACGTAAACTTGTACATACTGTAAAACTCGAAACGAAAATTGGTGGAAAAAACAGTATTTTAAAATATATAAGGAAGGATATTAAGAACTAAAATATCAATAACTTTTCAACTTAACTTCAAATTAGTTATTTATCTTCCTCTAGTAAAAAGAAAGCTTCCTTTCTTTCAGTAATAACACTGAAATCTATTATAGATAATACGAAAAGAGTAGGTCCCAGTCATAAGATACGAGTATATTTTTTGGAACTTGAGTTAATGTGACATTATTTTGACTCGCGCATTCGCACATAATAATTTGAAATTTATTATGATAACAAACTCTTCCAGTCTAGCGAAATTTAAAAACATTTTTTTTATTAAGATTTCATCACATTTCACTACTGCTTAAAAAATAATTAATGACATGTCATACTGTAAATTAAAAAGAAACTGAAATAGGTTTACTTTTTTGAGCATCACCTGAAACTGAATATGAGTAACGAAAACATTAAACGAACTATTATCGTCGACCTACTTTGTTATTAGCGGTTTAAGTGTCAGCTAACGAATAATGTCAGTTTGAATGACAAGAACTATTAATTTTAGTGTATTGACCGAGACTTTGTTACAAAACGCTGTGACCTGACTCAGTTGCTATGTCACAGCGAAATAAATAATACTTATTTTACCTATCATTTCAGTTTTGATCTGCATTGGTAAATAAATTCCTACGAATCAATTTAATCAGTCACTCGAGAAAAATAAAAATATAGCATCGACGAATTTTTAAATAAAATCTAAATGTAGTATTAATTAAATCATCTATCATGTTAAATCATTTATCAAATCAGTACTTTTAGACTTGGCCCACACACTAAAGTTCTTGTTTTATAAACAAAAGCATTCCTACACCATGTACCTGCCAATCTTATAAAGCGTTTACTGTCTATGTACCTATCAAGCGATTTTATGGCCAGAGCCGCCTGCACTTTTCAAACTGAGAAATTGTCTTCGATTTAGGTCGTCTGCAGTTGCTCATTATAACTCGCCGGGAATAATCGGAGTATAGTCGATAATCCAGGTTTTATTCTCTCTGGATAGCGACAAGTGACGTTTTACTTTTTTTTATTGAGGCGCGGCGCAAAGGCTGTAATTATACAGCTAAAAATATTGTTTCAAATCTTTTCGATTGAAAATGTTATTATGACTTTATTGTTTTGTAGGATGGTAGCACATAAGATTCGCCTAATTAAGTGTCTAGATTTTAGGTAGGGTTACATTGAAACAAAATAAAAATAGAATTACGGTTACTCTCCCCGTTGGCGTACACTATTTTAAATACATTTTTTTTTCAACAATTGTTAGTACCATACACGTGTCGCTATATCTAAAAATACACAAGAATTCGTCGTGCACACATATTGTCGCCGAATACTCCATCCATTGAATCACTTCCTGACCGTCTCCATCAAAGCTATAAAATAGAAGAAATTACAAAAGAAAATCTTTGTCGTAAATCCGACGAGTCTCTACTTTAATCAGGCGAATGCTTTAGACATTGTTACAACAGACTGAACTGACACAAGTAAAGAAAATGCAAAAGGACTACACGGTCTCTCATTTGACATTCATCTTTAAACGACAAATCACATTTTTTATCACTTCTGTTATCAACGTATTGCATATTCCATGCAATACTTCAAACCTAACAAACGGGTAAGTACGAGTATTTCATTTTCGTTAATAAATAATACCTACCTAAAACTGGCCAAATAAGACTTGTCATCGTCGATCCCAGATTAAGAATTTATATAAATAGGCACATTTCAGTAAATTTTGCCGTAGTTTCTAATCTAATGGGAACTTCTAGAATATAAAATTAAACTAACTGCACCTTTCTACGTTACAAACTATCATTAAAACACAGCTGACATCGATATATCATTCTGAAGGCCAATGACCGTCTGAAAACTAATTAATTACAAGTAATCTATTTCAATACGCGTATACAAAATAGCGTTTTTCTTCACCGTCGATAAAACCGCTTAACAATAAAACGAATTCATAAATTAAATGGCCCGAGGGTTGTGTGGTGAAAGTGAAGAAATAAAGCGGTTTTTATTTAATTTTATTTATTTATAAGACTAAGCCCAACGAGGCAAAGACTTAGTCTACGATGAAGCGAGCTCACTTAGAAGATTCCTGTCCACTCCAGCTTTAAAAATCCCTAGGTTGTAATTGCAGGGAAACACTGACGCAGGTGGTGAGTTCCACTCTTTTACAGTGCGCATCAGGAATGTAGATGAGAAGCGCTTGGTTCGTATCAGTGGAACATCGACCCGGTACGGATGGTATCCCGCGGTACATCTGGTGGTCCGATGGTAAAAATGGATAGTTTGTACAAACCAGAAAAAATCAACTGATTATATTATCTTAAATAAAAAAGACATTGACGAAATACGTCTTAATTTAGTCGTAAGAACTTCGCAGTTCCGCTTGTGAACTTACTGTTTAGGTATTTGTAGCTCTTAATTGCTAAACTCAGTTGGATGAAAAAGTGGCCTTGCATCAACTTTTTAATGGATCCTTATATCTCTTGTGACTTAATTCGATTTGATGGCGACGTAGGTGTATAACTGAAGTCTTTCAGATCGTAGAAATTCAGAGATCAATGAAGAATCGCTTGTCTTAATTATTAATGAGGCAAATAGTCTGACCACAGTGCAACGTTGATTGAGTAGATACAATATCTGCCTTCGTGACTGCAATTGCGTGAATTTGTATCAACGTCTCGAACGTCACAAACTCCTCATACCGCCATGTTTATTTCGCAAAACTGTTATTTTTGACTGCCTTGTTGGTGTAGTGGCAAAATTTCTGCTTTACATCCCTGAGGTACTGGGTTCGAATCCCAAGTCGAGCCAAAATTGTTCTCACCGAACTTTGAAAGTGATGGAATAGTGAGTGCACCTGTGTATTGCGCTCACACGTCTTGTGCACTATAATATCTCCTGCGTAGTTGGCTGATCTCTGTTGAGATTGGCTACCGTGGTCGAAATAGGCCAGGAGGAATACTATTTCGCAAAATGTAGGCTGAGACTAAGACCCGAAGCACACCTGAGACTTTCTGTCGTCACGACTCTCTATTGGCGGCGTGCCAACCGATAATGGCGGCCACTAAGCTGATAGGCGCGAGCCGCGGTAACTTTATGTACCTATTCCGCAGGTGTAACCCGATTCTTAAGTTCTAAAAAGCCCCTATGCGAAGCACTTGTAGTTTCTAATATTTCATGCTGAGTGATTTAGTAAATGACCTCTCCATAGATACGGTTTTTCTGATCCACTTCCAAATATATGGGCGTTATTTGCACTACTCCCGATCTCGGAAGCGAAGAGCGTTGTTTGTCAGAGCGAACATGTTGGCTCGCAGGTTCGCGGGAAGTGAAAATTACACTATTCAGAGCTTTCTGCACAACCTTCTAAACGTGCAGTTTGTGTGCCAAGTATACTCAGAAGACTTACAACGCTCTTCATGACAAGTTTAATAATGCATTCAGGATGCTGGTGCGGCTACTTCGGTTCTGTAGTGCATCGGGGATGTTTGCTGAAGCTGGCGTGAACTGTTACCACGCAACTGTGCGTAAGCGGTGTGGATCCCTGGTGAGCAGGGTGCGGGCGAGCAGTAACAGCATCCTGAATATGATCGCTAGCTGGCTCGACTGTATTTATGTAAGCCGTTCCTGCTCCATTTCGGGTAGATCGATGCAGGAGTGGCCACATCAAATTTTTTAAACCATTATCATCATATATATCATCAGCCTATATCGTCCCACTGCTGGGCACAGGCCTCACCTCAACTATAAGGTGGTGCGAGCCATACTCCACCACGAGTGCTCAGTGCGGATTGGTGGAGGGGTGTGTGTAAGGTAAGTGACCAACCTTACTGTCAGATGTTATTAAGCCGCCCGAGGGCCTCCGACCAGGCTTAACGACTAATATCTATCGATATTAACCGGGACCAACAGCTTAACGTGCCTTCCGAAGCACGGAGATGCTTGTAAATAGACGTCACTTGTATGGTCAGAATGGTCACCCATCCTAAACATGACCGCGCCGTAGGTTGCTTAACTTTTGGTATCACTACCAAAGCGCTGCAACTATTGCGCCACAAGCACCTCTACCTCACCTTTTAAACCATTGATAATTTATTATTCTTACTATTATTATTATTGGGTTTATGGGCCTTCTTATCGCCAACTCGACCAAGTTTGATCTATTGTGGCAGCCCTTTATATTTACAGTTCACTGCTTAGTCCCGTTGAGTCTATAAATTGCCAGACTCTTTGGAGCGTGACTTCTGTTATCTCATCCGGGCGCATGATGTGCCGCCCGAGATGGATACTTCTTTTGCTCATAAGCGGGCCGCATGAGCAGAGAATATGCATGGCCGTTTCCTCCTCTGTGTGGCAGAATCTGCACAGAGCGTCTTCTGTCATATTCATGTTTGCCATGTGTGTATGTGTATTCTTACTAACATAGTTTTTATAAGTTCTACTAACAAGATGAGTCTTTCTAACTTACTGAATAAACAATACAATACTACTGAATGTGTGTATACTGTGATCAGACCTTTACAATGATCAATATCTTTGAGTGAAGAGTGCTTTGTTCTAGTTTTAAATAGAAACCATTAGTATTATCTTTGTCTGGGAATCGCAATTTGTAAAGCTTGTCTGTCTCTTCGAATGTTTTCCTTAACAAGTAATTATAGCTTAGTAAAAACAACCATTTTCATAAAATATTGTAGAAATATTAATAGTAATATTTTCGGCCAGTGTAATAAAAATGTTTATCTATAAATTAATACTAACCGAATTCACAAAAACTGGGCAGGTACGGGGTCTTCTGAATAAGCACAGAAGCAACTCTCGGCTTACCTGAAAACATAAAAGGACACATGAATGAACAAAGCCATTTTCACTTTACTTATTAATTAATTTTGTCGACCACTTTGGTGTAATGGTCAAGAAGTTGACTATTAACCAAGAGGTCGCGAGGGTACGGTGCATAAACATGTTTGTTTGTACTGGTCTGGGTGTTATATGTATTTATTAAAGTTTATTTGTAATACCAGTGTTGGTTCTGATATCTGTACACAAGTGCTTTAGCTTCTTACTTACCACGGAATCATATCAATGTATCTGATGTTGTCCTATATTTAATTACTTATTTAATTTAAGAAATGTATCAATTCAGGCCTATTAGTACTAAGGACTTCAAAACGCTACTTCTAAAGGTAAAGTTTCAAAAGTTCGCTTTCAGGAGACAAAGTTCGTTATCCTTAATAATAACATCACGGATTAATCATTTAATTAGGTAAGAAATGTATCAAATCATTTTGAAATATGCGTCCGCCTGAGACCCTTTTAGAGGAATTGGCTTTACTAAATCTGTTATTAATATGTTATATAATAATAATAATTCATTTAATTCAAGCAACAGATTATAAAATACGGGCCCATAATATAAATACCTTACAGTCTAACATACACACAAATAATAAAAATTAAAAGCTGAAAAAGAGGATTATTTTGCTTTAAAATTTCACTAAACGACGCCAGCGCAGGTACCAAAATACATCCAACTGTAATCACCCGAAAATGCCAGAGCTGGAGGTCGCAGGATTTACAATAACTACAGCTCACAACGTGACACAAAAGATGCACCTTGAATCACAACACTGACACCAACAAAACACTCGACGCGTTTCGCCACCACACGTGGCATCCTCAGGAGATGTTGTCGACAGACAGCGAGCGACTAGTCATGGATTTCCGCAAAGTAACGCCTGATTCCATCAACTACATAAAAATTAAGTAAAATAGTACACAAGTCAACAACACAAACACAAATCATACGCGTCAGCGAATAGATGCGTAGCGCGCGGTATCAAAGTTGATGTCAAAGTATTTACCGCGATTGGACCTGGGCTTCTCGCATCCAGCGGTTTCCCGCGACCTTCACAAGATCGTCGGTCCACCTTGAATTGGGCCTGCCCACGGAGTTTGGTCCGATACACGGTTATTAAGTATTCATCTCTCATCTCATCAGCCTATATATGTCCCAATGGTTACAGGCCTCACCTCAACTAAGAGGTGGTGCGAGCCATACTCCACCACGCGGACTCAGTGCGGATTGGTGAAGAGGTGTTAGTAAGGTAAGTGACCAACCTTACTGTCAGATGTTATTAAGCCGCCCCAGTGCCTCTGAATGGACCTATCGACTAATATCTATTGATATTAACCGGGACCAACAGCTAACGTGCCTTCCGAAGTAAAGATATGCTTGTAAATAGACGTCACTTAAATGGTCAGAATGGTCACCCATCCCAATCATGACCGCGCCTTGGGTTGCTTAACTTTTGGTAGGTACCACTACCAAAGCGCTGCCACCGCTGCGCCACAAGCACCTCGGTAAGTATGTAAGTAAAAAAACGAAGTGCGATTGTTTGTATTAATTCTGCGTCGTTTCCATAGCAGGGCCAACCCGAAAAAGTTTCTGGCCACTGGCTGCATTATAACAAAATTTCCCAACCGACGAGCAGGTCCCGTAAAAGTATTTAAATACACATCTTGATGTATGAAAATATGTGTTTAAATGAAATCGCAATGACCAAGCATAGCATTATCTTGTCTCAAGCTCGTTCAAAGGCGAGACGTCTGACGTCACAATGACGTCACTCCCCGTGAAATGGTACCGTTTTTATTATTCATTGGCCAGCGATTACGAAGCTTCAATTATTCAGTCGGAGTTAATGACATATGGACTCGTAAAACAAGAGCGAACGGCCGACGTTTAGACGCCGAAATGTTTGTTTGTTGTGATTTCTGGTACACAAGTAGAAAACTACATGAAATTGGTTGATGACAGGAAGGGCAAATAGATCAAAATCCTTGGCAAATTAAGGAAACTAACAACTTAAAAAAACACCGAATGGGCCAAAAACAGCTAGGTGAGCTTTTCTCGGCTATAGCTAAGATCCACCGTGATAGAATTATCTTTCGAAAAAATAAAAAAATATTTGAAATAGGTCCTTCCGTTTGGAAACTACTATGCCACAGACAAACACACAAATAGACATAGGGGCCAAACTTATAACCCCCCTATTTTTGTCACGAGTTAAAAAACTTAAAACAATCCTTGACATACATAGACGTGATGTCATATTTGTAGTGGTATGTCATCAGCCTTATAACATAAACTCGTAACAAAAAAAATCGGTTGTCTGTAAAGTCGGTTTACTGACGATAGTTGAACGTGACAACGTCTTTGTCACGTTGCCTCTTTGTCGCTCGTTTCGCGCTCTCGCTTGCACTTCAAGCCTTGAATGGAACGCCTCAGAGCGAGGTAACGCCGCATGCGTCATGTTTTTTGGTGCGTGCAGCCGGCGCCATCAAACTATAAGACGTTGTCACGTCAAAGAAAATAGTTATGTCACCAACACAATCATTATTCAACGAATTAATGTTTGATACAAAGATTTTTCAACTCTCTCAAATGGAAAACAATTTTGCGAGGGCATAAAACTCAATAGGCATCAAACAACGCAATAAGTTATACTAAAGGGCCACTTCAGACAATCATAGGCCTTTTCAAAGGGATCTTCGAATGAAAAAACTCCATATTTTTCAGTGGAAGGTCAGAAAATGACCAATTCAGAATGGAAGGAACGCGTTCTGATTTAGAACAGCCGTAGGAAAATAATATCGCTCGTTTTTCACTTTGACCGTAGCAATTCATATTTCATGAAGTCGGTGGCTATTCATGTAATGTTCTTGTGTTTTCATTTAAGAAACCGTGCTTGAGATCGTTTCTGTAAATTCAAATCGCTTAGTAATCTCCTGGGGGATTTTTAAAGTTAAAGATGACATAACAGTTCTTACCTTGGCCTCTAGACTTTACATTTCATAGACACTGAAGAAAATCTTGATCACTATCTTAGTTCAATCTACGAATCTATCGTTTTATGAGTCACCTGGCATTTTTAGGCCATTTTCATGCAATTAAAAAGCGATCGCAATTTTACTCATCGACTTAGTACGCAATGCAACATTGTCTTGGCCTTTATTTCGTGTAAAATAACAATCCCTACTTAATACCCTTACAAAAGAAAGCAACTCTATTTCCAACAGAATTTCGACTTCTGTTTCTATAGACACACGTTTTCTGTTTCTATAGATGTACCTAGAAAAGCTGATTTGGGCCACTATAAATTGATCTTCAACAGAAACAGACATCCTCTACAATTGGAGTTCATCCTAAAATGGTAGCACGCGACATGAATTCATATTTACCTACGCGTAAACTAAACGCCTAAACTTTGTCTTCTATGGGTAAAGGTAAAAATATGGATGAAAGATAACCATATCTAATCATCACCGTCTTGAGGTCCATAGAAAAGGTACTGCTTGTTCACAGGAACGCGAGGGCGCGAGATCGCTACATAGACCGCACGTGACACACGTATGTGCACTGTTGAATGACTTTCTGACTGCTTCGTTGGTGTAGTGGCAAAGTTTCTTCCTTACATCCGAGAGGTCCTGGGTTCGAATCCCTGGTCGAGCCAAAATTGTTTCCGAGATTTTCTGTCATGAATTTCTCAAAAACAGCATAGCATGCTATACAGCTCCTATATAACCAGTTTGGGCACAAATTATACAGCCTTAAGTTCACTATGGCTGTACATTAGCAGTATAATAGCTGTTTGAGCAGTAACATCGAACTAAGGGCTGACTTACGGCGCTATATGGGATGCAGTGTGGACCATACAACGCACATGAGTGTAATAAAGGGTAACAAGTGGCTCATTACACAGCTTTCACATTTATAATATCCGACAAAAGTACTCTAGTGCTACCTTAAATTCACATGTGTCCTAAATTATTTCTTTATTTCAATATATTCTATCAATATATCTATGATAAAGACTAACTCCGGCGGATCATAATATTGGATATAAATATGATAAACACGCGGTGTTCCTGTTTTATATACTTAAATAATGTTATAGCTATGGGAATGTAACTGTGTCGTGAAATGTATATATATTTACAGCTAAAATATTCACGCGCCTCTGGAGAAACGCGATATTCATTTTAAAATATTTAAAACTAGCTGTGAGAAAATCTAAGATTTTGGGTTTTTTATATTAACTAGGCATCATAATTATACTACAGTAATTAGTTATAGTATTTAACCAATATCTAATAACTCTATTTGCGTTATATGTGATAAATAGCATAATAATTTTAGTAAATTATTTGGTTATGATTTAGTTTACGTAGAACAAAATGGTGGAAATTAAATGCTCTTATGTGAACTCTTATAACTACAATTTAATACGTTGAGAGGTTTATAGGTCCACATGTGTTCTGTTAGATTGCTGTTCTATATGAGATCCCACATTTGTACCACTACAGAGTCAACGACTATAAATTTATTCTTATGTGAGTTAATGTACAGCTTAAAAATCTAATACAGCGCACATGTGAACCATTTAAACACTTCTATACAGATAGTAAAAAAAGGTTATGTTAATAATCACCAACAAGTCATACTACAGCTACTAGCTGTATTAAAGTCTAAAAGAAGTAAACATAACAGCCTTAAGCTATATAAATGACCACGTGTGTTTTGTTAAAATGCTAGGTCTATAACATCGAACAAGTAGACCTTTAAACAGCTTTTGCCGTATCTCTACCCTGCTATAATACTCTTAGTCAGATGGCTGACTAAAGGATAGTTTTTAGAGTTTTATAACACCAAAACTGGTACAAAAGTATAACTCTACACTCCTATTAGTCCCTTAGACAGGTATAGGTGGGATTAATCGAAATAATACCTCATAATGCAGCTTTTACACCACAAGTGAATTGTAATAATGCTCCAAGTACACATTGGAACTTAATGTGTGTGTGTGTTAAATGCTATTTGGGTTATTATTATTAATAGCTATTATTTCGTGACCGCGCCCGCCACCGCACCCGCGGGTCTATGTGAATATAAGCACGTATGGTTAGAAAACTGAGGGTTGGCAGTACTCGTAAGTCATTATTACTACTATCTTGCCCTGATTTCTCGTAGCACAAGCTAACGAATTGATCCGAATCAGTGGTACCGATGGGTTTTCTGGAGACGTTCGTCGTGTATATATCCAAAACATGACTTGCAGACTCTAACTACTAGTGCTCCTGCTTCTAGCATTATTTTTTATATAATCGCTAACTATTGACAGCTGTCAATTCACTAAGACCAACAATAATGCAAGTTCTAAACCTAATGCAGGAGAAGTTATTTTGTCTTTCAAACATTGAGTAGGTACACACATACCTACAAGTTTCTGTTCACGCCATTTTATCTATCAAATCTATTTTATATTAGCTTATTTTAGCTTCTTCTCTACAAAAAGTCTAGCTATTGTACAGTGAAAAATAAATCTTCAGACCCAAACATCGTTCATTAAAAATTCATTCATGACAGTTCCACTCGTGTTCACAGCCTTCTTTTACGTTATCTTGGATTCCGACAAAGGACTTCTACATGTTTTATGAAATTAAAAAGTCATCAACGTTATCTTTATTCATGCCAGCTCGTTCGTGATTATTAATTAACTTTAAGAGATAGTTCCATTCATAGCTTTGGTGGAGTCTTTTCAACTGCATTGTTCTCTAGGAAGGTCTCTGGACGATTGAACACTTTTCAGCGATCATTTGGAGTCTAACGTCGAAATAAATTAACTTTAGTAAAGTATGTTACATTTGGGGCCGGCTTTTGCCCAGCAGTAGGACAATAATGGCTGATTTAGAAATGCCTGGGGAACACTTTCATCCTTATTATGGATAAATTTTAGACAAAAAAGCGTGCTGAATTGAGTAAAAGGGTAGTTGGTTTCATACCATCGAAGGTTCGTTAGTTGAATACGTTTTTCTTGTTATTCAGTAGGTTGATAACACTAGATGCGATGAAAATCAGTTTTATTTTTGAGTATACAGTAGGTATTCAGTACAAAATACTTACACAGCAACGTAAAAGTAAAGCCCTAACCAGATCGCATGTTGCGATAGGACCGCTCAAATTCCACACTTTCCGGACAAACTGCTTTGTAATTTCCTGTTCAAGAAAGAGGTATCAATCTTCTGACAGTGGCCATCAAAAGAACATTGTCCGTCCCCGGCCCGCTAACTAATCCACTATGTTCGCCCCAAGACCTTTCTCAGCAACTGAATAATAGAATTTGAAAGGAAACCGCAGTCTGAAAATGTCCGGGAACGTCCGGACATGTCCGAGAATGTCCGAAGCGGCGAGGGCTAAGTGGTGCATCCTTCACGTCTTGCAACTTTAATGGAGCTCCTTGGAGTTGAAGGTCTGTGATTCTCAATATTTCGTGCCTTGTCTATTTTGGGGTTCAGAATGAACACGAGTTTGAGAGTTAAAGAAATTTGGGACACTAATGTGTCATTTTTTTGTAATGTGTACGCCTTTTGATGCAATTTCTGATTTGGTGTGTTAATTTTGGTATCGGCTCAATCATTACATATGAAAATACGGAATGCTAGTGTCAAACTAAGTATATTTTCTATTTTTTCAAATAAAGTAAACTCAAAGTACCGAAAGAAAACGTGCAATACCTAAGCTTAGAATTGCATCATCAACCAACAGTAAATCTCAACTTCAACCAATTCTTGCTTAAAGTAAGCGTCAGGATTTTTTAACTTAGCCCTGAACATTTAGGTCAAAAGTACGTTTTGTGACTTGAAATAGGTATTTGAACAACACACTTTCTTTACACAATGAAATCTCGGGCATTCTTCGCAGCATTTAATCTTGGGGCGCGTGACAATCCGTCAGTTCCATTGGGGTCTCTCACCATTTATTTTCGTCTGAGGTCGTACTCCGTAACGTTTCGACCGTATTTTCGAGTCTAGCCAACACGTTCGCTCGCACGATCAAGCTGGCAGGAGTGACAGGAATGGAGACATCCGAAATCACGGCTTAGAGAGTAGGGGCGCTGGACCTTGACACCTCTTCTGTCAACTGGTGGACTAGCCTGGAATGATGGAAACGCGTGGGGTTTGGCCTAAAGCTTAGAAGTAAAGTCTGGAAAATACGTTATCAGAGAAGTGGCACGTTTTGGTCGATGCTTTTTTTGTGATTTCATTGTAAAATTTTAAGTCAGTTTATCTTGTGAACAAATAAAGGCCCTGTCACACATTTATACACATGTCCTTGTTTATAAATTTGGTTGAGTTACGAAAATTTAAAACCTATATCATCCATGTAACTGACTGACTGACTTCATTCTATCATCGAATCGAATTTTTTATTTATAAATTATATTTTAACCAATAGTTAAGTCTACAACTGACTATACTTTTAGTTCTCTTTAAAATTTACTCCTCAAGTACTCATATCTCTAAATTCTTACCAATTTTGCTCAGTTATTATATTCGCTGTGGAGTGGGCGATGCCCAAAGCTCTTAGAATTTTCCACAAAGCTAAATCTTATTACAATGCAATAAAGATGCACACGGTGCAGTTTGGCTGAAGGCCAGTTTCACCTGTTGCGGTTAGTAACCGATAGGGGTGGTCGGGGTAGCGATAGTGTACTTAAGTCGGGTAGCGTGGCGACAAGATCTTTGCCGGTTAAAATTCAATAATAAAAAAGATTGTTGCGGAAGTTGGCATCTGAACTTTTTAGTAACTTTTTATATTCTCAAGTTCTTTGTTTCGCTACTTATTAAGCCTTTACCCATTCTCTGTGTGTCCTCCTATTAAGGTGTGTGGAGTGAGACTCGGTTTTTCTCAGGACCGTGGTCGTCCTACACACTACCCTGCCCCCCACAATTGTGATGGTGGGCACAAGTCATCGAAAAAGGGCTGAGACACCTTACAAGTTTTCAATGCTCACTGAAATATAATGGATAACCTTTAACCTCATCACAACTCAGGTTGGTCGAAGTAAGGAGAACATGGCCAGGTGGTGATTTTCGACAAGCTTCGATGTGGACTGTGTTTGCGATGCAGTGCAAACTATGGCACACTTAACATCGTGCCCAGCGTGCCCCAAAACCTGCACGCCAGCGGATTTAATGAACTGCAGTCGATCCGCCATACAAGTGGCTGAATTCTGGGCTGCCACGATGTAATTTCTCGTGTTCCATCGACACGCTAAGAAGAAGAAGAACATCACCGAAACCACTCCGGTCACTCACCATGCTTCGCGCCAAGGTGGCCAGTTTGCGTGGCCAGTTAAAGGTATCACCAGCACATCACGGAACTATTTTTGTCGACCATCTGGCTTCGTGCCTGCGCTGAGATGCAAGCTGGCGTGATCTGGTGGGCGGCGTCACCATTGGAACAGCCAATCGCAATCGGCATTTGTTTTCAAAGTGGATAATCTTCTTCAAACCTCTTAAATCTCTTCCATATCTTCATCTCATAATGACAATACCCCTCACCGTTAATCTCGTCTCGGAAGCCACTCCGGTCATCCAAGCATGAGCTATGGGGCGTCATCATTGGACCGAAAAATTATCTTCAAAATGGTTTCTTAAGCTTCACCTCCCAAAGGTTTCATCAGCACATTACGGAACTACTTCTGTCGACCACCTGGCTTCATGCCAGCACTGAGTTGCCAGCCGGCGTGACCTGGTGGGCGGATACACCATTCTAACGGCCAATCGCGATCGGCAATTGTTTTAAAAGTGGGCGTGAATGGTGATTTATTTTGAACTAGTGGACACCAGCTATGACGCTCCATAAAGGGCATAGCAGTATTACAGTATTTACGAATTTTATGAATGTATTATCTATCATCTCTATATCATCTTTTAAGTCTATCCGTAAAATGAAACAATTTCACTACCTTCCACTCACTTTGTGCAAAGAAAAAAACGTAGCTTCTGATGATCCTTTAATCCGGTCTGGTATAACCCTGTTTAAATATTATTTATATTTATAAACACCATTTTCTATCATGGTAATAAAGGCTGAAGTTATGGAAACTCTACAAACAGATTGAAAAATAAGTTGAAAAACCATGAGTAGCGGAGATTATCTTTAAAACCAATATTCAAACCATAACATAATACCAACCCCTTCGCCAAATTCTCATGAATTCAGAATGAGATCTATTTATGGCTTTTTAGGTGGCTTGCTTGGGAAGTGGGGTGAAAACTTATTATAATTTCAAAAAAGATCGAAAGTACATTTTATTTAAATTTTGATGTTAACTTGGGTTATTTAAATTACGACCTTATTTAAAAAAATATGTAGTTTTACTGTCATGAACGAAAATTGTTTAATTATTGCTCTTACATGATTCTCATTAAAGAAACTTTGAAATCGTTAATGTGGCATTAAAACTAGCTAAATATTTGATTGACGAAGTCCTTGAATTATTATATAACAGCAAGGCTTTCATGGCATTTTGTGACACAGTTGGAAAGTAGCTTACGTTTTAAGTTACAAAGTAATCTTCTTTCAGCAAATTGTACTGTAAATTAAAGTCAATCATAACAAAAGTTTTAAAAACTACCGACATGATCCATGAAAATAGACGTTGAGTTTAACCCACTGAGATAAAATAAAAAACCATACTGAAATCGGTTCATCCGATCGAGAGCTACGACGCCACAGACAGGCACACAAAAAGACCCTTAAACAGAAAAGGGGTAAAACTTATAACACCTCTTCTTTCGTCGGGGGTTAAAAATGAATCGTGGTGTGCAAACATCCGCGGGCATTAGTTCTCTTATATATACACTGATAATAACTCCAAGCCTGACTGCCTCGTTGGTGTAGTGGAAAAGTTTTTGCCTTACATCCGAGAGGCCTTGGGTTCGAATCCCAGGTCGAGCCAAAATTGTTTCTGAGATATTCTGTCATGAATTTCTCAGCAGCTCAGAGTCGGGAAGTTGGCGGTGTTACACTCCCGTGCCTCGGAAAGCACGTTAAGCCGTTGGTCCGGCGCCAGATCTCTCTCCGGTCATGTCGGATTGCCGCCTCATCAAACTTTGAGTGTGATGGAACAGTGAGTGCACCTGTGTATTGCGCTCACACTTGTGCACTTTAATATCTCCGGCGTAGCTGGCTGATCTCTGTCGAGATTGGCCGCCGTGGTCGAAATCGGCCAGGAGGACTGTACTATAACTCCAAGACTTTCTTGTAGCTCCCTTTCGTAAATATTGCGATGTGAAAAATGTTACATGTAAAGCTGAAAAAGAGGACTATATTGGTTTAAATATCCACTTAACGACGCCAGCGCAGGAACCCAAATACATCCAAACTGTAACCACCTGAAAAAACCGGAGCTGGAAGTCGCAGTACTTACAATACAACTCACAACGTGACACAGAAGATGCACCTAGAATCACAACATGGATGTATTTGGGTTCCTGCGCTGGCGTCGTTTAGTGGAAATTTAAAGCAAAATACTCTTCTTTTTCAGCTTTTGTCATGGATTTCCGCAAAGTAACGCCTGATTCCATCAACTATGTTACATGTAAATCAGCTGAACAAGCGTATGTAATTACGAAGCTTGTTGACTCTCTAAATTGGGTTCCGTGTGGATCGACCCATTCTAAGAATGTTTACTAAGACAATTCAATGTTTCGTTGAAGACACAGTTTGCGCTCGCTTTGGGATGAAACGGCAAGAATGGGCTGTTTAAGAATGCGTCACGACACCCACCGTCTTTATGTTTGAATATTCAATAAAGCCTAAGAAACAAACATTAAGGCTAAGTAAGAGATAATTGAATTTGAAAAAAAAATATCGTCCCTTTCCAAAATGGCCACTTAAAAATTAATGTGAAAACATAAAAAATACATAACGCAAGTTGTCGCCATGATAGTGAGGGCCTGATAGTCTTCGGGGAGAAGCCTGCTTGCCTGCTAGAGGTGCTTGTGGCGCAGTGGTTGCAGCGCTTTGGTAGTGATACTTAAAGTTAAGCAACCTCGGGCGTGGTCATGTTTGGGATGGATGACCATTCTGACCATTTAAGTGACGTCTATTTACAAGCATCTCCGTGCTTCGGAAGGCACGTTAAGCTGTTGGTCCCGGTTAATATCGATAGATATTAGTCGTTAAGCCTGGTCAGAGGCCCACGGGCGGCTTAATAACATCTGACAGTAAGGTTGGTCACTTACCTTACAAATACCCCTCTACCAATCCGCACTGAGCCCGCGTGGTGGAGTATGGCTCGGACCACCTCATAATTGAGGTGAGGCCTGTGCCCAGCAGTGGGACGTATATAGGCTGATGAGAGAGAGAGAGAGAGAGAGAAGCCTGCACTACTGGTCACCATACCACACCACCTTGGACCCCACCAGTTATTGAAGTTTCCAAGATTATACAGAAACAACAAAAACTGTACTATTTAGCTTTAGACTATTTAAAGATGATTTACAAAGCCAAAAATAGGAAGAGAGTGTATTTCTGTGGTGAAGTGTACCTGATGTAACGTGTATATGTGAGTGAGAGTGTGTTTCTGTGGTGAAGTGTACCTAGATGTGACGTTGTGTGTATGTGAGTCATAATGTGAGCGTGTGTATAAGTGTAATTTGAAATTTTAAGTGCGCTTGGGTGGGCTTGAGATTAACTAAGATGCGATGATCAACACTAATTCAGAGGACGAATGATCTTTTCAGTAGTATCATAATCAATTTCAATTCAATGACAGACATTTTGCAGTTCGATTTGTCAAGATGATAAACTTGAAAAAGTTATTAATCTTATATATAAAAATGAATTGCAGTTCGTTAGTCTCGCTAAAACTCGACAACGGCTGAACCGATTTCAATAATTTTGGTCTTGAGATATTCGTGGAAGTCCAGGGAAGGTTTAAAAGACCAGAAAATTAAATTAGCAAAGGGCAGGACAACGTTTGCCAGGTCCGCTAGTTTGATATAACTTTTTTTTAAATATATCAAAATACGATATTCGATCAGTTCTCAAAAACCGTAAAGACTCAGATGGAATTCGAATGCACATTCTGTGCGAAACGGGGCAAGTGCAGTAGGTACTAATGACAATCAAGACATTGCGTCTAGTTAGGTATTTATAGAGTTTAGCTTTTTCGTAACTCGTCATTTGACTTTTCGTAACTTTAAAAGGTGTCGGGTTAAAAGCAAGCGGTTATTTAATCCGCGTGTAGCTTACCCGTTGTCCTGCGTGAGCAACAAACAACAAACGCGACAAGTGTGACGCGACGCGACAATGTCAAATGCATGTACCTACGTTTACGTGACGAACCGTAATTGTCATTTCTTTTTAAATATATAACAACAACATCACATACGTTGATCTGACTCCGTGGTTAGTACCTATTACCTAAGGACTTGTGTTACAGATATCAGAATCAACAGTGTTATAACAAATAAACTTAAATAAATACATATAACATCCAGACCAGTACAAACAGACATGTTTATGCACACAAATGTTTGTACAGTGCGGCGATCGAACCCGCGACCTCTTGGTCAATAGTCAACTTCTTAACCATTACACAAAAGTGGTTGTCAACATTGAAACAAGTTTGGATCCCGTCGCTTCGCTTCGCACTTGTAGAGCTACGTTGCTAAAGCAGGACAACGTCTAAATATAGTTAAAACATTACACAATCGGCTACTCAAATTCAAGGCGTAGCATTGTCCGTCAGACTAAATCTCATACATCTCGAAGGCGAATAGTTCTGATTTTAGTCCGTGCCAAATGTGTTCAGATGTCTGAGGTATGGTCACTGTAACACGCGTATATTTTGAATTATGGTTTCGTTTTAATTTTAATTTTGTATTTTATAATTATAACTGGCGGCCTGCTTGCAACTTCTTACGTGTGTGTGTGTTTATCCCAAGCGAGCATTCAATCAGGATAAAAAGTATCCTATCACCTAAGGCAGCTTATACCCTGTCTGTAAACATAATTTCGTTCAGAATCCGTTCAGTAGTTTATGCGTGATTGACGGACAAACATCCAAACAAAGAAACTTTCACATTTATAATATAAGTATGATTTAATTTGATGTATCACTAGCGGTCGCCCGCAACTTCGTCTGCGTATATTTCCAGTTCCCGTGGGAATTTCGGGAATACCTTTCTTAGCGGATGCCTGCATAATAGTACCCAATGCCAAATTTCAGCTCGATCCGTCCATTGGTTTGGGCTGTGCGTGGATAGATCACTATGTCAGTCAGTCGCTTGTGAATTTTATAGGTACATTGAAGATTTTTTTCACAGCTGTACCGCTTTTAATTCTATACAAAGCCCAAATCCGAACCAGCATGAAGTATGACTGCAGTAATATCTGGGTCGATTGGGCCAAATATACTAAAACGCTTATCCCATCACAGTATCCTCACCACAGCTCCAACCATGTCATGATACTCGCGAACCGCGGTTAGTTACGGAGATTTATTAGAGATCGCACAAACATCTTTGTGCTAACAGCGAGATATTCATAGTGTTAGGAATGCTCAGTTTAAGGGTTAACGATTGACGGTTGTAGATCAAAAGATTTCTAAAAGCGTCAATGACTTAGTGAAGGTGAACTTTGGGATGTAATTAGTACCTAAATACTACATTTTAATGTATTTGTCTTTTTTTGAAAGGAGTAAATATGTAAAAAAATATCATTTGTGCTTCGCCTGACTTGTTGGCTAGCATACTTGACCGATTACTAACGCGACAAGTGCGATGCGAAGTGACGCGACAATATCACATGTATGTCAATATCCTACGTGACGAAGCGTGATTGCCATTGACACAATATTGGCTCACTCAGGTAGGGCAACGCCCAAGCGACAAAACACGACAAGTGCGACGCGACATTAAGCGACGAATACTTGTGTCAATGTCAATCGCGCTACGTCACGTAGGACACTGTCATAGGCGAACATACATTTTATATTGTCGCGTCACGTCGCGTCGCGTCTCACTTGTCACTTTTGTGGCTCACGTAGGACTAGGGGTCACGTAAGAAGACCCCTTAGGGGTCTCGTAGGACAAGGGGTCACGTAGGACAACACCTGAGCGACGCAATCTGTCATTTGTGCCTGATGTATGTCAGTTTCAGATATAACGTGTCCCTACTCGAATTTAAAACCCAATATTTTATTATAAACCACTTCCTCGTCACCGTTATCATGGTAAGTTAGTAAGATCAAGTTGTAACTCGCGAAGTATCTTAGCGTAACGGGGGCGCCACCGTCACTGGTTTTTGTTGACGGTTAACATTTACTCAACTCAACTACTTTGTAACTATTTTAGTTGGGCACGCAAAGGGTTAATAAGGGCGATGCCATTGACATCGTAGAGAGAAAACTCATTATGGTTTTCTTGTTAAGAGGCATATTACAAAATTTGACAGCTAAGAAGAAGCCGATAGAAGCCGACAGCTAAGAAGGTAAACACTTTCTTATCGCGACCGTATAGCATTCAGTAGTTTACTCTTGGCTAGCATTTAAAAAATGTTGAAACCACACGCTTATTAATTTAATGATTACTTTTATTTAGGAAATCAATACTGAAATCCATCATCATCAACTTTTTTAAATGACTTGACTATACAATGAATTTTACAACTATCGAACCACCTGATTTTAAATAATATTGTACTCATGATCTGTATAGGAACGACATATTAAGATGAGATATTTTATAAAAATACAGGAGGGCCAATTTTATTTCTGTACTTAACAGAGAAGTTCATTATTAATTTCATTTTCACTTAATAATTCGAGAAAACGTTTTCAGTTTATGTCTCTAAAAAAAGAAGGTTCTTTTCCCAACTATAAACAAAGGGATTATACACAAAATATTTGGAACTCATAATTCGGGAAAATGCGGGAAGAAGAAAAAATATTTATTCTTTATTTAGATTAAATCTCCTACCTCATATTTACCGGGCATCCAAATATACGAAGTCAGATATTTACTGCGTTGCCTCTTTGTAAAAAATCAATTTGGATCTGCAAATAGAGTCAAAGAGATCGTTTTAATCTCGTTTGTCGAATATTTGAGCTCTCTGAACATCTGACGGGAGATAAAATTAGAAGTGAGTAGGAAGTTTTGCATTGAATTGATATTTTTGGGACGGTTTAGGCTTTATAATGTACGTTTTTGGAATATCAAAGCCTTTAATACCTTCGGCGAGCAAGGATTGACGTTCTAAATCATAGCCTAATCCTTAATTTTGAAAGGTCTGGACTGATGCTAGTTAGTAATTTGGAAAGTGGCCGGCCTGTAACATTGCAAGTTATACACTAAAAGACACAAAAAAATTGTGTTTTGCACAAAATTGCAAAATTAGAAGGTTATTTTTTTTTTTTTTTTTTTTTTTATTAATATGGGTTCGCTCTTGACTTCATTCTCCCTCTAAGAGGTGAAGAAGATGTCGACGATGTAGCGAGCTTACCCAGAAGGTGCCTATTGACTTTCGCTTTGAATGAACTCAAGTTATAGGAAAGAGGGAACACCGTCGGCGGAAGTGCATTCCATTCCTTGGCTGTGCGCATTATGAAGGAAGAAGCGAAGCGCTTAGTGCGTATAGTTGGTATATCAACCAAGTATGGATGGTAACCCGCCGTACGTCTGGTGGTCCTCAAATTTCGACCCAGTCACCAAAAATGCGCTACGTAATTTATGTATTGTGTTTATCTTACAACTGCCAATGAATTGAAACCTTATGCAGTACGGAATAACAATTTTGTGTTATTAATGTACCTCAGTTTAAAATAAACTTTTGGTTACATGCCCCAACTATAGGGAACATCAAAAAACGGATAAAAACATTGAAGATATTTCTTGAGATATTTTTACAAATATTTTCGCTAATGGTTTTATACTTAGTACTAACCTAGACATGAAATTACGAAATAGAAGTCTTTCCAGTATTTATTTTTATTTTTATTTGGGATAGGTTTGCTCTTGACCCAAGACTAAGTCCAACGAGGCAAAGACTGAGTCTACGATGGAGCTAGCTATTTCAGCATCAGTCATAGAAATCAAATTAGGTATTTAGTTCAATTAATTTTCATCTCTTTTTCCTTCTACAATGGTTACTACCGGCTTAATAACTTTTTCAAGAACGGCGCTACTGAAATTCAGGCTGTCAAGTCGTTAACGTTGCCGGATTATAATAACCGATATAAACTGCTAGGCGTACATTTAAATGTCCTCAGGTAGGTATTAAAGGTATATAGCGCCTACAAATTAGATTTAATACCTGACGAAGTAATTTGAATCATAGCATAGATGAAACAGCCATCTCGCAAGAAGAGAACTTGGCAAATCTATCTTGGCAAAGCTAGTGTTTTTAACAAGCGAATGAATAGGGCGATTAACAATAAATCAAACCTTACTGACAACAACCATAGCTGAAAAGCAAAATGCAATAGACCGAAACTACTTTTCTTCTTACATAGCATAAAGAGTAGTAATAAAAGTCATTTTACTATAAATTGCGTTTTTTTAAATAAATAAATAAACAACAACATCACACACATTGATCTGACTCCGTGGTAATTAGAATAAGCACTTGCTTATCCTAATTACCACGGAGTGTCAATTAGAATAAGCAAGTGCAACATATCAGAATCAACAGTGGTATTACAAATAATCTTAAATAAATACATTTAACACCCAGATCAGTACAAACAGACATGTTCGTATAGTGCAGGGATCGAACCTGCGATAATATTTGGTTAATATTCAACTTCTTGACCACTACAATAAAGTGGTCAACAAACGAAAGTTCCATAAAGGAATACTTTTTGGCGTATTTCATACATCAAGAGAAAATAAAAGTTTAGAAGGAAAGAAAAGCGTATATTGATTTAGGACATCACAGACGCAGAACAGATTTTGCGCATCATCTTTTGTTTATCTAAGAACCTAGGCTTCGGCTGTTCTAACTGAGCTATGCCCGTGCCGAAATAGTCTTGTCGCTGTCATTATAGAAAATTGGACGTTTAGAATATTGTACGGCGCCGGCTATGTCTATCGTGCTTGTAATTGTTATGAATATTAATTCTGAAGTTTTCAAACTTGACTAGGTTAATTGGCGTAGCCTTACAAAAAATTCATGGTAAGTACTTATCATGAAAATATCCATTCCAACTAAAACGAACAATTCTTTGAAAATGAAAAACTTTGTAGTTTTGTAATGAGCTCGGTAGGCAATGAATGGTCCTTGATTAAAAACAGGTGAAGAAATGATAAGGAGATAATTTACTGAGTGGTTCAGAGCTTAGCTGCGAACATTGAATAGCTAAAATTCCTTTTTCACTCAACATAATTATCACCTACTCTTCTTTAGTATACCAGTGATGTCACAGACATGTGCTATCGCTTTCCATACGCCAGTAACCAGATATTAATGTTAACAGTCTTTCTTAGTGAATTACCTACCCGATTTCAAATAACGCGTCATCGGCAGTTATCTTCTATAATAAACTCGTAAAAATTATTCGCAAAATGTGTTGGTAAGCGCATAACTCAAGAAAGCCTGCACCAATTTTTCCAATTCTTTTTCTATAATATTTCTTAAAATACGGGGATGGTTCTTACGAAGATTTTTTTCAAAAGGGGCAGGATGACGTTTGCGGGGTTCGCTAGGTTTGAATAAAACCCGAAAAGAACACGTCGCCTTAATCTCATCAATATTTTGGTTTTATTATAGTTTCAAATCTGAAAGTAGTGCGTTAAGTTATACGTTAAACTTATCTTACTTAAAATAAAGTTTTAGGTTTAACATGATGACCATTTAACATAACCTTTTAAACAAACAAATACCCAAATATCCCCCCAATCAAGTGGTCTATTGATTGGCAAAAATCACGTGTAACTTTCCATGTAAAAGGTTTGGCATTTAATATTGTATGGAGCATTCCAAACTTTCAGGGGCCAGCGAGGCTTAACTGTTATAAAATTTTAATTAAAACCTGACTCATCCAATTATGTGCAAACAATAACAACGTTTGATGTTTATGAGAGTGTACTTTAAGGTTTAATGACACTTGTGTGTAAATGTAATCCCTAACATTCCGACTTAGTCCTGAGTTCACTGACTTTTAGCCGACTATTAAATTGATTATTTGGTTTACGCGAACAGTAGACATTGAAATGAGGCACTTTTACGGATTATTTCGCGATTTATTTACATTTTGTTTTAACCTGACGTTTCGGACCCTTTTCAGCGTCCGTGGTCACAGGTAGACTAAGGTGTTAATTGTCATTACATAGTTTGAAAAGAATTGTAAACTACCATCACTCAAAAATATTAAGTTACGTTCCTATCCACACAAAATGAGCTAACGGTATCTTGAGGTCTTGCAGTGCGGGGTCGAGCGTGAGTCTTAGCTAAAACAGGATCCCAAGCTGGTGGAATTATTTTGACTCAATCGCTCTGTGAGTGGTGGTGTCAATCTAACACAAAAACTAAGCCTTTTGAATTGACACCAGAAGAGAAACCCGTTTATCAACTAATGGCGTTGCGTCATATCACCCTTTCGATGCCAACTGCTGATCATAGGCCTCCCCCAAGGATCGGCGGTTGGTTCTGCGTGCTTCCTGCATCCAGCGGTTTCCCGCGACATTTACCAGGGCCTCAATTCTACTAAATACAATGTTGTTCACTTGCACGTCGGCAGCCTGGTAATTGCAAAAAATGACACTTATGGTATTCTGCTCTCAGATTGTGGGTCTACCTTGTAAGGGGTCTGCCCACGCAGCGTCATACGGCACGCGGCGTTTAAGCAGTTCTTAAAACCTAAAACCATATTATCTGAAGGATTAGCAAAAAGTAGCGAAACCAATAATTTCAAAAAAGGATGTTTTTTCGAAACTTTTGAATACAGTGGAATACCGACAAAGCTATTTGCATTTGTTATACAAAATTTACACTATCTGTAAACTATTTGTTACATTGTTTTATGGGGCTATAAAACCTATCTAGCGTTTAACACATTAAAAAGGCAATAGACAACTAATACCTGTAAAATATTTGACTATTTTAGTAAGTGACGCACGCACACTATCTGATATTTCAGAAAACATTAATTTCGAAAATAAAAAATATGTGCAAATATTTATTATATATTTTAATTAATCCCTTCTTTATTAGTTTCCACGCTTAAGCCAAATATATTATGTTTAAAACTGACTTCCGGTACATACATAAACGTTAAGTTAATTTTAGGTACCAAAATAGTACCTACATATTTTCTTATTCTTATCACTATTTTCAGATTTATTTCAAAACATAAACCTATAACACTTATACCTTCATACAAATATTTGACGAAGATTTAAATACCATACACATCCTTACACACCCACACGCACTAAGAATTGAATACAGAACCATTCAAATATTCAATGAAACTCCATATTTGTATACCGGAAAGAACAATACAAATAATTGAGATATTTGCACCCCGCTGCACTTCGAATGAAAACTGAATTTCATAGCGTCCAATTTTATCGAATTTCACGCGGAAACGGAAAATGCGGGCTTATATTTATCGAGTTGGAGTTGTACTCGGAAATATGAATTCGATGAATTTTGATTGAAGTCCATCGATTTCATATTTGTGGATGTACTGGTTTTTTACATTTTCTTGTTTTTAGAGTTGTCACATGATTTTTTTGTGTCTTTCTGGACTGGACTGGTTAAGATATTTGACATATTGGCCAGTGGAATCACTACATCGGAAAACGCGAAATAAAATATATCTTTCCTCACTACCCATCACGCACAAGCTTTTTCTCCAATAGTGTTTATACGATAGCACCAAAAATATACAACCACCTACCAGACTCATTAAAAGCACTAAACCACAATAGATTTAAATCCACACTATTTCAAATACTTTTGGAAAAGGGCTATTATTCATTTGGTGGAATATTTTAATGTTAAAGTAAATAATGTAATTTAATTCATAGCATTCTGTGAATAAATAAATAAATATTTCTCAACAACCACACCAATTCTCTAGTCCCAAAGTAAGCTACGAGGCTTGTATTATGGGTACTAGACAACGGATAAACATACTTAAATACTTTTTTTGTAAATAAATACATATTATACATAGAAAACACCCAGACCAGTACAAACACACATGTTCATGCACACTTATGCTTGTACTGTGCGGGAATTGAACCCGCGACCCTTGGTTTAGAAGTCCGACATGCGGACTACTGCACCAAGCGGTCGTCAATGAATGTTTTAAATAATTTTGTACGCCTCATCAAAGGCAAGTTATAGTGCTCTTAGTGTAAGCTTTATCACCATCTGCTGTACCCTATTACTGATGCAATAAAGATTTATGATTTACATAGTATAAAGCAAAGTCGTTTACCGCGTCTGTCACTATGTTTGTTTGTAAGCTTAGCATTTTAAAACTATCCAACACAGTTGTTGCACGCGAAAATATTGGGGATGTTTCAACCGTACAGTCTTATTGGCGTGGTGTCTGTTGAAACACTGTACTTATGTTTTTTTTAACACAATGATGCATTGGATAACGACCACACTCAAATTCAGCTTGAATAGCTTTCTTTTTTGCAAGTGCCAATCAAAGATGTACGCAGTTATCAGATACATATGCATTTATGCTGTCAAAAATGCTTTAACCTATCTGCAGTCACGACGTATACTGAGCGAGGATCTTTTTGGCGCAGCCGGGTGTCATGGCTCTGTGATCTACTCGGAGTATTTTGTTATAATTTATTAACCATTCATTTGAAGTTTGTATGTAGGTTATTTTATTTTATGTGCAAAATAAATTGAATTTTATTTCATGACCCACGTATATCACGTTAAAATACTTATTTTAGAAATAATTTGAATAGACTAGATGACACCACTAATTGTTGCCATACTTTTTACTATCTGTCAAAATGGTCTGCCTCCATAGATTTTGTATGGGAATACAATAACGTGACGTCACGGTGATGTACCAGAAATCGAAGTCATTTGACCGAATATTAATTGAGTTTTGTGTGTTTAAAAATTGTTTTCTACAGCTTTTTGGAAATATACTGGTTGTATTAACATCATAGGGGCTATATTTTTTAAACGCCATGGTTTTGAAAATATTTAAGATAGGTGTCATCATGCCTATTAGTGCGAAACCTATTGCAAAAGTTAAGTAGGACCGAAATGCATCAACAATCACAGTTACGATTACCACCGATCTATTGTCGCGATAACTTTAATCGTCGGTTTTACGTAACCGTTAATGGCAATACCGATTCCATTTCCATGCTACGGACTTGACAGTGTTATCTGCACTCGATCCGATGCCCTTAGTACAGTGGAACACGAAGACCGAGCTATAGGGTAATGCCGATATAGATGCCCCACTTTTCGAAATCGCTGTATAACTTCAATAATGAAAATCAAAACAATTTATTTATGAAACATGATTGAAGTCCATCGATTGATGTGATTTTCACATATTCTTGTTTTTTGAGTTTTCATATGAATTTATGTAACTTTATTCTTGGGAGTTTTGTCTACACATTTATGAAAAGTAGAAATCATTGTCTTCGATAATACTTTGAATAAAAGTATTAGGGACTTTTGCGGACCTCTAAATTTTGTGACATCTATCCCATACATGGATAGATGCCCGACATATATAAATTGCGTTTGGGATAGATAACTCACCGGAAAAATGGGTATCTATCCTACAAAATCTTTGAATTCATTTTGGCATTGCATGCTGTCGCAACGAGACATACAAATGAGGCAATTAATATAGAGTTAGAGATTATAACGATTCTTTTGATAGATATTAAAAAATGTAATAGAATTTATCTGCGAAATGTCATCTATCTATACTACTGGGCCATCTATCTCGGCTTTACCCTATGCGGGACATACTATTTGTAGTCGATATTAACAGCCTTATCACAAAAAAGTGAGACGCCGAGAAAAGTATTCGTTTAAGACGGTTATGATCTTTAAGACTTTGATTTAAGTTCGTCTTAGGCATCATCATCTTTTGCTAGTCCGTCTCAAGAACAAACGCACAATGGCCCAATCAAGCGTCTAAGAAACAGCTCAGCTAAGCTAAAATAAACTAAACTAGCCCTTCGCAACATTTTGTCAGATGCCCGCACGGTATTTTATCTTCCATGCAATCCTATTATTCGTCACTGAACCCTGAACTTACGTCAAATCTTTTCAAACTCAAATTATTCTTCACACAATCCTTCCATGTTTTCCTTGGACAGCCTCTTCCCTTCCTAACCCTCTACCTCAAATAACTTTTTTCGTCACGCGGTCTTCCTGTCTTCTCATAACATACCCGTAACTAACATACTCTGTAGAAGTCCCTAAATTAATAAAGAAAAAAAAATTGGTTGCCTGTAAAGTCGGTATACGCGCGAAAGTTTTACGTGACAACGACTCTGAGTGGTAAAATAATTTTAATGTGAATATTTATTCGTATAACATGAACCGGTGTGTATGCCTATCTCTCTCTCTCTCTCTCTCGCTCTGTCTCTCTCGCGCGAAACGTGAGCGGAGCAGCGTAACGCAGTTTCTTGAGGTGTCACCCGGCAAACCAATTTATAAGACGTTGTCACGTCAAAAAAACGTAGCCGTGCCATATCAAGAGATATTTCACATCTTTACGCACAACAAAAGGGAAGAAACGAAACGATCAGAGAGTGCTACACAACCGACAGGACACTGTGGAAGTGCAACCAAACGCTCAAACAAAAGTGGCGAAGGTAAGCATTTCGCTCATTTGTTTCGCTTCATACTCGTGATCTCACTAGCTGTGCTAGGAATAGTTGTTTTGGGCTAAGACAGTATAAGTACTGTCGCAGACATTTTTTAGATCATTTCAAGAGGAATAATTCCTTCATACATATATTTTTGGTAACTTGAACCTTTTCGCAGCGCACGCACGCAACGGAAGCCCTCGAGGATGAATAATTTTCCCCGTATTTTTCACATTTTCCATTATTTATTCGCTCCTAATAGTTGCAGCGTGATGTTATATAGCCTAAAGCCTTCCTCGATAAATGGTCTATTCAACACAAAAATAATTTTGCAATTCGAACCAGTAGTTCCTGAGATTAGCGCGTTCAAACAAACAAACAAACTCTTCAGCTTTATAATATTATTATATATAAACTAGCTGACCCGGCGAACTTCGTACCGCCTGCAACGATTGCAATGATTGAACAATGTCATCGAATGACATTGACATTAGTTACGCGCGTTTTTTAAAATATGCAAAATTAAATGTATATTTTTCAATATTTCTGAGAGATTTTCTTAATATTTTTTTCCTTAAGAACCTTCTCCTAATAATAACAAATACAACAGAAAAAAGAATTAGTAAAATCGGTCCAGCCAAGGAAAACGGGTTTAATTTTTATATATATAGATAGATAGATATAGATTAGCAACATGGGCTAGCTAGGGTAGTATTCGATGGCATGCACGATTCAGCGTGACCTTAGGGAGCTAAGGGACAGCTGATGACCGATAGACATGCACTGATAAGAGGGCAAGTGGCGATTCAAGAGCTAGATATTTCAAGTTGGCGTCTGCCTCGTGGTTGATAAGTATCAATTTTGTACTCGTCATCATTCTTTAGACTTGATCCATTCAAATTAATTTAGGTAATTGGACTTATATAAATTAAGATTTACCGATGGATTATACGTTTTAACCAATTGAGCCGCAAGTCACAGACACAATTGGTATTCTATTATTATGGACCTACAATCAACCGAATGCTGCTCAATGGGTGTAGGACACTTTCTCGCATCCGAATTAAAAAAAAACTACAGACTTTACCATGCTGAAATCATTACTTGGAAACCAAATCACATATCACCGATAAAATGCAACCGAGTTAAAATGCAATGCGAAAGTTTATAATCGTATATCCCCGATATATAACGATGAACATTAATTGATAACAAATTCGCTAAATTCCCTAAACCTCAAATTGTTTTTCAACAACGGCATCATTCAAATACTGCAATGAAATATCGAAACAAATTAATTCAGAAAGCCACACCAATTTACAAGTCAGGCGTACTTTTAACGCGAAACATTTTTCTGGCTGACAGCTGATAACAGATAATGGGGACTGATAAAACGAAGTTCCAAAGACTAAGCGGCCATGTTTAAAAAAGAACTTACCGCCTTACCTGGGGTCCTATTCCGTGAGCCAACAACATTTGATTCAAACGAAGCTATCTCCGTCTCTCATGCTAGCTTTAAAGCTCACTACGTCAATGGCTACTAGAAAAGACATTTTACTCTGTGGAGAAATTCCGGAGACATAAATAATAAAATTAATGGTAAATGTATAGATTATAGTTTGATTTATAATGACGAATTGTATAAACTATATAAGATGCACACATTTGCATGCTGTAGTGTTACGGCTAAATAGGCATAAGTGACTCCAAAGTCTATGAAAATGAAGAACTCTATGTAAACCCCATTTATTGCAAATAAATATGATTATGATTAATATTATTATTTACCAAGCGACTGAACGGGACGGACGGGACGGCTATAATCGAAAATAACGTGTCCGCGAACTGTCAAATCGGACTATTGGTGTTTGTGGTGTTAGTGCTAGTGTGCGCAGTGTAAATGGATTGCACTCAGCGAGCTAAACAACTTCGCATCGCAGCAGATACAATGTCGGACCCATCACACATGGAAAAAACAGGCTCCGCGCCCGAACTTCACAATATTGACAGCTACAACTCAGATTATGACGCCGTAAATACGCTCAGTCGCAAGCGCAAGACAATGGATGACGACATACATATGCTTTTCAAAAATTTTTCTTCAGAATTGTCAGCTAAATTGTTGACCTTTAAAACTGAGCTTGAGTCAAAAATAACGGATGTACATACAGATATTAATAGCATCATTAAATCTGACCTAGATAGCATAAAATCCAAGCTGATAACAATCGAAGTAGGTCAATCTCAGTTGTTTACGGACATGGAATCAATGAAGTCAGCTATTGAATTCCAGGACAATGTCCACAAGGAACTGGCAACGCGAGTTGATGACGTTTGCGAGACAGCCGGAACCCAGGGCTTGAATATCGCCCATTTGCAAGGCAAAATAAGCAAACTCGAGATCGAGCTTAATGAACAGCAGCAGTGGGATCGTGCATTTAACCTTGAAATCACTGGGGTCCCTGAACGTCCTAAGGAAGACCTTTCGTTATACTATTGCAGCATCGTCAAATACCTGAACGTGCAGTCTTCTGCCGCCGACATTGTTCACATAACAAGAGTTCGACCAATTAAGCCGGTTCCTGGTCGACCTAAAGCCATTGTGATTAAGTAAACGTCTCGTCTTCTACGTGACTCGATCCTGTCCGCGGCACGTGCCTTGAAAGGTTTCCGAACATCCGACATCGGCATACCAGGCGAACCTAAGAGATTATATGTAAACGAGCACCTGACCAAAACCAACAAGCTTCTTCATAGGAACACGAGAGAAAAGGCTCAAGCCGCTGACTATCGCTTTGTGTGGGTGCGGGATGGCAAGATATTTGCTCGGAAAAACGAAACTTCGCCAACTATTCGCATCATAGACGATTCGGACCTTCGCAGGATAGTATGACTGGTTATCATGTCACATCACGAACCGGCATTGTTGTGCTTCAGTAACAGATGCATTTGTTTATATAATACTCCAGCAGTTATTATGAATATGAGTAAAATGAAGTTCTCACACCATTATTTCAACTCTGTTATAATTTGTTATCTCGGTAGGCATATTATATTAAAGGTGGTAGTTTCAGTTGTTTGTTGCATACTGAACGCATGTATACATATACTATGTGGTAAAACGGGTTTTATGAATAATCGTACTATCTCACATGTTCGTGTGGAGATGTTTATTATAGCATTTACTTTGGGGAGCTTTATTGTGTTGTGTTTTGTGGACGTACCCTTGAGTCATATACCTAGTGTTTATAGCGCGTATAATATAACACGTGTAATATACATACTTGTTCATAATGGATAGCAATTCACTAAAAGTATTTTATCAAAATGTACGCGGTCTCCGTACTAAATTAGTTGAACTTTTTAATAGCATACTGTTATGCGATTATGACGTCATTCTTATCACAGAAACTTGGTTGCAATCCGATGTTTTAGACTCGGAATTGTGTGACGGTAGGTATGACGTCTTCCGCTGCGACCGAGACTTATCGAATAACATAGCCGGTAAGATGGGTGGAGGAGGAGTTTTATGTTTCATTCGCCGAGAGCTATGCGCCGTATTGCAAACGGACTGGATGACATGTGATTTTGAAGCAATATGTCTCACAATATTTTCACGCACACTGGGGTCTAGTTCTAACCTAAATATTATTTTATCTTATATGTCCCCCGACGGCAAAAATCTTCCAGATTTCATTACAAATTATAATTTGCATTTTAAACAAATATTTGATAATAACCCCACAGATAGTTATCTGTTAGTAGGGGATTTTAATTTACCTTGTTTACGTTGGAATTCGGATGGCTGGGCAGTGGCTCATGTAGGTACCACTTCATTACAAAACGCTGCATCTGACTTCGTCGAAGATTTGAATATTATGGGTCTTAACCAGTTTAATCTTATTCCAAATAGATGTGATAATATTCTAGATTTGTGTTTTTCCAACTTGACTTTATCGGTCACAGCAACCAACCAACTTACTAAAATTGATTCATTACATCCGCCTCTTTTTATTGAATTAATAGATATACACACAAAACCTTTACGTGAGAATAATAGACCGCGTTTTAATTTTTATAAAGGCAATTATTCTGACATTAATAAACATCTTATTGGCATAAACTGGGACCAAGTTTTGATGAACACAGACTCAGTAGATGATGCTGTTGATATATTTTATCAAAAATTAAATGAGTGCGTCCAGCTGCTTATTCCTGTTAGTTTTCACAAAAATAAAAATTTTCCTAATTGGTACAGTCGGTCTTTAATTAAAATTATTCGTGAGAAAACAAGAATACATAAAAAATGGAAGAAAACTCATAACCCCAGAGACTATGATGAGTTTAGAATTCTTAGATCACGTCAACATATCATACAAAAGCAGTGTTTTGAGGATTTTACTCGAAATACAGAGAGTAATATTAGGACAGACCCTAAATATTTCTGGACTTATGTAAAATCCAAACGAGGCGGCTCGAGTTACCCTCAACATTTCACCTTAGGTGATAATAACTACTCTAATACACAGGAAATATGCTCCGCTTTTAATAAATTCTTTGAAAGTGTCTTTACTAAAAACTCTTATATGTCACCAGAATATGCTGAGTCACTTGCTAATAATTACTCATTTAACGATTCGATTTCTGATATCTCAATAACTCAGGATATGGTAAAAAATCACTTGTTAAAATTAGATAAATCTAAGGGTGCAGGTTGCGACGGCATACCTCCATTTTTTCTTTCTGCTTGTGCTGAAAGTATTTCTTATCCAATTAGTTTATTGTTTAATCTATCTTTGAGACAAAATATCTTCCCTACCTTATGGAAACGGGCACATATTATCCCAATCCACAAAAAGGGTTCAAAATCTAAGATTGAAAATTACCGCCCCATCTCGATTCTTAACACAGTTTCCAAAGTTTTTGAAAAGATTGTTTACGACCACATTTATCCCATTATCGTCAACGGCATTCCTCAAGCGCAACATGGTTTTATGCAGAAACGTTCAACGGTCTCCAATCTCTCTTGTTTCTCCAGCTATGTTCTGGGGCATATGAGTAATGGAGGTCAAGTTGACGTGGTCTACACTGACTTTGAAAAAGCATTTGATCGAGTGGACCACGTCATTCTTATATCTAAGCTCAACTGCCTAGGAATACATGGTGACCTACTAAGATGGGTTGAATCTTACCTGAGCAATCGCTCTCAAGCAGTCGTTGTGGGTGGCTACAAGTCTGACTTTGTCGTGATTTCTTCTGGAGTTCCTCAGGGATCGCATTTGGGCCCTCTCTTCTACAATGCCTATATTTTTGACATAGGTCCTCACGTAAAACATTCCCAATACATTCTATACGCAGATGACAAAAAAATTTATACGCGTATCAAATCTTTAGACGATAGCATACTGCTACAACGAGACCTTGATTCACTATTTAATTATTACCAGCTTAATCACATTACTTTAAGTATTAAAAAATGCCAATGTATTTCGTTTACGCGTAAAAAACAACCCATAATATTTCCTTATACATTTAATGGCACTGTTATTGAGAGGGCAAGAGCCGTGCGTGATTTGGGAGTTCTGCTGGACTCGGAGATGTCGATGCGTGACCATATTGAGGCTATCTGTAGTAAATCTTATCGTAATCTGGGCTTCGTGATGCGAACATGTCAACCGTTTAACAGTATTATTAGCTTAAAAATTGTCTATTTTGCATACGTACGATGTTTGTTAGAATACGCTTCGCAAATCTGGTGCCCGTATTATGACAAATATATAAATAATATTGAAAGGATTCAAAAGAAATTCATTTCACATCTTAACTACAAATGCAAGCGTTCTAGTTCAGACTATAAAGATAACTGCCGCATGTATGACATGCTGACCTTAGATGAACGGCGTTCTCTGATGGATATGGGGCTCTTACATGATTTGTTAAATAATCGCATTGATTGCCCTGAGCTGCTAGCTAAATTATTATTTAATGTACCCAAAAGAAGAACACGACATACAGCTTTGTTCCATATACCGCACCACGCGACTAATTACAGCCGAAACAATGTCATATCCCGTCTTGTGCGTACTTACTCCAAAACTTTTAGTGAAGTTGATATTTTTACTGGAAACAAACACAGCTTTAAGAAAAGGATTAAAAAGGCATTACTATTAAATAAACTATAACTTTTTTAAACGTACAATAACTAATATTCCATTATAAACTTCAATGACTAATATAACAAATAAATTTAAAGTATTAATCAATAATAGTAATAATCACTAAAATCATTTAAACACGTTATAAATGTATAAAACAATAACATATTTATTATCACTCGCATTGAGCCCAGTTACTTATTTATAATTGTGCTTGTAAATGTAATTTGTTAAAAATATATTTTTTATTTTTAATCCATACTGCATATTGCATGTCATCATATTAAATTTAATATATATTAACGGATACCATAGCTGTTCACCAGTGTAGGACTTTTTAAGTTAGGTTATCGTAGTAAGAACGAGTGCTTGTGGCCGAGGGTATGTTCTTAGCTTTTTGAATCTATTCATCTCGTATTACATGAACTATTTACAGATATCTAATCCTACATATTGTTTTTATCTTTTTTATATTTTAATTGTTACACACATAACACTCCCCAAGGGATCTGCGTCACCTGTTACTTGTAATTCACTGGTAACGGTTTATTTTTTCTATGCCGAACTTTAATGCTCCAGTTTAACTCTTATTCCCGTTTGGTCGGGTCCACCTTTGGTATATATTTTGTGATTTTACATCGAAAGTATTCATACCTTTAAATGAGTATTGATTTGTTCATATTAAACATGTATAATTTATTCTTTTCTATCGTACTGTTATTGGTAATGCGAGTATTAACTGTCAAACTATGTTTACATTTCTATCTTTCTTTTTTTTTAGAACACTTATCCTTATTATTTCGACTGATTGGGCTGGTCGTGGGCCTGATCTTGATCGATGTGCGGCCACGTACCTTTATGTTTTCAAATAGTAAGAAATTGAGTCGTTCAGTGGCGCATCGACCCGGATCCGGCTCACGAACAGCCCCGAGGTAATCTTTAAATTTTGTTGGATACATAAGCTTACTCTAACGTCATATCCACCTCTTTGACTTATATTATTATAGTACCTTGTGGTCAACTGTAATTGGCTAATTAAGTTATTTCCTCATGTAATTTCTTAAGTTATAACGCTGTTGTTGTCCCTAATAAATAAAATAAAAAAAAATAAATAAAAATAAAATAAAAATAACGCCAACGCGTTCCTAAGTAGACCATGAGAAACATTTCTCAACTCGCTTGTAATCCGGTATAAACACTACAGCTTCGATGGTTGCGTATTTTGGTACGAGTGACAAGAAACAACTGTTTGAAGAAATCACTAGAGAGAAATAAAAGTGAATAGGAGAACTGATGAGCTACCTCTAGTGAAAATTTGTAAGTATAAGGTTTACGGCAATCGTCTTTACCAAGCCTTTTATTTCCTACGGACAGTTACCGACTGTCGCAGACGCAATGCGAGTATGTTGTTGTATGTACGTTCTCCGAAAGTGGCTATAAAAAATATATCTTTTTTCAGATTATTATTTAAGATCTATAGTGTAAGTAAAAGCTTTATAACTCTGAGTATCCTATCTTAAAAACGGATTTCGTCCTATTAATCATATAGCCGATCAGAGGACAATCCCCACTTTCGACCATCTCCTTCAGCACCCTGTGGCGGCTGCCACGTACCCTGTATAAGACTGCTATGCTATGCTGACGCATCGACAGTAATATCTGTAATGCCTTGATCACACGCACCGAGTGGATAGAGGAGTGCTTGGTTCGTGTGAACAGATTGGCGAGTGCTCGGCCGAGCGCTCAGACGAGGGTTCTGACCAGACAGCTACTCGGCGCCTGTTCTATCTACTAAGCCGGGTGCGCCTCCGCACATCCGTTCCGCTGCAAGCAACACCTGAGCACCACCTGCCGAATAGTTTCTATGAATTTCTATTACATTCCGACAAACATTGCGGTTTGTCGAAGTGACATATTATAACTAAAATGTTCGGAGACACTATCACATACATTGCTCTGATCCCAAAGTAAGTAGCTCAAGCACTTGTGTTATGGGAATCGGAAACAACGAAGGTATAATAAAAACCCAGACCTGTGATTGAAAATTGAAATATCCAAATCAGCTTCGTCCGGGGATCGAACCCGGGACTTCATAAAGGCGGCACCGTGAAACCGGTACTCACACCAACACACAATGGAAGTCATTCAAGACTATGGGAGTGACGAGCGACGCTGCAGTTCTCACCTGCATTTGCAGCATTTGGTCCATCGCCGACTGGATCCTTAAAGATCCGTTACGTCTTACACCTTGGACCAATACATCCACCTTGAAGAGTTAAGTCGTTCCCGGGCGTAGGGATTTGCGGTCGAAAAACTTTCCCCATTAGGAGTCCGTTGGTCATCAGTTGTGTGTTTACGTTATGCCTTTCAAGACTTGCACTTTGCTTATGGTTTAAAAGCTATAACTTTTTTAGTTATGGATTGCGGGTTGAAAAAACTTTTTGAATGTTTATTTGTTTCCGCCACCAATTTTCAAAAACTATACTCTTTATTAATTGGCCTTTTGACATTTAGTTCGTTAATGATATCACTTTCGATGATCTAAGTTAAACTAAAAATAAAATCTAATGCTGTAAGTGGTCACAAGCGCATTTGCACCATACGCTAGTTCGTTCTTAGAAATGTTTTGTTTAGAGTCAACACCCTCCCTTGGAGGGTACTTTTCGTTTATGTTCCAAAAGACAGATCCTCAATAGTGAGTCGTTTTAGTCTCTTCACTGCTCTAGTGGTGTCAGACAATGTTAAAATAAATGAACAAAAAAAACCGAAGACGTCTTACACAAGTAGTGAGTAAGTAGCAATGGAAAAATTTATACGCTGGGACAGACACCGGACTAAATTCACACAAATACACTTATTCCGCTTTCGCATCGAGGAGTGTTTAGAAAATGTCCTGAGAAGACATCGTACTAACGTCACGCTTGATGTGCGGTTAAGCCTTTTTTTTACTTTCACTTGCTAAGCAAAGGTCTTCCTTTAACTTTTCCACTGATCTCTTTCTGTCACCAGCAACACCCAGTCCCTTGCAAAGCCAAATCGTCACAACATCGCTTGGATATATTTTTTCACGTGGTTCTTTTGAGCAATATTGACGATCACTTTGTTGTATTGTTTAAGAAGTTGACTATTAAAACAAGACGTCGCGGGTTCGATCCCCGCACTATACAAACCTGTCTGTTTAAACTGGTCTGGGTGGAATATGTATTTATTTAAGTGTATTTGTAATACCACTGTTGATTCTGATATCTGTAACATAAGTCTTAAGCTCCTTACCACGAAGTCAGATCAATGTTTATGTATATTTATATTTTTAATTCAAAAAGTTACCGATGCACGCGCAGATCTTCACAAAACTCTCAATACAAGACACAACTTCAACTGATCACGCCTTAACACTAGAGTACACGCGCGGGTTACATATGTAGCCCAGGGTATTTGTTATGTTAATAACTTCGTCAAATCGAGTGATTTAACTTTTAGTCTCTAGCTAAGCTCCAATTGGATGTTGATTGATACATTCAGTGTGGCATGAGCGGTTGACAATGGTGCAGATGCGCAAAATAACCATTTAAAGTTTTTGGGCTACGTAAGTAGCCCGCGCGTGAACTGGCGGAACTTTTGAGTTGCGAAATATTTATTTTGATAGAAGTAAGTTTAAAAATTTTCTTGTTAATTTTTGTATCCTATATTATATCTAAATACTGTTAACTTACTGTTTGTTGATATTTCATTTAAATATTGCTTAATATAGATCGGAGAATAGAAAAAAACGTATAGACGACACCTAGAAGAGGAGATGGATCTGGATAACGCGATTGAACGCAAATAACAAAAAGAGGGTTTCAGAGACGAACAAAATTTAAGTTTTTATTATTGTTGAATATACCAGAAGCTCCTAAACAACAAAATGTACCAAATCGTGGGGGGTAGCATGCCGTGCGTTTGGTAGCAAAGTGTGCGATCGCAGCCCAAGAAAAATCTGATTAAAATGCTACAGAAGCTATATGTAATCATCATCAAATTTAAATTTGCCCTTTGTGAAGGAAAAAATAAAAAAAGAATGACAAAAAATAAATGTTAAATTAAGACACAAATTAATTGATCAGAAATAAGTAAAAATCTTGTGATTTTTCAAGAAGTCTATAGTTTTGTTAATATTTTTAAATTTTTAAGAGAAGAAAACTTTTTTTATTAAAATCATTTACTTATTAATTGCCAGTTATAATAATAAATGATAGTAATTAAAAAATAACAATACTATTTCAGTTTAATTCGAATATTAAATGGGCTACAAGCGTAGCCCGCGCGAGCACTCTTGAACCTTTTAGAGGCGCGTGTAGTGTTAAGTAATGGTCATATCAGGCCTTAAAGATGACGCTCATTTTCAGTAAAGGAGTCAAGTGACCTCTTAACGTATCCATTACGTAGGAGTATCCGGCCCGTATAAGCCTTTGACATACAAAATACAACAGTTTAATGGACGAATATTTACGTTAAATCCATGGGACCACCACAGCTGTATTTCAACAGCAAGCTCATTTTGTTTGTTAACAATATCAAATATAATAAAGCAACAACGTAGAATTATAATGTGTCACTTCTTTCCGTATTAAGGTACTTATGGCGCAGTGGTTGCAGCTCTTTGGTAGTGATACCAAAAGATAAGCAACCTACGGCGCGGTCATGTTTGGGATGGGTGATCATTCTGAATATAAAATTGAGGTCTATTTACAAGCATCTCCGTGCTTCGGAAGGCACGTTAAGCTGTTGGTCCCGGTTAATATCGATAGATATTAGTCGGTAAGCCTGGTCGGAGGCCCTCGGGCGGCTTAATGACATCTGAAAGTAAGGTTGGTCACTTACCTTACACACACCCCTGCACCAATCCGCACTGAGCCCACGTGGTGGAGTATGGCTCGCACCACCTCATAGTTGAGGTGAGGCCTGTGCCCAGCAGTGGGACGCATAGGTATAGGCTGATGATTGACTGCTTTCCGTATTACCTAAAAACCTTGATTCACAGTCGTTGTGATAGAGTTTCACTATAATACACCCTTTTATTTACGAAATTGAGTTTTATCTCTTTAACTTGAAGAAAATATATTTATTACGATTTAAATTTTCAACTGCTGAACTGGAATATATGTGCACACGGTTTGACATCAAATTACTAATTTTCATTGCAAAATCACCCTTATTACGTAAGCAGTATTTTACCGCCGTGATTACCTTGACTTGTGGCCGGGCATTCATAGAAAAATGTTTTAATTTGTTTCACAACACGAAATGAACATCTCATGAAATACCGAAATATTTTTTATAGATATACCAAAAAAGTGCCGCGACTAATTGTCCCGTGTTGCAGTTCTAACGTTAAAAAAATTGTGTTACATGTTGTATGTTGTGTTGTATGTTTTCACTTAAGTTGCAAGATGAGTTGGCTGTTTTATTATGTACTATGTCTACGTTTAGGCTAACGTTAACTATGAATATTCATGGGCAAAGTTCAAGATCAAACAAGCCGCCATATTGAGATCTTATGTAAATCATACAAGCTGAAGGGATGCTTTCGGAGGGTAATTTTCAGGATTCAGACTCGGAACGTATCCCTTTTCCACAATCTGTTCAACAATATACCTTGATAATGGATTTATAACTTATAAGTATTGAATTTAGTCAACCGATTTTAGAGATTAGGAAGGAATTGGACATTGAATTGCGTGAAACTTAGAATCTCAAAAGCAGTGATATGCTATCCATCTGCTGCCAAGACGTTTACTGAGCGAGGACCGTTTTGGCACTAGCCGGGTTTTGTGTATGCGTATGTGTGTATGTAACTTTTGTATTCCTGTGTAACTATATCAAATACATAAATTTCTAAATTCTAAAATGGGCACATGTTTTTTGTGTTTTTTAATCTTTTAACTTCTTTTAATTAAAACGAAATGTAGTCTTAAGAATCCAATGAGCAAATTCAAAATTTCTGAGGCTTCCAAACAACGGTGGCATAACAAAGCCATCAAAAACAATCACATTTACATTACGTAATTTTTTTGTGAAACACGTCGGCGTTTGGCTACGCTAGAATTTTACAAACTAACAAGGACCCATCTAGTGCCCTTAAGAAGAAACATGAAGAGGAAATATTGCACTTCGTAGAATTTTTCCCTGCATTTTATATTCTAGTCTGCAAACTAATCAACAAGATTGTAACAAAGCCCGTATCCTATTCGGTTGTGGAGAACATCTTATTACATTTACAAGTGACACGTTCACAACTTAGAAAGCTTGTACTGCAACAAGGGAAATAAGGTTGCAACTCGAAATATTTTGTTAAGTTTATTAACCCCCGTCGAAAAACAAGGGTGTAATAAGTTAAGCTTTGACGACAACTTTGGTGTAATGGTCAAGAAGTTGACTATTAACCAAGAGGTCGCGAGTTCGATCCCCGCACTGTACAAACATTTGTGTGCATGAACATGTCTGTTTGTACCGGTCTGGGTGTTATATGTATTTATTTAAGTTTATTTGTAATTTCACTGTTGATTCTGATATATGTAACACAAGTGCTTTAGCTACTTAACACGGGGTCAGATCAGATGAATGTATGTGATGTTGTCGTATTTATTATTAATAAGTTTGACTCCTATGGCTTTGTGGACTGTCTGTAGGTATGTAGCTTACGAACGGATGGACCGATTTCAGTGAGATCATTTTTATTCGAAAGATAATTTGATCACAGTGGTTCATAGGTATAGTCGGTCAAAATTCGTCCAGGCGTTGAAGCTTGCACGCTGTTTTTCTTGCTCATTCGGTGGATTTTGAACTGGAATGTTAGTCTTTACATGTATTTTTTTTTTAATTTAAACATTTCATACCCTTAATGATACGGGGAATAAATGAAAGTACTGAGAAAGACAAGTCAGTTCCTAAAGACTTAATTTTTTTTTATGCTGGACAATAGCACAAGGTACTTAATAGATACCATTTTTTACCATAATCGCACATAACATGTTTTAATGAGCAGCATTAGAGTTAAGTTAAATTATCCGTAAGTAATTAGCTTTTATAGCTAACTAAATTTTAGTACAGCAATAATTGTACTATGTTGATTTTTTTAAAATAAATATACAACAACATCACTTATATTAAACTGCCTCCGTGGTAAGTAGCCTAACTGCTTATGTTATAGATATCAGAATCAACAGTGGTATTACAAATAAACTTAAATTAATACATATTACATCCAGACCAGTACAAACAGACATGTTCATGCACACAAATGTTTGTACAGTGCGGGGATCGAACCGCGACCTCTTGGTTAATAGTCAACTTCTTGACCATTACACCAAAGTGGTCGTCAAAATGAGATATTACTGCAAGTGACAACCCTACCAAATTTCGTATGCGACCCGAGTCGCACTCTGCTGTTTGCTATCTACCGTTGCATTAATTAATTACTAGTAGTTTTCTTTGCAAAGTGCACCTTAGTTGTTCTTCTAATTGCTCGTTGATGTCTAGACTAATTACTTAGCACTAGACCGGTACAAAATGGATAGAAATGAGAATAAGATGTCCTCGTGTTGTGTGTGAAAATGCACTGAGAATAGTCGACTGCAGACTGGAAATGGATGTTATTTATGTGAGTCTATAGTCCTTTAAGATTACGCTTGTGTCAGCATGACAGTTTCTGCTGACACAGAGAGAGAGAGAGAGAAGAGGAATTCTAAAGGGTCCAGCTGCCAGGCTAGCATAGCATGACGAAACTCAAACATATGAAACGCGCCTCTGTGGGTTGAGCACGAACAACTTTCGTAACGTATCCGTAGCGTTTACTTAACTTGTCGATTTGTATGGGGAAACTGTCAGTTTCTGACGTTTGGACGACACGAACATGTTACGATAATGTTCGTGCTCACCCCGCAGGTCCATTCTGTGTTGCTAACGATTTGACACGCCTCAGTAACCACGCACTGTGTGGACGAATATTATTATAAGCCGGTGCGGAGCATTCAGCATAAAAAAAATGTGGCACTTATGACAATTTTTTTTTCTACTGATTAATAGGAGAAAACCTAAAATGTAATTTGACTTGGTTTTACGGTGCTATCGTTACCTAGAAGGTACAAATTAAAAATATAGTTTTATTTGAAGTGACCTCGATGACTAGTATCAACGTCAATTAAGCTCGATGGTGTCACAGTGTTTAAGTAATTAAACGAATTCTCATGAAAGCTATAACAATTTGTTTCCAGGTGTGTCGGCAAAGTGCATTCCGTCACATGAAGTTATCGAAGCAAATTGTAAAATTAAATGCAACGTTTCAAGAAATGGAATGCATAAAATGCAACTCCCAGTGGCAATTCGAGTAATGATGCTATTTTAGACACGACATTTGTGAATTCCCCGGAGCTGAATAAGTTTGAAAAGTGCTAAGTTCATTACTAAATGAGCGATGTATTTTTGTTTTGTTGAGTGGGTGACTCTCTCTTATGTCTCTCTGCCATGTTGCTTTTCGTTAAATGGTGGCTCCGAATCGTGCCTACGCAACCGCTGCTGCCTTACCACCTCGGCAGGCTATGAAATCGGGTAAAGAAAAGAAGCTGACATCTACACTATGTCACCCGAATAATCGATGCGATGAACAGGGCTTTACCAAAGTAGAAAGGAAGAAGAGGAAGCCCGCTAGCCGTAACAATGTCGGCACCGCACCGACTGGACCCGACCAACAGCTGCGTGCTGAAGTTCGCTCAACGCTGCTGTATGTGTCCCGTGTGCATTGGTCTACGAAGGTCGAAGATGTCGTAGATCATATACGAAGGAAGTCCAAATTTACTCTGAGGGTCGAACGGTTGGAATCTCGCCACAAAGTGAATTTTAATTCATTTGCGGTGAGGGTCCCGACCCACCATCTAGCGACCTTCATAAAGGAGGACTTCTGGCCGCAGGGAGTCGTGTATCGAAAATTCAGGGGACGCCTACCTGCCGACATCACCGCACGTGCCGTATCAATTCGCTGACGCGCGTGTTTGTGTGATCTAGATAATGTTTTAATTTGTCATTTATGTATGTTTTATAAGAATATGTACGTTAGACTTTAAGGTATTTATGATATGATATGTTGTAATTCGTTGCCTGCAATAAAAGTTATTATTATTATTAATTTAAAAGACTAGAGCAACATTATGTTAAGCAGCGGTTCTGTTGTGCCTAAAACAACATCGCAACCCCTGATCCTATGAAATTTGGGTTCAATATTCGATTTCGAAATACGTTTCGTCGAATTACAATTCATTGATGACAACACGTCGATTATTTGTTCATTTCGTCGAGCGCTAAAAGACATTCGATGAATTGAAATTCGACGAAACGTATTTCGAAATGTAGTAGTGAACCCATAAAATTTGACTTGGATTAACGATCTCGGTGGTCGAATTGTGCACACACTGGTTTTCGTGATAAGCCATGTCTGAGATCCCGGGTTCGATCTCAAGCCCGGGTCAGTATTTTCACAAGAGGTATTTACTTTCGTTATTCCTGTGCTTTTTATTTACTTAAACTTTGGCTACCGACCTTCTTTGTTTCTTTTTTTAACTTTTCTTCGATATATTTTTTTGAAATTGATTTTTTATTTTTTTATTTTTTTATTTTATTTTATTTATAAGGTTTGTCAACTGTTGATACAATAATGCTTTCTTAAGTTACGACTAATACGGCTATATGATAATTGTTCTACAGATTTACAGACAAACACAGCATGCTTAATCTAATTACGTACACACACGTTTTTTTAAAAGTATAATACACTTATTTATCTACTTAACGGAAAATAATATTTTTTTTCTATATTTATGTAAGGAATCACAATGTATATCAAGAGACTCAGAAAATTTGTTAAAGAGCTTGCATAAACGTGGGATTGGCGAGCTGCTGCCAAGTTGTGTCCTGCGAAAAGGCACCGCAAAGATATTTTGGATCGTGTGGCGTGGATATCGATATGGAACTTTATATTTGAATTTACCTAAGAGCTGCGGACAGTCAATATCATCCCTAAGAGTCTTGAACAAAAATACCAAGTCAAGAGCGTCTCTTCTTTTGTCCAGATCAACCATCCTAAGCCTTTCCAGCCTCTCGTCATATAACCGAACTTTTTTGGCTTCACCTGCTGCAAAAGCTAGATGCCACAGAAACCTTTTCTGTATTCTCTCAATACGCAGGGTATGGTTTGCATAGTGAGGTCGCCAAACAATGGAGCCGTACTCTAATATACTTCGTACAAGGCAGTTGTATAACGTAATTTTGGTTTTTGAATTCCGAAATGATTTAATGTTACGAAGAACAAAACCCAGGGCTTTTGAGGCTTTACATATAATGTGGTCGATGTGTGGTACAAATGTAAGTTTTTTATCAAGCAGGATTCCCAGGTCTCTGATTTCATCCACTTCTGTCACTGGTGTGTTGTTTATTGCATAAGGATGTGTGAGTATTCCACTGGTCTTTCGGGTGAAGTTGATGTGGAAACACTTGCTTGTGTTTAGACTCATACCATTCAGTCGACACCATTCAGCAATTTGGTTTAGGTCACTTTGAAGCATATGCATATCTGCGTCTCTTTCTACCACTTTCAGAATTTTCAGGTCGTCAGCATAAAGAAAGGGTTTTGAGTTTGTAATATATTCAAGAATGTCGTTTACAAAGACGTTAAATAGAACCGGAGCAAGGTGCGAACCTTGTGGGACACCAGAGTTGATAATATATCTTGAGGACTCAAAACCATTAGCGACGACAAAGAATGACCGATTATCAAGATATGACCTGAACCACCTCAAAAGCATCCCCGAGAAACCGAAATTAGAGAGTTTCGAGATCAGTCTGCCATGTGGAACTGTGTCAAATGCTTTACGGAAATCGGTGTATACAACATGAGCCTGCTTTCCCGCGTCCATGGCTTCCACGACGTCCTCCACAAAAGAAACCAAATTAGTACAGGTAGACCGACCCTCGACGAAGCCGTGTTGGTGTTCGGAGATTTTATGCTTTAAATATCCTCGTATAGACGAGCAAACCATGGACTCCAGTACTTTACCAAATGTGCTTAGGATAGAAATAGGTCGGTAATTTTTTACATTGGTGTTGTCTCCTTCTTTAAATATGGGTACTACCTTGGTCACCTTCCATTGTTCCGGAAAGATACCAGAGCTTAAAGAGGCATTAAAAATAGTGAGCAGTGGGGTCACTAGACACTTCGCGCAATGTTTTATAAAAAACGGTGGTATGCCGTCTGGACCAGCACCCTTGCATACATCCAACTTATTTAATTTGTCATAAATTTCGTCGTGATCGAACTGGATAGCTGAAAAGGCATCAGAAGTCCCAACAGTAGAAAAAAGTGGTGGATGTTGATTGTACCTGTCTGAGACTTCGCCCTGGCATACAGAAGCAAAAAAAGTGCCAAACATGTTACAGATAGTAACACCATTACTTGAAGTTCCAACATCATCCGATAAGCTAGAAGGATAGTTGTTATAATTTTTTCTTCTCGATTTAATGTATGTCCAAAAATATTTGGGATTCTTAGAAAGTTGATTTTCAACCTTTTTTATGTACTGATTATAGCAGTCTATAGCTAATTTCTCACACCGTTTTTTCATAAGTTTTAATTCAATGACGTCGAGAGGATTTCCGTACTTTTTAACCTTAGTTCTGATTTTCTCTTTTTCTTTCAGTCTACGGATAAAATTTCTCGTGTACCATGGTGGATACTTCGTGCTTTTTATTGTGTAACATGGAACGTGTTCTTTTACAATATTTCCAATATTCTCTTGAAACTGTGATACCATTTCATTCACGTCTTTGCATTGATCAAAAGTGGACGTCCAATCGATATTATCCAACGATAAATTTATCTGATCGTAATCAGCCTTGCGAAAGTTAAAGTGTACACTCTGAGGGTTACACGGTAGAGTATCGAGATGACTATCAGATGGTAGCGTGATAAGAAGCGGAGGGTGTAGTGGGTCTATCTTACTTAATGCAGTAGAACTACCAGCAGCCGTACAATTAACTATATCAGTTAAAATCAAGTCCAATATGCGATTATCCTGGTTCCGTTGTCGGTTCAGCTGTTGAAAGTTATTAACGCTATGGAAGTCAATTAAGTTCTGCGCCACACCGGGGAGACTTCCCGAAAGTGAACCCACCGAATCCCAGTCAATGCATCTCAAATTAAAGTCCCCTATGATTATTTTAGGTAGCTTACATTGTTCAAAAATACTGTTGCAGTTATCCAGAAAACAATCAAGAGACACCCTGGTCACAGGAGGAGGAAGGTAAACGACACAAAGAGCGTAATTTTCTGTTGACTTCCCGTTTGTTACTTCAAAGGTTATCCATAAATCTTCAGTGGAACTTTCCCACGCAACGACTCGTTTAGAATTCAGAGATTTGCGAACAGCTATAAGAATTCCCCCGCCATCTTTCTTATTTGCAATATTGTTTACTGGTCTATCTCTCCTGTGAACAGTGTATCTATGATCAAATAGTTCTGTGTTAAGAATACCGTCTCGTAACCAAGTCTCGGTCAAAACTATGATATCATAATTACTACAGCATATATTTCTATAAAACGTTAATGTTTTTGTGCGGAGTCCCTTTACATTCTGGTAGTATAATAATATATTTTTACAGTTGAATTTTAAATATAAGAAAACATAAATAACATGCACAGTTTAATAATAATATAGTTTATACAGATAATTACAAAAAATTTAGACAATTTTTTCTAGTGAAGAGGTGTCTCTGATTGGAATGAAGTCTGAATCATCTGCCTTACGCACAAAAATCTTGCCGTTTCTAATCCAGACATATTTATAGTTCCTCTCCTTCGCTTTAAGTCTTGCAGCGGCGTGGAGTGCCTTATTACCAGGCGTCAGGTGCTCTACCACAAAGATTGGTGCTTTTTCGCAATTCAGGCCAATGTCAACGGTGTTAAGCTTATCTTCAGGTTTCTTCTTGGATTTGTTATAACCTTTCACAGCAGCAAGAAGCCGGTCGCGAATGATTGGGGACCCTAGTTGCACCACAATGGATCGGGGTCGAACGCCCTTTGGGTCGACTTTTGCAATGCGAGAGCACTTCACAATATGTTCAGGCGTCAGAGCGCATTTAACTACCTTACTCACAGACGTGACAATATCCAGCAGGTTCTCAGTTTTTCTTTCAGGAACGCACTGTATCTCTAAGTTGTTGGCCCGTGCTTGTTGCTCCAGATGGTCTACTCTATTATTCAAGTTAGTAATAGTAGAACGCATGTCAATGTTTTCGGCACGCAGCTCCTCCATAGAACTGATTGCTGTTTGGTGCTGAATCTTGAAATCTTCGTATTGATCATTTATGAAGTTCATCGACTCCTTTAACTCTGTTATTTCAGATTTTAATGCCTTTAGTTCCTTGCTCACGAGAGTCGAAAAGTTGTAATTAATTTGTGATATGAGAATGCTCATCTCGGACTTGAAAACATCTTTCACGATTTCACGGACATCGTCGACGGTAACAGCTGTAGATCTTTCTTCAACGGGGGACGAGATTGCTGGTCGCTTAGATGACCGTTTAGTGATATTGTCGTCGCTGCTTACCGCAGCGTTATATTGGGGTGTGCGGACGATAGTTTCTTCCAAATTAATTTTCTTCCCAGCACATCTCGGACATTTCCATGTTTTCCCAACTTGAGAGCCCTGTATTCCCAAGCAATTAAGGTGATATATCAATCCACAGCTCGCACAAGTTAAGTGGTCACCATCTTCTTCATTACTGACACAGCAACCCCACTCTGGTATAGGTGAGAGAGCCATTTCTTTTTTCTTTGGCGCCTATAAATTCTTTCGAGCAGAGATAATTTGTTTGCAAAATAAACAACAAAAGGCAATCCAAAATGCAAGCAAGAAGAAAACACTATAATAATCGCACGGGGTCGGCGATTTGAAGTCGGTACTCTCTGCGTATGAAGTGAATTATACACCAATAGACTACGCTGATAGTTTAGAAGAGCGCGAAATTCATATACCCAAGCTGACAGTACATTTACTGTTTATTTATTGGAGGGTAGTTCAAAAGATTTGGTTTACGAGGAGTGACGTGAGGACTTGACGAGACGCCGATTGATATTTATTGCAATGTCACTGCACTAAAATCCGAATTTTACACTTCCACTTTGAAGATATTATTGTTTTTTTTAATATCAATTGATGACATTTCTTGAGACGCACTTGTGGATATTAGTTTCATCACGAAAAAACTGTTTTGTCACTTGTTAATGAATAAAAACGTACAGAGCAATTACGAACGTGTGTGTACTGTTTGGCGCGCGGGGGGGGTTTTTTATTTTTATTTTTATGAAACTAAATCTCTATAAACTGTGCATTCATGCATAAAATAACCAGCTTCATAACGTTAACAACAGTTATAAGAATTGAACATTAAAATATTTAAATATATAATTTTTAAATTTTTTCTGATAGACGTCTCCTCGGCGTTAGTGGTAGGATTTTACCAGGTCCGGAGTTTAAAGGTTCCTTCAAGATCAGATAAACCTATGAACGTGGACCTAATAAGCAATCATAAGCAATATTTTTAGTCCTCTGAAGAGGTTTTGATAGTTGTTGTGTACGTCTGTTTCTGTCTGTCGTTGTATTATTATTAAAAAAAAAACGAATTAAATCCACAATGACAAAAAGATAAAAAATGAAACAAATAGAAGTCATCCCCAATACTTGAATTAGGAATAGCCTCGACTCACGCGCAGAACTTAGAAGTAAACTGGCTCAACTTTCCTTGTCTGCGAGTTGGTAATTGTGTTACTACGCACATAGGCCCAATTTATTCGTTATTCTATTACCACGAGTGGTAGAGATGTGCTTAGTCAACCAAACTTTCGATACTAAAAGTTTTTTCTTTACCCCCGATGAAATAAAAAAAACGAATTAAATCAACAATGACAAAAAGATAAAAAATGAAACAAATAGAAGTCATCCCCAATACTTGAATTAGGAATAGCCTCGACTCACGCGCAGAACTTAGAAGTAAACTGGCTCAACTTTCCTTGTCTGCGAGTTGGTAATTGTGTTACTACGCACATAGGCCCAATTTATTCGTTATTCTATTACCACGAGTGGTAGAGATGTGCTTAGTCAACCAAACTTTCGATACTAAAAGTTTTTTCTTTACCCCCGATGAAAAAGAGGGGTGTTTGTGTTTTTCTACGCGTGTGGCATCGTAGCTCCCTAACGGATGTGCCTATTACAGGCATGTGCCTCTTTTTTCGATGGATGATTCTCGTGATGAAGGCATGTGACTCTTCTGCATGTGAGCAGAAGACCTTAGAATCGAGCTTGCCGAACGCTGCAGCTGCAGCTCCGATCCTGCTGTTCACTTCTGCATCGAGGTCGCACTTTGATGTAATAGTACTCCCCAGGTAGCGGAACTTATCGACCTGCTTCAGCGTATCCTCGCCGAGTTTAATCGTAAGTGCCTCATGACCATGAATGTCCAAGGACATTACCTCCGTCTTTTTGACACTGACTTTTAAACCATATTTACAGCAACACTCGTGAAAGACCGTCATTAGCTGCTGCAGGCCTTCTGGAGATTCTGCCACAAAGCACAGGTCATCCGCATATATTATCTCTGTGACCATTGCGTAAGACACCTTTGTGCGGGCTTTGAACCGAGCTAAATTAAAAACATTACCATCGGTGCGAAAGCGGATGCGTAACCCTTCAGAAGTCGTTTGCAGGACTTCTCTGACTACGACTGCAAAATACAGTGCAAACAAAGTAGGCGCCAGGACACAGCCTTGTTTTACCCCACAGGTAACAGGGAAAAAGTCAGACTGTTCACTGTCATCAGCGACACAGCACTGCATGTCATCGTGCAGGAGTCTTAATAGTCGCACAAACTTCTCCGTGCATCCTATCCTCTCAAGCACAACCCAGAGAGCTTCACGTGGCACGCTATCAAAGGCCTTCTCGAGGTCAACGAAGCAGAGATACATATGGCGCTCTTGCTCCCTACTTTTTTCTTGAAGTTGACGCAACGAAAATATGGCCTCACATGTACCACGGTCAGGTCGGAAGCCAAACTGAGTTTCCGGTAAAATCTTTTCAGATAGTGTCGTTAGGCGGTTTAGTAAGACTCTGGCAAAGACTTTTCCAGGGACTGATAATAATGAGATACCGCGATAAGAATTGCAATCAGAACGGTCACCTTTATTCTTATACAGGGCTCTAATACGTGATACTTTGAAAGTAGATGGGACTTGTTCTTTCTTCCACATAAAATCGAAAAGTTCCCATATAGCTGAATGCAATTCCTTACCGCCGTATTTAAGCAGTTCTCCCGGTATAGAGTCTATGCCTGCCGCGCGCTTGTTCTGCTGTTGTTTAATGGCAAAAACAACCTCCTCACATTGCAGCGGCTCATCCAGTTCAAGAGCAATGGGGTATTGAGGAATCGAACGAATGTGATCTAAATCTGCAAATAGATTCACATTGAGCAAGGTGTTAAAATATTCTGCCCATCGCTTGAGCATGTCCTCCCTGCTTTTAAGAAGGTTTTGCCCATCGTTAGACTTTAGGGGCACCTTTGCATGGGAAGTCAAGCCAATCAATTTTCGCACCTCACGGTAGAATTCCCCGAGCTGGTTTGTGTCAGCTAACCACTGCATCTGTTGAGCTTTATCCTGCCACCATTTATCTTTTATCTCTCGAGATAGTCTGCGTAGTTCCAGGTCACTTTGCTTAGTCACCGCAGTGCTTCCGCCTTGGCGTGTTCCGCTGCATTGTCGAAGGAGACGCCGATGCTTGTCCAGCGCCTCTGACAACACCTCATCATTCTCATCAAACCAGTCCTCGCTCTTACGAACTTTACGACCCAGTGTCACTGTTGCAGCGTTCAAAATATGAGAAGATAAAGTGCCCCAGCCACTTTCAATATCAACGGCCTCTTTATAAGTGGAAGTCAGCGAAGAAGCCAAGGCGTCAGCATAGTTCTTCCTAGTCTTGCGATCTTTCAGCCTGTCTATGTTTAAACAGACAGTCTAAAATATTAAATGCCAGTGCTTGGATCTAGGGTGCATCCAGGTGTTTTTGTGCTTAGCGGGAAGCCTGAACATGGTGTTCGTGATCGCAAGATGGTATTGAGCACATAAACTAAGTAGCAGCTGACCGTTACTATTCATGCTACCCAGTCCGTGTCTGCCCAAGACATTAGGCCAGGCCTCATAGTCTTTTCCTACTCTGGCATTAAAATCCCCCAACAGCAGAATATTTTCTCTGGGGCGTATATTCCCAATACACCGGGCCAATTCCTCATAGAATTTGTCCTTAATATCATCAGACTTATCTAGCGTGGGAGCGTAGACACTGATGATATTCAGGAAGGTTTCATTTAGCAGGTGAAGGCGCAGTGTGGTTACACGGTCAGACATGTGCACCGGATATTCTTGCAATTGCTTTACAAGCTGGTTCTTGATTGCAAAACCAACCCCGGACCTTCGACGTTCAGAAGCAGGGAGACCCTTCCAGAAGAAAGTGTAGCCACCGCCATGCTTTTCCAAATCTCCTTCTTCAGCAAGATGTGTTTCACTGAGAGCAGCCACATCCACATTATAGCGAAGAAGTTCCCGAGAAACAATGGCAGTTTTCCTTTCTGGACAGGCGTTGATATCACGATCAAGAAGTGTTCGCACGTTCCACGCACCAAATGTCATGTTAGATGTTAAGCTTTTAATCTTGTAACGTCGACCGCGAATTAAATGATGCGGAGGCAGCCGCGGTTGCTACCATCCTAGTAGACGGGGTGAACAATTTTTGGGACACCTTTTCTAGTCCCCTCCCCGGCTGAGCGGGGAAAGCAGTGCCTCCCCTAAATAGGGCTGCTTTGTCACTCCAGGTGTTGCCGAATCCCCTCTGTCCCCCCAGTGCAGATTGGAAGCGACCACGGCGTTTTAGAAACACCCCTAGAGCCGCCCATGTGCAGGCCTCAGACAAAGCCCAGTCTGCATCAAACCGGACCTCTCTACCTCGGCCCATCGCCACGGGACTTTACGTACTCGGAGTCCATGTTCGGAAGCAGTCAGGTACGCAGGAAATATTTAAGTGCATAAGTGTACGCGCAAACACAGATGCACTCTCTCGTCCTAACCCTTCTTAATCCAGTGGAACGGAGAACCGCTACGACTGGAGAAGAGATGGATGCAGTGTCTGGCCGACGATTAATCTTTACCTCTATCGTCGCCCTCGGCCTTCCACAATGCCTTGCTGTCTCGCCGCATCCGCCAAGGTCCGTTGCTAATCAGCGTGGATTGCCTTCTGCGCCGAGACAGACTTCGTGCTACATAAGCGGGAGGCATCCGCATCAGACCTCTCTGCCGAAACAGAAAAGGTCCCCCTCAACCAGGTTTAGCCCGCGAGCCGACGCGGTTACCGGGGTGTGGCCGCTGCGAACACTGCAGCTACTTGGAGCCACTGGCGAGAGTTGCAGGCCACCTGTACCTGGCGGTGCACCACCCAATAGGGTCGGCTAGTACACCTCAGTGGAAACAGACGCCCTGCTACACCCCTAATATAAAAATAGTATTCAAAATAACTGACGATTAAAAAATCGCCCTTAAAAATATTTAATTTGATTTGATCCTTGCGATTGTAGTAAACTAGTATGTGTTTCTTTTTGCTTAGTTTATAAAGCTAGGATTTCAAATGGAACTGTTTATTGTTTCATAGCAAGTCTTAAAGAAGGCATTACGGTTCCGTCCCACCAGTTAACGTTCCTATGACTAACGACTCAAAATTTCATATCGATAGCCGATGGTACATCACTGTAAGGGTAACCAAAGACAGGACATTCAGGGTAATGTCCTTCAGCCCAAACTTGGCAAATTAAGATGAGTCGCAAGTTGCGGCGGGTATTTCGAGATCGCAAGTTTTGGATTGCCCGCTTAAATTAATTCGACAATTTTATTGGTAATCCTAAGAGGAATTCTCAATGGTCTTGAATTAATGACGCCATTACGATGTTAGTAATTGCGTAATCACTACTTGAATCCAAATGAATTAGTAAGGTGATCTTGTGATCTGATTGCTACGTAATTCATGAACGAGTATTCGTCAAACAGATTTTAAACGATGATAAAAGTATTTGCTGTTGACGATCTTTGTGGCGTAGTGCCGTGAGTACCTGTTTGCCGCCATCTATAAGGTCCCGGGTTCGATCCCCGGATGGAGAATGGAGACAAGACATGACATTAAAATTCATTCAGATTTGGTATAACACTGATCGTAAATAAATTAATTCTAATAAAGTAATTACGAATCTAAGAGTGCAATTATAAACCGTTTTATGTTCGGCTCTTTATAAGAACGAAAATACAACATTCCTTAACAAGATCATTGAAAAAAAAACATAACTTTTCATAGAGAGGGGATGATTGGCCTTAATTTATTCACTAGCTGATCGATTTAACAGCGCCTTAAGTTATTTATTCCTTCTTGAAGCGTTAAATGTTGACGTAAACAAGCGAAGCTCTATCAAACACAAAGAGTTTTAGAAAATGAAAGGTTCTTCGAAAACCTTTCTTAGATTTTATACTAATGCAAAGGATTCCAGCTATTATTTCAGCTATTTTTTATTATAGCCCAAAGTTGATTAAAATACCAGAAAATGAAAAATTAGACAGTGAAAGATCTAACTTAATATTCTTTCAACTGTCAACAAATAGGAGCCTGATCACCATAAACTCTATTTTAAATTGTAGTGCATTAATAACGTTCCTGTTGGCCAAATATTTTCTTTTTCGTTACGACCTCACGTTTATATTTAAAGTTATGAAAAAAACATTTTAATTTCTTCAACTCCTAGTCTGGTTTTACTGGTCGAAAATCAAACTGCAACGTCTATCAACTACTTACTTATAACGATTTAATGTTCTCGCTACCTTTGACTGAAAGTGAGATAACTGTCACTTTAATACTAAAAGCTATCTGAGCTTACACCATTTTTAAGGCACTGACGGTTATCTATCCTTTAGTCAAAGGTACAATATTGAAACCGGCCGTTAACGCACTCTAAACGAATTGGATGGAAGGCACACACAGAGAAACAGACATGCATTCAAATTTATAGGTCTCGGCACTCATACACTAAGGTCCCAAGGGTAAATACCCCGAGCAAAGTCTGGTGGCGGTGCGTTGACCTTTTGGACGTTGCCTTTCAGTGTTAATACACAGGATTGGCTGGATAGAAATCGATAGGCTTTTTTTAGGGTTAAATGGAATTACGAGGAGTAATTCGCAAGAGGAATTTTGGATAAGGACGCGACTGGTATTATTAGAGGACAATGGTGACAATGGCTAGTAACAATACCTAATACAAACACTCAGACCCGTGATTTCATTTTTATTTTTTATTTATTGTATAACCAACCACATAATAAACCACCCAAACATATTTGCACTACAGGTATATAGGAACAACACCTCCTTTTTTAATCCCATGGTGAGGATGTGCCGTTCATACAGCGAGTTGGCCCGCAGTGGTACAGACGTTGATTTGTTTAATGACAGTTTTCCCCGGTACAAAAAACTTGTTACGAACATATTTCAGAGTGATTAGATACCCTCGACCCTGCTCACACACATTTACGTAGATTTAAGAAATAGTAAATTAAATTGTAGTTTATATTATATATAATGTAGTATTGTACACTGATCTTGGATTCCTGTACTGTTTGTAAATTTTTTAGTTAATGTGTATTGCATATGTAATTAATTACAGATATCTGTTTGTGTACCAAACTTAAATAAATAAGTTAATAAATAAATAATACATATCACTTATGCTACAGAGCTTATGTAGATCGAAGTGTTTATAGGTTTTCACAACTTGTACTAATTATGTAAACGAACCGAAATACAAAGAGACTACCTCTTAAGCGAGAAGATAAAAAAAGAACAACTAACTGTAAACTAAGCAGAGCAACCATAATTATATTCTTAAGCATTTCATTAATTCCTAAAAGAATATGATATCGTGGTAACACAGTTTTGTCTCTTTGCAGGGATTAGAATCCTTGATAACCAATTCACTACGGAAACTGTATTTTTTTGGTTAAAGTAAAAATGGCCTTCTATAGTTCTTTGTAGTCAATAGTAGTGAACTTTGACTTATGAAAAAATATGATTTAAACACAGTCATAATGTCGCTTTGAGTAATCACTAATTGTGCGTGCTACAAAATAAAAAAAAGAAAGATCCTAAGAAATGATGTAACCTTTCTTTTTCTGCAGTCGAGAAAAAAAATGTGTAGTAAAACTTGTTTTTATTTAAAAAAAGTTCAACTCCTAGCATGTGTGAGCAATGTGCGTTTAGCAAAAAACAATATCAATACTATTAATAATCAAAACTATTCATCATTATTTTTTTTCTACAATTTTCATGCTCATTTTCATTACTTAAATGGTCTCGAAAGAATCATCTTTTTAACGAGTTTTTATAATAATAAAAAAAACTTGTGCCGAGATTGTAAATAAATCCTGAAAGCTGGCGCATACAAAAGTTAAGATCTAATCCATGCTTAGCATGCAAAGTTTCAGTTAGTAGTGTTTCCATGTTTTTTCGGTTATCAAGCTTGAATTAATTTATAGGCAGTTACTTTCACCGGAACAAAATGGTGCTACAATTTAAACCAGTAATTACGTACATTATGACACACGTGACTTTGTCCGGCTTAATAAACAGCCATTTCGCTTTGTTTCCTATTACACATTAGTTACATTGTTTTAATAATTATTTTCAATGGCGGTCATTTGTTAACGGTTATTTTATGTTTTTATTAAAACATTTTGAAGGGATAACGTCTCATAAATCGATGGAGCCGGCTGCACGCACCAAAAACATGACGCATGCGGCGTTACCTCGCTCTGAGGCGTTCCATTCAAGGCAAGGGCAAGCGAGAGCGCGGAACGAGCGACAAAGAGATAACGTGACAAAGACGTTGGCACGTTCAACTATCGTCAGTGAACCGACTTTACAGACAACCGATTTTTCGTCAAGATTGTTTATTCATTATTTTGGTTTAATAAAAAAGTTTTAATTGGCTGAGTCTCTTCATTGTATGAATAAACTATAAGTAGAAAATAAATACTTTAAAAAAAGTTGGTCGTAATTAAAAATGTTTCAAAAGACTAGACAGTCATGATACGGTCAGCGTCAAAAATTTTGTGGCACTTTATATACCATGTCAAAGTTACAAAATTTTAATAAGTTGATAATTTGACTGCTCAAAATGTTATTTTGACATGGTAATAAAGTGCAACTTTTGACGCTGACTGTGTTAACATCACCGCGACCCGACCAAGTAAAATATAATAATAGTCCTCCTGGCCGATTTCGACCAGGGCGGCCAATCTCAACAGAGATGAGCCAACTACGCAAGAGATATTATAGTGCGCAATACACAGGTGCACTCACTGATCAATCACTCTCAAAGTTCGGTGAGACGGCAATCCGACATGACCGGAGAGAGATCAGGCGCAAGACCATCGTGCCTTAACGTGCTTTCCGAGGCACGGGGGTGTAACACCGCGAACTTCCCGACTCCGAGCTGTTTTTGAGAATTTCATGACAGCAAATCTCAGAAACAAATTTGGCTCAACCTGGGATTCGAACTTGGATGTAAGGCAAAAACTTTACCACTACACCAACGAGGCAGTCAACCCGATCAAGTGACTACTATTAAATTTAAAAAAAAAGGAATAAGTATCACCACGACCTGTGAGGTGAGCACGAACAACTATCGTCACGTATTCGTAGCGTTAACCTATCGTTAACTTGTCAATTTGTATGGGGCAACTGTCAGTTTCTGACGTTTGAACTACACGAATACGTTACGATAATGTTCGTGCTTACCCCACTGGTTAAATACTAACTAACAAAAATTGGTTGCCTGTAAAGTCGGTATACGGGCGAAAGTTTTACGTGACAACGACTTTGAGTGGTAAAATAATTTTAATGTGAATATTCATTTGTATAACATGAACCGGTGTGTATGCCTATCTCTCTCACTCTCTCTCTCTCGCTCTGCCTCTCTCGCTCTTAGGCGGGTAAACTGTGCCCGAGTCGAAGGGACGCGTGCCTCTCACTCGCTCTCATTGTGAGCGCATAACGTGAGCGGAGCGTAACGCAGTTTCTTGAAGTGTCACCCGGCAAACCAATTTATAAGACGTTGTCACGTCAAAAAAAAAAGGAATAAGTATCACCACGATCTGGTTAAATACTAACTAACAATAGTTCACAAATAGAGCTTCTCTTATTTATGTTCAACACAGAATATCATGCAAGAACAAGCGCGACGACATTGAAGTTTACAAATGAGGATTCTCTCATTGGAGCGAGAGCGGTACATGTCTTTAGACCATAAGATAAATGACTACAGTATATAACTTAGCTTGCAAATACAAAAATGAAATTGTATTATGTAGAACATTCCATGATGTTCATAGGCACTTCTCGCAAGACTTTTGAAACCGAAGTAAAAAAAGAAGGAAGATATCGATTAAAGCTGAAAAATAATTATTTTGCTTTAAATTTCCACTAAACGACACCAGCGCAGGAACCAAAATACATCCAACTGTAATCACCTGAAAAATTTAGAGCTGAAAGACACAGGACTTACAATACTTACAACTAACAACGTGACACAGAAGATGCACCTGGAATCACAACACTGATACCACTAAAACACTCGACGCGTTTCGCCACTACTCGTGGCATCCTCAGGAGATGATGTCGCTTCGACAGACTACGAGCGACTGTATTTTTGATTACAAAATAATCCTTTTTTCAGCTTTAGGCATGGATTTCCGCAAAGTAACGCCTGATTCCACGACGACCGTTTGGTGCAGTGGTCCACATGTCGGACTTCTACAACCAAGGGTCGCGGGTTCGATCCCCGCACAGTACAAGCATAAGTGTGCATGAACATGTGTGTTTGTACTGGTCTGGGTGTTTTCTCTATATAATATGTATTTATTTACAAAAAAAAGTATTTAAGTATGTTTATCCGTTGTCTAGTACCCATAACACAAGCTTCGTAGCTTACTTTGGGACAAGAGAATTGGTGTGATTGTGGTGAAATATTTATTTATTTATTATTCCATCAACTATAAAGGAGGTTATCTATTCTTTTTTATGTAGGATTACTGCATACTTCCGACATCATTTACAGTTCTATAGTTAAAGTATATCAGACAAATACAGATGAAAGATGTCAGTCAAAATCACACATGTTAATTTTTTCTTGACGCAACTGCTCTTACAGTTATCCTATAAATGTTAAGTCATCACATCAGCAACATTGTCGAGAGATATTTGGCTAAGTTTTAGCTTACCTAAATAAAATAATGAAATTGGCAACATCGTTGAGAGATAATTGGCTAAGTTTTAGCTTACCTAATTTAAAAATGATTTTGAATAGGCGTCTTGAATCACATTATGTATTTATGTGAATGGATTAAGTTCACAATGCATTTAGCCTACTGATCCTTAATCATTTAATTTTGGTGCGAACATGATTAAACTTACTGAGCTACCATATCTGCTTTATGTCACAACGTTGCATTCCTTCGCCTTTAGATTGATGGGATTAGAAATGAATTGCTTCGAGAATCGTCACCTGAACACTCCTCCGGGGAATAGGGGAAAGATAGCCAAGTGGCGATAAGAAATTGCAGTAATAAACAATTGCAGCTACATCTAGTGACGGAGTTGATATCAAGTTTGCATAGGTACTGGCAAATAAAGTTTACCCAACCTTAAGATAGCCAGACACTGGATCTGGCATCCTCTTGGCGAACTCGCTCCATCGTTGACTCAGCCTATGCCTCGCTGAGCTTTAGAGGTACAGTAAATGTGGCCAGCACATCAGGCTACACATTTTTGTTGCAAAATCGCCTGTATCACATGCGCATAAGATTCCACAGTGTTTACCGTGACGTGCTAGACACCGTACATTATTAATCAATAGAAAACCTATCTCAAAATATATATATATATATATATATATATATATATATATATATATATATATATATATATATATATATATATATATCGAGTATATTTTGTCGAGCAAATTTTAAAATTGAATCTCAGAAACGACACAAAAGTTGTTCATGACATTTAGAATGCATGGGTTTTCGGGGCCAAAAGTCGATCCAGGTAGGTTTTAAGAAAATTGATTATACCAATTCGTTCCATTTCAATTCAACTTATATGGGATGCGAATAACAATCTTTGCTCATCTAGTATCAATACCAGAGGAATAAATAACAGAAAATTAGATCATAAAAATGTTTCCGGTAGGTATATTTTATTGTTTTATGTATTCTTAATTTTTATTTTAACGTCTCTAAGTAATATTGTTATTTAATGGCGAGGAATAAATGATTTATTAATATTATTATTTGTAGTATCCTCTAGGGTATCACAGCACAAGGCTGGTACTTTTGGAAGGCGTACGTGGCGATATGGAACCAACACGAGGAGGACTTTTAGTGATACATTAATGTGTAGGGAGGGATTATTATATTTAACAACAATTTGAACTACAATGTTACATCATTACGCTGCAGCCAGATGCAGTTTAAGTTATTAAAGCAAGGTGCAGTAAAAGTAGAAAGCGAGCAAATGTCAAGGCCCACATCGTTCGTTTACCGGAGAAAGGTGTTCATTTGTCCTGTCATTAAGTAGGTACAACAAATGTTGAAGTTATAGAACACCTTTTGTTTGAAACTTACATTGTCACTAACCTACGATTTCATATATCCATACTAGTCCATACTACTATTATAAATGCGAAAGTACGTAGTAACTATTTAGTAATCAGTGGCGAAAGTAACTCTGTCTGTCGGTCTGTTAAGAACTACTGAACCAATTTGCATTAAATTAGGTATGGATATATTTTGATACCCGGGAAAGGGCATAGGCTTCTTTTTATCCAGGGAAAGTGATGCATTCCCATGAGAAAATTCAAGTGGGCCGATCGCTTTTACGCGTAAACTACTAAACGGATTGAAATGAAATTTGGTAACGAGATAGTTTGAGACTTAAAAAAGGACATGAGTTACTTTTGACTGCGTGAAAACAACGCATTCCCATGAGAAAAATAACTTTCCGGGGAATCTGATCATTTTCACTCCTTAATTACCAAAGATTTGAATTAGATTTGGATAAAATTGGTAATACGGAAAAACAACGCATTCCAAAAAAACTACCTAATGCGGACGAAGTCGCGGGTAAAAACTACTTAGAATATATATTGTTCACCTACCATTTTACCACGTACGTTTTTGTTTTTGAGTTCCAGATATTTCAGCCCTTTTACAAGAGCAATGCTCACTGGGGTAACTGAAAATCTTGCGGGTATGTTGTAATGGATAGACATATTAGTAGTGAGAGCGTAGAGCGAAATAAAAGACTGAGAAAGAGACACCCTCTTTCTAAGTCTTTTATTACGCTCTACGCTACCGATGTGTCTGCCCATAACAACATACAAGCAAGATCTTCACTGGTCTACCCCGAGTTCACGGCTCTTGTAACAGGGCCGAGACATTAGGAACTCAAAAACTAAAATGTACCTGGTAAAAATCCCGTATTCAAAAACTATTCAAGGGCACGTTGTTCTCTAATAACTTATTTGTTTCTTCGGTTTACGCGAACAGTAGACATTGATATTAATAGAGAAGATGGTTGGAAAATTCCACTTGCTTGGTAAGCTTGGGATCCTGTTTTAGCCAAGACTCAAGCTAGACCCCGCACAGCAAGACTTCAAGATAATGTTAGCTCATTTTGTGTAGGGATGTGCTCATTTTGCGTAAATAAATATTTTTGAGCGATGGTAGTTTAAATTTGTTCAAAACTATGTAATGACAATTAACACCTTAGTCTACTTTTGACCCACGGACGCTGAAAAGGGTCTGAAACGTCACGTTAAAATAAAATGTAAATAAATCGCGAAATAATCCGTAAAAAGTGTATCATTTTAATCTATAATAACTTGTTTTAACTTTTGAAAAAGCTTGTCCCATTTAAATTGATGTGGCTTGGCGTCCTATATTCTTGCGGTGACGTAGCTTATCAGTAAAACCAAAACGCGTTTATTACAAACATTTATTTCCTTCTACAAAGGTAAGTGGTAAACAAAAACGCCATTTTATTTTATTTTAGAAGTAAGAACATGCACAATTGAGTGAGGAAAAGGATAAAAATAAAAGAGATACCCGACTAATTTAAGGACCTTTGTGAAAAGTACTTTTAGCTCACGTTAACCAATTTTCGTACAAAGGGCCCGGCAACATTTTCATTTAAAAGCTAGCTACAGTTTCGAGAGAAAGAGGCTTTTAAGGTTCCGTGCGAGGCGAAAAAATGGAGTTTTAATATATATGATGTGGGATATGTATTGTCACAGCCGTGATAAAAAAAAATTGTCTAACCGAATAAAGATCGGATAGTGGTGGATCACCGCATATCACATGTGTTGGAATATCCAAAAACTAATTTCATTTAGTATGGCAACACCTATTGGTCAAATGTATAGTAGCCATGAATGCCCGAAGCCCCTTCTTAATTTTTTAAAATATTCTTATCTCTCAGTCAACTCTGTGCTAGGAGGCAGACATTAATTATACCTTCCAGTCATTATTTTTAATATACGTTTAAGGTATTGACAACTGAAACCTGCGTTCCTCTTTTCGCTGTTATCCTTATTTTCCTACAGTCGTCAATCGATAAGCATCAACAATATCAACTTACGAGATAAATTAATTGATTGGATTTTTAATTTTTTTAAGGAAAATATTTAAATTCGTCAAAACACGCTATGTATCATCATCATTATCATCAGCCTATATACGTCCCACTGCTGGGCACAGGCCTCACCTTAACTATGAGGTGGTGTGAGCCATACTCCACCACGCTATGTATAATTATCATTAATTAATTTAAAATAAAACTTATAGGTAGCTTTAAAATTGTCGCTGGAAATTGGTACCATATTTTATTCAAACCTGAGCGGATTTTAGTAGGCTCTTGTCTATCTAAAAGTTTTGTCAGCTTGATAAATAAATAACAGCCCTATGCCATCAAAAATACGATATGTTATCCAAATTAAAATTAGTAGCAAAGCTTCTGAATGTTGTTTCATGGGCTGTGTTTTTAATCCCTCATGGTATTTGCTTTTGCGCATGTGTTTATGATTGTATTTGTTTATTAACTCTAAGTACAGCGTATTTTGTGCCAAATTATTTTGTGAACTTTTACATGTAAACATACTTAAGTCTTTGATTCAATTAAACATTTTCTGATAAGTACATCTGTTTTCATTAAGAAAAACTATGCTATCACTTATTACGATTTTACGCTTTATACCGGCGGTGACGAGAGTTATCGATTAACTATTAATTGTAGTAAGCAAAACAAACCTATTAACACATGCAAGTACATATATATATCTATATACATATACATATAATAAGACTGTAAAAGATCGATTTCTGTACATTGAAGATTTTTATGAAAAATTGTTACAGGGGGTCTTAATTACCGTAATAGAAGCCAAAACAACAATTTTTAAAAATTTTGTCTGTCTGTCTGTCTGTCTGTCTGTCTGTTTGTCCGGGCTAATCTCAGAATCTACTGGACCGATTTTGACGGGACTTTTTTTATTTGACTCAGTATCACCTGGAGAGTAAACTGGGATATAAATAATCACGCCGATGAACTTAGGGGGCAGGCAGGAAATTGAATCTCAGAATCTACTAAACCGATTTTAATGGGACTTTTTTTTATTTGACTCAACATTACTTGGAAGGTAAAGAAGGATAGAAATAATATGACATATGATAAATTCTGCCCCCAAAGGGATAAAATAGGGGTTGCGAATTTGTATGAAGCCCGGTCGCAAAAAACTAACATCCACGCGGACAAAGTCGCGGGCGGCCGCTATATCTATATAAATTAAAATGAATCGCCGAAAAGTATGTGCGCACGGCCACGTATCAAGTTAGACATTGTGGTGTCTTATTCTTACTTAATAAAGTTTGATTGCAACAAAAATAAGTAGCTTGATGCTGAGCCGTGCGTACGCGCATAATTTCAGACCCACTGCACCTAATTCTTTTTTTTTCTTATAAAAACCACTGGCAGGACAACGTCTGCGGTTCCTCTACATAAAATATAAATTATTTAATAAGTAAATGGTCTACTGATTCATGACTAGAGTACGTATGTAAATATTTTTTAACAATACCCTCTTCTACCCAGCCATCGAGGAAAATCATTTTTATTCTGTATCCGGCGGCGCGTTACGATATTAATCCCCAAATCTAATGGAAGGAATCGAACCCGGGACAGGGGAGCTGGGACTCGTAAATCCAATATCACTTGGGTTTTTCCCCTCCGCGCACTCTCCTTGTTTTCCCTCGCTGGGGAATTAGACATATGTATTTGTCAAAGTGTACCAAAGTTCTTTTGTACGGGTTTATGGAAAGTTATGGCACCGAAGAAATTATTTATGTGAGGTAGAAACTGTAGGCCGGATCGGTAAGATGCCTATTGTAGATACTACGTATAAATAAATAAATAGTAAATAAATATTTCACTACAATCACACCAATTCTCTAGTCCCAAATTAAGCTACGAGGCTTGTGTTATGGGTACTAGACAACGGATAAACATACTTAAATACTTTTTTGTAAATAGATACATTTATACATAGAAAAACCCAGACCAGTACACATGTTCATGCAAACTTATGCTTGTACTGTGCGGGGATCGAACCCGCGACCCTTGGTTTAGAAGTTTCTTAGAGGTATCTTGTCCGTTTTTCCGAAGAAATTAAGCATAGTGTTTTATGGCGCGTTTGCATAGTGCTGGCCAGTCATCATACTTCCTATCGTCAATTGACATGGTGTGTGGCCAGCATAAGTCGCGCAGCTCGTGTAGATTTACTTAGACGTTACCTTATGCAAACAAAGGTCATCATAAACAATTTTACTTCGTGTGGATGTGTGCCGTTGACAGGTACCACAACATAGCTCCTACATATCATTTACGTCAGTCAAAACCCTTTGCGACGTATCCAAAAAATCTTTAATAAAAAAAAATGTTTAACCTCTTTCTCGTGTATCCAAAAAAAGGGTTTCCAACCCCTTCTGTGTGTTTCAGAAAACAATTTTTCGACGCACTCAATGCTAATAAAACGTAATTACCCTGACCCAGGCCTATTCGTTGTGTAATTGTATGAACGAACCCGAACGTACCCGTGGACATCGAGTATGTACCTATTAGAGATGAAATGACACTATTTTTGATCTAAGTCAATTTTTCTACTGAAATCATCAGTCTGACCTACAAGAATGATGTGTAGGTCACACTGATGATTTCAGAAATTGTATGAGTTTGATTTTTCTTAAATATTCAGTGTTTCTCAGCACAACAACCCTGCAGCCAGCATTTTCAATTGCTTATGTAAGTATATGTATAGTATATGTGGGCTTCTATGCGAACTACTTTGTCGTCCAACTAGATTCTGTCACTTTGAGCTTAGTTTTGGATTAAAAGTTAATAAATAAATAAATGTACATTTATCTCACTCTGTGGTACAGCACTTGTGTTACAGATGTCAAAATCAACAGTAGTATTACAAATAAACATAAATAAATACATAAAAAACCAAGACCAGTACAAACAGACATGTTCATGCACACAAATGTTTGTATAGTGCGGGAATCGAACCCTCATGGTTAGACCATTACACCCCAATAATCCTAAAATATTCCAAATAAAAGCCAAATGAAAAAATAAGTTGAATATATTTGCCTATACATCTTTCCACTCTATAAGGTGCATGCTCGAGGCCTTTACCAAGCAGAATGTATGTTCGATTCCCGGGTCGGAGTGATGTTGCACATTTTGTTTGTAATCGATTGGAAAAAAAATGTAAATAGCTTTTTTTTCTTTTAATCCATTAAGGTTTTTGTTTATTTCCAATTACGGGGCTGCAAAAATGTTCTTGTTTTTGTATTGGAGTTGATGAAAAATAACAACGCATGTTACGTACGTGAGCAAAATATAAAGGAAATAAGCATTATATTATACATAATTTTAAGAAAACAAGCATCCGATGCGATCACAGTGAGATTATTAGGTAAAGTTATCTAAAAAAATATTACGTATCTAAATCTGACTGCTCTCAAAAGACGTTTCAAAACAGTTTAATCTTGTGTTCTAATATGTCGTTATAACTTACCCCTATCTCAGAAATAAATATACTTAGACCATACTTTGTAACGAACGCTAGGCTCACATTACATATTGGTTTAGGGTAAATACACAAAACTTTTGTCTTTATTTCTAAGATTTTTTTAGAATTGCAAATTTGTAGTATACTTGCAAATAAACGATTTCTATTCTATTCTAAACCTTTTCGAAATCGGACTATGACTACAACAATAAAAATCAAAATAATTTATTTATGAAAGAAATATATTCTTGGGAGTTTTGTCTACAAATTTATGAAAAGTAAAAAACGTTGTCTTCGATATATTCGAAGTATTAGGGACTTTTGCAGACCTCAACATTTTGTAATAGATGCCCCACCCATAAAAATTGCGTTTGGGATAGATGACTCATCGGAAAAATGGGCATATATTCTCCAAAATCTTTAAATTCATTTTGGAATTGCATTGCATGCTGTCACTACGAGCCATACCACTGAGTTATTTAAGATAGAGTGAGAGATTCTTTTGATCTTTTGAAAAAGCAATCGAAACTAATGTAATTAAAATCGAGTCATCTATACCACTATCTATACCATCTATCTCGGCTTTACCCTTTATGTAAAGTTATATGATATAACTTTCTATATATATATATATATATTTTAATCAAGTGAATTATTTGCGGAGACCGATTTACAATGTAAATAACTATAACTATGTCGTAGGTAGGTACAGAAACCACTTTGGTAAAACCACAACATGCCTTAAAAATAAATATTCAAATAAATATGAATAAATATTTATTTCACTTCATTTCATTTAGAAACAGTAACTTTAGGTCTAGTGTAACCTAATTGGTACCGTAACATATGCTTGGTCCACTTGGTACACTTGGTAAATCGACCCTGTTTACAATCCAGCTAGTTTTAAAAAGTCGTCATCAAGTTTAAGTTAATAATTCAGCACTGAACGTTTTCATGTTGTGTCTGAATTACACATCGTCGAACACAACAGGTCAATACTCAACTTCACAACATCATACTCCAATCTAACCAACTGTGTATAGATAAGACGTTATCCAAACAACTCGGCATCAGCTGTTCTATTTACCAAGTCTAACTGTGTATAGATAAGTTCTATAACCATTCGATCTGCGGAGTGTACATAAAATCTAAATGTTACCATCAAATACGTTACAGCCGGCTTTTTCACTGTCTTTCCAGCACAAATACATACCGAGTAAGTCTGATATCTTCAAGGATGTGAGTCCAGGGCACTTGTGAATGATCAAGATGATAGCCAAGTCAAGGGAACACGTAAAAACACATTCAAACACGTTAATAACATAGGACGAACGCGCGTCCGCGACCACGCAAGCCAGGCAGGCGACTGGGGCGGGCGGCTACGCTAGGGCGGTAAGCTAAGGACGTCTATTACGAAAGGTCGTATGCAGTTTCGTGGAAAATTTGCGAAGGAAACATGTTTTGAAGGGGCTGCGCTTAGGAAGGCTTTTATGCATGTTTTGGGGTTGATTTGGTAGCGAAAGTAAATGGAGATTGAAGCAATAATTGGTTAACTCTGTATTCTGGGCTGCCACATGGACCCCTTGCAAATGTCTTTGCTGTCTGTTTGTCTTAGTGTTTTATTAGCTGACATAATTGACCTTGGCCAAATATTAAAAACTGTGATAGGAATAGTTAAAATATTTGCTGTTTATTGCTTACGACACAAAATAACCAAACAATTTCATCGTTTAACTCAGATACGAAACTCTTTATGTGTAGCAAATTGCACTGAATTTATTACATGTTTACAAAATAAATTAATATATGAGGTACCGAGAAAATCATAAAAAAACGATAACATTTTAAAATCAGATTCATACCAGTAATAAAGCCATATTTCTGTTCAACGTATCAACGCATCTTACGATAAATCCGTACGATTAATAAAGGATATAACGTGCAATTTTTTTAATTTTTTTTTGTATTTGTAATCGATCTATGTTCGAGAAAAAATAATGTCAACTACTCCAATTACACACATCTATTTATTATCTTACCGGGAGATTGTTTTCACATATCCGCCGCTATCCCATCGCTTCCCGATTAAACGCGTCCCTTGCACGCGTGCGGAATATGTTTATAGTTAGAGCGTAATACAAGTACATAGAGTAGGATTCACGAATATATGGTAGCTACATTTATGGAGTACACATGCAGTGTCTCTATGTTAATTGTGATAAAATACTAAATTTCAGTTATCAATATTACCTAAAAAGTTTGCTCACTAAGAAAGTAAGCCATGCCTGTTTCAGACAGTACTGAAGGTGGTCGTGAACACGACTGTAAAAATTACCAGAGGTAGAAACAAAATACTTTCTCTATCTCTCTTATCAGCCTATATAAATAAATAAATAAATATTTCACAACAATCACACCAATTCTCTCGTCCTAAATTAAGCTACGAGGCTTGTGTTATGGGTACTAGAAAACGGATAAACATACTTAAATATAACGACGTGACAACGTCTTATAAATTGGTTTTCCGGGTGACACCTCAAGAAACTGCGTTACGCTGCTCCGCTCACGTTTTTTTGTAAATAAATACATATTATACATAGAAAACACCCAGACCAGTTCACATGTTCATGCACACTTATGCTTGTACTGTGCGGGGATGGAACCCGCGACCCTTGGTTTTAGAAGTCCGACATGTGGACCACTGCACCAAGCGGTCGTCAAATATACGTCACAATGCTGAATACAGGCCTCACTTCAGCTACAAATTTGCAGTATCCAATCATGGAACATGACGCTAGTGGCTGATTAACTGCCTATTAGTAATCTAGTTCTAAACAATTTAGGAAGAACTCGATTACTAGTTTTCTAAATTAGTAGTTCTCAAAAAACTGACATCCTGTGCTATACGTGTTTTGAGCCTACTGTTTACATCTGTCTTACGTGGCAGCGTCGGTCCGATGCGTATTTATGAAAGCTATACCGGACCCGGTATTCCAGACATTTTCCTTATTTTCCCGATAGGAAATGGTGCAAGCTATCTGGAAGAGTAGATGGCCACTGTTGGACGTAACATCGTCATCTCGCTTTTATACCGGGTAAGTGTTGAACGACACCATTGTTATTTAACAAGCTCTTTTAATACAATGTGATGTTCTTGCGAGGGTGTGTGTTCATTGAGCACTAAAATGAGTAAGAAAATTCTATTATGATAGCGGAAGCATGCGTACATAAAAGGAGTTGATGCATGAGTTTAATTATAGCTCCAACAAAATGTGTTTATTTGAGTTCGAGGCGTTTTAAGATGATCAAACTAGACATCGAATCTTGCCAAGCGATAGTGAAAAATCATTAACGATGTAAGAAACTACTAATAACGGGATAACAGCAACGAAGTTGTTAAATGCTAACACGATTTTGCACTTCTATAAATTTTATTCTTTCTACTTTCAATTCGAACTAAGAATTCACTCCAAAAGTCCGTCAGCGCACAAAAAGTTCGTCTAAACAAGGCATTCCCTTTTGGGATATAAAAAAAACTTTTCGTCGATCTCGCTGAAGCAATTTTTTCAGGCATCAAATTCAATTACACATAGTCGAAATGTTTGAAAACTTGAAGCTTTTGGCCACGCATTTTTCAAATCTTTTAGTTCGTTTTAATTAGAACGAAAAATTGAATAACTCCGGGTATTTAAAAAAAGTTACGGTCGAGTTGAAATAGCAAAAGTGAGTTCAGCAGTGCTTGAATTTGGGTATATTTTTGGATTGTAGTGTTGCATACTAAAACGATGAATTTTTCGACCCTTTATATAGGTAGGTGTAGTTTAGTTAAATCAAAATGAGAATGTGATGTTTCAAAAATGACAGGGAGTCCCAGGAAACTTGTACCAGCGAAAGTCTGGGGGCCTAACTGTATCCTAGGACACTAATACCTACAAAACGTTTAGCACCATTTTTTTTCTTGAACTTGAAATCAAGTGTAAAAATTCAATCCCGCTAGTTAATATTATTTGGGTGTTTTCTAATTTTTACAGGTGAGTGCTCACCTGTCTGTGCAGACATTAACTAAAATATTTAGTAAAAAAAATCTAAAAGAAAAACCATACAAAAACAGTTTATAGATGATTCCCCCTAAAATTTAAATAGACAAAAATAATATCTGGAGAACTGTTTAAAATCGTGGAACATACATTAGGGTCAAACGTTTGGTATAAGTGTCCCCTAACTCCAGACCTTCGCTGGTACAGGTTTCCTGGACACCCTGTATTGTACGCCTCATCATTGGCAAATTATAGTGTTCTTAATTTGAGCTTTAAATCAAATATATATATATATATATTTGTAGTAGAACTATGTTGTATGTACTAATGAGTTTAAGGAGAAGTATTTAATTTTAGCCATATATATCTTTGTAGTTTCTTAAAAATTGTGTTTTGGACTATCCATATACATATATTTTGCTCAAATAACCTCTTTCCTGTTAATTAAAAGTTCCTTTAACCGAAGGTTGTCTGGAAGAGATCGCTACAAGCGATAAGACCTCCTAAAATGTACATCTTTCTTTGTTAAACTTGTCTGTAATTTTTGTTTTGTTTTGTACAATAAAGTGTTAATCTATCTATCTATTTGACGACCGTTTGGTGCATTGGCCTACATGTCGGACGTCTAAAACCAAGGGTCGCGGGTGCGATCCCCGCACGGTACAAGCATATTGCATATTTGTACTGGTCTGGGTGTTTTCTATGTATAATATGTCTTTATTTACAAAAAAAAGTATTAAAGTATGTTTATCCGTTGTCTAGTACCCATAACACAAGCCTCGTAGCTTACTTTGGGACTAGAGAATTGGTGTGATTGTTGTGAAATATTTATTTATTATTTTATTTTTTATGACGTAATCGCAGTAAGGTTATTAGGCACTAGCACATTCATATGAACTTCAAGGCCTTATTTGCCCTGATCGATAGGACGGTAAATTTTCATGACTGAAACGATTTGATCGATGCCTGAATATTTGATGTGCCAATAACGACAATTCACACGAGGCTTGACATGTTATTAAGTAATTAGTGTGTAATTAATGTGATAGCATCGTTTCAAAGTGCATTTACATCATACTCATATTTAAGTATGATAGGCAATCCTATTATATTACCTATCGCAAATATTTTCAAGACGCCGTGGGCGTTTTAAAAAACAACTTGACCTAACTCTTGAGGTAGCATCTCAAGAGTTAGGTCAAGTTGTTTTTCAACCGAATTAATTTCCATAAGCCTGTAGAAAGCGATTTTATTCCACAATAGAATAGAAAAGAATAGAATCGTTTATTTGCTTTTGAATATATTCAATAAATATTCAGGCCATGACTCCAAATTTTGACACACAAAAATTTACATCTCCCATATAGGTAAAAATCTATGGAATCAGATCTTTTTTAAGGATGGCAGTATGTCAACATTTAGTGCTGTCATCACCCCTACATTATTACGATAAAAGATATAGAAATCTTCTTACACCAAGAATGTCAGAATGACAGACAAATGTAGTCAATATTCAATCAAGTTTGATACTGGATCCTGGAGTAATGTACCTACCTGAAAACAAAAAGAAAAACATGTTTTATTGCGTAAGGTTTTATTTTTCAATTAAAATTATACTAGCACTGAAAACATTAGAACACATGGGTAACAACACTAACAGTCGATTACATTCCTTTAATTAATTATATTTCATACCATACAATCTTCTTAAGATTTTTTTTAATATTTGCGATTTCTGATATCAGAAACCAATTCGCATCGCTACCTAACATAACAAAGAACGTTAACGTAATCCGAACTAACCGATCGGGTTACTGAAAAAAGTGCAGCCTTCAGTTTAATAACGGAAACAGATCAACTTCGCAAAGTTTCAGCCGGCTTGTTTTATTTTAAACTTCTGGCGCGGACTATTCAGTGAGTTGGGAACATTTACTTTTTTATTGATAACGGGAGTATGGAAATGAATATTTGAATAACTTTGATGGATTCACAATGTGAGACTAAATAGACCGATGACATAATACAGGATAAAATTGAATGAAGACCTTGTAACTGAAGTTTAAAAACTAATAAGAGGCTTAAATGTACGGAATTGATTTTTTATAACTACTGCCCATGAATACACATTATACTTTGTGCTTCATCCTCGAGATTAGAGAACAATTGTAGTTTCGCGTAGCAACTCGCTAATCTGACACTATAGTTTAAAATAACATCTAATTTAAAAATGAACAACGTTTTTTTTAAAACTTTATTTGTTATTAGTGGTATTTTATTTTTATACTATGGCAACACCCATACAATGTCATGACTGTCAGTCGACTTGAACCTCATTCGCGTTTTAGTGCTCCGCTAGTCGACACGTCTCTCTTTAAATAAAGTTCGTATTTGTCCGAAAAAGTATCATGCCGAAACGAAGCCATGATGAAGAAGATAGTGACGAATATATCAGAAGGAAGATGAGAAAACTGGAAAAAAAGCTGCGAAAACGGAAGAAGCGTTCCCTACGCATTTCAAGTTCAGCAAGTAGCAGCGAGTCAAGAAATAATATCCTGGCCTCGCCAGTGCTGTCATTAATCGAAGGTAAATGATTATTATTTCTGTAGTTTACTAGAATATGGCATTTGTGGTTTTATTATTTTTAACAAATTACATACTACCCACAAATAAAGACTAAAAAATAATTGTTTTATTCTTTGCAAGATGAAAACTGTACAAATACTAGCACACGTCATTTCGTTACCTCAATGTAATTGACTGTTCTGGTGAATAATTTTGTACATAACAATAAAAGTCCATATTCAGTAAAACGAAAAATATTTTTTTTTCCACTACGAGATAAACAAATACTTAGCAATTATTGCTTTGTAAGTAATTTTGTTTTTCGTAGCTGCCACTTTATTAAAAGTGAAGGTGCAAAGTAATAAAATAATCTTATTTTATGCTCTTGTATTCCCAGACGGCCATGAACCGCCGATAACGGAAACAGATACGCCGATAACAGATTCGATTGACGATCAGTTCGGCCTACCCACACAAAATGTGGATCCCGCACCTACCCCCGGTCCGTCTATACCGGCAGGCACGGATGAATGCGCACTAGACACCGAAATTTTAGAGTTATTAGGCGCTACCCCAATCAAATCAAAGAGAATAGGAGAAAAAATCCAAAAAGACATTGCGTTAAGATGGGAGCACATTGTAACCTCAGACCTCTCAAAAGAAGTTCGAAAAGATCTTCTTGAGAAACACTTAGTGCCAGAAAACTGCCCCAAATTAGCCGCTCCGGTTCTAAATCCGGAAATAAAGGCTGCCTTATCAGATACATTGATTGGTAAGGACAAAACCTGTGAGACCAGACAGAACCAAATAGCAGCTGCCATCTCTTGTATTGGGGAAGCTCTCACAAAGATAGTAAGTTCCGAATACAAAGACACGTTGATAATAAAACCTCTACTTGAAGGTGCTCAATTGTTATGCGACAGTCAATTCAACGAATCTATGAAAAGAAGGAGTCTTATTTGTGCTTCTATAAAAAAAGATATTAAAGGTCAACTTTATGAGACTGAAATAGATAGCCACCTATTTGGCGAGAAATTGTCTGATACCCTCAAAGCTGCAAAAGCTATCAGTAAGTCTGGATCTGAGATAAAGGCTACGAAACCAAAAGCAGGAGTCTCACGAGTGCAGTCTCGCAATTTAAACTCCAAACCTCAGCTGGCAAACAGCAGGCAGCCAGTTCCGAGGAGGCAGAACCCTGCTGCATACCCTCCGGCACCAGCGACAGTGCCGACATTTGCTCAACAACAGCGGCAGTTCTACACAGCTCCGCCACTGCCGCCTCCACCTCCTCCGCCGCCGCCGCCACCGCAGCAGCAACCTCAACAGCAGCGACCCCGACGGCCATACCAGCGCCGTTAGATTCGGTACGTTGTTCAGGCAGACTTTCTCTCTTTTATTCCCAATGGGCCCAAATCACGAGTGACACAACTATATTGTCGTGGGTGCAAGGTTATACTATACCCTTTTACAAGGCTGTTGTTCAAGCATATGTGCCTAGCCTACCTAAGCTAACAGAATCTGAGATTGCTTATCACAAAGAAGCCATAAATGATCTTTTGGAATCTGGTGCAATCTCGGAATGTTCACCATGTGAAGATCAATTTTTATCTAGTTATTTTTTGATAAAAAAGAAAAATGGTAAGCCTCGATTTATTCTCAATCTTAAGGCTTTAAATAAGTTTATTAAAACTGAGCATTTTAAACTAGAAGATCTTAGGACAACATTAAAATTAGTCTCCAGAGATTATTTCATGGCTTCTTTGGATTTACATAATGCTTATTTTTTGATTTTGGTAAATGAATCCTATCGTAAGTATTTACGTTTCCAATGGTCAGGAAAAACTTTCGAGTTTAATGTTTTACCTTTTGGTTTAAGCACGGCTCCTTATGTCTTTACCAAAATACTCAAACCAGTTGTAGTGGAGTAAGTTACTATATTATTAAGGAACATTGTAGATTGTATTCAGTAATAAACAGGCCGTCTCACTAAGCTGTCGTCTTGTCATTTAATACGCGTTATCCCCGCACCTCACCTCATGGCGACCCTGCCATGCGCGGGCGACTCGGGTCCGCGGTGGCGTACGTGACTAATTTTGCTGCGCATGCACATTGCCGCGATTTGGACGGTGGACTTTAGCCATGGCGTCGTTTAAATCACGTGTTATTGCTAACGGAAGTGCGAACAAGTACGGACAATTTTTCAACTTGGTGAATTTCAAAAGTTTAATCAACGAAAATGGGAAAGTCGCAATCAAAATCGGAGCCGAAGGATATTGTCATTGCTCAAAGCGTGATGGGAAGCAATAGTGCGGAGGCTGTCCAGCATTCCTATATTAACAACATTCTACTTTCGACGGTGCTGGCCATATTTATAGCAGCGTTGGCCTACCTAGCGTATCGGCAATACAGGAGGTGCCACAAGAATCTAATACAGAGGGAAATGCGTGCAGACTTCTTCCGGAGGGTGCGTTCGAGGTTGTCAGGACGTTCAGGGCATCCGGCTAAGGACCAGGACGGCAGGGACGAACCAGGCGTGTGAACTCCGAGATCCAGGTGCAGTGCTAGTGAAATGAGACGGTCTACTATGGTGCCACATAAAGGTACAATTAAGGTACTTAAGATAAGTTAAATAAGCTAATGGACAATTTAGAATTAATATTCAAACAACTTCAAGATATACAGATAAGTCTAAGAAAATTAGGCAAGAGAAGGGATAAATATAAATATTACGTTGAAAGTAAAATAAATACAGCGAAAGATTTATATCATAACTATAAAACTGTATTGAGTAATGTAAGTTCAGAGGAATTATGTGACTTTAATTTTTTAATTGTTATAGTCGATAAAATAGAGGAAACCTACAAAAAGATTTTGAGTTATAATTGTACGATTTCATTGTTAACCATGGACAAGTTCAATTTGAAAACGGCGGCTAGCTTGATACCTATTATGGATGACAGGGAGTCAACGACGGAAAAAATTATCGATAATATAGAAATGTATGACAGTTGCCTCAGTGAACAATCTTGCAAAAATCTATTGATTTCATTCATTTTGAAAACTAGGTTGTCTAAATCCGCGAAGTTAAAAATTAAAACTAAATATGACACTTGTGAGAGTTTGGTTAAGGACATGCGAACTTTTCTACTAACGAAAAAGTCATCTTGTTCGTTATTGACACAATTAAATAACATATCTCAAAAGGAAATGACTATTTCACAATATGCGTCGAAAATAGAAGAGTTATTTGTCGATCTCACGATTTCACAGGCTGATTCGAACAACGCAGCCTATGAAATCCTGAGACCCATTAACGAAAAGTTGGCTATAAAAAAATTCGCAGATGGATTACGAAATAGACGTTTAAGTACGATAATTTCAGCAAGAGACTACTCAGACTTGAAGGACGCGGTGAGAGCTGCACAGGACGAGGAACTCGCACAGCCATCCAGTTCCAATACAGTGCTCAACATGAGGGGTAAGTACAACAACCCATTCTATAGAGGCCGTGGAAGATATTCACGCTTTCCGAGACGTGTTTATTCCAATTATAATAGAGGTTACTATGGTAATAACTCCAGTAACTCGAATAAACCTTTTAACAATAAGTATAGAGGCGGGCCATCAGGCTCGCGTGAGTTTCGCTCGAGTTCGTATCGAGGACGAGTTACTCATGGTAGGGGTAATAGACGAGGCATGTTTACGTCTCAACATTCGGAACAACCGATTTCTAACGTTGATACACGAAATGACAATAATGAAAATATTGACTTGAATGAGTTTTTTCGTCAATAAATATTCTGTTATGACTTTTAATCAAAATGTAAAATATTTATTTTTTAATGTCCAAGATAAGAAATGTTCATTTTTACTAGACACAGGAGCGTCGCTATCGGCTATTTCAAAATCATTTTTACCGAGTGACATATACACTTATCAAGAAAATATTATCATTAATGGCATAGGTGGCGAAATTTGTTCAAAAGGATATACTTACTTATCACTTTATGCGCCAGATGGTTCTCAATACAAGCACAAGTTTTATTTGTTTGATAAACTTCCATGTAAATCGAACGGAATACTCGGTTTAGACTTTTTAAACAGATTTAAATCTAATATTGATCTAGAAAGTTCTATTTTAACATTACAGAATGACGATAATACAATTTGTAATATTAAAATGTTTAATTCATCTACAATTAATTATGACATTTTACATATCCCGCCACGCTGTGAATCAGTACATTACATACCGTTGAGTAATAACATAACAGAGGATTGTGTTGTTTGCCCAAATCAATTACAGGAGGACTTATTTTTAGCAGGGAGTATTGTTTCTCCAATTAACAATATTATACCTATACGTATACTTAATACTAGTGAAAACGAAATTAAATTACCAGTATTTCAACCCGAACTTCATTTATTAAATGATTATCAAATGTGTTCATTTAATAAATGTGATTCAAACTCACAAAGAGCAACAACATTATTATGAAATTAGATCACTTACATTGTTACGAACGACAAACCATCGAAAGTATTTGTTCGAAGTATGCTGATATATTTTCGCTGCCGGGCGATAAGCTTAGTTCCACGAATCTCTATCAACAAAGTATTCATTTGAAACCTAATAGCAGCCCTGTTTATGTTAAACCGTACAGACTACCTAATAGTTTAAAGTCAGAAGTAAGTGCACAAATTAAACAATTATTAAATGATGATATTATTGAGGAAACACAAAGCGAATGGTCAAGTCCAATTTTATTAGTTCCAAAAAAGTCAGATAAACCCGATACAAAAAAATGGAGATTAGTTGTCGACTACCGCAAATTAAATGATTGCATACAGGATGATCGTTTTCCGCTGCCTAACATAACCGACATCTTGGATTCCCTTTCTGGTTCCATTTATTTCTCACATTTAGATCTTAGTCAGTCATTTTACCAATTGACCTTGACCCCTGAAAGCCGTAGGGTGACTGCCTTCACAACTAGCTCAGGACAATATCAAATGAAGCGGTTACCGATGGGTTTGAAGATAAGTCCAAATGCATTTTCCCGGGTAATGACTGTTGCCATGTCAGGGTTGTCACCAGACAAATGCTTTATTTATTTAGATGACCTTGTAATTTTTGGAAGAAATTTGGCAATTCATAATAAAAACTTAATCGACGTATTTGAAAGACTAAGGAAGGTGAATTTAAAACTTAACCCAAATAAATGTCAATTTTTAAAAAAGGAATTACTATACTTAGGACATACTGTTTCTTCCAAGGGAATTTCACCCGACCCCGAAAAAATTAAAGTAGTTCAGAAATATCCAAGACCTACTAATGTTGACGAAGTAAGACGTTTCGTCGCATTCTGTAACTATTATAGAAAATTTATCAGTAATTTTGCCGAAATAACTCTACCCTTGAATCAGCTATGTCGCAAAGACGTTGCTTTTGAATGGTCACAAGATTGTGAAGAATCATTTAAATTTTTAAAACAAGCTTTAACATCTGCTCCTATTTTGCAATACCCGGACTTTTCGGACAGCAACGAATTCGTTTTGCAAACAGACGCTTCAGGATTCGCAATTGGGGCGGTTTTATGCAATCATGATTTAAGACCAATTGCGTATGCTAGCAGGCCATTAAATAAGGCGGAAAGAAATTATCCTACAATACAAAAAGAATTGGTCGCTGTCGTCTGGGGTATAAAATACTTTAAACCTTACCTGTTTGGGCGTAAATTCAATATTATGACCGACCACAAACCCTTGATATATCTTTTCGGGATGAAAGACCCTTCCAGTAGACTGTTGAAATTCCGTTTAGAATTAGAACAATATGATTTTAAAATAGTATATATTAAGGGAAAAGATAACGTTATAGCTGATGCCTTATCAAGAATTATTATAACATCTGATGACTTAAAAGCAATGAATGAGAGTAGTACGGTGGCAGTCATGACTAGAAATCAGAGGAGACAAATGGAAAAAAGTAACGAGATAAGCAGTGGAGACAATAATATTCCTAATAAACCCACAGACAATCAGCCTGATCAACTGAGAGTCGTGGAGTTATTAAGAATACCAAATAATTCTTGCGAGATGAAATTAGTGAAAGGAAACATAGTAAATGACTTAAGAAATAAAAATGAGATTGATTTAGAGAGTGAATGTTTTAGTTACACACAAAAAAGACAAATAATTTACATTAACCGTGATTTTAGCTTACATTTTACGCGAGCCGAATTTGTAGCTAAATTGAGCGAGTTCTGTAAAAATATTAATGTTAAAGAAATATGTATGATAAAGACAGATGATAACGCGTTATTTTTGACAAGCTTAATAAAAGAAGTAAAGAAAAGTAAGGACTGGGCCGGCCCACGAATGTGTGTGTTGAGAGGTATTAAAAGAATATATGACGAAACCGAGAAATCATTCATTATAAATGATTTCCATTTATTGCCCACAAGTGGGCATGCTGGCGTTAAATGGACTATAAATAATATAAGGAGACTTTATTATTGGCCAGGACTAGAGAAAGATGTAAAAGAATTTATTGGTAAGTGTGAAATGTGTCAAAAAATGAAACATTCACGGCACGTCGTAGAGCCCTTAGTGATAACAACTACAGCTCATTCAGCTTTCGAAAAAGTGTTTCTAGATGTGGTAGGACCCTTAGATCGTGATGTAGATGATAACAAATACATTTTAACCATTCAGTGCGAATTATCTAAATTTATAGAAGCATACCCACTCAAAAATAAAGAAACTGTCACTATTGCTAGAGCATTTGTCAACAATTTTATTTTAAGATTCGGTGTACCTAAAACAATAGCGACGGATAGGGGTAGCGAATTCATATCCTCAACTATGACCGAAGTATGTAAGTTATTGCAAATTGAAAAAATAAACTCGACAGCTTATCATCACGAATCTATAGGTGCACTTGAAAATTCTCACAAGCATTTAGGATCATTTTTACGAGTCATGTGCGATAAATATCCTGACACATGGAGTTACTGGATTCCATATTGGTGTTTTAGCTATAATAACACTGTGCATTCTTCAACAAAATATACGCCTCACGAACTTGTCTTTGGTAAGCCTAGTGAACTTCCTTGTAGAATAAGTAGTAGTATAGAACCCTTGTATAACCCTGATGACTATAATTTAGAATTAAAATATAGATTACAAGTTGCACAAAATGATGCACGTGAAAACCTGTTACGTACTAAAGAATTTAGGAAACGTGTGTATGACAAAAAAGTAAACTCAGTGAATTACCAAAAAGGTGATTTAATACTTATAAAAAATGAAAATTGTAGTAAGTTAGATAAGTTATATGACGGTCCATTTGAAGTGTTAGAAGATAAGGAACCTAATGTTATAGTGTTAAGAAACTCTAAACCAGACATTGTGCATAAGAATAGGACAAAACGTTTTGTACCGTCTAACTAATTTTAATGTCTGAATTTTAATTAATATTTTTTGTGACAGACCAATATTGTGTAATGCACGTTTGTTTTTGAAACTAAATTAGATTGGTAATGTTTAAAATGTTATGAACTTAATAAGTATACTTAAATAAGTTCGTGTCTTAGTTAAAAAAAAATGATATGTTTGATCATTTTTTTTTATTTTTTAACCCCGTAGGTGTAGTGGAGTAAGTTACTATATTATTAAGGAACATTGTAGATTGTATTCAGTAATAAACAGGCCGTCTCACTAAGCTGTCGTCTTGTCATTTAATACGCGTTATCCCCGCACCTCACCTCACAGTCATGTCGGTACTAAGATCCTTAGGGTATATGTCAACCATTTATTTGGATGATATTTGCTGCATTTCACCAACATATATAGAATGCTTAAACAACATTTTCCAAACAAGGAACCTGCTCGAATCTTTAGGCTTTATCATAAACGAGGAAAAAAGTTGCTTTACCCCATCTCACAAATGTTCGTACCTTGGTTTTATAATTGACACAAAAGAATTTAACATTAGTTTAACCGATGAAAAAAGAAATAATATTTTAACAGAACTTTCAAAGTTAAGACGCATGCAGCGTTGCTCTATTCGATATTTCGCCCGTGTAGTAGGTCTCCTTACCTCCGCTTGTCCCGGTGTACAGTATGGCTGGCTCTACACTAAACAGCTAGAAAGATGTAAATATCTTGCTCTCTTACAATCAGGTGATAGCTACGATAGTCATATGAATGTGCCGCCATTTTTAAAAGATGACATTGAATGGTGGATTCATTCAATCAAGACGTCAAGTAATCCGATAAGGGAAGATAATTACACCCTAGAGATTTTTTCTGATGCTAGCAAAACTGGGTGGGGGGTAGTATGTAATGCGAAGACCGCTAGCGGCCAGTGGAGTTCTGAAGAATTCACAAAGCATATAAATTACCTAGAGTTGTTAGCTGCCTATTTCGGCTTGCGAATATTTGCATCAAATATGATTAACTGCCAAATTCTATTAAGAATTGATAATACGACTGCTATATCGTATATCAATCGTATGGGTGGAGTAAGATTTCCACATCTTAACCAATTAACAAAGGACATTTGGAGATTTTGTGAAAAAAGAAACATATTTTTATTTGCCTCATATGTAGATAACGATATAGCAGACGCAGAATCAAGAAAACTCCATCCCGATACGGAATGGGAGCTTACCGAACAGGCATTCAAATCTATTGTAGCTAAATTTGGTAAGCCTGATATTGACCTTTTTGCAACCAGATTAAATAGAAAGTGTCCCAAATATGTGTCTTGGCAAAGAGACCCAGGTTCTTTTGCTATAAATGCATTTACCATCAATTGGAGTTCATTTAATTTTTACGCTTTTCCTCCGGTCGGTATCATTGCAAAAGTTTTACGTAAAATTATTACAGATAGAGCGCAAGGTATACTTGTAGTGCCTTACTGGCCTACGCAGGCTTGGTTCCCTTTATATAATAAACTTCTTGTATCAGATACCATCATATTGGAACCTACATCTAAAGTTTTAATTTCTAAACCCAACAGCGCAACAGCGTTGCCGCATCTCAGGCTTATGGCCGGAAGATTATCAGGGAAGCATTCTCAAGAAGAAGTGTACCAACAAACTCCCTAGATATTATTTGCGCTTCACTGTCTGATAATTCTATTGCTCAGTATACAGTAGCCTTCAAGCGTTGGTTTATTTTTTGCGATTCTCATAATGTTGATTATTACGAAGCTTCAATCCCGAATATTGTTTATTTTTTAACGGATGTATTTAATTCAGGAGCACAATATGGGACTCTAAACAGTTATCGGTCCGCATTATCATTGATTATTGGCTCTAGAGTGGCATCTGATGATCGTATCAGCAGATTGTTTAAAGGATTTTATAGACTCCGGACACCCCTACCCAAATATAAAATAACTTGGGACACTTCTATAGTCCTTGATTACTTATCAAACCTATACCCGAATCATGAACTCCGAATAGATGAATTAGCTAAGAAAACAGCTACTCTTTTAGCACTTATCACGGCTCATCGAGTCCAAACTCTAACGTTAATAAAACTTCAAAACATACGACGTTGTCCAAATATGATTTGTATTCAAATAACAGAATTAATTAAGACATCTCGATTAGGTGCTCACCAACCATGCCTTAGCATTCCATTTTATAAAGCAAAGCCTGAAATTTGCCCTGCGAAATCATTAATAAGTTATTTAGAGATGACTAAGCCCTTGAGAGGGAATATCGAACACTTATTCATTAGCAGCAAAAGACCCTACAAAAAAGTTACTAGTCAAACGCTGAGTAAATGGATTAAATACACCCTGCATGAAAGTGGGATTGACACTTCGTTGTTTACGGCCCACTCCACCCGGCACGCTAGCACCTCCGCAGCCAGTAGACTCGGAGTTAATATAGACTTAATAAGAAGCACGGCAGGTTGGAGTGGGTCCTCAAATGTATTTGGTAAAATCTATAACAGATATATCGAAAACCAGAATCCAGATGATTTCGCCTTATCTATATTAAGTGATGGCTAATGTAACTATGTATAATATTATAAGAAAATGTTATAATGTTGATTTACAAACAAAATCAATTATAATATAATGTAAAACAGTAAAATACATGTTTCAGTTGTAGAAAATAAATAAAATTAAATATGATTCTTCTAATTTTTCTATTTCATTAAAATAATATTCCGTTATCTTTCAAGATCTACAATTGTTCTCTAATCTCGAGGATGAAGCACAAAGTATAATTAATGATTAAACGAACTTACCTAAGTGAAGTTCTATCATAATTATACGAGGGCTTCATCCGAAGAGATTAGAACCCACCACACCCTAAAAAATTCCCCTAAACACGAAATATTATTTTAAAACTATAATACAGAATAAGAAGCCAGCAATACCAAAAAACATAGTTTTTTTTGTTATTGCATGGCTATTAAGTGAATTAGAATTGTTAATCTCCTTTAGGCTAGCAGCTACTTTCAACTAAATGAGGTTCAAGTCGACTGACAGTCATGACATTGTATGGGTGTTGCCATAGTATAAAAATAAAATACCACTAATAACAAATGAAGTTTTAAAAAAAACGTTGTTCATTTTTAAATTAGATGTTATTTTAAACTATAGTGTCAGATTAGCGAGTTGCTACGCGAAACTACAATTGTTCTCTAATCTCTTCGGATGAAGCCCTCGTATAATTATGATAGAACTTCACTTAGGTAAGTTCGTTTAATCATTAATTATAGGAATATCTTGTTACGAGTATTGTAACTAAGTATTTATGACAAATCGCCGATTATAAGGTTTTTGTATAGCTATTTAATTTCAGATTTTGTCGTTTTAGAATATTTACTTTAATTGTCATATTACGAGATGAAATTCACTGAGAAACAGCAAAACCATAAAGACCTCATATGTGGGATCATTTGTTGTTTGAAGAATTTATCTTCTGTCTTCTCTTCAGTCTTTGGAAAGACGTAAAGGGACTATATTGACGTAACCAAAACTCTTAACTAATAATTAATTGTAATTCATTTGAAATGTTACAAATAACATTATTACTAATAGTTACAACAGAGATTGAACGTCAAAAGCAAACTCAGCATGTGTTGAATGTTATTGAAAAGTGATTGAAACAGAATATGGAAATACGGCCACAGTACAAAAGGAAAGCAAAGCATATTTTCAATATTCAGTGAGCGTGGAGGCTAATCCAGAGCCCCTACTACAAAATACCTGTTCTGACGTCACATGCGTCTATCCTGTACTACCTCTTATGACAACACATGTAACCATCCTGTTCGCTCGCACTTGTCAAGATTGCATGAGTTACAGCTACTACTCAAAGCCGTAGTCCGTTATTTCAGATGTAGCTACCCTAGTTACTCTGAAAAGTTTGAAAACGCGAGCGAACACGCTGGATAGACTCAAAAACTACAAACAAAACGTAAGGGGTTCGGCCTGTGGAATAGCTTCATTCGAAACTACGGATGTCGCCGTATCGGTTAGGTCGATTAGGGCGATGTTTTTTTCTACTCAACAGCAGCACTGCCGTTAATAGTGTTTATACTTTTGTAATAGCTGCGCTGCAAAAGAGCGAAAGGCAACATAGCACTGCCGTTAATAGTGTTTATAGTTTTGTAATAGCTGCGCCGCAAAAGAGCGAAAGGCAACATTTATTTATTTATTTAAAACTTTATTGCACAAGAAATGTACAAAGGGTGGACTTAATGCTAAAAGCATTTTCTGCCAGTCAAACTCAAGGTCTTGCAGAAAGAAGGTAATGAGTGCAGTGAAAATTAAATATATAGATATAATATCAACATTGCAATAGATCCCCGGATCGTGCTAAGCCCTGGAACGAACCCTAGATTCTCTGGAGGAAAACACGTCAATATGCCAACCCCAATAAACGCAGTGGACCCTTATAAGCCGGGAATGTATGTGGCAATGGTGTATTTTGTTATAGCTGTGTATGCGGTGTTCGCTGTTTATGTACGGTTCATACGATGAGAGGACACGTCATATAATCTGATCGGTAATCAGCCATTTGAATATGAAATAATTATAAAACAACAAGCTATTGGGGCACCGAAATCTGATAAAAATTCGAAATGTCAGATTTGATGAGAATGAGATTTTCATATGGCAAAAATGACTTGCCGTTGCTATTGTACATGACAATAAAAGTCTTTGATTTATTATATAGTAAATATTTTTGCTATGATTTTTTAATATTATTAGGAAACGTTTTAACTGTGTTCCGTGAACTGTAGGTACATGTAAAAACCTTAGTACTGTGTCTCGACTATATGTATACTGTATAATGAAATTCTCCTAATTTGTGACTGACTGTTAAAAAATATAGTAAAAGTAAAGTAAAAGTATCAAGCTCATTCCAATTTATCCAGTGCTACCACCCAAAAAATCAAATAACCCTAAATTTCATGACATTCTGGTGACCCTACTATACAAAATTGTGGCAGTTGATTTGCAAGCTGAAGTAAGATGAAATTTTCAATTTTACTGATTTATTTAAAACGTAGTAACATAAGTAGATGATGTTAAGAAATAATTCAAAGAATTTAACCGTCACTAGCCTCTCCTTAAAATGTTAATTTCAAGTTTTGTCATACTGTACGTTTTCAATCCCTTTATTCTTAGTATTGCACAGTTATATGTTACTTTTTAAATACGACTCCACATTTCTGCATATAACATAAACGTCATATTGAAAACCATGTTTCATGTGATCTTCAGTCATCCTTCCCGGAACCGAGTGAAAAATCTAATATTGATGTATAAAAAATCCTTTACCAGTCCCCTTTGTAAGTTAAACACATAACATAGTTATAGGTTATACTTTGAGGCAACCCGCAAACGTCTGACAAAACCGGGACGATCCTACCTTTGAGGGCAAAGAAACTATGTGTAATATTCCAAAGGGCAGAAAACTATTCCGAAGGGACCGTAGGTGGGGGTCTACACCGTTACGCTTCCTGTATAGGTAAATAGGAACTTCTATACCACCGTTAGGATGTGCATATAAAAAATGTCGTTTTCCAGAAAGAGTTAGCCACTCCCACAATCATTGATGAAACATTCGCTGGCTCAAAGCATTAAAACACACTAAAAAAATTGAACGATTCCATTAAGGTTCTCGGTCAGAGCATTGGACCGGACTTCCAAATATCGGGGGTTCGATTACTCCTCGATGACCGGAGCCGAAACGATTTTTTAAAGTGACGTCTTTTCGAAATTAAAAAAAGAGTTAACCACATTGGAATCCAAATAGGAGGTTCTGTCATTAATCATATAGCCAACAGTTTTGACTGTTTTGTTACTAAGTGAACTGATACAGCATGTTTCGTTACGAATATTTCCAAAGCCATGGAATTTGGGTAATCATTTTACATAGATACAGTGGCTTCATTTACCATACTATAATCAAACTAATCACACTAATATTATAAATGCAAAAGTTAAAGTCTTTGTTTGGATTTTTGATGTTTGTCCGTCAATCACGCTGAAAATACTGAACGGATTTTGATTTAATTTGGTATACAGATAGGGTATGAACTGTCTTAGGTGATATGATAATATTAAACCCAATTAAATGCTTGCTTGGGATAAATACGTTAGCGCGGAGGAAGTCGCGGGCGAGCCGCTAGTCTTTATATATATAAAATTCTCGTGTCACAATGTTCGTTCCCGTACTCCTCCGAAACGGCTTGACCGATTCTCATGAAATTTTGTGAGCATATTAAGTAGGTTTGATAATCGGCCAACATCTATTTTTCATACTATCTATTATCTATTGTCCACCGTCAGCAGGACAACGTCTGCGGGGTCCGCTAGTTTTATATAAAGTTGACTATCGCCATGCCACGTTTCGCACAGTCAAGCATGTATTAAACTGGTTACAGTGAGGTTCGAAACTAAAACTGCTTCTTTTTTGAGGTTTGCACTTAGGACCTACGATGACTACCTAAGTCTGAGGAAGCAGAGATCCAGGATGGAGCGAGATGGAACGTGATGGAGCGAGCTGATCGACAAGATGTTTATGTAGAGCTAAATATAAGAGGGTTGTGGTTCACTGCGAAATAATGACGCGGGAAGTTTAACTTTTTTCATTGCGCATTAAGTAATTTTATACGACGACCACTTTGGTGTAATGGTCAAGAAGTTGACTATTAACGTAAAGGTCGCGGGTTCGATCCCCGCACTGTACAAAAATTTGTGTGCATAAACATGTTTGTTTGAACTGGGTGTTATATGTATTTATTTAATTTTATTTGTAATACGTAGTTAAGCTACTTACCATGGAGTCAGATCAGTGTATGTGATGTTGTTGTAAAAGAAGCGCCTTAATTTTTACTAGCCTCTAGAGTAGAACCTCAGGTACGTGCGTGAGAAGCGGCTCGAGTGGAAACTTTTATGTGGGGAAGTCTATCGAGTCGTCTCTAATTTATTGGGTAATACCTTTGATAAACTACACCTGAGAATATTGCGTCAAGTCGAAAGCTATGGCACACTGCGCAACGCTGACGTTTAGGTTTTGTATTTGGTACATTTCTGTTATGTTTCTTTAGCTTTTCTTTTGCTTTAAGTAAGTAAATAAAAAATCACGTATAAATGTTTAGTGGAACTTTAAAGCAAAATAATCCTCATTTTCAGCTTTTGTGACTTTTTTTTATATTATTGTTAAACCAATCCGGCATGGATTAAAATGGATTTCTATTTAGACATTTATTTGCCAGTGTTTACAGTACCTACCAAAATTCGACAACGAGCCATATAAATATACTATATGTGATCGTGTGTTGATTTTACCATTAAATCTTACTTATAGAAAAGCTAAAGAAACATAACAAAAATGTACCAAATACAAAACCTAAACGTCAGCGTCACTAATTACCAATTAAACTAATTAAACGTTAGTTATTCGTACTAAATAAACGTTTTTTAAAAAATGGAAATTTAAAGCAAAATAATCCTCTTTTTTAGCTTTAGTCATGGATTTCCGCTGAGTAACGCCTGATTCCATCAACTATAAAAAAGTCAGATCTTTCATGAAATATTTTCTAGTTGTAACCTAAATGCGTGACGCTTACAGTAACGGTCCATACCCATTTCACTAACTTAGGATCATCAAAAGCACAATAAACATGAGGTCTTTGTTTGAAACATAATTCGCACCTTAGAAGCGGGGCCGTAAACCGCGGCCTGTGTGTGACCATTCATCAATTTTTATTGCGAACTCGCGTGAGCGATAAAATCGTAGAACTTTGTTGTCGATGACACAGTGACATTTGAAAACAGTAGTTTGATTAGGCTATTCCCTGAGTCCACACTTCCCCGATGACACGGTCCCAGAGGACCCGGTATATTTTTATCTTGATAAACTCATTCGCAATCATCTTCGGGGTTCTCCGGGACGGGGGCCTCGGGTATCGGGGTACTCAGAGAATAACCCGTTTGATTATTTTAAAGTTGCTTTATCCGCTGTTGTTTTTTTTTTCTAGTTGATTTGTGATGATTTAATGGTAGGCAGCGATTACTCTTAAGTCTGTGGCGACCTCTACCGTTCGCCATCACAAGTGCATGTCTAACAGTGAAAAGCACGACAGCGAGCGCGCTGATACGGCTCCATAGGCGAGATAGCACTGTAAGCCTAGTACTGTACCGCGGTTCATGAACCGCGGCATATAAGATTTAGATTCTGAATAATATAGATATACAAATCAAGATGATGTCTATCGAACCTTGGTGCCCGACCATAACACCCGGTCGGTAGGAAGCGCTTCCGTTTAGCTTCCTAACTCTAAATCTATTCCGCCAAAAGTCATAGTTGGTGTTTTGGTTTAGACGTAGATAGGACTCAATACTTCATAGTAAGATCTGTCTTCAGACGAAACTGAAAATGCACTGAGTGCTAGTCCAATGATACTGTACGCTGTTAGTCAATGGAGTAGAAAACACAGATCGTAAATTGTAATAAAAAGCGCTCGGGTAATGGCACCGACACAGACAAGTTGAAATTACGAGTCTTATGTAAAGTTTCAGGTTCAAATTCGAAGGAATCATCATCATCATATCAGCCTGTCGCAGTCCACTGCTGAACAAGGACTGAGGGAGGCTCCCTCAAGGAGCACCACAGCGCACGATCTCCCGCCCTTTGCATCCAGTCACTACCAGCTGCCTTCTTCAGGTCATCTGTCCATCTAGCCGGGGGCGTCCAACACTACGTTGACCTAAATTCGGAGGCAGGACGCTCATAACTCTTAAGGGGTTTTTGTTTTACAGTGAACATTTTGACCACTCGGAGATGTTGTTTCATCGTACTTTGGCTACTGTACTCAAAACTGTACTATGGCGCACTCTTTTACATTAAAGTAAACACGACTATCGCATCGAATTGAGTAATAGTAAAACTTAGATAGGAGAAATTTGCGTTTTACGGCCGTCGAATCACCTTAGACATAGTTTGCGCCCTTAACTTGTTAATGGCGGTTACAAATTAGAATTAGACATGGAATTATTGTTATGAGAAACGGAATAAACTTACTAAATGTAGGAAACTGTTTTATGAACTGTAAGTTTCGTGACCATAACTTGAAAGTGGTAAGGGTATAAATTGTTTTTTTTAAATATATTATAGAAATGCTTTATTCGATCTAAATTCATAAAAACGAAGTTGAGAAGGACAAAGCTGTGCCAGGACAAAATGATTGTTTGTATTATATAAACATTAATCACAAAATGTTTTGTTGGTTAAGCGCATAACTCAAGAACGCTGGGACCAGTTTGGTCAATTCTTTTTTATGATATCTCTTAAAGTACGGGGATGGTTACGCAGAAACGAATATATATATATAAACGGGCAGGACAACGTCTGCGGGGTCCGCTAGTTATTAAGAAACTTCGAAATGAAACAATGGCTGGTAGGTCAAATTCAAATTACTCTGAATTGACTAAATTCAAAAAGGTGAATTGTTGCCAATCAAATATTTGTTTAATTTGTTTTCAGCTATGAAAAAAAAAATTCAATATACTGCCGTGTCCATACTGCAAACTGAAAGAAAGAAACATCAGAAAAGTGTTTTAATGATTCTTTGTTTTTAATTAGTAGTAAAACTTTACATTTCATCAACAATCCATAAGTTTAAGAAGCCAGTCCAGAGCAATTTACAGTTCCCGAAGGATCAAATTGAAAAACTGCGCGAACTTCCATCTTAAAAAGTTGGTAACGAGTCGAAAGAAATTCTAGATCTTTTAGACTAGTGATGGTATAAACGCTCGATACTTATCGAGGCATTGGCCGTTTTTCAAGGAGAGAACACAGTTCTTCACACAGATACAGCTTAGCTTTTATGCCTAATAGAGATATAGGGACAGGTCAGACTGATAACACCCCTCTGTCATCAGGCATAAACATCTCAGTCAGAGTAATAGAATAAGATGAAAAATTAAAATGTAATTTATTTAAAAAACACACTTATATGTATACAATATTTGATCTGCTCTCGTATAAGGTTTACCTGTGTTACGAGTCAGGCTCCTCCTCAAACGCTTAATAAAGCTAAATAATTTTATTTATTTATTTTGTGTGTGTGTGTGTGTGTTTGTGTATTAATAATGAAGTATATTATAGACCATTTAATTCAGATAGACATTAATTGTCTATAGTCATTTTATTTTAGATGGTTAATGTCCATCTTTAAATATTTTTAAGTCATCATAATTTCTATGTCGAATTGTCGATGTTTGTCTTGTGTAATATTCTGTCGATGTTTAATCGTAGATCGATTATCACTTCCCTAGGCTTAACTTAAGCCTAACTATTCTTCCAACTTATTTTGGATTTCTTTTAGCGCATGAAATTTTTATTCTAGCACAGATGCTTTAAGTACTTCTGCCCGTTCGTGACAACTATAAAAGTTTTGCCGACTCACATTTAAAATATAACAAGCTATTTGTTACTACGAATGAAACCAAATATATTTATCCTGATCAATTTTATTTTTTAAGTATTTTTGGCGTTCACAACGCTATTTTTTTAATTTCGAAAAGACAACACTTAAAAAATTCTTTTCGGCTTCGGTCATCGGGAAGGATTCGAACCCCCGACCTTTGGAAGTCCGGTCCAATGCTCTGACCACTGAGCTACCGAGAACCTTAATGGAGTCGATGAATTTTGTAAGTGCTTATTAACGCTTTGTGCCAGCGTATGTTTCATCAATGATTGTGGGAGACACCCTCAAATCACCCGAGAGAAATATTTTTACAAATATTTGACAATAGGTTAAGATGAAACAGGCCTTTCTGATCAATTTTATTTTTCGTCACCACAAGTTTGAAGAACTATGGAGTCTATGGACCGTCTTTTGAACAAAACCGGTTTGTTATACCGATAGACATTACCGTAAAATTCGATGGCCTTTATCGCGTACCTATCGGGCCGTCGAAAATCATAAGACACGATTCCTCTGTCGGCTCATTAAATTCTATTTGAAAGGTCCTCTCCAGATTCAGCCTCGATACGGTGGCGCAATTTCAATAAATGTCCATGCCAGTTGCCATGAACCGTCACTTAATAACGCCCACTGGGTGCCTAACCCGTAAGACACTCGAATCTTTGAGTTTCTGTCTCTTTTACAAATGATGGTGATGCCAATTATGGCAACACGGGTGTCTTTTGCAGTGGGATCAAACGGTTTCAATGCGAGCAATTGCATTCCACGACAGTGATTTTGAATTCAGAAACCTTGAGAATAAAATAAAAAAAAAATTATTTATTATTAATATATATATAATAATCAATAAAGTAAAAAAAACAATATCATGAAAATAAAAATAAAAACACCAAAAACTTGTCGTTTTTGAAGTCGCTTGAACAGTCTAAAATATTCCTAATTATTCGAAAATAAATAAAGGATTTAGTTACGAATGCGAAATAAAACTATGAATGGAGTCGCATCCAAACTTTTTACATCTACGTACACTTCACCACAGATTTATTTTACTGTAAAATAGTTCTACGACTCTTCAGAAAGTAATCTTAGGCATGGTCAAAAAATGTCAGATAGAACTTTAGAAATTCGTACTACATTTGGACATACAGAATCCACTTTACTTTCTTTACTAAGTTTATATATATTTTTTACTGAAAGGACATGTTATAAAAAAATTGGTTGCCTGTAAAGTCGGTATACGGGCGAAAGTTTTACGTGACAACGACTTTGAGTGGTAAAATAATTTTAATGTGAATATTCATTCGTATAACATGAACCGGTGTGTATGCCTATCTCTCTCACTCTCTCTCTCTCGCTCTGTCTCTCTCGCTCTTAGGCGGGTTAACTGTGCTCGAGTGAAAGGGACGCGTGCCTTTCACTTTTTATGTCTGTCTCACTCGCTCTTAGGCGGGCTAACCATGCCCGAGTCGAAGGGACGCGTGCCTCTCACTCGCTCTCATTGTGAGCGCGGAACGTGAGCGGAGCGTAACGCAGTTTCTTGAAGTGTCACCCGGCAAACCAATTTATAAGACGTTGTCACGTCAAAAGTTTTCATGTGAAATGAAGGTGAGTCGATTTTAGTGATGATCAGTGTAATATTTTAAAGTAATTTATTTTTTGTTATCGACTTTTACCAGATTGTCGGTCCACCTTGAAAAGGGCCTTCCCACGTATTTTCTATATTTAACACTTATTACTTACTTCTGCCTCCTACAGTTTTTATAAGAAGCGTTTCATGCTTTTTTCTGACCTCAATGTTAGCCGAACGAACCATAAAGGGCTGTAGACGATATTAATGATAGAATGAGCATATCCATAAATGTTTTATGAACTGGCGTATCTTTTTGCGGGTAAGTCTCGAAGCCAACTCGCTCATCGAGGCGTTACATTTAAATATGTATAAGGACTTTTACGCTGGCTGTCTTCCCAAGTTTCCAGCATTCATATCTTTCGCGAGATTATTTATTAAGTCCACTTAGGCTTGTATGGTGTCTGGATTTATGAACGTATTTACGTGGGCGAGTGTATTTTGTTAGCGTATTACTCGTAGTTGAAATAAATGATTTTTTGGAAATATCTTTGTAAATTAGCTTTCTTAAGATACTGTCAGTTTGAAAATGACTAACGTTTTTATTCGCTAAAGTAAATACCTAATAAATCGCAATGAGTTTTTCGAACCTAATAAATTGCTAATCTTTATTCGTAAATCTTATGAACCCTCATTTAGGCAAATAACCGTCAGTCATCCATCAGGGTTTATCCTCCCGTCCCGACTTTACTCATGAAACTTTTTAATTAAAAAAGAGATAAGTACACACATTCTGTACACCAAACCCAACCTTAATGATATTGTTCTATCAAATCCTTTATCTCAGTCTTCGTTAGGTCAAATTAGAAGTTCAACTGTAAAAAATAAATAAATGTGTGTTGTTTTGTCGCCCAAAATCCGCCAGCTCACTCCTGCGTGATTCTATCGCTGCGACTCGCAATAGCGATTTGGCCGCACGATAATTTGTTGACAAGCAGTCAGTCGCGAGGTTTGCCCTTTGAAGTAGACGATTTTTATAATTAGGCTGTAATAGAACAGTCGAAAACTTGCTAATGAAAGGAATACAGGATCAAAGTAGAAAATTTTCAGACAAATAAATATGATCAAGGTATGTAGAAGATATGTAGAAACTTCCTATGTGTTCCTCTTACTTTTCTGCAAAAAGTTAAATTTGGAATCAAAGATAAAAGAAAAAAAGCTTATTTTTTTAAATGTTTATGGAATTGAACCAACGAGAATTAAAGATGATTTTTTGTTTAGGATTTAACTCACTGGCTATCAGAGTCAGACCCTAGATGGGACAAAAGATATCACTGACCCAAACGAATTAATAAACATAAGTTTAAAACACATAAGTTAAACGGAAGACTTTAACGGAATGACAAATTTAAAAACGTTTCAGTACAGTTTCACATGGACTGCGATGTGAAAAAATGCATGTGAGTTAGATAAGATGGGTTTACTCTAAGTCTAATATCACAGAAATTAAATAATATCACAGAAATTAAAAAGAAAAAGTTTTTTTTGTCCAGGAACTTTGCGTTGTTTTGCTAACAGTGTCATAGTGTGTATTAAGTCACAGAGTTGATATAGCTACTTTTTGGTTGCCATCACTTAACTAACACCAATAGAAGATTTTGTTAGGTAGTCTATCTTTAACATATTCGATATTAACATCCCGCCAGCAGCTTCGCCCGTGTGGAATTCGATTCTGTCATATATTACACAAATTAAATAATAAAATAAATAAATACACAACAACACCACATACATTGATCTGACTCCGTGGTAAGTAGCTCATGCACTTGTGTCACAGATATCAGAATCAACAGTGGTATTACAAATAAACTAAAATAAATACATTGTCATCCCACCATCTCGGAAAGAGTCATTTTGCTCTTCAATATCTGAGTGGAAAAGCCGTTCTTATTCACTAGAGGTTAAAGTAAATTTGAATTTAGAACATCGTGTGCACCAAGTTTGTGAATTAAAAAAATCATTAAACCTATTTATTGCTACCTCTATGGTGCCGAATATATCAAACAAAATTTTTTTAATTTGTTAAAAACTCAAACTCGGAACCTTCTTGGTGTTCTTTTTTCAATTTGCTTTGTTGGCGGTTCTTTACGCGGCATTTTTTCATGTCATTGCAATTGTCATTGTTAAACCTTATATTAAAAACAAGAAACTTGAAAACAAGTGAAAAAACTAAAATGAGTGATTCTAGCGACGAGGAAGTTTGTTTGACGCCAACAGAATTGACTGAAACTGTTAATAATGCGCAAATGATCTTTCTCCCTCAACAAACACGCGAGAAGTATTTAAAACAGTAGGTACGTTATGTTCAACACGTGGCGACTAGCAAAAGGAGCCAAAACTTTCTCAGAAAACGTTTTGCTGGCATATTTTATAGAATTATCCGAGAACAAGAAAGCAAGCACTCGAAAAACAGTACACAAGTGACTAACACCAATATTACAGTACCTACCCAACAAAAATATTACACTCAATTTAAATAACTGTAGCAACGTTACTTTAAATTTTTATTAATTATACCTAAGTATTATCTTGTTATAATTTAAAGATTATTCTGTAATACTTACCTGTCATAATGTAGTAGTTAATACCTAAACTGGAATAAAAGTAGCTATCTTGTGATTGTCAACGGTTTTATTTGCATTTAGTCATTTCCTCGCTGAGGTGGAATGAAAAGTTACGTGTTGCACTCGAGTGCAAAGAATTTTTCACCTCGTGCCCTTTTGATTCCCTCGCTAACGCTCAGGATTCTAATTTTGAATCACTCGCTGCGCTCGTGATACAATTTTAGAATCCTTCGCTTGCTCGGTCATCAAAATTGAACACGCGGTTAAAAAGCAACTTTGCACTCTTGTATAACAAATAACTATTAACACCCCAATGTATTATACATTATAAACATTTCTCTTCAATCACTCTATCTATTTAAAAAATTGCATCACAATCCGTTGAGTAGTTTTAAAGATCTAAGCATACATACATACAGACATAGGGACAGACGCGGGATGCGAATTTACTTTACACTATGTAGTGAAGTGATCACCATCTTGTTAAAATCACTAAATCCACTTTATTGATACTGAATAACTCTCCGTTCGTTCCTCATCTCATCGTAGCTAAACGCGTGACGGCATAATTCAAAGCGAATGTTCCGTCACTAACTGCGCGCGCACATTCTCAGTCACAAATTACGTAAGTATAGATAGATTCATAAATTTTGTTGCGATTGGTTAGCAGAATTAGGCTCCTGGTTAGAAACTAGTTACAGGGACAAGATTGGATGTATAACAAAAGTTAGTTGACTTGATGACTACTTTGGTGTAAAGTTTAAGAAGTTGATTATTAACCAAGAGGTCGCGGGTTCGATCCCTGCACTGTACTAACATTTGTGCGCATGAACATATTTGTTTGTACTAGTCTGGGTGTTCAATGTATTTATTTAAGTTTATTTGTAATACCACTGTTGATTCTGATTTCTGTAACACAAGTGTTTTAGCTACTTACCTCGGAGTCAGATCAATGTATGTGATGTTGTTGCTGTACATTGAAAAAAAAATATTGACTAATGCAGTAGGCCATTTGTAGTATTTTATTTATTTGTGGAGTGAGAATAACGTTTCAGGAAGCGGTTGAAGTGTTAAGTTTTTGTTAAGGTCAAAATTAAGTTTTTAGCAGACTAAAGCAAAGCAAAACGAACGTGATTGAAGAATATTTAATGACCTAATGTTAATAATTTGTTTCATCTTAGGTCGAAACTTGTTTAATGTAGGTCTTTTCATCCAAAGGGATCCAAGGAATAGGCTATTTTTTTCACCCTACGAGATACCCATAAGAATTTTATGTTTTGGCTTTATTGTTCTGTTGCGTACTGTTTAAAAATTTAATTCACTACTATCTGAAAAAGTTCTAAAATGTAAATATTGTGAAAGTATGAGCCATGCCATTTTTGAAAACAGCCTCTATCGACTATGTTTGACAGATAGTTACTGAAGTTATGTCACCATAGCTAAATATAAAGTTTTTTTGTACTTATTTCAGAATTTTTAAATCATGACATAACGACATAAGTTAAAAAATGAAATTTTATTTAAGAACTAGAAATCAACATAATGCCAGACCATGTCTAAAGCTATGGCTATCGCAATAGCTGCGTAGCCGTATCGAATGTCTAAAGTCAACTTTTGTTTCTTAAGTCTAATTTAAAATTCTTCTTATTAATTAGCGCAGACAGCAACAGACAATCAAGCATGCTAGATAGTTTCATACAAAGTACAAAGCTTCCTCGAGCTATTTTGGATGCAAATGACACAGTGCAGATTGTCTGAGTAGAAAATGAAGAATCAATTTGATTTATTCATAGAATTTAAGGGTTCGTTTCACTAATTTCACTTAATCATTCTATGAATTGTGATTATTAATAAGGAGTTTAATCACTTAATCAAGTGGATCAAGGATCAACTCCTTTCATAAGGGCGCTGCTCCATCCTAATTAACGGAAATTGATAGGAAATAATAATAATAAAAAAGTTGTTACATTTGGTATCTTAAAGTACCACCGGCCTAAGAGGAATTAGGTACGTTATTGCCATATTAATATGCCTAATAAATTACCTACTTTGGTTAAAAAACAATGTTAGGTATTTAATAACTAGATTGTTGAATCAACAGAAGTGTGTGAGTGTGTGTGTGTGTCCTTGTGTATGTGCAAGCGTGGGGGTAGTTTGTTTCAAGTAATTATGTGTCTGTATGTGCGTTATGAGCTGTTGTGATAAGGAAATAATGTGTAATAGGAGTTACAAATCATATGTACTTTTAATTGTGTGATATTCATGAGGTAGACATTTACAAGAGATCTTCAGTTTCCAAGTATGTCAGTCCCTGCAACCACTGTCCCAATACCAATTTAAACTTTTTGAGTTGTAGTTCAAAATTTTGAAATCCTTATTAATTATTATATTACTTGAGAACTTTAAATGTAGTATTGCCTGCCAGCTAGGGCAGTTCAGTATGGAACATGTTCACAAACTCTGTATCTGATTCTGAAATACACCTCAATTCAAACCTCGCCATAGCTGTTACTGGTCGACTTCCACGATACCACCAGCAACAGATCACTCTCTTACCTATTCTTCTTCTTCTTGGCGTGTCGATGGAACACGAGGAATTACACCGTGGCAGCCCAGAATTCAGCCACTTGTATTGCGGATCGGCTGCAGTTCATTAAATCCGCTGGCGTGCAGGTGTTGGGGCACGCAGGGCACGATGTTAAGTATGCCATAGTTTGCACTGCACCTCAAATACAGTCCACATCGGAGCTTGCCGAAAATCCCCACCTGGCCATCTTCTCCTTACTTCGACCAACCTGAGTCCGAAGCCTGTTTAAGGACTTCCAGATCAGCAATGGTAGATCATGTCCAGGCGGGAGATTCTTGGCAAGTGGGACAAAGGGAGTAGGCAGAGAATTTTCGCGCCAAAGATCACGTCTGGCCTGTGCTGGTTCGTTAGAAAGTGGGGCGACACAGTTAATAAAACTGCGACGACTTTTTAGCCCTTACCTATTTAACACTTACTGATATACTCTAGACTGGGTCAATTAAAAGAAAATGCTTGTAGTCAAATCCGCGCGATCGGATCTCATCACTCGTGTCTCTGCCGCGTCATTCGACATCTATCGCTGCCGATACGAACAACAAAGGGTAATATAATTAGAATCTTGGCAGTGCGCACGGCTCGGAATCAATTTATTACCGATGTACAGACCACACCACATGAGGCCACACATTCCTGTTGCAAAATCGCCCTTATTTACTTGTGGGTAAGATGCCCACATTGTTTACTATGACGTGCGGGCAGAATATCTGGCGTGCGTTAGAAAGACGTTATTGTTAACCGAATGCAAGGACCGCAATGCGTGTGCACTATGAATTTAATTTGTTATTGCTTCGAGGGCCGTTTCAGCGAAGTTGTAAAGTTTATGGTCTGTTTCAAATGACATATTAATAGAGTATGCCTATCGGCTATGGCGCAATGATTGAGGGTCGGCGTTATGTTACTAATTGCTAAAGCTCTAGAAAATTTAGATAAGTTGTTATATTTTGTATAACATGAAAACAAATAGCTGATTACGTTGTGTAAAAACTGTAATGTACACCCTTACAACATAACTGGTCTGGTGCTATCGATAGGTAATATAAAATAGTGGTCTGTAATCAAAAGGTGATGTTATTCGCCCTCGAATATACAGATGATATCTTGGATCAAACTTAAACGCGACATATTGTAGGAGGTCCGAGTGCTTGTAGACGAATGTTCGGCTCGGGTGCGAGCTGGTCGGGCGCGATCGTGTAGGCTCGGGTGACCTCGGTGTTCGCCGCCACCGAAAATGCCATCGATGTTGCGCGAAGTCCCAACATAACTTTGCTCTTTTTTCATTTCACATGTGCGGTTCACTCAACAACGTTACAACTGTTATTAATTCGGTAAAGGATTGAATTAAACTACAAAGTTACAAAATCACACTCTTCCCACACTTGCGCGAGATAATTAGAATAGTACATAACAAAAATTAAAAGTTTTTACATTTACCATACGAAGCTTTTGTCTATTGATGTTTGTTTTATTTATTTGTACTTATTTCGTTTGCCGTGAAACTTTTCATATTTTTCTACACCGTGTTTGAACAAACTTCGGTCGTCCCGTCGACAAAGTAAATTAACTGGACACCCGGCAAAAAACCGAAATTCCACAATTGTCGACTACAACTTTCACTGGGGTGAAAAACTCTTTTTTTTTGTTTCGGTTTTATTTTTGGACGCTCCCTTTTCCAGTCTGTGAAGCGGTTAGGCGCGAATGTTGACTAAGGACTTTTTACAGTCAAATGTTCAGTTTCAGTTTTACGATAAAAGTTAGGCAGAGGGAGATTTTTCGTAAGTAAGTAAGCTAAAGTAACCTTTTAATGTTTTAATGACCACGAAAACTGAGTAATAGTAATTATTATTTGTTTCTTCGGTTTACGCGACATCAGACATTGACTTGTTTTTCAGTGACGGTAGTTTACAATTTTTTCAAAATTTTGTAATGACAACTAACACCTTAGTCTACGTCTTAGTCCGTAACCACAGACGCTGAAAAGGGTCAGAAACGTCAGGCTAAAATGAAATGTAAATAAATCGCGTAATAATAATTCGTTAAAAGTGTCTCATTTCCATATTATTATTTGATTTTTTTTTCAAAAGTATAAATGAATGTTTTCTACCAGTAGCATTTAGTCGAAAGTCAAAATACGCTAGCATGGTTTAAGACTAGCAAAGTTGCTCGTGATTGTTTATTTTACCTTACAACTTACGAAATGTCCTTGTGCACACGAAAGGAAAAGTATTTCTGTTTAAAATAATTATTTTAGACATGTCTATTAAAAGCCATACATAAGGTAAACCCAAAATGAACAACTATGTGCTTGCTAAGAACAACTCAACAGCAAACACAAGACGAAAATAAAACAAATCGCCATAATACAGCAGAGGCCCTACTCACTAACGTTTCGTTATTATTTTCTAGCCAGCGCGGTCACTCGCACTGTCAAGCTTATAAGTGTGACAAGGATGGCTACATCTGAAACTACGGACAACGGCTTAGTGAGTAGGGGGTCGAAACAGAAGGCCCGCCGCTCACGGCCACGAATTAGGCCGCTCATAACCCGCTTTGTGCCGAAAGGTTTGGATTTATAGCACTTGTTGTTGGCTGAGAGAAAGATTTAGGCAACCATCACAGTGAAAGCTAAACTATACAAGGTTTTTTTTTTTCAAATCTTTAATGAACAAGATATGTACAAAGGTTGGACTAAATGCTAAAAGCATTTCTTGCCAACCTCAAGGTCATGCAGATAGAAGGCAATGGGTGCAGTGAAAATTAAATGAGAAAGTTAAATTGTGGTTAATAGGTATAAGAAGTGAAACAAGACTGTTTCAGCTGCTTCGGTAACAAATTTCCGTGAAAATAGTTTATCAGTTGTTAAAGATAACTGACTGATCTTGGAATCGAACCTGAATTCATCGGATCAATTACAAAATTATCTTCGTGAGTTTGCAACGGAATGCTTGTCGCAATAAGTTACCAAATCGAAATTTCGTGTTTAAAAATAAGTACCAATTTCTTTAAAATAATTAAAATATAAATCTAGTGTCACATAAGTAAGAGGTTTCACTGCAGTTTTGAACAAAAATGAGTTCAGAGCTAGAAAACATAAATGAAGCCTGTCCTGGTGTCGAAGCGTTAAGTTTAGCAAAATAATAGATTTGTGATATTACGAGGGAGAAATAATAAGAAATATCGCCTCTCTGGACTCGCTAAATATTAATGGGTGCCTAATGATTTAACGGTAGGACTTTCCTAGATTTATTGCTAGGGTAATACAAGTTATTTTCGGCAACACTTTATGTGAAAGTGTTATTGTTTGGTATTATATAAGGTGTCCCAAAATGTACCCAAATCACTCCCATGTGTTAGGTACGTAAACCTTATTGATTCTATTTAATATATTTGTAAAAAAAAGGATTTTAATTGAAATACCGATATATTTAAAATAAAGTATATGAATTAAAATGTGATTTCAGAAACTTGTGGTAAGGAAAAATATATTTAGAACGGCAAATAGAAGTTATTTATTGTTTCTTCATTGTTTAGCTAGGAAGTTAAATTTCTTGTTAACAATATAGAAACATAAACCAACAGAGGTCGTCCATATTTATAAATTGTATCGTTTCATTCATAAACATAGTTAAAACAACAGCTGTAACTTCCAGGAAAACAATACCTTAGCCATTGTCATCAAACAAGCAGTTTATCTTCATAATCACCTGAAGACTTGAACTAATCCCGTTGAGAATCAGAAGGCTTAAATCATGAACAAAGCGACAGTTTACACAACAATAGACGCGAAGTATGTAAAACAGGTTTACAGGGCTGAAATTTTACAATGACGATACTAAAACCAGGGTCGCGAAAACTGAAACGGGACACAGATTGATCGGATGTCAGTTGTGCCATGAAATATTTAAATGATGCGTGAAAATGTGCTTACGAATTTTTTTCATATGATATTGACTGTTTTTTTCTGCCTTGCGTTTGTACCTAGACTTTCAATGTGTGTGGCAAGATAATGTGACTCCAAGTAGGGTAAAGCCGAGATACATGCCCCACTTTTCGAAATCGCTCTTTAACATCAATTATAAAAATCAAAACAATTTTTTTAATGAAACAAATTCATTCCTAGGAAATTTTTCTACAAATTTATGTAAAGTTAAAAACGTTGTCTTCAATATATTCAAAGTATTAGGGAGTTTTGCGGACCTCTAAATTTTGTGACATCTATCCCATAGATGCCCGACCCATATAAATTGCTTTTGTATTATTTATTTAGTTTTTTTTAGTTTTCGATAGATGACTCACCGGATGGGCATCTATCCTCCAAAATCTTTGAGTTAATTTTGGCATTGCATGCTGTCGCTACGAGACATACAACTGAGTCAATTAAGATAGAGTTGAAGATTCTTTTGATAGATATGAAAAAAGTAATCGAATTTATCTGTGAGACTAATGTTATTAAAATCGGATCATCTATACCACTAGGGCATCTATCTCGGGTTTACTCTACTTAACATATATAAAATTCGACCTTTATAATATAACATAAAAATATAACCCCTGTACTATAAAGGAAATAGGCAGTATTTAGCCTTTCTTTAAATAATATAGTCCTTCTAGCCGATTTCGACCACGGCGGCCAATCTCAACAGAGATCAGCCAACTGCGCAGGAGATATTATAGTGCACAAGTTTTACCGCAATACACAGGTGCACTCACTGTTCCATCACTCTCATAGTTCGGTGAGACGGCAATCCGACATGACCGTAGAGAGATCAGGCGCAGCACCAACGGCTTACTTGTATTGAACAAGAGATAATCACTGTCTAGTTCTTATATAGTAGATCTTTATTAAACATTAGGGGTATTTACCTGCCAAGGTAACCACTTACATTACATAGTTCCAGATCATTTTTACCTGTGTTGGGAGAAAACGTGAAATAAGTTTTTATAAAATAACGATTGTCTAGGCATCGCTGGATCTTTTAGGGAGATTTATATATTAAATGACACATAAAATAAAATAGAAGAGAGTTTTGTTGCGACATAGGTAAATTTTCTGGCCTATGTCCCAAAGTACGAATCCTAGTCGAGACTTCAAGCTCACCGCGTGTTTTTCGCGGCGAATTCTTGTACATTCGCGGTGAAAAACACTAAGAACGTTATGCTGCCATAATAATAATAATTCCTTTCTTATTTAATTTTCACTGCACCCATTGCCTTCTTTCTGCATGACCTTGAGGTTGACTGGCAGAAAATGCTTTTAGCATTAAGTCCACCCTTTGTACATTTCTTGTGCAATAAAGTTTTAAATAAATAATAATAAATATTTTTCAACAATCACACCAATTATCTAGTCTCAAATTAAGTTACGAGGCTTGTGTTATGGGTACTAGACAACGGATAAACATACTTAAATACTTTTTTTTTGTAAATAAATACATATTATACATAGAAAACACCCAACAGCGCATAGCTGGGTATGCGCTTGATCTTTTTCCTCTCTCATACATTCATTTCTTTTCTATTCTCCGGTCATATCGGACCACTGTATTGCACAGTGTTTCTGCGTTACGGTGTCTTGTGTGTCTTTTTAATACTGTGCAGTAAGCTGTGTCCATCGAAAATTAAGTAAAAGAGCTCAGCTTTAGTCTGTGACAAAAGCATACGTAGGTACCTTGTACATAACAGATACGAGCAAGGCCTCCGCTATTTACGCAGGTCTTGGCGGTGCCATTTTGTGGAGATATTTCAGCCATTTTGCTTTCAATTATCACATTGTGCTGCCGCATGAATACTTATTCAGGATTTAAAACAATTGAATGAAGCGGTTTTGCTCAAGGGTACAATTCTTTTATACGTATTGTTGTTAATTTAATTAATGAAACTTTTTCAAAGGAAAATATTGCCGTAATGATTTTATAAATGATGTAAGAGTTCGTAGAAAAGTTTACATTATCTAAATCAACACAAGCTTAGCTCAAATTGTTAGTTAGTTAGTTTTTATTTTTGAGAAAAACTTTTTAACTTTTAATAGTTAAATATTTATGACGATTGATATTGTTTCAGCAAGATGGTGTCACAAAGTCTAAGCAAATTAGCATTTCAACCAATTCTTTTAATTCTTGTTGATGGTTGTCATTGTTTAATAGGAAATATGTATTGTTATTTATTAATTTTACTTTTTTTTCAATAGCGACTCGCTTGCGACTTCGTCCGCGCAAACGTTGGATTTTCCTCTTTCCTGTTTTATCCCAAGGGAGCATAATATCGTAATTAAAAGTAGCCTATCACCCAAGTCAGCTCATACTCTGTCCGTATATCAAATCTCAGCAAAATCCGTTCAGTAGTTTCAGCGTGATTAACGGACAAATATCTAAACAAAGATTTATATTTGTGTGATTGACTATTCACATGCGATGGCTGATTTATTAGCGTATTTCTTGTATAACTTTGGTGTTTCTATACCGATTTCTATAATTCTTAAGGTATATAGTATAACATATGCTGACGCGGATTATTTTTTTATATCATTTTAAGGAGAACATTTCCGTCATACATGATTTCTGTGAACATTTAATCAGTAAGGTTGCACACGCAACGGAAGCTTAAAAATGGAGTAACTTCTCCCGTTTTCCCAACATTTCCCTTTGAACTGCTAAGCCACTATTGATTGTAGCGTGATGAAAAATCTAATATATAAAATTCTCGTGTCACAGTTTTCGTTGCCATACTCCTCCGAAACGGCTTGACCGATTCTCATGAAATTTTGTGAGCATATTGAGTAGGTCTGAGAATAGGCCAACATCTATTTTTCATACCTCTAAGTGATAAAAAAAAATTTAAATGGCAAAACAACGGTTGCCGGGTCAGCTAGTAAACTACAACCAGCTCAGGAGTATGAAGAATAATTGTACCAAGTTTTTGTTTCTATAATGTTTATACAGACAAAATTTTTACTGATTGCATTTTTGGCATCCGTATCGATCCCTTATTACCCCCTGATAGTTATTTTGTTAATCATGTACAGAATTAACCTCTTTACAGATTTATAATGTGTAATTTAAGTAGAAAAAAAAACTAATAACACTAAAAATCTTTAACAAAATTTTTACTGCCTAGCTTAAAAACGTAGAACAGGTCAGGACATATTATATTAATTATCTATAACTTCACAAATAACTTTTCACATACTCGTAACCCTAAGTACGGGGCAACCGGGCAATACGGAAAATCACGGCCTTAATTCTACAATTTGAACGATTAATTATTAACTTTACTATTCAATCAGCACATTGTACCTTAATGCACAAGTATTGAACACTCAAAACTAAGCTTGGTGCCTTTTCAGCTAGGATGTATGAACGCCAAATAATAACGTTTAACCGAATACCAGCAACCTCATTTTGACTAAACTGAGAAATACCCAACATCGTGTTTCAAATAATTATGTACACACGAGAGCACGTCAAGGTGAACACCGCGATATCGTGTGCCCTAGTAATAAGAGTAATTTTGCATTCAAAAACGAATAGCCTGTTGTGCTGTGGCCTGTACCCGACCGCCTCACATAAGCTCGATGCTCGCGAACACAAAAGATATCCATCACATTCACACTAAATTTGCCACAGGATATTCAACTTTAACACTATGACATACGAAACTAGTTTAGACTCCAAATTAATGGCTTCTAATGAAACAGCGCTCTAGAGTCGAGGCTTAATATAGTTTTTAAGCGTAAGGACGCAAAGTCGACTTTAGTCAATTTACAATATTATTCGCAGAACCATTCATGACATTACAGGGGTACAAATTGAAAACCGCTGTTGGTGTTACCGAATATATGAGACAGAAATGGACGGGGTGAGACAACAGTCAGCTCATTAAGAATTTATAAAGTTAACTTAACTAGTAGGCTCACCTTAAGTAACAGGAAAGAATAGTAGTAATCAACATTAAAAGGTTTGACGGGATCTTTAAAACTTACGACCTATTGACTTTAAAATGTTGTCATTATTCCAAATGCTATAAGGCGACCTCTACCGTTAGCTATCACAAGCGCATGCCTAACGGTGGCAAGCACGACAGCGAGCGCTGACACGGCTCCATAGACTAGATGGCGCTGTTAGCCTAGTACCGGCCTAGTACCGCACACGAACCGCGGTATATAAGATTTCGATCCAGAATAATATAGATAGACAAATCAAGATGATGTCTACTGGAGCTTGTTCCCCGACCATAACACCCGGTCGGTAGGAAGCGCTTCCCTTTAGCTTCCTAACTCTAACTAAGTTGCGCCGAAAGACTAAGGCCGCCAATTGTACTCTTTTGGTGCAATAAAGTTTAAATAAATAAACATATATATCTGACGACCACTTTGGTGTAATGGTCAAGAAGTTGACTATTAGCCAAGAGGTCGCGGGTTCGATCCCCGCACTGTACAAACATTTGTGTGCATGAACATGTCCGTTTGTAATGGTCTGGGTGTTATATGTATTTATTTAAGTTTATTTGTAATATCACTGTAGACTCTGATATCTGTAAGACAAGTACTTTAGCTACTTATCTCGGAGTCAGGTCAATGTATGTGATATTGTTTGTATATATATATACCACGGATTAGGAATGCCAGTCATCTCTTAACGAGGAAATGCAAATGGCTACCCGTAGGTAACTCGATATCCGGTGATCCTAAGTCTGGTCCAAGGATGAGACTTCTTCGTCTCTTTCCATTATGAGAGAGGTATCAGCATATTCAGTATTTACGCGTTGTGTGCTAATGTGCTGTGCGTGTGAGCTGTCTGTCAATATTAGTTAGGTCTGTCTTCGAGTTGTCATACACATATAATTTGGGTGGCTACACGAGGGTTGAATTTAAATTCGAACCATATACAAAGCGCTAAGTATGTTAGCCTTTTGAGGGTTAGAGTAGTTATTGAAAAAAATGTACAAAAACTGACTTAACGACATTTACTTCTTAAGTCAGAATAAAGAAAATGAACTAAAAAAAAAACTAGTTAGCTGGTCATAATAAGAATGGCCGATTTCGACCACCGCGGCCAATCTCAACATGGATCAGCCAACTACGTAGGAGATATTATAGTGCACAAGTGTGAGCGCAATACACAGGTTCACTCACTGTTACATCACTGTCAAAGTTCGGTGAGACGGCCATCCGACATGACCGGAGAGAGATCAGGCGCAGGACCAACGGCTTAACGTGCGCACCGAGGCACATGGGTGTAACACCGCCAACTTCCTGACTCCGAGCTTTTTTTTTTGAGAAATTCAGGACAGTAAATTTCAGAAACAATTTAGGTTCAACCTGGGATTCGAACCCAGGACCTCTCGGATGTAAGGCAGAAACTTTGTCAGTACACCAACGAGGGAGTCATAATATGGTGTTAGCAATCGCGGTGTCAGCCGAAGTACTGGGATGCGGGCAGACCCGTCCCTGAAGCCGTACTCCTTAAGGTCTAGCCAGTGCGCTCGCTCCAAAGCTTGTAAGAGTGACAGGGATGGCTACATCCGAGACTACGGACAACGGCTTAGAGAGTAGACAGGGTTGTGCTGAACATAGCTTGCCTGGAGTCCTTACGCGAAAGACGCTTTTGTGCTATTTGTTTATAATGTACGCTTTGGGAGATCGGTGACTTCTACTACTACAGGTATTTTTATACGTAAATGAAATGTTACCAAGTACTGTTTTAACCCTGGTTGTAACTGTTTTTTTTAATATTTTGAATGTTTGGTGGGTGCATTAGCAAAAAAAATTTAAGGAATCCTAGTTTAATATACCAGGGAACCTATCGCTAACAATAGTCTATACAAAAACTGATTAGTGAGTTTTTATCAAAGCCATTTTCAAACTGGTTCTAGGTACCGCATTCAAGGATTTTGTAAGCGGTAGCCAACAACTGGAAATGCTCTGTATTCATAACTTTGGTGTATGTTTTTATCACATTACACCTTTAATCATAAACCGTAATTAAAACACTTGTAAGTAAAAATTAAGATATTTAAAATAACACATTTAAAGTCTTAACTTTTTAAGGTGCAACTTGATGGTATATAAAGTATTGCTCAGAGCGACATTGCCTGTCCTTATTAGCACCTTGTTGTCTGCCCACCGCCTTGAGGATATCAAACGTTACAGAAAGTTTCTCAGTAGCATTATATCTTTACACACGTTATAATATGCCGCGCTCGGCATAACGTAACTATATTAATTTGGATAGCAAACCTTCGTAAGCAACCAAATCCTGGAGACGGATATGAGAAATCACATTAAAATACGCAGTTAACCCTTAAGGAACGCAAGTTTTCAAGTCACAAGTTTTTCATTACTAAGAAGAGCGGTTCTTCCTAGCACAGACGATGTTTTGCCTAAAAGGAAGAACCCACTGTAATTTGTTACAGTAAACTAAGTTTCAGAAATAAAAATATTTTGATTTCTTGAAGCGTTTGAGGTAGAAGCGAGAGCGACAAATGTGCAGGTTTCAGCAGAGAATGGCTGAGAAGTTAAAGAAGAGATTAAAAACTGTTAAAAAATACGTAACGCAAGCCGCTAGATTGTAAGCTAGGATAGTTCACTATTGCACCAATAGGTATTTTACACCGGCTTCCTTATAAGACCAAGGTTCAATGTCGTATATAACTATTCTTTATTGCTGTTACAAACTTTGTCGTGACGAAATAAACCCATTATGTGCTTTTACTTATAAGCTAGTACACCCTCTCAGAATTCGACCTTAATTAGAAAGTATTACAGAAATTGATCAAAATATCAATGGCAGCTTAACGTTCATTTTTGAAGTGAAAACTTCTTTAGCGGCGTTGAGCACTTTTGTGGCATGGGTAGAAACTGTGAAACTCGCGTCAGGTCACGTGATGCTGATCGAAAAACCGTAAGATGGTTGTTAAGTTTTCACTTCTGCCGGCACTCCCAGAGTGCAACCCGTGTTAGTTTTATTTTATTTTTGCCGTTCCATCCATTGTTTTCTTTTTTTTGAGTGGGTCCGACAGTGGACCCATGCCTTAGAAGGCTAACACGTAAGTTGAGCAACCGGAATATCTGTCTGCGTGTATCTTAAGGAGCGTTATAACAGAAAGTCAAAATAGAAATACAGCGTGTACTAAAACCGTAAAAAAATCTAACCAAATTGAAGTGAGATTAAAAAAACGCATTTTCGATCGATTCGATGTGGACCCGCCACACTGTAACGTTTTACAAAATACGGAATATAGCTACGAATCCGACAATTTTTTTTTTAACTTAATAGAACTTGAACTTCAATAATTTATATATCACTGTAAGCTTTAAACTTGCATCTGTTTACAAAACCTGATGGCGTAAGTTAAATTCCCAAAGAAATTATAAGCAATTTACGATCCAGTGCCTCGAATAACTTAAACATCTTGAGTGTTATGCTAATAAGTAAAAAATAATTTCGTTTAATTTCAAGTTTAATTAAGGCACGTGTACGGCATGTATTTATAAATTTCCTATTTTTAGATGAGAATGCCTGTGGGTAGTTGGAAATTAAGTTTGAATTAACTTTCCTGACTATTAAAGCATCATAGCATATATGAAACACGACATCATTGTTGAGTTGACAAGTGATAAACATAATTGTTGTTTGTCTTGTTTTTATAACAACAAAACAGGAATATAAGTTTTTATTAAAGAGATTAGATAAATATAAATATACAACAACATCACATATATTGATCTGACTCCGTGGTAAGTAGCTTAAGCACTTGTGTTACAGATATCAGAATGAACAGTGGTATTACAAATGAACTTAAATGAATACATATAACGCCCAGACCAGTAGAAACAGACATGTTCATGCACACAAATGTTTGTACAGTGTGGGGATCGAACCCGCGACCTCTTGGTTGATAGTCAACTTCTTGACCATTACACCAAAGTGGTCGTCAAAATATACGGATTTAGTCTTTGTACCCAATATTTAACGCAAAACTTTGTAGCCAATTGTTAAGGCGTAACGATTTTAACAACTACAGTTAAATCATCAGCTCTAGTTGCACACGGCAATAAATATTGGCAACCCTAAACCGAACGAATGCTGTCAGAACCGGCTCGATCAAGTTTCCACTAACGATTTATCCGTTATCACCGAGCTGAAGCGCAGTCATCTGGAATTGTGTGTGACGGGAATTGAACCAAAACTGCAATGTGTTAATATATGTGTGCTGTTGTATATTACATTTTATATGTTTTGTACGTTAATCGGTGTTACTAGATCACTTTAATGTAATACCGTTTAAAAAAACATGTAATGGGGAGATATGTATGCAGGATTCTCTAAGACAAAATGTTATGGGATTCCAGGTATTTACAAAATATAGGTAAGTTTATACTGTTTCTGATGTAAAAGCAAAGTGTGACGATTTTGAACTTTGGTAATAGGTAACCGCAAGCACAAATCTCTCACAGAATCTTAACAGGGAATATAGCTTTTATTATCTAAAAGATATTTTTATAGTGGTACTATTTGTATTTAGTTACTTTTATTTTTTAGCATAAACAATGCAAACTTCTTTACAATGTGAAATTAAACACACTTAATGAAAAATGGACTGCCACAGGCGGGACTCGAACCTGCGGCCGTCGCAAGCCGGGCGATTGCTCTCCCAATTCACCTACCGTGACAACTACCTACTCATGGGTCAGAATTTTTTTTAAGTCACGGAAGTTTAATTGGGAGAGCAACTGCAATTGGCTAGACGACACCACCAATCGTTGACATACTTTTTATTATCTGTCAAAACGGTCTGTCTCCATAGATTTCGTATGGTAATAAATGATTGTGACGTCACGGTCATGTGTCAGAAATCGGAGTCAATTGACCGAATATTTATTGCGTTTTGTGTGTTTAAAAATTGGTTTCTACAGCTTTTTTGAAATATATTGGTTGTATTAACTTCATAGGGGCTATGTTTTTTAAACACCATGTTCTTGACAATATTTAAGATAGGTGTCATCATCCCAATTCTTACGAGTGGTACGGGTTCGAGTACCGCCTATGTCAGTCCATTTTCTTTAAGTGTGTTTTCTGAAAGCTTCTGTAAGTTCACATTGTTATTTGTATTTTCGGTTTTGATATAATTTAAATAATCTGATTTTGTTATTTTCTATCAACCCATCAAAAGAAACCTGCTTATGAAACAAAAGTATTCCTTTTTTGAAAAGACCAAATTTATACACTCAGATTTACTATTTTCATTTCACAGTGACAGTAAACAATGACACCAATAGAACATGGATGCATTGACTAATTTGGCATTCGAAACACTGACAAGAGACGTGACATGATTACTACATGTGGGTGCGATTAACAATATTTTTTCAGCAAAGTTCAGAAGCAATTTAGTTCGTCGTAAACCTTTAGAACTGAATCAACAGTATCAAGTGAGATTGTTAATAAAGCAATTTTCTTATCTTAAGGGCATGCTGAAAACTCAAGCAGTTAAGATTTGTTTAATATGAAAAGATTACATATGCCTGATCTTGTACTGACCATTAATATTTTAGCATCTAATACTTATTTACTGAAAGGATTTATCAGCCAACGAAATCACAATATAATCTAACTTTTTTTAATTTAACAAAACCCCTTGTTTGAACCGTGAAACCACTTTATAACTTCAATCTCTCAAGCCATGTAAAACAAGACAATAATCGTTGCCTTTTATTTACGCGTACGCGATTTATTCTCATTTTATTTTAACCTGACGACGTTTCGTACCAATTTTAGCATTCGTGGTCATAGATAGACTAACGTGCTATTTTTCAATAGGTTGTTGCTAAAAAATGTAAAATATAATCAAAATATAAAGTCTACTACTAATCTTTGCATGCCCGTACGCAGGCTGAATACACAAGACTTTTATTTCTAAGACCTTTGTATTATTACAAATAAACTATTTCTATTTCTAAAAACGGTGGGGAGAATCGAAATTTATTTTTATTTTATTTATTCATGGCTCACAAAACAAGTAACAATCAGTGAATAACGAAAAGTATACAGAAAAGTACAAATATACAGTATACAGAGCTAGACTGAAACTCTAAACATTGTGTTTAAATTTTGTTCGAATAAACCGTATCCAAAATTATTAGCGTATAAAAATAATTTTATTTATTCGAATAATGAATATTTTTTTCATTCGTTATTCGATTTAAGAATAAAAATATAACAAGAAATAATCGTTATCAAATCAAATAATTATAAAATAATTAACCGCTGTGATAAGTTTTTGTTGTTAGTTTTCATCACTACCCTTGTAAAGTTGAAAGAATGAAAAAGATCCAAGATGGCGTCCAAATAATTTAAGTTATATGGTATCAAAGGTAGATAAAAAATATTTTTTGGACCCAATATGTTTGGTTGCGCTAAGTCACGAAAAAATAATAACCAGAAGATTATCTGTCAAACATTATAAATACGTTTTTGAATACCAATGTTATTTCATTTCATTTTTATTTTATATTAATAAAATCCTAGAATCTGGTTTAAGCACGAATGAATGGGTAAAAAAATAAGTCAAGTTTTATCAAATAAGCGTCTTTCAGCGTTCTTTACTCACCACATGTAATGTGTCTTCCAAATGTAATTTAATAATTATTATTAAGACATTGTATTAAGGCAGATGTAAGAACATAAACCAGTTTTTTAAGCTACTGTGCATCAAACTGATCTCCGGAACACCCGTCACGGAGTCGCCCCTGCCGGCGGCTGAATGGCAAATTAATCACGATACACATCTACAGATGCGTCCGTCTGTCCGTAGTTGATCTCCTGTGCATGCATTAGCTTGACTTGTGAAAAGAACAGTTGGCTATCGAAACGTGTATTATACACACATCAATAAAGTCCAAAAATGTAAGTGAGTCTAACACTGAAATTTTTGGTGACCTTCTCCACAAATTGTAATATTTTATACTGACAATGTTAAACCCTTTTAAGCGTTATTTAAAGATGTAAAAATTAAATTCGTATCTCATGAACAAACACAACAAAATTTTCTAAGGAAGAAATAAAATTTGTATGAAAAATGAAAATTTTACTACAGGAAATGTTATTTAGAATGCCTATACAAAAAGGCTTCAGTGTTTGAATGTTTTTTTTTAATATAAAAGTTAAAAATTTCCACAAGTATTTTTTATTTATTTTTTATACAACTGCTGCCTTCCCCAGAAAATTTTGTTATTTTATTTCTGATTTACCAATTTTATTTCACTTTAATATGCCCTTTAACCAACGCTTAAAAGTGTTAACATTGTCAATATAAAATATTACAATTATTAGAGAAGGCGACAAAGATGTGAGTCTTAGACTTTGTTGATGACTTTCACAGAATATCAGAATAGCATTTATTTAGCACACAACAAACTACAAAACTTCAAAAAAAGGAACTGTCTCTTTTATCGCAATGACATGCAATATTACTTGTGTACCAATTTTATTATTATGTATATGTATATGTGTATGTCTATGATGTGATATGTAATATTTATGTAAGGAATTAGTAGGTATGTACGTTCATTACTTGTTCTTTTTTATTTAGTAGTAGTAGTTTAAATAGGTAACCATTTTACTTGCATTTTCTTTTTTCTCTGTATGTGCACCACCGCCTGTATGTTCTCTGCTTGGACCTGTGGTTGACTGGTAGAGAATGCCTCCGGCATTAAGTCCAACATTGTACACAACATTAAATCGTTTGATAAACAAACGAAAATCAGTTTACGAAGTTTTCTTACGCGAAATAATTAGTGCTTTGAGTTCAGCTCAAGCAAAAGACTGTTTTGTTTTGAACAACTTTATCAAACTAAAAGCAGTCGAAAGCTCGAACAAGGTCCTTACAAAACTTTGCAGCATCTGCTATCAACATCTTGAACAGCATTTAAATATTTTCATGCTGTCACAGAAATTTTAAATGCATTTAGCACTGATAAGTGCATAGTTTTAGTTGTTTCATTTTAATAACATAAATACACAATATGCAGATACAAAACTGGACTAAAACAGTACCTTGCGCAAGCCCCTGCACTTTCTTAATAATAAACAACATCTGGTTAATCCAATCTAATAAGTGACTACACTACAACTGCATCAGGCGATGTGTCAAGCTCAATCTTAGCTAGAATGTGTTTTTTGCTTAACAATTTTCAACAAACATCGAAGAAACACATTCAAAAGCCTTTTGCAGTTCCATCGAAACCGCGTTGCGCCTGCAACCGACGTTCTGTCTGCGCTTCTCATCCGTCGGTACTGTCTTAATTAAGTGAATGCGTCGTATAAGGGTGCCACTGCACGCGCGGCATCCAGGTTCATTTCAATCTCGTGTAGAATGGGATTGAGATAGTTAGGAGGTGAACTCACACTATAGTATTTGTGAATTATTATTTTTTTTGATCCACAGTCCGTCTGTGGTTTTAAGTATCGTTAGCTGATGCGAGTTTTATAAACTATCCGAGAAGCTAAAAACGAAGAAAATGGAAGATAATAAAAATCAGTCCATAATTTTTTAGTTTTTTAACACAGTAGAACAATAAGTAGTAGTATAATTTGTAAAAAAATCAATGATTTCACCACTACACAGTATAAATCAAAGTAGCTTCTCGCGTCTGTCTCTATGTCTGTATGTATGTATGCTTAGATCTTAGAACTACTCAACGGATTTTAAAACAGTTTTGTTTAATAGACAGAGTGATTCAAGAGAAAGGTTCATGTAAAATTTTTAATTTTCATACAACTTTGTTTTACAACAAACAGCGAAGGAACACAGTCAAAAGCCTTTTGCAGTTCCATCGAAACCTCGTTGCGCCTGCAACCGACGTTCTGTCTGCGCTTCTCATCCGTCGGTACTGTCTTAATTAAGTGAATGCGTCGTATAAGGGTGCGACTGCACGCGCGGCATCCGGGCTCATTTGAATCTCGTGTAGAATGGGATTGAGATAGTTATGAGGTGAATCTACTATAGTATTTGAGAATAGGTTTTTTAATATGAAGTCTGTCCGTGGTTTTAGGTATCTAAGGTATATCTAGGTAGCTGATGGAGTTTTATAAACTATCCGAGAAGCTTTAAACGAAATAAATGGAAAATTATAGAAGTCAGGCTATAATTTTTGAGACTTTCTTCGGAGTTTTCTAACACATTCGATTACACCACTACAAAGCAAAGTCGCTTCCCGCGTCTGTCCCTATGTCTGTATGCTTATATCTCTAGAACTACCCAACAGATTTTGAAGCAAATTTGTTGAATAGAAAGAGTAATTCAAGAGTAAGGTTTATACACACATCAAAAGTGTCTAGGGATCAAGCATTTTTATGCGGATTTCTTGAGATTGAGATGTGGCTTTTTAATAAATTTATGATTTTATAAATTTATATGGGATCCATATATTTTTGGTGCATTTCATAATTTGAAACAGGAACTGTCAATCAAATTCGAGTAAAAGATGAAAATCAGCTGTCAATATTTTCCCTATAAAACATACAACGCATTGAAGACATTATTAGTGCTACTGTTTCCCTACTACTGATTAAAACCAACGTTATTATGGAGCGGCGACGTCATTTAAGCAGGGAAGAAATGCTCAGAGCCGCGGGAATGATAGAAGCTGGTTCCCGGCAACGTACTGTGGCTTTAGCTCTGAATACAAGTCAGAGTGTTATCAGTCGACTTTGGACACGTTACCGAAGCACTGGTACCGTGGCTGAGCGCCATGGACGACGGTACCGCTGCACCACACGGAGAAAAGACCGATACATTCAAATCACAACTCGAAGAGCTCCAACAATAACCGCCATGATGTTAGCCGTGAGGCTTCATCACTTTTCAGGGAACTTAATTAGCGACCAAACAGTCAAAAACCGCTTGCATGAAGTGAACCTTCATTCCCGAAGACCGCTAAGGGTACCACCTATAGCAATGCACAATCGTAGGATTCGATATCAATGGGCTCTTGAACACAGAAATTGGGCAGAAGAACAATGGCGTTTCGTGTGCTTTTCTGATGAGTCTCGTTTTGGTATGAGACCGGATACAAGACGTATACGACACTGGAGAACCCCTGGACGCCAACAGCGATTAAAATCCTGCCAGGAAGTCCATCCTAATAGTGGTGGAACCATCATGGTATGGGCGGGTATTTGGATCGGCGGAAGAACTGAGTTGATTTGGATCAGAGGCAACCTCAACGCTCAAATTTATGCTGAGACGATTGTATCAGACGTCATCGTTCCTCTACAAGTGCAAATCGGTCCCTTATTTCAGTTAATGCATGATAATGCACGACCGCACACCGCAAGAGTTGTAAGACAGACTCTCGCCGCAGCTAACATCAATGTCATGCCCTGGCCTGCTCAGTCGCCAGACTTGAACCCGATTGAGCATGCATGGGATATGCTACAGAGAAGAGCTCTGCCGAATATGGAGGGTATCCAGTCGCAAGAAGACCTTTTTTTGTTGTTGCAACGAACATGGGCGGCCATTCCACAGCCTGATTTGGATGAACTCATTTTGAGTATGCCAAACCGATGTTCTTGTGTTGTTAGTGTTTGCGGTAGAAACACGGATTATTAATTGTTTAAGTTATCCAATAAAATTTTAAAGAAAACTGTTATTTCAGTCTTTTTTTCTAACTTTAATGTTAGTGGTTCAAATTTCGAAAATCCCTTTATTAGGAATATGGCAAATTTCTTTATTAATGCAAAGGTGACTTGGGTTTATCGTTACTGTAGACAAACGAAGACACTATATTTGATGAATCCTTAAAGAAAATTTTAATTAATATCAATCAGGAGAAAAGTTATTGCAAAAATATATGTTGATTCCTAGACACTTGATGTGTGTATGTATAAAAACATGGTTAATATTATATATTAGAGAACAGATTTCTACGCGGGCCGCTGGCAAGAAGCTAGTTTAAACTAAAGTCAAAACTTATGTTTTATTTAAATTCGTAACCGAGTATCCTGTTTCATCAGCTATTAGATAACCGTCATCATAACAATCAATAGATACATTTGGATTCAAATAAATGAAAACAAATTCTTGTTTTCAATTTCAATTGCAAATTAACATTTGTTAGAAAATGTGCACCACACTTAACATATCGAACGAGCGCCGACAGCCGTTATATCGTTTCCATATTTTATCTTCATTTATTTCATTCATCTATAGTTAGAGTGATAAATTACAAACATTCTTATGTTTTAATTAATCACTCACTCTATGTGTTTAATTAGTAAACATTTCGAGAGTTTGAAAATATGTAATACGCTACATCGTGTTACATTCAATAAACGGCTTGTTCATGAATGAATAAATTAATTGAATATTAATTAATTATAGGTATACAGTGTGTGTGTGTGTGTTAAATCAGAGGTGCTATTTTAATAAAAGTACGCCCAACATACACAAAATGTTTGCATAAGAGCTTCATAGCGTATTTTTTGCATCCTAAGGCTGTAACGCTTAGTTCTAAAGCACGCTATGCCACTCTTGTGCGGCGCTTATGCCCCTAGAGGGCCCAATTTTAATGCAACCTACAGTAATAGAACTAGCGCATAAGATTGATAGTGAATAATTGAAGTGTGTAATTGAAGTGCCATAAAGTGGAAATTCTAAATGGTGTAAGCTTCAAAATGGTGGAGGAAAATCATCCGCTTCAGATGCAACCCTGATGCTGACCACGATTCTCTGATACGAGGAACCGACCCCAGAAAGAGACGATACTATCTAAATCACAAATTTTATCCATATTACGTCTACACGAACTAATATCTACTAATTCTTAATGGGTCAATAGCATTTAACAATACTCGTGCTTCGTTACAATTAAAATTACACCCCAAAACTGTTCACAGAAATATTTCCAGTAATTAAATCCGACATAACACAATCCGTGGATAATAAATTCCAATTACAAAACACGGCTACCAACCAAACCAAAAGAGACCATTGTATCGATATTTCATTTCCACGATTTCACCACGAATTTATTCAATTAATGCTGTTTCTGCGGAATTAAATTGTGTGGGGTCGGATTCAAATTAGATTTTATTTCTAATGTTTGCAGATTAGTGGCGCGCGTATCTGTCTGTCTGTGTTTGATGTCACAATAATTGTTTTGCCTTGTCGAGTAAAGCTAAGAGTACACTTAACTTGGTGATACGTACTCTCTTTGGTTCCACATTTTAGGCTTCATAAAGTTGGTGACTAATTTATGGCTAATTAAATCATTACTAATTAATAGGATACGTACTTATATCATTTTTTAATAAATTACATAAAAATTTAATTTCATTGCCTTTAGATAAATTTAAAACAGTTGTAAAAGATGTATGAATGTCGATGTGGATATTATAAAATTGATGATTATATAAATGACAAAGATATATGGAAATGTTCGAATGTTAACAATTACAATTATTGTAAATCAAATTTGAAAAGAGGCAATGACAATAGTGACTGAGTTTCTTGCGCCGATTTTTCTCAGCACTAGCCCAAATTGTCGCGAAGCGGTGGTAGGGATAAATTTATATGTTGGGACGTGTGAAAGTGCTACTTGTGAGTCTATTTGCAAAAAAAATATATTTAATTTTACTGATTTTGAAAAAAAAAATGTTATTTATTTAAAAACACATATACGTATACAACTTATCTAAAGATAGTACGTGTACGTATGTACAGGCGACCATTCAAAGGGTTAGACGACTGTCTAGAAAAGTATGTGAGCTAGTTTTATGGACCTGAAACAGTATTTATGTCATTTTATTTTATAATGCAGTTTTATTTCCAACCCCTAACGAATAGAGACAGGTGTCACAAGAGTGTCTATGGGTGTCTTGACGACCGCTTGGTGCAGTGGTCCACATGTCGAACTTCTAAAACCAAGGGTCGCGGGTTCGATCCCCGCACAGTACAAACATATAAGTGTGCATGAACATGTGTGTTTGTACTGGTCTGGGTGTTTTCTATGAATAATATTTATTTATTTACAAAAAAAGTAAGTATTTTTATCCGTTGTCTAGTACCCATAACACAAGCCTCGTAGCTTGGACTAGATAATTGGTGTGATTAATAAGGGCAGCTTTGTGGCGAGCTGTGGTGAGTAGCGACACCACGGGGTCAGTCGTTAATCCGAGTGCTCCTGAGAGTCGGTTAATGCCCTCGTCTTCGGCTCTGCCGAAGTGGAACCCAAGAGTGCCTGCAGGTCTCTCACCTCTGGCTTGCCTTCACCGGCCGGCCAGAGTGGAGTCGCGAGAGCGTGATGCTCGAAGGTGGATGTGGTTCGTAAGTGGCGAGTGGGCACATGATGCCGGACCCCCAGGGAAGCAAGTGATTGTCGTTGAAAGTCCAGAACCACCTCTCCACCTCCAGTCGATAACGCTAGTGTTGCCCCTCAGTCCGGTCTAGACGACCCACGGCGCCAGGGGGGGCCCATTTAGTTGGCGGCGAGTCACCACCTGCCAATTTTTTCAGCCGAGGCTATGAACCAGGCAGGTGTCCCGTAGTCTCTCCATCCATAGTCCCAGTTACCTTATCCACAGCTCTTAAACCCATAACCCAGTATTATTTCACCATACCTTGCAATAGTCCTACACTAACCGGGGGTTGTCCTTGGGTGTACTCACATAGTGCATACAGGGATAATCGCTGGCTAGTGTCACACTTCATTTTGATTAAAGTGTCTAACGGCCTCTGCTTGTTGGCTTCGGCCCCACGCATGCCTTCCAAAGGTCCGGGACCCTGTGGTCCCGAGATTGGAAATGACCGACATAATAATAATAATAATATTTCTTTAATGCACAATTACAATATTATATAAAATACAATAACAATAAATTAAACTTTAAGCAGATTGCATTGTGCAAATTGTAGATTGAAACGTACGAAAATTTTGCAGGGGTCCCCAAACTAGGCAGAGCCTGTGACTTGGGAGAACCAGTTAACAACTATGTGAATACCCAATAATAAAAAATAAAATAAAAAACTTAACTTACTTAAAAAGATTTAAAATTACAAAGCAGCTATTTCTAATGCTATAACAAAATCGGAAAATACAACAATAAATAACAAACTATGCATCCACTCGTCATAATAATTTCAGTAGTGTCATAATCCAGCGTTAATAGCCATTTTACCAGAAACGATTTAGCTTCCGCAACAGTGCATGCTATGATGTTGATTGATGTGAAATATTTATTTATTTATAAGTTTGACCGCTATATATGTTCGTGTGTGTGTGTGTGTATATATATTTGTGTTTGTAGCTCACGAACGAAAAGACCTATTTTAAAGCGGTTTTTATAAGGAGATAATTTAATCACGATGATTATCAAAATCAGCCGGTCAAAATGTGTCGAGCCGTTGAATCAGCTGTTTTCTTAACTTATTCGGGTTTTTTACCACGTTTTTATTAGCTCGGGCTGTATGCATTTATGTATGTATTTAACGGAATCTTTGTGCTCGAATTTCACTAACTTCCAGAAATCGGATTAACTTGAAACTTTGCACACGTATCAAGTACAGATGACAATGCAATAATTTGATAAGAGTTTTCCATCATCCTTAGTAACTAAAAAAAAAACACGTTTTTGAAGCTAACTAAAAAAGAGAAAATAATTTCTGAGTACAAAGAATTTGTATTACAGTAGAGTGAAAAGTGTAGGTTGCTTGGTATAGTATATATTAAAATCATTCTACTTTTGTCATAAAGTACACCCCACGCTTTTTACTCTACTGTAATACAAATTCTTTGTACTCAGAAATTATTTTCTCTTTTATAATTAGCATCAAAAGCGTGTTTTTCTAGTTTTTTAAACTATTTTGTTATTTTACTGAAAAGTTACTTTTAGTTATTTGTAACAAAAATATTTGTGAATAATGCATCTATGACTTTAAGTGATTTCTGACATTTCTGAGCGTGACTTACATTCAGTCTTTGGACTTTATCGTTGTAATTAAGGTTGAGGTTTCGCGTGTATTGTCTGTTTGTCATTTGTCATAATTATGATAGATTTAATTTTACTTACGACGTTATATCCACAAGTATTTATTATTACTATGTAGTTTCATTTCTACATGTTCTTCGTGCAACATAATAATTTATTGGTGTGTTAGTATAGAGCGCGATAAGTCTCATTGTACAAAAATATCCGATCTACATCGGTATAACTTTATTTAATCTAACTTACTTGTTATTTCAAAATAACACGTTTTATGGTCTCCTTTTCTTGCAATGCCTTGCAATTTGCTCTGCAGTTCTTTAAAAAAAACACTACCTAAAAAAAGAATACCATTATGTTGAGCTATCAATTTGGATATTTGAGAAGGTGTGAAGGTTTAGAAGTTGGCATAAAATAAAAAATGGCAAGATGAACCGATGTTTATTTGCATATGCAAGTTCAACTTGAGTTAAGCTAGACATCAAAGCTTCACGATTCAATCATAGACAAACTTGTATCATAGATCAGATTATAATGGTTCAGCTTAAATCTGTGCGGGGCCAACACGGCGTTTAATTAATCAGCCGACGGCGGCGCCGGCTCAATATGTTGCACCAATTTGTGTCTCGTCTCATCAATATTATTAGGTTTCTAATAATAACAAAGTAAAGATTCTTTGATGTACTTAAAATGAATAAATATTCAACAACATCACATACATTGATCTGACTCCGTGGTAAAGAGCTAAAGCACTTGTGTTACAGATATCAGAATCAACAGTGGTATAACAAATAAACTTTAATAAATACATATTACACCCAGACCAGTACAAACAGACATGTTCTTGCACACAAATGTTTGTACAGTGCGGGAATCGAACCCGCGACCTCGTGGATAATAGTCAACTTCTTGACCATTACACCAAATCGTCGTCTCGCGTCGTCGGTCGTCCTCTCGGACAACTGACTGGCTATTTAAAAAATAATGCTTTAAAATATGCTTTCATCTGTTAACTTCTTGCTAAAGCTACAAAGTTAGGAAAGTTTGTCTCTTATCATGGAATCAGCGATTTTTTTTAGTGACGCGCGAACAAGGTTTGAATGCATAAAACGAAATTATGAATTTCTAGCTATGTTAAGTTAGCAACACAAGACTTACTGCCTCGGAATCAAGGATGTCACTCTTAAGGTCATTTTGTTAACTGTATCTTTTCTGTAAAGGACTTTTTTCTTCATAAATACGAGTAAATGACATACAAAATCAAAACAAACATCACTCGCTTTTACATCACAAATTGTATTACCAAAACTTTTAAGTACAAACTTCCCTGGTTCCCTTCGTTGACGTAAAGTAACTCAAGTGTATAAAACTTGGTTCTGCCGTCGGCAAGCATTAGACTATGGTATCACTCCTGTCGGGACTTTGTACATAAATCAAAAACTCCCAAATGACGTTAGGAGAGGCAGGTTTGACAGTTGCTGGAGATTGTGTACTGTGTCCTCACTTTACAGAGAGGAAAAAAACATTTTTAATATTTGAAATAATCTGAAAATGCACACTTCTTACACCACTCCTTATAAAATACTCACGTGTAACAACAAACCAAAACTTTGAGCTTTAAGTTATACCACAAAATCATGGGCAGATTACGGAGTATGAAGTCCTTCAAAATGTCACAACAATGGTGACCACAGAGCTAAGTATTTCCAGGGGTAGAGTTGGCAACTCCGCCTCACTATATTCACATCAGAAGCTACTAGACCTGTGATTTATCTCGATTTCCGAGGGTAGTAGCGAATGGCGGTTGGGGTTTCAAAGTGGTTTGTGAAGTTAAGTGATATTAATTGTTGTTTATTTTTAATGCACTTTTCAAATTTTGTTCCATTGAAATGTCATAACACAAAGACGGTTGAATCGGCGGGTTTACAAACTACTGGTACGATATTTATGTCATCGGTTGATTTAATCTTAAACAACCGTTAAAAGGTCAATTATCTCGGGCTTTACATAAAAATAAAGTATTGACTTACGCCCACAGTGGTATAAAATCAACCTACCAAATTTTAGATTACTCCAATGGTTTTCGAGATTTGGACTCCACACATTCTGGTATATCCTGCTTAATTTTCTATGCGTAATCTTACCTGTAACAAAAGAAAAAAATAATTTTAAGATAACAAATTTTAAGCCATCGACAAAAATCTAAAAAAAATATTTCTGTGTTTTGCAACAATAGAACAATGCAACCGTAACATGATTAGGGAAAATAACAATTTGCACACAAATCCGAGACATGGGTGTGTGAAGAGGGAAATCCTCTTTTAACACTGTATTCTGCGTCTATTTTGAGGCAAAATAAAAGCGACGCCCGTTCTTGTGTCGAATAACATAATCATAATATTGCATTTTTAGGGATCCGCTATCTTTTGGTTCCAAGTAGAACTTAAGATATTAGTAAGTAGGTACTAAAATTAAGTGCAAGTGTAAGCATCACCTTCTGTTAAAAATTGTCATCCGCTTTTTTAATGTAAAAACTTTAGCTTTTAAGTACATCTTTACATAAATTTTAAAAAGGAAAGGTTTTATTGTTTGTTTAAATTGAAAAGGGTCAAAAACTACTGGACTAATGTAAAAAATAAGGGATAATGAAGAATTATGTTGGTAAAATATTACCAACATAATTCTTCATTATCCCTGATAAACATAGGCTATATTTTGCAAAATTAATAAGAGAATCAATTTTTGCGCTGGCGGGAAGCTATATTTTATACTACCTAGTGACTTATCGGTATTACTGACTTCAGTTCCTAAACTAATTTTATTCTAAACTTTTAGGTTATTATATAACGCAATATAAGAGTTCTTCTACATGGGTATTTCATTATTTAAATGTCTATACGACACCATCAAACCTCAACTGTGGAACCCACTGAACATATTATTGTTTCTCCTCACACATGCGTTTATGAAAATGGGAATAGGTATAGGTATCAAAATTGCCCGCCTCGAACCGATTTCATGCCTATATCGCCGAAAAATAAGGAAAATACAGGAAAATACCGAGGTAAAAATACTGTAGAATAAGAATACTTTTTTAAAGGATTGGACGAACTTGTTTATGGAGCTGGAGAAAAGAGCATCACCATATTTGATTTTGCTTTAATAAGACATGGGATAACAGATGACTTCAAGATTGTTGATGAGCTTACAGGATCGGCGCTAACAATATATTAAATAATTTTAAGATTAAAGGATATTTTGACGGAATCAACCTGAGTCTGTCACATAAAGTTAAGGGAACAAGTTTGTATGTTACAAAATTGCACGTAACGATTTCGCTTTCGTGGCTAAAGATTTGCGTAAAAATCGTCGAAATATTAGCATTGGTAAATCTCTGCATACGCACTAGTGAGTTGATATTGGTACTATCTGATTACACAAAATACAACGAAAACCTTACGTTTTTAATAAATAGCAAAATTTACCATAATTAACTTATTTTTAATATACACATACCTATCTCTCGTAGAACAATCTTAAGGAAACCACACATACAATATTTTGCATATCGTACAGATGTACAATACCCTATTTAAGACTACCCTTCAATATTTTTAAAAACGAGCTTGAAGTACCAAACAGTGTTGGTCCATTATATCTCGCTCAAAATTATCGCCAAAAAACTGCCTCCATCTATTCCCGGAATGCTTGTCCGTCGGACCGGAACTGCCTATTTTGGTGAATAATAAAAGATGGAGGCACTATTGCCAATTTATTTTCATTCCCCCCAGCTTGCTCAGTCGTGGCATAAGTTTTGGTGACGGTGAATTGGGTCCGCAAATGGTCGAATCCATTTCTTTTACGGTTCAATTGGTTCTTCGGTCGCACGTGAGCCGCGGACCTGGCGTAAGAGATTTAAAATAATTGTGGGATACCGACAGGGTATTTTTAATCTAGGCGCAAAAGAGGATTTTTATATGTTTGAATTCTATGTCTGTTTATGGATGTATATGTGTTTGTGTTTTAGTGTGTGTCTGTCTGTAGCATTCAAGCTCCCAAATAGATGGGCTGATTTCAAAGCGTTTTATTTTATTCGAAAGATAATTTAGTCACGGTGGTTCGTAATTATAACTGGTCAAAATCCTTCCAGCCTCTTCTTCTTCTTCTTCTTCTTAGCGTGTCGATGGAACACAAGAAATTACACCGTGGCAGCCCAGAATTCAACCACTTGTTCTGCGGATCGGCTGCAGTTCATTAAATCCGCTGGCGTGCAGGTGTTGGGGCACGCCGGGCACGATGTTAAGTGTGCCATAGTTTGCACTGCACCGCAAACACAGTCCACATCGGAGCTTCCAGCCTCTAAATCAGCTGAAGCCGCTGAATCAAAGTGTACCACTGAAGCTCGCCAGATTTTTTCCTGGCTCATTCAACCGGAAAGTTAGTTTTGTAATTCAGGCATGCATTAATTTTACTTCATGTGATAGATTTAGGTAGAATAACATATAGTGAAACCCACAACCATTAAAGAGTAAATATCAGCAAACAATTTGCCAAAGTTAATCTTCGCTTTTTGCTTGGTCATGAAAACTTTCAATTAGGTTACTACAATTATAGGCCACGTTAATACAAAAAAAAAACACAAAATCAATACACAAAGCTGAAAATATAATTTAGATTCTAGTTATTAAATCAACCTCATAGAACTATAAAACTATACGTTCGTTAACAAAAACATGTAGGTACTTATTGCAATTTAAAAATAGTTTATACTTCGTAACTTATTTAATACAAGACTGCGTAACTTATCACATGCCAGATCCACACAATAATTTCCAAATGTAATCAAAGTGTACCAGATTCTCGTCCCAATATTGCAGAATCGTAAACTTTTGTTAATATCAAACATTTCTAAGAAACTTTTTTGATTAGTGAGAACAAAGGGAATTGTACGAATGATATATTTTGATGGTCGACGGTTAATGTCTGGTTGGATGCGTTTATGATATTATTTTTAGTTGATTTAAAGCGACAAAGACATGGTTTAACTCGTGTAATGATGAATACGCGTATGATGATGAAAATAGGATTTTACTATATTTCTTTGTAGTTTTTTAATACCTACTTGATATTTATACTGTACAATTAAGAAGAAAGATTTATTATTTTCATAATTCCATGAAAAGTTTGTACCTACGTGGAATCGAATCTCTTTCCTTAATTTAATTTAAAAAGTTTACTTTGTATGGCGTAGTCATTCGTACGAAACTAGAGCATGATTAGTAGATTAAAAATGTAGCCACGCACCGTTTTGACGTAACGATTCATTTCAGCGAAAATTTCATTTCAGATCACCGAAGATTTCGAAAATAAATGTCTGGTGCCTATTGCGGATTTATAAATATGTATTATTGTGTATATCAATTCAGACAAGCCAAATAAATCGCTCGCTTGCAATATCATCTCATTTATCTTGAAGATATTACTCTGAGTGTGTATTTCTTTTTCCTGATTCCCGGCACATTCGACCCGTTTGTCTCCTAGTGCTAATAATAAAGTCCCACGTCATACTAGTGTAGTAGTGTGTGGGGATTTACTAAATATCGATTAAAAACTGCAACTGATCACTCAACTCAAACATCCGACTTTTGTAAACCGATTTTCTGCTATGTTTAGGTAAGGAAAACCTAAAGATTTTAATCTTCATTAGGTAGAATTTTGTTCAAACAAGCAGAAATTTCTCAGTACATTTAATTAGCTCAAGATGTGCTAAGATTCGTTTCAAATACTTCTATAAGTCAAAACATGATATGAATATTGTGACAACAGAAAATCGTACAGAACTTATCGCAGTAAATCTCATTCAACATACCACGGAGTCAGATCAGTGTATGTACCTAATGTGGTTAAAAAAATTAATTACATTTGCCGGTTACCATTAAGAGTGAAAAAATCATATAAGTAGATTTTTTAATGACCCAATAATGAATTGGTACACACCTAAATAGTTTATACAGTCGAGTTATCGATAGTTTGTCCAACCCTAAAATGCAGGCGTTACCTTATTGAAGGCAGTTGTTGCACCTGGCCCGGATATTGCGTTTGAGGTGTTCCAGGATAAAGTTTAACGAAATCCTGCATCCTGGTTGTGTTATGGAACATCCATATATAAAACTTGTATATGGATGTACCATAACACAACCTGCTTTGTTGCATGTGAGGTGTATTGACGATACTCTATAGCTTTACAACAAATAGAAAAACTGATACCCTTTATGGTAGACATGAAAAAAATTTGATAGAAAGCACAGCGTAAGACGTTCACTAAAAAGATGGATTGACGCCATTGAAACCAGGGCTCTTATTCACTAAATACAATCGTCACAAATATGTGATTAAATTGCCTGATTGTGTTAGGTTTAGTATGAAAAAAAATCGGGTAATTCAATTACAAATAGCTGATGATGATGATCAGTTAATAACGTAATTCTGTGTTCGGAACACTGAAATTTACTGTGTTGTATGTCACAACTGTTCGAAAATCGGTCTTCATCCTCATAGTACAACTTTTGAGACACCTTATTCAACACGTTCTACCTACAATAAGTCGTAAGCCTTGTCTTATAATTGGATGTGCCCAGTTCAAATGAAACTCAGTTTGACTACAGATATTATTCGCCATGATCAAATAGGTAGTGACGTCACCAAATTAAGGCAAACATTTGCCCAGCCTTGCCAACGTTCCGACACTACGTGAGATCGTCCGCGAGCACGCAATGTTGCCACAATGGAAAAAAAAAAACAAAATCATTGTTAGTTTTTGAATACATTAAATTTTTGGTTGATCAAAATTTTCGTAAGGCCGTTGAGGCACACCAGCTGTTTTTCTAGATCAATCGGAGAATTTTAAAATTTAAAGATCGAGAAGAAAGAGTTTTAATCTTGCTTATCGTTACATTAATAGTCTCACTCCCTAACCATGTTAACCAATGCTTGCACCGCGCAAATGGACAAGTATAGAAAGAAAGTGTCAAACAATAAAGCTGATAAGATTTATTCAATAAGTGAATCCCATAAAATAAAATAAAATGTGTATTAGTACGATATTTGAGCTAGCCAGAGTTCAATACAAATCTGTTTCTTATGGAACCAAAAAAGAGAGGTTAAAAAATTAAGTTAATCAAAGATTTTTTTTATATATTGTACAACACATACATATCTTTGCCAACGAACTCTAGGCGGGCAAGTGTTAATTTCGCCTCTACCTAAAGTTCTTTTGGTAGACATTATATTAAGATGAGTTACCTCCTGAGAATTAAATTACTGTTGTAATTTCAATTAAGGCTTAAAACATTTCCATCATTGGTGCACTTACTGATCCTTTTTACTTCATAACACAGACAAGTGTTAATAATTAAAGTCCCCGTATTGTCTACGTGAGAGGTAAGAGTGACATAGCGGAACGTTCCGGAACGAATGCGGCTGTTTTGGGAACGTTTTCCATATTGACGCAGTACAGATTAACACACAGTAAGGAAGCAAAGAAGAAATGCTCGAAACGACACACGCATCCAGACTCACGTCTCAATAAGGCTCCTCTGAGCGATCTTCGCGGTGCTGTCAGACGCGCATGCCGCATTTTTACACGCACATGTGCAATCGTCCCAAACCGTCTTATTACAAAACATGGTTCAAAAATAGTACTAGGATTAAACTAGGATCAATCGATGGGATAAAGTATACCTTATTTCAAAACGAAGTTTATCTCTTAATCCTGAATCATCTATGGTACTAAAGTTATACCCATACGACTCTCAGTTTATTTGTGGACTAATTTTGACAGCTGTTTTTGAGATAATTGTGCAGGGTTTTATTGTTCAGTGAGGTTATTTTGCAATAACGGGAAGGTCCTAAATAAAACTGCAGGGTGTATCTTAACTAGTTTCTAGTATTTTTGTCACATTACACAGTTTATAATTTTATATCTTCACAATCAAGGTGTCAATCATAAACAAACACGTCACCATGGCAACCGCGCCATATCAATGAATGAAAGTGTCTCTTTCCACCTATTTTCCAACGCAATAGTTCCTGTTACCAATATGGAGATCTCCATTATACGCTAGTCGTTATCTATAAACTATTGGGTTGGTACATTTTGCAATTTGACAGAATCATCCACATTTGAGTTAGTAGATTATACCTTTTATGAAAAACAAAACAGTATACAATGTATATTTTATTAATTGTTATCTCTTACTATGCCCCATAAAAACAAAAACAAAACGTAATATCTGTATTATTAGTGTATAACGATGATTCTCTGTTAAAACTGATTTTGTGATAAGAACACATTTTAGGCCTGGAACTAACCTTGATACCGTAACAATCCTGGATCGGTTAGTTTTGGTTTGAGCCCGTATTAAGGTATGTTTTTGTAATAAGACAGAAAGTGTTTATGTCAACAAAAGGCCCAGTTTCAATACTGTATAAAAAATATACACTGTGGTATTGACCTGTCTTGGAAATCGATGAACAATTACTACGTCATTGAGCACTTAGCGATAATGGAACGTTTATTGAATCAGGATATGACATTATCCTATTACTGCTAATGTGTTTTATACTGCGGTGCTAAATGTTATTGTCGATATATTCAGAACAGGATGGGAGGAGTGTATAAATCGAATGAATGGAAGTCTTATAAGGATAAGAAATAAAGCATATACGAGTATGAGAAATCTTATTTTAAATTATTGCAATTTTTTTTACACCTCATGTTCGACGAAGTCAAAATTAATATCACGAAATGTCCAAGTAATGCAAGTCACTGTAGGGAGTTAAAATCGTATGGGAATTCCCTAGATATTAAAATAATTTGAATTCGGAACATTGAAATTCGTATGAAGACTCATAGCATACAGCCATTGCAAAGAGTTTTTTATTCTTAAATTCAACTTTTGGAACTGGCCATCATAAACAGATCATTAAAAAATGCGCCGTTTGGAAGATAATTTAACTAAGAATTTTAAACATTCATCAAATACTTCTTCATATACTGCACAGATTAATAATACTCGTATATGGTGAACTGTCTATTAACATAAGACGCTAAAGGGATTAAGAATAATTTTAAAGGACCTAAGTATGTCTTATGAATAAAAGATACTATGGAGTTTAACAGAAATTTCCTTAGTAAATTTTCTTAGATATTTCTTTACTTTCTTTATTCAAGGCAACAAACAGTCATACAGAAAAAAACGAACATATAATACTGTTTTGTACAAAAGACCTTACTAGTGTCTATAAATTGAAAAATATCTATGAATATTGTTTTTAAAACAATATTCATAGATATTTTTTGTTTTTGTTTTGCGCTAATTCAAATGTGATAATGTGAATATTTCACGAAACACAGACATGTTGTTGTATGTTGTATTTTTTATTTTGAATAAATAAATACAGGTTACTGAAAACAATTTATCAGTCAGATTAGGTATCCGGAACTTATCTAGCATCTAGATCAAACTACGCCTTAAATTATTAGATGACACTGCGTTCCCATGCACATTGCAAATTTAGGCAAAGCTAATATTAAACTCCATCATGCACGTAGGAAACCCTAACATCCGTTCATTTAAGGGTGACTTATAAATCTTCTGTAACGACCACTTCGCCACTCAAAGCCCCCTTAAATTACTTTTACGTTTCGAAATGGCGATGGGGCGAAATTCGTATTAAAATTCGGCGTTTAATTTTGAAAACACGTTTAGCGCGATTATAAGGTTTCGCTTGTTCCTTAATCAAGTGTGTGCTTTTAGTTAACAGAATTAGTAATAGGAATAGTGAACGGAAAAGACTTTCAAAAGAAGTCATGTCACCAACCATATTTTATAATTTTGGGACAAGTAGAAAAAAACCGTGGTTGACAATAATTTTCATTTATTTATAACTTTGTATGAGCCACAAGAAAGGAAAAATTGCTTAATAAAATGTTATAACTCTTTTCATCACTGAAATCAAATAGTAATTAATAACTTTATATGAGTAATATTTATTTACGACGACCACTTTGGTGTAATGTTCAAGAAGTTGACTATTAACCAAGAGGTCGAGGGTTCGATCCCCGCACGGTACAAACATTTGTATGCATGAACATGTCAGTTTGTACTGATCAGGATGTTATATGTATTTACTAAAGTTTATTTGTGATACCACTGTTGGTTCTGATATCTGTAACACAAGTGCTAAGCTACTTACCACGGAGTTAGATCAATGTATGTGATGTTGTTGTTTTGGATTATAATCATTTCACTGACAAAAAAGCATTTAATAAATTTGCTGCCAACATATTTAAGACCTTATTGACATATAGACCATATTGTAAACTGTACCGACCCAACAACCCAATCCCAAAATATCCGATCCCCGTTTTCCCGCGATTACCGTCTAATTCGGGTCCATTTCGTTCGTAATAAAAGTGACCCGCCCCTAATCTCTCCACTCACTCTTATGGAACCTTTGATTGAAATAAAATAGAAAGATATGAGACCTGGCAACAAAATTGTCCGATTGTGTGCCTGCTTAAGCGATCCGACTGCAAGCATAGATACTGTTAGCAATATTCCACCTGTTTCATTGTTTGCGATCACTATTTGCTTATTGTACGAACGTAACACAAAAAATCTTCTATTTTCTTTTAATCAGAGTAGAGAACTCAACTTTTCTAAAATTTGTCAAAGTTTATGGGAGCTAATTGAAAAAACCGTAAAATGTATTTTATGCGACGCTTTTCCTTGGTATTTAGAACAAAGATGGAGGCACAAAGTGGTAACGTTCAGTAGCAACCTAGCAACGCTCACTTAATTAAATTGATAAACATCTCTTATTTAAAAAAAACGCGAAACGCAAAAAAGGTTTAAGGGTTAGGACAACCTTTGGAAGTTGGAAGTTGAGTTATGTGATTAGTTCGTGGTAACAAACAAGGTGACTGAGAAGTATAAATCAATAAAAATTTCATAAGGTTTAAAGATATTTATTTCTCATAAGAATTACAAAGAAATTCACTTACTGAGAAAACAGTTTACAAAAATTAAATACAATCAAAACAGATGAGCATGCAATATTATAAAACTAGACGGTAAACAGGTTTTTTTTGTTAGACGAGCGGACCGTTGACTATTTAATATGAAACCGACAAGTTATTGTCTCAAATTGTAAACAAGTACACCGATGTATGTGCGAGACGCGCGAAATGGATGACGGCATTGATGAGCGGCATTGATAAAATATTAAAATCAATTGTAAATATTACAAAGTGTCAAGTGAATCTTATCTTTTGTAAATGTTAATAGCTGTATGTATGTACAAATGGTATTTTGCAAATATTAATAGCTGTAGATAATAAAAAATTTTTTGAAGCAAATGTCGTCAGAGAGTCTGAAATCCCCGACATGAGCCAGGAAAACAACATCTTTAACGGCTGGACGAATTTTATTACTAACTAGCGGATCCCGCAGAAGTTGTCCAGCTCGTTGTTTTTTTTTTTCGTAAGACCATTCCCCGTACTTAAAGAAAATCACAAAAAAAAATATTGGCCAAATTGGTCACGGCGTTCTTGACCTTTGCGATTCATTTTTATATTACAGATAAAATTTTATTTCGAATAAAAAATTGGTTGCCTGTAAAGTCGGTATACGCGCGAAAGTTTTACGTGACAACGACTCTGAGTGGTAAAATAATTTTAATGTGAATATTCATTCGTATAACATGAACCGGTGTGTATGCCTATCTCTCTCTCTCTCTCTCTCGCTCTGTCTCTCTCGCGCGAAACGTGAGCGGAGCAGCGTAACGCAGTTTCTTGAGGTGTCACCCGGCAAACCAATTTATTAGACGTTGTCACGTCAAAAACACACTACAATCGATACATCCGTTCGAAAGCTACTATGCCACAGACAGACACACACATACAAACACAAACAGAATAATATTTTCACTTATAACACACCTTTTTTTCATCGTGTAAAAAGAACTTTTTAAAGATCAACGTATATACACAGAGCCTACTTAACATTTTTCAATTGCATCAAAGACGGCATCTGTCGACGACATCAAAGCGATATCGCCACGATAAAGATGTCGCGCCGGCAGGGCCTGTCCCTTGTCTAGGGGGCAATGCTTATTCGATTGGCTAATCGATAGTCGGTCCGATGAGTTTGTTTATGGTTCCAACCCAATTTCTTGTATTGTTTTAAGTTATTTTGTGATAGGTTGATCTATTATATAGATAGAAATAACCGATACGTCCGTTAGTTGATGAAGGCAAATATGTACATACATTGATATTTTGTGTCAACACTTATAGCACTACTAGCTTTTACCCGCGACTTCGTCCGCGTTAGGTAGTTTTTTTTTGGAATGCGTTGCTTTCCCATAATATCAATTTTATCTAAATATATTTCAAATCTTTGGGTAATTTTGGAAATGAAAGCGATCAGATTCCGCGGAAAGTAAATTTTCCCATGGGAATGCGTTGTTTTCCCGCGGCCAAAAGTAGCCTATGTCCTTTCCGGGGTATCAAAATATCTCCATACCAAATTTTATGCAAATTGATTCAGTAGTTAAGGCGTGATTGAGTGACAGACTGACAGAGTTACTTTCGCATGTATAATATTAGTATGGATGGTAAAAAATATAAAAAAATAGACATCAGACTAAGTGCGTAGGTTTTCCCGCTCATTGAGTTGAGAAGATAAAAGACAAAAAGATATAATTTTAACACGATATCTCTAAAACAGACAAACAGGCTAGATGGACAGATGACCTGAAGAAGGCAGCTGGTAGTGACTGGATGCAAAGGGCAGGAGATCGTGCGCTGTGGCGCTCCTTGGAGGAGGCCTATGTCCAGACGTGGACTGCAACAGCCTGATATGATGATCTCTAAAACATACGATACACCGATACAACTATAAAGAATTTGATATACCTATTTGTATCTTCGGTTACCGCGACCACATGTAGTCTACCAGTGACCACAGACGCTGAATAGGGCCCGAAACGTCAGGTTAAAATACAATGTAAATAAATCGCGAAATAATCCGTAAAAAGTGTACAATTTCAATACATATACATAACTAGCATGACTAATAAGGCCAGTTAACCAAATAAATACTGATACCAGCGCAGTGCTTTGTTAATAGAATACTGTTTATAATGTGTCTCACCAAAATAAACAGCATTTTTCAATGTCAGCAGCGTTAGCCAGTATTTTACGTCATGCCAATATTTTAATGGTGGGTTTAAAAAACAATAAGGATGAGTACACATGGTAAATGATATGTGTATTTTTATTAATATTTTTACCATTCTTTAAATGGAAATTTTCTGTAACAGCGTGGTGTGTTAAAATTAAGTCAAGTTTGATAGGTTGGTTACTTATAAACCACCTTTAACCGCTTTAATCATAACCTCTACAAACAACAAAGTATTTCTCCCTTTAAAAAAATACTTTAAATGGAATATGGACAATGGTACAAAAACGTGTACATATATATATATTTTTAAAGACACGTTTTTTTTAAATTTCAAATCGCGAGATCCCAAACATATACTGCAAGCTTAAGTTGCATTAATATTGAATACAAGTGTGTACTCTAAGCTTTAGAATTCCGTCTACGCCGTCACCCCCAGTTACTTTACTATGCATATATGGGAGTATTTGGAAAACATGAATATTAAACGGAAAATTTGTACAGTGAAGTACAAAAATGGATAAACAAATTTCGTGTTCGTAGATAAAACACGTAAGAGAAAGTTACACAGACAAATTACGATGTTGACTGTACAAGTTTTCGTCGGATTTCACATAGCGATGCATGGATTTGCATAAGAAATTTACACAACGTTTGAAACTAAACGGAAAACTGTTCTGCGAAAGAGCCCGAAGTTTGGCTGATAGCAAACAGCCCAACTAAAGAACTCTTGGTACATACAACAACATCATATACATTGATCTGACTCCGTGGTAAGTAGCTTAAGCACTTGTGTTACAGATATCGGAATCAACAGTGGTATTACAAATAAACTTAAATGAATACATGTAACACCCAGACCAGTACAAACAGACATGTTCACGAACACAAATCTTTGTCCAGTGCGGGGATCGAACCCGCGACCTCTTGGTTAACAGTCAACTTTTTGACCATTACACCAAAGTGGTCGGCAAAATTAAATAATAGCAAACTAAACAACTATCTGAAAGGGACCTTATTAGATATTAGACGGACTAGAGGATATAGAAAAAGTAACATTTTATATTCGATGAAAAAATTTGCTATCGATTTCTTAGTAAGACGGGCGAATGAAAGAAAATGACTGTCGCCTTCATTAAATCGTCATGTGAATGTAGGTTACATTTATTTATAAAGCGATAGCGATCGCAATTTTCGTCAGTGACCATGCATCACTGTGCAGGGCGTCAGTTAGGAATTAGTGGGTGCTCGCGACTTTGTCCGCGTGGAAACCCTTTTTCTTTACAATTCTTCATAAATTGTAGCCTTGTTATTCTGATATAAGCTATATTAAAGTCCATACAGTAGTTTTTTACGTGAAATAATTACAAACATCCATACATACTTACAAACTTTCGCGTTTAATAATATTAAAAGAATATTAGGAAGTAATATCCGCGGGTAAGGATTCCCTCCTGATTCCCGGATCTTAAATTCGAACAAATTGAGTGCACCAAAAACTTTATTTTCCTTTTTATTTCTATCACCATGTTTATCTGGTTTTCATTTACAGCTTAATTTTGAATTTTGTAACTAATCTGAAATCGATTTCATCCTCTCAAAACAACCTGATTTCGATGCTCTCGAAATAAATTGCGTACTATTTGAGAAACTTCGATACGTATGATTTTGTATGATGTTTTTCGAACTCAATATTATTGTGAATATGTTAACCAATATACATTGGCAAAGTACTTGTCATACGAAAACAAACTAGTAAATAATCCGTTAAAATTAAAACCATATGTGATATTTAAATATTTACGATTTATTTCATGCTGAAAAAGCTCCGCAACATTTTAATGTTGAAATGTAAACTATTCCGAGGAAGCAAAATATCAAGACATTGAATAAACAGTTAAACGGTCGAAATCCAGACCGGAGGCACCGGCTGTCGTCCATCGGCCGGACTGAAACATAGCCTGAAGTTTCATGAGGCGTATTTGCATGTGAAAACATTCTGCGGCCGATCCAACATTTTCAGGCGATGTGATTGACTTGGTTTGTGCAATTTTTTGGGCGTCAGGTATTTTCACGTGACTACGAATAGAACAAATTGGACTTAAATCTTTTATTTACGTTTTGAATTTTAAAATAGGAATCACGCGTTCTATTTTCTTTTCTTTTTTTTTTGATTGTGGCTTAAACTTCACGCGTTCTTTTAGTATGTCTATTTTACTTTTTTTATACAACAACGTCACATACATTGATCTGACTCCGTGATAAATAGCATAAGCACTTGTGTTACAGATATTAGAAACAACAGTGGTATAACAAATTAACTTAAATAAATACATATAACCCAGACCAGTCAAACAGACGTGTTTATGCTCACAAATGTTTGTGCAGTGCGGGGATCGAACCCGCGACCTTTTGGTTCATAGTCAACATCTTAACCATTACACCAAAGTAGTCGTCAATCAAGTCAAATCTTTGAAGTCTCATGGACATGACAACTTTTGTTTGTTTAATAATTTGATTATGAAATGACAATAAAAACATGGATAAAAACTTTTTTGACGAGATCACGATAAAAATAATCAGTTAACAAATTACATCAAGTTCTAGAAACGGTCAGAATACTAAAGTTCGGTGAAGATTTAAACCCATTTTCAACCGTTGCAAACGGCTCCTAGCGGGTTTTTAACGATGGTACCCAAGAGAACAGGCTTGAGTGCGGGAGTAAGCAAGTGTATAAATGCTAAGCAGACATTGTAGCTTGCACCGACAAAGATTTAACGGATAGTTGGGTCGGTTTCAAGAGTAAGAATGGATTGTCAGTGCAGCAATTTGTAATGTAGTTTTGGCTATTCTCTCATGAAAATAGTCATCAATACATAATGTCAATAAGGTTTATTTAAGTCACGCAGAGAAAATTATTGTAGTGTTGATCATTGACTACATTTTTATAAAATGAAAACAGAGTACATTTTTATTTATTTATTTAAGCTTCATTATATAACTATGTACAAAAGGTGAACTTAACGCTGTAGGGCATTCTGTACCAGTCATACCTTGTCATATTTTCACTAATGTTATGTCGTATTTAAAGAAAAAATGTGTAAAGTAGACTCATACAAGTAATCCACTTTAACGGACGATATTTTATTGATACGTCATTTGATATAGTCTTTAACAAAATTGTTAAATTAATAAGCTTCTTTATTTAGAAAACAAGAATTGTCATAACGATTTACTATAATTTGGTTATATAATCCACTAGCAAGGCGTATTTTTATCTTGATTTTGCAGTCAAATTAATATGAATTATTAATATTATGAATAGTCAGCTGAAATAGCACGCAATTTGACACATTAATCCGGTCCCATTATGGCTATGTAAATAACCAATGCGAACACCCTACATGTTTAGATGGAGGAATAAACAAGACAATTTATGGAAATAGAGTGTAATTTCAGTACGGGTTATATTCATCGGTGGTACACATCTGCAATTTGTAAAATGCCAATATATTATATCATCTAGAAACCATTTATTGAAATGCAACATCATATGATTGATAAGAAACATAAGGTTCATTTGCCGATTTATAAGAATTAGCTAAACTTTTGTAATCGAGTTCTTCGCTTTTCAAAGACAGTGTTAAAACCTTGTGTTGCTAAGCGTTCTTACCAAAATGTTTATGATTCTATTCGTTTACTTTTATACATATTGACTTTGAAATTCTCTCATTCTCTCATTAGCCTACATAAGTCCCACTGCTGGGCACAGGCCTCATCTCAACTATGAGATGGTGCGAGCCATACTCCACCACGCGGGCTCAGTGCGGATTGCAGTGTGTAAAGCAAATCCACGTGCTCATCACACAAACATTTGCCCCTAGCAGGTATCATTTTATTATAACGTTTCAAGTAATTAATTCTATTAAAAATACTTAAGTACTTATAGTGCCTGTAATCTAAGAATCAGCAATCAAAATTGATGACAGCAGGTCTTCACGTAAATACACGAATAATTATAGTGCGTCGTGAGCGCGTCCGACGGTTGTTGGCAGCCCACTGAATTCGCACCGACGGTGGTGCGGGCGAGAGTAGGCTGTTACCGCGCGCAAGTACAGTGAGAGAGGCCTGGCTGTAGTAGTAAGCTCTATCCAGTCAGTACACCGCTTCAAACCATCTTCATCAACATCATCATCATCTGTTTGAGACTAGTCACATTAGTGTTAAGTAAGTCTAGGTCGAGGTCATCGGCCATAGCATTGAACACGCTAGGAGCTCGAATGAAATAGGAGTTCTGTCTGTATTTCGTGGTGCTTTGTGGAATGAAAAGAGTCGCAGGCCTCCTCAAGGTTCTGTGCGGTACTCTGATATTTATTAATGAAAGGAGGTGTGGCGAATCTAATTTTGATTGAGCTATCTTAAAAAGAAGCACTAAATCTGCAATATTTATTCCTTCGTGAAGTGGTAGAGTGTGATGTTTGTTGCACCTGAGTTCATAGCTCTCCATGTAGGTTCTGCTCTTGTACTGCAAAAATCTCATGAACTTACGCTGTATGCAATGGCAACATATCATTATCTCATATCAGGTATATTATAAGTAGTAGCTAAATGTAGTGGGGCCATTTTTTCTAAGGACAGATAGCACTAACAGTCCGATAAAATTCCAACATGGCTGATTTGAAATGTTAAACTTGATTATGCAAAATATCAAACCGAATGTCATCTTGAATTCGGGCAACGTATATTTAACAGTTTTATGACTGCCTCGTTGGTGTAGTGGCAAAGTTTCTGCCTTACATCCGAGGAACAGGAAGTTGGCGGTGTTACACCCCCGTGCCTCGGAAAGCACGTTAAGCCGTTGGTCCTGCGCCTGATCTCTCTCCGGTCATGTCGGATTGGCGTCTCACCGAACTTTGAGAGTGATGGAACAGTGAGTGCACCTATGTATTTCGCTTACACTTGTGCACTTTAATATCTCCTGCGTAGTTAGCTGATCTCTGTTGTGATTAGCCGCCGTGGTCGAAATCAGCCAGGTGGACAATTAACTATTTATCCTGACTATTGCAAAAATAGCCCTTAGACGACTATAGAAAAGACTAATTATAATGAGATAAACATTCGAACTCAGTAAACACTAATCAGAAAGCGAACCTTGAAATTTTGAGATTCCGTAGCACAAAGAATTTTGTCCGGACTCACCTTTTTTAATTAAATGTTTGCAATTAATTAAAAGTAACTTCTCCCAGAGCGAAATCTGCCGGGAAAGTTAAGATTGTTCACTACATAAATTGAAATATTTTTTTTGTTGGGCACTTATTATTTTTGCTCAGTGAGTCGAATGATGAGTTTTTTTGAGTGAAAAAGTATTCATATCATTATATCTTCCATTGAAGAAAAGTAAAATTGGCGCAAAGATTGTAGAAAATTCGAAAGAAACAATATATTCTGTACAGTTACAAATTCTATTCAGTTGCAAAATGGTTGTTAAGGATCTTTGATATCTGTGAGGTGGTATTTATTTGAGAAGGCAATGTTGGCGATGTAAACATTTTCATTTAAATTTAATCTTAACAACTACCTATATGCATGTGAATTTATGAATTTTTCTCTTTGTCAATGATATTCATTTGTGTTTTCTGTCTGTGTATCGCTTGATACTTGTGTATGTTCCTATGAGTTGAATTCTTGAAATAAATAGTTTGTTATTACATTAGGTATTTATAAACGCATGCATTTCGTTTTTACATCATAAGTTTACCATAAACTAAACACAGATGTTACATAAGAGCCTTACCACAACATAAGTTGGCCATTTTAAAATAAGCATAGGTATCGTAAAATATGTAGGTTTCTTTACTTTTCAATAATAAGGTCAAAATTATTTTTAAAGGGGTCCTACTCAGTGCTTGTTGGCCTCTGTCCCGGCATAAAATATGTCATTTCCACTTGCAAGGCAGTAAGCTTCCTTGATCCCGAGTGTATAGTGTCTGCACCACAGTTACCTTTGAAGGCTTATAGTGACGGGCATGTTCCTTTGATTTTGAGGAAACTGTCTCGGACGGAAATTTCTTGATATATCTGTGTATTATTTCTAGGGCACGTGAAATCGAATTGTAAGGTCTTTGCTATTAAATTGAAAGCAAAATAAAATCTTCGGAGGAGCTTCATAATATTCTTCTTTATAGATACGAGTATCGTACTTGAAACAGTTGCCGTTAAAATTTGAGAGTGGACACAAAATTTATTTATGCAATATGTATTCATTACACATTAGGTACTTGTAAGATAAGCATGGTTTTTTTATAAACTTTATACTTTTATTAATAAATAAGGTTTCTTTAATAAAAATCGACTCATCTTTTAGAAAAGATTGCCACAAAAAATGTAGTTTGTTTCGATTGTGACATAAAAAATCTCGAAGCTTCCCACAAACAACTTGAACGTTAAAATAAAGTTAATCTCAGCGCAACTTCAAAAGATATTTTGTCAAATTGTGCAGTACCTACATTAAGTCCAAAAAAATTGCAGATTTGGGTAGTTGCTTCACTATTATATCAGTAAAGTCTCAAAAGAGCCCTTTCATCTGAAATAGGGTAATTACACCCAATAAGGCCCTTGTCGTTTCATTCAATAGGTATCCAATTTGTGTCGATAGAGTCCAAGTTTGTGTTCCGAGTTAACGGTTTGTTATTTCTAATATTGGAAAAGTAAGTTCAAAACACTTGAATTTTCTGTTAAGATAAAGAAGTGATAGGAATAATAATAATAATATAAACAACAACATCACATATATTGATTTGTCTCCGTGATAAGCAGCTAAAGCGCTTGTGTTACAGATATCAGAATCAAAAGTGGTATTACAACTATTTATATAAACTTAAATAAATATATTTAACACCCAGACCAGTACAAACAGACATGTTCATTCACACAAATGTATGTACAGCGCAGGGATCTAACCCGCGACCTCATGGTCTAATAATTAACTTTCTTAACCATTACACCAAAGTGGTTGTCTATAAGAAGATAAAGATTTTTATTGAGACAAAAAGGTACCAAACAACTCAGCTGCCGTATTAGGATATATAGTATATTATTAAATAACCTCTTAACACGCCAATCTGATGTAGTTTTTATATATCATCAGCCTATATACGTCTCACTGCTGGGCACAGGCCTCACCTCAACTATGAGGTAGTGCGAGCCATACTTCACCACGCGGGCTCAGTGCGGTGCGGTGAAGGGGTGTGTGTAAGCCACAGATCACCCGTGTAAGCTAAGTGTAACCAACCTTACTGTCAGATGTTATTAAGCCGCCCGAGGGCCTCCGACCAGGCTTAACGACTAATATCTATAGATATTAACCGGGACCAACAGCTTAACGTGCCTTCCGAAGCACGAAGATACTTGTAAATAGACGTCACTATTGTGGTCAGAATGGTCACCCAACCCAAATATGACCAATTTTTTGGTATCACTACGAAAGCGCTGCAACCACTGCGCCACAAGCACCTCAGAAGTAGTTTTTGCTTCTCACAAAATCTCCAGGAAAGTATTTAATTACCAGGTTTCCGGTTATTTTTTGTTTGTGCTGTCTAGTCAGGAAGAAGCTCGTTTCGACCGAGATGAGATTACCGGGAACTGTTTAGGTCTACGATTCAATTTGGTTTAGCGCCTTTTAATGTTTCTCTACGATGAATATGCTTGAATAAAAAGCTATTTAGCTTCTAAGGGCTTTTATTTAAGCTTATAGAGAGTGAAAAACTGAAACTGTCTGCTTTATTAACTTAATAACCTGATTTAAAGCATTTGACTATCAATCGAAAATGCGAACACCTTAAAAGGTGCCTTTTATGGCGTAAGGTTCTAACAATATTAGAAGATATGAACTTTAATCGACCTTCACGGAGCTGACAATAAAATCAAACATATTTTATAATAAATTTAGAGATAATTTAAAATGGTTTAGCTTAAAAAATCCTGGACAGAATATTTTAAATTAATTTTTAAATTTTACAACATCAAAATAATAAGTAAATTTTGTCGTCACTGAAAGTACAGAACATATAGAACGTGCAGCCGTTTGGTTGTATATTTGTTACCTGGGCTAACTACTGGGTTGTGAGGTATAAACAGGTATGTCAATGTCAGTTACTTTCACTCTATTGGATACTTAATAGAAAAAAAAAACATCATAAGCGCTGTTTTATGACCATTAACTTACTTTCAGTTTGGAAAATTAAAGTATCTTTATGTTGCAAATTTAATTATTAACCTTTTTTTTTAATTAATTAAAAAAGTCTGTCCAGTTTTTTTAGTAAACCCATTTTTAATATAATATACTAAATTTATTTTAAAATATGTTTTATTTTATTATCAGCTCGGTGAAGGTCGAATTAAGTTCGGATCTTAGACTATTTACCGCCAACACCTTCGGCATACTCTCTCCGCGCCTCGCGAATGACTGTGTGTGAATATATGTGAATTATAAATAATAAATAATATAAATAATTATTTGGTCAATTGGCCAAATGGGTGACGACCGTGTGCCATGGCGACAGTATGCGGCAGGTGTACCGTGGGCCTAAGGCTTATGAATAATGTGTAAGTGTATCAAAATATAACACGCATTGCTAATTTTTTGCATAACCTAGAGATTTGACGGAAAGACAACTAACTGCTCTGTATCGTGAAGTACACTTATCCATTAGTTATGTTCATTATTACCGCTTACAATGGCCGCTAGGTAGGTACGTGTGTGACGACCGGCTGCCGGCTGATCGTGTAGGTTTCGGGTCCTGACGCGTTGATTGACACACGCATAACTTAACAATCATCTAGCTATCTATTTCTTACTAGGTTTGACGCATGATACATACTTTTTCCCCACAGAAATATCTCTGAGTATGCGCGGTACGAAAATGTAATGTTTAATTTTAATTTTTCTTAACAACACAAAATATGGTATGATTAATATTAAATTGAATAGCAACTTAATTCATCTGGCCAATGTTAGACTAGTTATATTACATTACGTACTGATTACGGCATTTAGTTTCACATGTAATTATCAGTCCCTTTTATTGCATAAATACTTGCTTCCTTCTCATAATATGTGATTTTCTTCTTATATTTCATAATATTTGTTTTTATGTATTCGCTTAACATGTACTAGTAGTAGTGGTAAAGAACTTGAGTTTAAATTTTTCTACAAGTTTTGCTTACCTTGCTTGGTTTGTACTTAAGCTAGTAAAACTACACAAAGTGCCTAAATCAAAATTAATTAAACAGTGTTAATCTATATAGTCCAGGAGGTGGAGACCTGGTGTCTTGTACTACAGATTGTGTCACAATCCATCACAAGCACCAGTCTTCACAATAGTTTAACAATTACACAATGTTTTGAAACAAAATTTGTATTATCTGCTGTTGTGAAGAAAATAAATTATTTTATTATTATTATTATTATTTGTTCATCTGCAAATATTTATATTTTCCTCAAATAAGTGACATGTAATAATCTTCATGAGATTAAAATTCTTTAAACTGAAGTCCAACTTTTGTGCACTTTATTGTGCAGTAAAATTTTAAATAAGTAAATAAATAGCATTTCTGTAGGCTGCATGGAATATTAAATCATGTGATGTACCAAAATAGCAACATAAAAGTATTAACTAAGGTAAAACAAAGGGTTGAAGTTAATCCTCAGCTTCTCGACTAATGCGTCTTTTGTTAATTCTCACGCAATTATGCTAAAACCGAAAATGATATAGTGAAACCTTGATAGCTGTGACTTATAATAATAACAATAAATCATTTATTTCAGGAATTGATATAAGAAGTGAATTCATAGAAACATAGACAAATACAAGAGATAAATAAATAATAAATATTTCACAACAATCACACCAATTCTCTAATCCTAAATTAAGCTACGAGGCTTGTGTTATGGGTACTAGACAACGGATAAACATACTTAAATACTTTTTTTTTGTAAATAAATACATATTATACATAGAAAACACCCAGACCAGTACAAACACACATGTTCATGCACACATATACGTGTACTGAGCGGGGATCGAACCCGCGACCCTTGGTTTTAGAATATACACAGATACAAAGATACACAGATACAAAAACACCGTCAAAGTCATAAATTCATAAGTTATTTAATTTAAAATTCATTCATAAGTTATTAAGATTAAAATCAAATTCACAGGTTTCGCCAAAATTTTCTTATGCTGAGGTCCGGATATTTTGGCACTCAATTACCTCTGTTAGTCGTACAAACCTTTATAACTGCGATTTGTTCTTTCGATTTTTTGTCAATTATACCTCTTTAATTGAGATATGAAGTTAATTTATAGGCACTTATCTCTGTAACTGAGATATTTTGACGTGACAACGTCTTATAAATTGGTTTGCCGGGTGACACTTCAAGAAACTGCTTTACGCTCCGCTCACGTTCCGCGCTCACAATGAAAGCGAGTGAGAGGCACGCGTCCCTTCGACTCGGGCATGGTTAGCCCGCCTAAGAGCGAGTGAGACAGACATAAAAAGTGAAAGGCACGCGTCCCTTCCACTCGAGCACAGTTAACCCGCCTAAGAGCGAGAGAGAGAGAGTGAGAGAGATAGGCATACACACCGGTTCATGTTATACGAATGAATATTCACATTAAAATTATTTTACCACTCAAAGTCGTTGTCACGTAAAACTTTCGCCCGTATACCGACTTTACAGGCAACCAACTTTTTGCAGTATTTATCACCTCTTAAATAAAGTTTCTGTTTGTGTACTAAAGATTGTTGGTCTGCAACCCGCAAATTCTGCTGCTCATGGCTAATAGGCTAGATGACACCACCAATCGCTGACATACTTTTTTATTATCTGCCAAAACGGTCTGCCTCCATAGATTTTGTATGGAATACAAGAACCTGACGTCACGGTCATGTATCAGAAATCGGAGTCAATTGACCGAATATTTATTGAGTTTTGTGTATTTATAAATTAAACCAATTTTACCCCTTTTTGGATATATACTGGTTGTATTAACTTCATAGGGCCTATGTGTTTTAAACGTCATGGTCTTGAAAATATTTAAGATAGGTGTCATCATGCCTATTGCGCCTAGTTTCATCTTAAAAACTTAGTTTTACTTCTGTTTAGATAGATCGATAACACTTTATAACACTTGATACACCCACAAAAAAAAATACAAAATCAACATAAAAATAAAGATGAACAATTTAGGCAGTCTTATCGCTCTTCCAGTTCTTCTGTTATTTGCTGTTTTTCTGTTTGGCTGTCATCACTGTGTATGGAAAAATTAGTTTTTTTTTTCAGTGGATGAAGAATAAAGCCTAAAAGAATCTGTGCCGAATTTGGTGTTACTAAATCTACTGTAAGTAAATCATTGAAATGGATATAAAATATAGTCAAAATGTTCTAAAGATCAAGAAAAACTAATACGGTTAGCGTTATTTCATAAATAACCAATTTTCAATTCATACCTCTAAAACTGGCACAACTTGTATTGTAGTGTCTATTAATTAGACCCTCTGTAAATGAGACAGGTATTTTTGTTATACCTACCTGGATATCTGAGACACAGGATTAGTGGGATACCTCTACAAATGAGACAAATGAGCTGGTCCCTTCAGGTTTCACAAAACCAGGTTTCACTGTAAAACCACGTACAGTCAGTGTCATAAAATATAGTGCCACTTTAGTGCCATTTCAAATAAAAGAAGCTACAAAAAATAAAAATAAATAAATAAATATACAACAATATCGCATACATTGATCTGACTCCGTGGTAAGTAGCTTAGGCACTTGTGTTTCAGTTATCAGAATCAACATTGGTATTACAAATAAACTTAAACAATTACATATATCATACCCAGACGTTGTACAGTGTGGGGATCGAACCCGCGACCTCTTGGTTAATAGTCAACTTCATGAACAATACATCAAAGTGGTTGTCCAAATTGCTCAAAAGAACCACGTGAAAAAATACATCCAGACTTAAAGCTTTGCCTTAGCGTAGAGGTAGAAAAACAAGCGATGGTGTCACGATTTGTGGCTTTGCAAGGGACTGGGTGTTGCTGGCAAAAAAGGGTACTTGTCAACTTCTTGACCATTACACCAAAGGGGTCAATTCATAAAAAAAGCTACTATAATTTTGACGCCGACTGTTCGCACTTATGTATTGTCGGACATATTCACTTACAAAGGTACGGTGGCAACGTGGTACGTCACGGTAAACACTGCGGTACCTAATACGCTTGTGATACGGACGATTTTGCAACAAAAAAATTGGTTGCCTGTAAAGTCGGTATACGGGCGAAAGTTTTACGTGACAACGACTTTGAGTGGTAAAATAATTTTAATGTGAATATTCATTCGTATAACATGAACCGGTGTGTATGCCTATCTCTCTCACTCTCTCTCTCTCGCTCTGTCTTTCTCGCTCTTAGGCGGGTTAACTGTGCTCGAGTGGAAGGGACGCGTGCCTTTCACTTTTTATGTCTGTCTCACTCGCTCTTAGGCGGGCTAACCATGCCCGAGTCGAAGGGACGCGTGCTTCTCACTCGCTCTCATTGTGAGCGCGGAACGTGAGCGGAGCAGCGTAACGCAGTTTCTTGAAGTGTCACCCGGCAAACCAATTTATAAGACGTTGTCACGTCAAAAGGGTAGCCTGATGTGCTGACTACTGAACATATTACGAATGGACATTAGAAATTTTTCGTCATTTATATACGAAAAAACCTAACTCCAAAGTAAGATATTGGCTCTCGATAAGGTTGCATAACAGGTCTAAATAAGGATCAGATGTACTTTTTACAAGATATGCCTATGTAATCGGGCTTTTGTAAGCAGTGAAGCTCTCTGTTTTAAAAGTTGTGAGGGAATAGACAAACACGTAAACTTCTTTTTTGCTTTGCCATAGTCGGATATAAAAACTTGAACAACTGTACCTACCTTGTTTTGAATACTCAATTTTTGGAAATACATTTTTTTTTTCGAACATTATCAAAAAATTTTCTCTAAATCATTCCCATTCCTTGTTCCCAACCTAGAGGACATCTCGGCACCCGCTAATTGTTTCAGGGGGGCGGAGGGGGAGGGACATTGTTTGATAATGAATAGTAATTGAAGGTCCGACCTCAATTATCTACGAGTACTCCTGGCTGCGACTGCGGGGCATTATGTAAGGGCACACTCTGTGGTGATAGGTACAGGCTTCTTGCGGTTTGAGGCGAATACCCAGATGATTTGCCATTTTAGGTTCTGAGTAATAATAGTTATAGTCCTCCTGGCCGTTTTCGACCACGGCGGCCAATTTCAACAGAGATCAGCCATCTGCGCAGGAAATATCATAGTGCACAAGTGTGAGCGCAATACACAGGTGCACTCACTGTTCCATGATCATGTTCTAAATATTTATTTCCAAAATGTTATATTTTACTGTCATTAAATTAAACATAAGAGAAGTTTGTAAATTGTGTAGATTTTAACTCATCATCCTGTATACGACCGATACGAGCAGGGCACAGGCCTCACCTCAACTATAAGGTGGTTAAAGTTGGGGATGGGTAACTATTCCGACCATATATGTAACGCCTATTTACAAGCATCTTCGTGCTTCGGAAGGCACGTCAAGCTGTTGGTTCTAGTGATGTACAAGGCTCGAGGCTTCCGAGTCCTTTTGCCGAGAGCTCAGAGTCGTTTACAGGGCTCGCCTCATTTATATGAAGCTCGACGACTCGGAAGCCTATTTGAGAGCTCGAGTCTTTTTGAGAGCTCGAGCCTTTTTGAGAGCTCGAGCCTTTTTGAGAGCTCGAGCCTTTTTGAGTGCTCGAGCCTTTTCGAAAGCTAGATTGATTACTTTGCACTTTTTATTTAGATATTTTATTTATTTACAGCTTTTAACCGCGAATTCGTCCGCGTGGATTTTGGAACTTGAACCCCTAATTTCAATCCCTTAGGGGGTGAATTTAAAAAAATATATAAATAGTCATAGATAATGTGGCTATTTATATTATATTTTACTTAGTTACGGAGATATTAAAGTCATATACATAAACTTGAGCTTTTATTGAAGGCTTGCGTTCATTTCGAGACTCGAGCTCTTTTGACGGCTCGAGCTCTTTTATAGCCTCGAGGCATGGCTCAGAGAGCTCGCAGCTCGGCTAAGCTCGGGGCACCGAGCCTACCGAGCTCACTGAGCCTTGCCATTCCGCCTCGAGGCTTCAAAAACAGGGCTCGACGCCTCGAGTCATGCACATCACTAGTTGGTTCCGGTTATTATTGATAGATATTACCCTGGTGAAAAGCCCTCAGGCGGCTAAATAATTGCTAACAGTAATGTTTTTCACTTACCTACAAACAACCCCTCCACTAATCCGTACTGATTCCGCCTGGTGTAGTAGATATGGCTCGTACCACCTCACAGTTGAGGTGCGGCCGACATGAAATCAGGTAATAACGTTAAGCACTTCTGCGGCGTGACATCATAAAGATCTATTCAGCCTTTTTGTCACGTAAATCAATGTTCCTCTTCATACAAAGATCTACGAATTCCATTCTAATCTGCTGTAGGAGGTTAATCCTCAATTGTACCGGACCAGCGCAGAGCCGGACCTACGTCCGTCATTGTTTTCGATAAACGGATAATTCAATTACGGCGTTCGGCTTCATTAGACACAGTACACAATGTAGAAAAATGGGGTATGTTTGCCTTTACAAAAATAATAGGTTTAGGTTTAAAGATTCTTTATTTCTCAATGAAGTTACAGACACTTACATGATAAAAAAATCGGTTGTCTGTAATGTAAGTTTACTGACAATAGTTGAACGTAACAACGTCTATGTCACGTTGCCTCTTTGTCGCTCGTTCCACGCTCTCGCTTGCACTTTAAGCCTTGAATGGAACGCCTCAGAGCAAGGTAACGCCGCATGCGTCATGTTTTTGGTGCGTACAGCTTGCTTCATCGATTTATAAGACGTTGTCACGTCCAAAAAATTAAAATAAAAGTAAGTATGCATTTTCGTTATACATCGTTCGCGTCGATCCAAGCTAGTAGGTACGTTACACAAGATATAATAAATGTTAATTATAACTAACAAAAGTAAAACAAAAACAACAAAAAAAATGTGTAAACAACCTTATTCACTTCAACACCTCTAAAACATATTCGGCACGTTTCGCTTTGAATGCATTCGTCGAGTCGACATTTTTTTAATTCTGTGGATAGTTTTAAACAGTTGTGCTCCTTCAAATGTTAACATGCGCTTGCCATAATTTGTACGCGCTTTAGGTAAAACCAAGTAACTCGCTCGACGACGTGACATCGCGTGACGCGCGCTTAGTAATCTGTTTTGTCTGTGTGAGCTTGATTGAGGTGTGGATGGTTTTATTTAATAATATAATATATTATTTAATTATTTGACAACCACTTTGGTGTAATGGTCAAAGTCGACTTTTAACCAAGAGGTCGCGGGTTTGATCCCCGCACTAAACAACATTTGTGTGCAGGAGCATGTCTGTTTGTATTTATTTAAGTTTATTTGTAATACCCCTGTTGATTCTGATATCTGTACCACAAGTGCTTAAGTTACTTTCCACGGAGTCAGATCAATGTTTGTCGTGTTTTTGTTTAATTAATTATTTTTATTTATTTATTTATTTCCGTCTAGATATTTTCCTGGCACCACAGAATCTACCTATATAATGAAACTGTACGGTATTTTTTGTCTCAGGGAAGTTTTTGCAAATAAGTATTATACTTTACATGAAATTACTGTAAGTTGTTCATGCTTGTCACTGTTATGAACTTAAGTGATAAGTGAACAAAGTTAATCCTGATTAGCAAGGAAAGTTATTTGTACGTGTAAATATTTTAAAAATATTACTCTTTGTATGTTGGTTAACCTACTACTATAAACGCCCAATAAGCCAAAACGAAATGTATAGAGATATAATTCACAAAAAATAATTAATAACACAATGTAAAGTAACATAATTCACAAAAAATATTCAATCCGATTTGTGAACTCAAACCTACTGTTCACAGCTCATCTAAACGTCGCGTTGTCAGTGACAAGGGATGCTGACGACTGCAGATTTAGATGTGTTTTCGTCGCAATATAAATACTTACAATATATATATACAATAAAATATACAATCACATACATTGATCTGACTCCGTTGAAAGTAGTATAAGCACTTGTGTTAAAGATATCAGAATCAACATTGGGATTACAAATAAACTTAAATGAATACACAGATCAGTACAAATAGACATGTTCATGTACACAAATGTTTGTACAGTGCGGGGATCGAACCCGCGATTTCTTGGTTAATAGTCAACTTCTTGACCATTACACAAAAGTGGTCGTCAAAACACAATTACATTACACAGTGTTATACCGTAGGTAAGTAATAAGGATGATTAAATACTTCAGTTGAAAGCTTCATGACTATCATGGTGGTAGTTTAGTGCATGTGGGTGTTGTTTTTTTTTTTTTTATAAAAGCTAACAAACAATTAAAAGCTACTCGTATTTCAGAATTTCAAAGCTATTCCTCAACAACATTGGTCACAAATCGACTCACTAAACTAATAAAACAAAACAGCACGTTTTAAATGTTATTCAGAGTCACGAAACAAATTAACAAACTGTTACTTTTATTAAAAGCAACTGTGACGGAGTTAACTTGAGGAAAGTCCGGTCCAAATATAGTTCGTAAATCTGTCACGTTATATTTAGAGGAGAGAAATAAAACGGGACAAAAGTATAGTAAGATTATATTATTAAAAAAAATAATTAAAAATTGTAGATTAAAAATTATCTCAGGGTGGGTCTGGTCTTAAGTCCGTCACAATGCCCTTTAAAACGTTCCCAAAACTCCCCTCAGTCGTCCAGCCGCCACCTGCAGCTCGCAGTTATATGTGCCCAGTTGGGCAGAAATCACCGGGCAGAAATCTTCAGAGTAGATTTTTCACAAAATGCGAGTCTGAGGGTTTTAGACCCGTAGGGTGATCCTGTCGAAAATATTTGCTGTTAGGAAGTGCTTAGCGATGATTAGGGATAGCCACTAGCAGATATTGTTTGAATAAAAAAACAAAGAAAGCAAGCGAAGCAAAGCCTGATGATAGTTACTGAGTAGGGAGTCTAATCTATTTCTTAGTTAATCTGAGAGGTCATTATGGCATTTACAAATGATGATTTGCAGAATCGGAATACAATATAGCTAGTGGCAGTATGATCTTTTTATTATTATAAGCATTATGACATACCAAACATCTACAGTAATCTCACTAAATTAGGCATAGACTAACTAAAATACTATTTTAAATAAAATACGTACGAACGCACAATATGATCACCTAAAAATTGTAGTGTCATTTTTTATAATAGTAAGACTACTGGCTAACGAAATATTGTGACATCTCCAGATAAAGTAAATATTAACATTTCAATCATTTATAATGTTTTAACACTTGCGTTCGTATGTAAATTTACTATCATTAAAATAAGCTTACTAACTAAATACATGAAGTCGAATTTGTGCACAACTTACCCAGTTCGGGAATATAAGAATAAACACTTTATAATAAGCTTTAGTGAAAGCTTCAAGGTAAAAGAATGTTTAGATATTCACTAGTTAAAGATATTTAGTTAACAGGCACGTAAACGTTGTGCCGAGAACTCAAGACGTGGTCGTAGCAAAAAAATGGCCGCTCCTCGCGATCGAACACGTAGCCTCTTGTCGCTCCTGCGCCGCGCTCGGCCGTGTTCCGAACCGGTTAGAATGAGTTGCGCGCGCAGCGAAACTAACAAACAAAAATGATTTGCACGATTTGAAATTACAATGTTTGTTTTGAGTTTTACATTTTAGTACTTGTTTAAAATACTTAGTTGTAGTAAATAAGTTTATAGCATTAGTTATTGAAGTTTACTTTTATTTTTTATTCTTATTGTTTGTATTTTAGTTTTAGTTTTGATTCTACTTTAAGTTTTATCTAGTTTAAGTTCAGTTAGTTAACGTAACAAGCGTTACAGTACCCCCCTTCGAAATAGAGGATTTTTCCTTTGTAAAAATCCGCATTCAAGTCCTGTATTTCAAAGATTAACTTAACATAATCTGTTATTCGGTTTTAAATCTTTAATATGCCAAGCTCCTAAGTCGTTACCTGCCATATCTTCTAAAATATATACCAGTGGAGAGCGTTTCTGTTTTATTTTGCACTTTATAAATTTCGGACATAGTTTTTTAGCATAGTAAGCGTCTTTGTCGCTTTGGAAAAAAGTTCGTTTCCAAACCACATCATTGACATTGTATTCTACTTCCTTGCGTCTTAAATTGTAGCGCTGAGAATTCTTCTCGTGAGCTTTCCAAAGTTCTTTTTGAACCTTATCGAAGATGCCTGAAAGGTAGCCTAAATTTTCAGCATAGATTTCGCGAGGGGTGAAAATCAACTCATTAGGGATATCATTATCAACGTAGTGGGACCCGCAAGTAACAAGTTCCCTACCGTGAACTAAAAAGGCTGGGGTGTAACCTGTAGATTCATTAACTGAGGTATTAATGGCAAACTGAATCTTTGGCAAGTTCTGATCCCATGAACGGTGGTCATCATTTACGAAGGATGATACCGCGGTCATAATGGTTTTGTTGTACCTCTCTACTGTATTTACTTGAGGGGTATACTTTGGAGTAAAATTCACGTTAGGTACTTTGTATTTTTTAAATAGATTTTCTAGCTCACGGCTCGTAAATTGTATTCCATTGTCAAGTATGACGGTTTGAGGGATACCATGTACAAGGAAAACATAGTCCTCCAGATGCTTCGACACGAGCTCAGCAGTGGCTCTTCTCAAGGGAAAAATTAAACAATATTTAGAAAAGCAGCAAGTTATAACAAAGAGATAGCAATGCTGTTTTCTAGAAGGAGGTAAAGGTCCGACTAAATCTATAGATATTGCCTGGAAAGGCCTACAACATTCTTTTGGTCTACCCATCTTTCCAGGGGTGCCTTGAGTGGATAATTTATAAGAGTGACATGTTTCGCAATTAGCTATAAAATTTGTAACAGATGCATGCATTTTTGGCCAATAATAGTTAAGGCAAAGTCTTTTATAAGTTTTGAAGATTCCAAAATGTCCGGAGATTGGTTCAGAGTGTTTTAATTTTATAATGTTATCACGATGCTCGCTTGGAATTACCTCCTTCCAGTCAAATTCCGTTGTTATGGTATTTTTACAACGCATAAACCTATAAAGTTTACCGTTTTCTATGCGGTAGTTAGGGTAACTAGTAGGAGTATTTGTACAGCCGTTATAAATTTTTAGGTACCAAGAATCATGTGTTATTACTGGTTGGTCTTGGGAATTGGATACCAAGGCGGAAATCGGGTTAGATCTAGACAGTAAATCTGGTACCACATGATCTTTGCCACGACGGTGTTTGATTTCAAAATCAAAAGCCGACAGGCGGACACCCCACCTTGCCAAGCGACCAGTAGGATTAGAAAGAGACAAAAACCATTTCAGCGCTGAGTGGTCTGTAAAAACGGTGAAGGTTTTACCGTTTTCCAGATAACAGCGCCAGTGTTCCAGGGCGGTTATAACTGCAAGCGCCTCCCTTTCAGTAATGCTGTAATTTCGTTCAGGGCCAGTGAGAGATTTGCTCATATAAGCGACCGGGTGTTCGACTCCATCTATAGTCTGCGAAAGCATAGCTCCGACACCAAAGCTACTGGCGTCCGTGTGAACCTCAAAAGGATGGGCAAAATTGGGACAGGCTAAGATAGGTGACTGCACCAACCGAGATTTAAGTTCAACAAATGCTTTGTCGGCCTCAGCAGACCACTCAAATGGTAAAGAATTCTTTTTGGTTGAGGTAAGCTTGTTTAAAGGGCCAGCTATAGTGCTGAAATTCGGGACAAATCGTCTATACCAGGAAGCTGTGCCTAGGAATCGCTTTACATCTTTTTTATTTTTTGGTGTAGGGTAATTTAGGATTGCCTCAACCTTTTCAGGGTCTGTACGTAGACCTTTATCATCTACGACGTAACCAAGATAGCGCAAGCTGCTACGGAAAAATTGGCATTTACTTAGATTTATAGTTAAGTTGGCATCAATTAACTTCTGGAGAATACGCGAGAGGATAGATAAGTGATCTTGGAATGTTTTACTTATTACTACAACGTCATCAAGGAACACAAAGACGTTAGATTCAAACTCCGGTCCAAACAGGGAGTCAACGAGGCGCTGCTGTGTAGCTGGGGCATTAGTTAGACCAAAGGCGGTCACCTTGAATTGAAAGGTTCCCCTACCTGGTACGTAAAATGCCGTTTTCTCCCGATGTTCCTTCTTTATAGGAATTTGCCAAAAACTTTTTGACAAATCTATACTAGATAGATATCTAGCGTCCCTTAAGTTGTCCAGAATTTCAGTTACATACGGTAAGCAATAAGCATCTTTTTTAGTAACTGAATTCAATTTTCTGCTATCAAGACAGAAGCGCGGCTTGCCATCTTTCTTCTTAACTATTAGCACAGGTGACAGCCATGGGCTTTCGCAGGGTTCGATTACATCAAGGGAAAGCATCTCATCGACCTCGTCGACTACTATCTTTTGCTTTTCAGGAGACATGCGATAGTATCTTTGTCTAATAGGTACTGCATCTCCGGTTTCAATACTGTGAGTTATTAGATTTGTTCGGCCCAAGCCGCGTTCCTCGTAAGAGATCTTTTTAAATTCACCTACCACCATGTCGGCTAGCTTTTTTTCATTTTCATTTAAATTATCGTAAGAGTGAAGGAGTACTTCAGGCTCAAATGAAATTTCATGTAGACTAGGGTCATCGTTGTTAAAGTAACTAATATTTTGTATGTGGTCCGGAAATATTTTAAACTGTTTCCAGAAATCTATACCTAAGATTAACGTCGTGTCGATCTCAGGAATAACATGAGTCTTAATTATTTTGTTCATACCGTTAAAGACAATCGGCAGGAAAAAATAACCACAAGAAGACAATAACTGACCGCCAGCTGCAGTTACTGTTATGATGTCGTCTGTGTGCAAGGTAAAATCATAATTGAGAAGTATTTTGTGTGATTTGTTGCCTAAGATACTGACAACAGAGCCTGAGTCAAGCAAACCAAATACATCAAGGCCTGAGATATTATTAATGTTTACTTGAACGTAAGGTCTAGGATCTGAGCTTGGTTTATTATTGAAAATTGAAGCAGTTTTATAGGTGGAAAAGAAACCACGTACAAAGTCGAGCCAATTCTTCCACTCCAAGCTCGTAGAAGAATTAGTATGACTGCTACAATTTTCTGAATTTAGTTTTTTGAACTATTGTCAAGAATTTTTGGATTACAAGTGGGACAATCTGGAGTGCGGAAATCTTTTCTGCCACATTTAAAACAGAAAATCACTCGTTCGGCTTGACACTCCTTCATGCTATGGGTATCGACACGGCAGCGATGACAAAATATTTTAGGTTTATTAATGGCAGATACCTCTGCTCGTTCCTGTGTATCGTGTTCAGACATCGAGTAACATTTCATATTAGAATTATTAGGGTAGTTTTTAGGATAAGTATTAGAATAGTTTGTATTCGTACCTTTGTAGTTATTAATAAATTGTGTGTTTTTATTTTGAGTTTTATTGGGTGGTTGGTATGCATATTCTGGAGCTAGTGTTTTTGAGTTAACAGTAGGTGGTTCCCTGAAGTTGTCGGCGCGAGCTTTGAACTTTTCGTAGTTTCGACACAATTCTTTTAGGTCACTAATCGAGCTGATATTAGTGCAATTTGCTAGCATGTTAGAGTAGCAAGGACGAATGTTATGCAAGATGATGTCGAGTTTTTCTTTTTCATTCAATGGATAAGATAGCCTAGAGAACATGCCGTTCATTATAGATAAATATATTACTATATTCTCGAGTTCGCCTTGAGTACGACTGCGAATTTCAGTCATCATTCGATAGTCGTAGTCAGCAACGTCGAAATCCTCTTTGAGCAGAACAAGAAGTCTATCCCAGCTACCTACACTGTCCTTGATGCTACGGTACCAGTGAATGGCATCTCCGGTGAAAAAATCAATAGCAGAGGCTAACATTTTGTCGCAAGAAATGTTTTTTGCTAGACGTAGTTCCTCAATTTTATCAACAAAAGACCTTACGCAAGACTTTCCATCAAATTTAATTTTTGACAAGTCGCTAAAGATTCCACGATCGCATGTCACTTGGATATTCAGATTACTTATATCTGGATTAATCTTAGGCTGGTCGCTGGTATTAGTGGTAGCATTATCAGTTGAGTTAAGTTCGACCAACTGGGCGTAATAGCTGTCAAAAATTTTCATGGTTGTTTCTAAAGATTTTAGGATATCAGGTGACGTGGGTTGCTCCACCCTACGCAGCCGGTGATAAAGGTGATTTAGAAGTGAAAGTGTTCGATCGGAAAGAGCGGAGTCTGCCGAAGAGCTTAAAAGTTCTAAATTTTGTTTGACTTTATTTAAAGTCTCATTTGAACCTTTAATATCATCTAAAGTATCTAGGCACGATTCAGCAATGTCTTCAGATGGGTATGTTTGTGTCAGTCTGCAAACCTGTTTCCGTAGTTCCATTACGGTACTGACTGGATCTTCACCTCTTATAATTACTTCGTACATAAGTTCAGATTTTTGTAAGTGAAGAAACTTAATTGGATATGACATCTCGAATTGGTAACGTTGAGCACAAAATCAATAGAAAACAAAAACTAACAGTAAGCCAAAAGCGTTAAGTCCGTTCTGTCACAACAATCAGCTCTTGATCGAGAACGTAATAATGATTAACTAAAGAGAAAATTAGAGAAGAGCTTTCTAAAACATGCACATATAGCCGTCACCAGAAAAACTAAAGAAAAAATTGAAGAACGTAAAAAGCACACAGTATATAAGACTTAAGACCATTTATTTTAAAGTGGGCGCCATTTGTCACGTTATATTTAGAGGAGAGAAATAAAACGGGACAAAAGTATAGTAAGATTATATTATTAAAAAAAATAATTAAAAATTGTAGATTAAAAATTATCTCAGGGTGGGTCTGGTCTTAAGTCCGTCACAATGCCCTTTAAAACGTTCCCAAAACTCCCCTCAGTCGTCCAGCCGCCACCTGCAGCTCGCAGTTATATGTGCCCAGTTGGGCAGAAATCACCGGGCAGAAATCTTCAGAGTAGATTTTTCACAAAATGCGAGTCTGAGGGTTTTAGACCCGTAGGGTGATCCTGTCGAAAATATTTGCTGTTAGGAAGTGCTTAGCGATGATTAGGGATAGCCACTAGCAGATATTGTTTGAATAAAAAAACAAAGAAAGCAAGCGAAGCAAAGCCTGATGATAGTTACTGAGTAGGGAGTCTAATCTATTTCTTAGTTAATCTGAGAGGTCATTATGGCATTTACAAATGATGATTTGCAGAATCGGAATACAATATAGCTAGTGGCAGTATGATCTTTTTATTATTATAAGCATTATGACATACCAAACATCTACAGTAATCTCACTAAATTAGGCATAGACTAACTAAAATACTATTTTAAATAAAATACGTACGAACGCACAATATGATCACCTAAAAATTGTAGTGTCATTTTTTATAATAGTAAGACTACTGGCTAACGAAATATTGTGACATCTCCAGATAAAGTAAATATTAACATTTCAATCTTTTATAATGTTTTAACACTTGCGTTCGTATGTAAATTTACTATCATTAAAATAAGCTTACTAACTAAATACATGAAGTCGAATTTGTGCACAACTTACCCAGTTCGGGAATATAAGAATAAACACTTTATAATAAGCTTTAGTGAAAGCTTCAAGGTAAAAGAATGTTTAGATATTCACTAGTTAAAGATATTTAGTTAACAGGCACGTAAACGTTGTGCCGAGAACTCAAGACGTGGTCGTAGCAAAAAAATGGCCGCTCCTCGCAATCGAACACGTAGCCTCTTGTCGCTCCTGCGCCGCGCTCGGCCGTGTTCCGAACCGGTTAGAATGAGTTGCGCGCGCAGCGAAACTAACAAACAAAAATGATTTGCACGATTTGAAATTACAATGTTTGTTTTGAGTTTTACATTTTAGTACTTGTTTAAAATACTTAGTTGTAGTAAATAAGTTTATAGCATTAGTTATTGAAGTTTACTTTTATTTTTTATTCTTATTGTTTGTATTTTAGTTTTAGTTTTGATTCTACTTTAAGTTTTATCTAGTTTAAGTTCAGTTAGTTAACGTAACAAGCGTTACAAATCAGTACGTTTAATTAATGAGTTTTACGCAGCTGTTAACGAATACAATGCTTATAACGCTAGTTTGAATCGTGCTGCCACAGCCTACGAAAATGCAATGAACAGCCCAAATATAACATTTTAGATTAATTGGTCAATCTCTAGAATTACAGACACAATCAGTTGGTGTTGGGGTGGGTGACCATTCCGACCATTTATTAAGTGCCATCTATTCACAAGCATCTTCTGGCTACGGAAGGCACGTTAAGGTATTGGTCTCGGTTAATATTGATTGATAGCCGTTAAGCTCGGTCAGAGGTCCTCTGGCGGCTTAATAACATCTGATAGTAAGGTTGACACTTTACCTTACAAACAATAAAGTGTGATGCATGAATTGGAGGGGTCCAATCTGCAAAGAGCCCGCAAGGTGGAGTATGCTCGTACCAACTCATAATTGAGGTGAAGCCTGTGTCTAGCAGTTGGGAGGTATGTGAGCTGATGAAATGAGGAGCGACCAGACCAAAACCAATTTTGTACAATCTTGTTTGTCTGTTTATTTTATACATTGACGGTTGTACCCGATAGCAAACTTTCCAATCTGTATGCTAATGCCAGATATAAATCGGGGGGATGGAAAAGGGGGTGCAACTAATTAATTGCCAGCATAGTTCCTCTTGGTATTGAAAGAAGATGAGATTTATGGAAAGTGGACTCACTGTTTTATCAGTAGATTTTGTTATTGGATATTTTTTTGTTAATGAATGTTAAATACACACATCAAAAAAACTCACTTACATTTTTTTCACTTTTTATATTAATTGTTATATTTTACATTGACAATGTTATACACTTCTAAGCGTTGTTTATAGAGGTATATGTTTAAAGTCAAATGAAAATTTAATATACATTTATGACATGTAATGCATTTATGTGTATATATGTAGGTAGGTATCTTTCTTCTACTTTTATTTGTTTATTGTTGCATGCCCTTTACTTATTTAATATAAAAGGAAAACCTGTAATTAGCCCTGTTTAAAGATAGATGTAAGTACTAGTTGTGATGAAAAATATGTAACGCAGTTGGTTTTCTTAAAAATTGTTTTATTTTTTTTTGATGAGGAGTGTATATCTGTAAGCTATTCAATTCGTGGTATCTGCAAAAGTTAAAAGGTGTTGCAACCTTGCAAAAGTTTAAAACTCCTGAGCGTACTCAAACAGTAAATGAATCAGTGAGTCAGCATGAAAAGTTCTAAGATGTTAGCTTTTGTACTAAGATAAAGTTTCTGAATTAAAATCCAACTAACAGTTAACTGATAATGTCGTTAAAAAAAATTTGGTTGCCTGTAAATTCGGTATACGGGCGAAAGTTTTACGTGACAACGACTTTGAGTGGTAAAATAATTTTAATGTGAATATTCATTCGTATAACATGAACCGGTGTGTATGCCTATCTCTCTCACTCTCTCTCTCTCGCTCTGTCTCTCTCGCTCTTAGGCGGGCTAACTGTGCTCGAGTGGAAGGGACGCGTGCTTTTCACTTTTTATGTCTGTCTCACTCGCTCTTAGGCGGGCTAACCATGCCCGAGTCGAAGGGACGCGTGCCTCTCACTCGCTCTCATTGTGAGCGCATAACGTGAGCGGAGCGTAACGCAGTTTCTTGAAGTGTCACCCGGCAAACCAATTTATAAGACGTTGTCACGTCAAAAAAATAGTTTATCAAAAATGTTTCGAACCCTCTGAAACCAAATATTAAACTTCAACTGTCTTATCACAAAAACATCTATACATATAATAAGACTGTAAAAGATCGATTTCTGTACATTGAAGATTTTTATGAAAAATTGTTACAGGGGGTCTTAATTACCGTAATAGAAGCCAAAACAACAATTTTTAAAATTTTTGTCTGTCTGTCTGTCTGTCTGTCTGTTTGTCCGGGCTAATCTCAGAATCTACTGGACCGATTTTGACGGGACTTTTTTTATTTGACTCAGTATCACCTGGAGAGTAAACTGGGATATAAATAATCACGCCGATGAACTTAGGGGGCAGGCAGGAAATTGAATCTCAGAATCTACTAAACCGATTTTAATGGGACTTTTTTTATTTGACTCAACATTACTTGGAAGGTAAAGAAGGATAGAAATAATCACGCCAATAGACTAAGGGGGTAGGCAGAAAATTGAATCTCGGAAACTACTGGGCCGATTTTAATGGGACTTTTTTTATTTGACTCAGCATCACTTGCAATAATCACGCCAATAGACTAAGAGTGTAGGCAGGAAATTGAATATCAGAAACTACAGGACTGAATTTGATGGGATTTTTTCATTTGATTGAGTTTTACCTAGACAGTGAAATATATAATAACTCACGCCAAGTGACTAAGTGTTAACTGGCCTAAACTTGGGATGAATTAATCACCCTACCTAACTAAGGGAACTCATTGTGTGTACCTGTTATAGAGTCGCAGGTATGCCTGCATTTGGGTCATGTTAAACAGTAGCATAGGCTGGGAGTACCTCCACGCGGTGAAGGCGGTAACAGTTAAAATTCCACGCGGACGAAGTCGCGGGCACAGCTAGTGCCTAAATATGGTTCTAAACCAAAACTAACCGATTCAGGATTGTTACGGAATTAAGTTTAGCTCCAGGCCTAAAATGTGTCCTCATTACAAAATCAGTTTTAACAGGGAATCAGTTAGTCCTATACTTAAACCACACCGTGTACAACCGGGTATATATACATAGACTGCCTCATTGGTGTAGTGGCAGAGTTTCTGCCTTACATCCGAAAGGTCCTGGGTTCGAATCCCAGGTCGAGCCAAAATTGTTTCTAAGCTTTTCTGTCATGAATTTCTCTAAAACAGCTCGGAGTCGGGAAGTTGGCGGTGTTACACCCCCGTGCCTCGGAAATCACGTTAAGCCGTTGGTCCTGCGCCTGATCTCTCTACGGTTATGTCGAATTGCCGTCTCACCAAACTTTGAGAGTGATGGAACAGTGAGTGCACCTGTGTATGGCGCTCACACTTGTGCACTATACTCGTAATATCTCCTGCTATCTATATTGGCTGATCTCTGTTGTGTTTGGCCGCCGTGGTCGAAATCGGCCAGGGGGGACTATATATACATATTAAATAATATATAGATAATTCTGTCAAATTTTAAAATGTACCAACCCAATAGTTTATAGAGAACGACAAGCGTTTAATGGAGAACTCCATATTGGTGATAGAAACTATTGCATAGTAGGAAAAAAAATTAAAGAGTCACTTTTCATTGGCATGGCGCGGTTGCCACGGCGACGTGTTTGTTACGATTGACAACTTGATTGAAGATATAAAATTACAAAATTGTGTTGTACTCGTAATAATGTGATAAAGATACAAGAAACAAGTTAAGACACACCCTGCGGTTTTAATTACGACTTCCCCGTTATTGCAAAATAACCTCACTAAACAAAAAAACCCTGCGCAATAATCTCAAAAATAGCGGTCAAAAGTTAGTCCACAGTACACCAAGGGGTCGTAAAGATTTAACTTAAATAAGTACCATAGAAAATTCAGGACTAAGAAATAAACTTTGTTTAGTAATAAGGTATACTTTTGAAGCATGTTTTATAATAAGACGGCTAGAGTTTGTTTTGATGCTATCAAATGCTTTAGCGGGTAAAAAATGCAATAATTAAAGAACGAATCGAAATCGATATTGGCAACATCAGAACTATTCGCCATTCGTCTATTCAAGTTGCTTTGCGTGCAACACGCTATAATCCCGCTCTGCTGCTTTTGACATGTCTCGCATGATCTTCATCATCAAAACTGAGTTTTATAACTTCACCTCAAGACTCAAATTCGATAGTTTTAGAAGTGGTTTTCAGGGCATTCTTAAGTGATATAAGTGAAGTCTTATCATGTAACTACGATTCGTGAAGGCGAATTAAGCACTGAAGGTGACTCACTAGATATTGGATAGCCATTTATAAGTTTGTTGTTGGTTTTCATTTTTTTTCGATACTCACGCGCGATGGTTTTGTGAACTATGGTTCTATAAATAGAGTAATGAGAATTTAGATTTATTATTGGCCAAGATTGTGTTAAATCGGCACGCAATTCATTACAGATTATTATTGTTTTTTATTTATGCTGTTGTAAGGCTGTTTATAAAAGTTTATTAAAAATAAATCATTTATTTCAAGAATACACTCTTATAAAGAATCCACATAAAAACTTTAACTTCATTAGCAATTGTTTAATAGAATTTTATAATAAAAACTTTTTACACACACATTAGGTTTTTTTTATATTAAGTTAAGGAAGTATTTTTTCTTTATAATCAACAAATACTCATTACTTCAGTATCAAAATATTTCCCAGTCAATTACTATTTCCCCAATACCTACTTTATAACCTTTAGCTAAATTATGGGCTAGATTTCAAGCCTAGTTAAGTTTAAATGTTACTAAGCATTTTACACAGATAAAATAATCCGCAGCAAATTAATGATTGCCCATGCAAATCTGTGAATGTTTCGGTTCACTACTTTGTCTCTGTGGTCCGAAAGCGCGATGTGGCAATTTTCATCTCTAGACGACTCCCAATTAAATATTCAAATAGTAAAACCCGAGGCAAAAACCGTTCGTCATGGACAGCGGTTCTCAAAGTTATCAAACTTTTACGCTGAGTATGGAAACCATAATTCGTTTCATTGCATCAAAAAATTTTTTTTATAGATTCAACATGGAAATATTTGATGAGTAATGTTGATATTCCAATGCCGATTTAAACAGTGGTGCTGCAATCAGAAGCTTAATCCGAAGTTGCCATTTTCTCAAAGTTATCAAACTTTTACGCTGAGTATGGAAACCATAATATGTTTCATTGCATCAAACATATTTTTTAATAGTTTCAACATGGAATTATTTGATTATTAATGTTTAAATTCCAAGTCCTGATTTAAACAGTTGTGCTGCATCAGTAGCTTTACCCGAAGTCGGCATTTTCAAAATAAGACTTAAGAAATAAACGTATTTTTTTATATTAAAACATTGTTGTATACTGGCACGCCCTGACCGCCGCCGATAGGGACGGTTGGAAACGTTCGGGGGAGGCCTTTGCTTAGCAGTGGGACTAGCGTTGCCAGGCGTCCGGATAATGCCGGACATAGTTAGGCTTTTTGATTGCATGTCTAGCCAAACTGGCTGGTCTGTCCGGCTATTAGGTTTGGCGACCTGGCAACGCTAAGTGGGACAGTAATTGCAAATAAAAAAAAATGTAAAGACCTTTGCACGACAGTCAGCCATATTCGACAACCGCTTGGTGCAGTGGTCCACAGGTCAGACTTCTAAAACCAAGGGTCGCGGGTTCGATCCCGGCACAGTACAAACATAGGTGTGCATGAACATGTGTGTTTGTACTGGTCTGGGTGTTTTCTATGTATAATATGTATTAATTTACAAAAAAAAAGTATTTAAGTATGTTTGTTGTCTAGTACCCATAACACAAGCCTCGTAGTTTAATTTGGGACTAGAGAATTGGTGTGATCCCGGCACAGTACAAACATAGGTGTGCATGAACATGTGTGTTTGTACTGGTCTGGGTGTTTTCTATGTATAATATGTATTAATTTACAAAAAAAAAGTATTTAAGTATGTTTGTTGTCTAGTACCCATAACACAAGCCTCGTAGTTTAATTTGGGACTAGAGAATTGGTGTGATTGTTGTGAAATATTTATTATTAATTTATTGATCTCGAGCCATGATAAACTTGCAAAGCCGCACCACTCAACATGTGTTCATTATAACACTTCGGCTACGAACAGTTTGAGAACCAATGGCTTCCATGCAGATTATGAAGACGTTTTTAGCTTCGTTAATGATTCACGGTCGGTGGCAGCAATAGTTTAGTTTCACGGACTGCTTGTTCCCAACTTTTATTTCTGTGCTAGAAAGAAACGACAGTTTAAGCGCGCTTGCAATTTTAATTGGATACAAAAAAATATTTTTAGTAAACATTTTTTCACTACACTTATATTATACAGAGGAAAGATTTGATTGTTTGTTTGATTGAATTAAATAGAGTCCGAAACTACTGGATCATTTTATAACAATAATTTTACACTTAGAATTCAACATTATCGCTGATGAATATATATATCTGGCTATAATATCCAATACGAGAAAAAAATAGGGATCCGCGTGAAAGTTTCATCGATTCCTGGGAAGATTTGACGGGCCACTAGTGTTTTAAATATAACTTTGTATTCCTTTAGGTTCCTAAGTTATTTGAATTTAAGGGCTTTCGACAAAACTTAGTTGAGCTGACTGGTCGTAGTATCAATGTTCTTTTATTATTTGGGATAGGCTTGCTCTTGACCCAAGACTAAGCCCAACGAGGCAAAGACTGAGTCTACGACGGAGCGAGTTCACCTGGAAGATATCTGTTCACTCTAGCTTTGAAAATTTCTAGATTATAATTGCAGGGAAACACTGACGCAGGTAGTGAGTTTTACTCTTTTGCAGTGCGCATGAGAAATCTTGTGCTTGATTACAAAGTTGTAAGTTTAATTTGTTCGATCGTATGGGTTTATTTTTAAAATCACTGTATCGCTTGGTTATGGAGTTGGTTACAACAGTTTTGGAGTCTGAAAGAGTAGGTCCTATTACATTTTCGACTCACTTGCTTTTGCTATCTTTGCTCAACTAACTATACTTAGACTCACTATGTAGAGAAGCATTTGATGTTTAAGTACCTGAAACAATCGCCAAAGAATTAATACAAATTCACTTACAGAGAAAACCTCACAAATATAAAACAATAATAAATAAAAAGAATAGCAAGCGCATACAAATATTCAACAAATATAGTGGGTAGGTCGAAGTGGGTACTGACGCGTTCGTAGTGGCAGTTAGCAGTCGTCAATCTTGTTTACCGTCACCGAGCAACCATAGATGTATAACTTGTCTTATTTGAGCGTACTTGGTATCCCTTGGTATAGGATTATTCTACTTATACTGAAATTGGTCTTAATGATTGGCCTTATGCCAGAAGCTCTACTCTGAACCGGAAGTTTCGGATTTATCTACCGCCTCTGTTGTTATCAGTGTCTTTCGACCTTTATAAAAAAAACAGACCACTCGAATCCATAATTAGTCGATAAAAAAAACGACTATTCACTAAAGCACCCGTGACTATCACTCTGCGGAGAAAACTTTTAAAAACCAAAAGGAAATTTAAAAGAATTTTCTTTTTCTTTATATACATGCTATAATAATAGTAAGAGCCTAATTCAAGGGGATGGTTGTCAGTCGGGTTAAGAAAAAAGGTATAAAATAAATACTTCAAAGCAAATTGTCCTAATAAAACGTATGGAACCGTGTGGTTTGTGATCAGCGTAGTGCAAACAGGGTGCGTTGCCAATAAGTACATAGATTAATGATTTTTACGAGTTTTAATGAATAAATGAATATACAACAACATCACATACATTGATTTGACTCCGTGATAAGTAGCTTAAGCACTTGTGTTACAGATATCAGAATCGACAGTGGTATTACAAATAAACTTAAATAAATACATACACCTAGACCAGTACAAACAGACATATTCATGCACACAAATGTTTGTACAGTGCGGGGATCGAACCCGCAACCTCTCGGTCTATAGGCAACTTCTTGTGTTGTTCTAGACTCTTAACCTCTGCCCCTAGAGTAGAGTTTGCCAGACCTTAGAGTACACTGCCCTTAGCCCTGTTGAATCCAGAAATTTTCAGATACCGCCTCTGCTACTCATCCTAGCTTTATCCAAAGAGCGAACAAAATATCTATCTATCTATCTATCAGATCATTTCGACAGTAAATAACTGAGTAGACCGCTACATTCATGGCTAAAGTTCAGATATGTACACTCAGAAGTTGAGCTTCTAGAGAACTAATACAATTGTTCTCAACTCCAAATAGTTTCAAGGGAGTGCTATAATATGTGCATAATCTATTGGGGTTGTATGAGGTGCTCTGATAACTTAAACATGTCTTAATATGTCAAGGGGCTAAGTACACTGACTAGCGAGTGGCATAGCAATAAAACATTCGTTCAGTCGCGCTTGCATGTAAACGGTCCGAAGCGTGTAAAGTACGTTCACAGTTGACGTAATAATTGTCTTTAAGTGAGATTTGAAAATGATAATCATAACATTATTGAGGGCTGGAGTTCTTAGCTGCAGTAAAAAAACTCAAAGAAACTTTCTACTTTTTTTGTACTTTTTCAAATTTTAATTTAGGAAAAATACATTCAAATGTATTTTTAAAATCTTTACTCGAAAACAACGAAAAATCGCAGAATCGCGTCGTGCAATTATTTGTTGATTCAGATAACTCAAGGCACTTAAAAAAATTGGACGTCACTTTTCTGGCCACCCTGTACATTTACGTCTCTAGACGGTAATACACCACTGGTGTAAAGGATCAAAGAAAATCTTTTTTATCTGTGGTAGGCTGTCAAACCAGGAAATATCTTAGCGAATAAACAACTAATTGCATAAAATTGCGAATAATTGTTAGCGCACATCAAACAGTAAGCCCAATCAAGTTATCGATAATTATAATTTGTCAAACACACAAACTCAGTGATCGATATGGAAATTAGTTGAGTGCATCTAATAGCTTGCATTAGGAAACGTTGATATCTGAACAATGGCATATTGGCATTTACAACACACGACTTTAGTTATACAAACGATCATCATCATATCAGAGCTATAAATTATTTGTTATTCTTACTAACATAGTTTTTCTTAGTTCTACTAACAAGATGAGTCTTCGTAACTTATGAAAAAATATTAAAATCACGCTTTTAAAGCATATGGTCAGAGTTTTTACACGAGTATAATAAATTACATCTACAGGATGTGGTTGCGACTGCCGCGCCACTGCAGCGCGTCGGGGATGTTTGCGCAACATCACACTAATGGTTTTTACGCAGTCATTTATTTATTTAAGCTTTATAGCACAACAATACTTTGTACAAAAGGTGGACTTAACTCCATAGGGCATTCTCTACCAAAGGTATGACTATACCTTTGGTCTAAGCAGAAATGATTAGTGGGCGGTGCGACAAAATAAATAAAAGAGAAAACACAAATAATAATACCAATAATATGACACAAGATTAAATATTAAATATACAATATATATATATTATGATTACATATTTTGTCATCCGTAAGAAGACCACATCTCTGATAGACAGACTGCGTAGCAGCCGCAACAGCATTCTCAAGACGTTGGCTGACCGATACACATCACCTATTTGAAGATGTTGGGTGCGAAGTGTGATTATGTGAGATGTGATGTGTAACGAACGTGTTCTACTGACATTAATTCTAAGTTTCATTTAATTACTTACCAATATGAACTGTATTTTTTTTAAATAAATTTATTATAAATATTATTATGCAATATCACCCGTTCGACGTCCACTGCTGAGCATAGGACTCCCCCAAGGACCGCGACCTGCGCTTTCCGCATCCGGCGGCTTACGAGTACAAACGACATTTATGACTAATCAAGTAATCAACTTTAGAATGTTTTCGATTGATCGATTGTTTTTAAAAAGGCCTGAAATCAATCATCTGAACCTTTGTTTTATTTAGTTCTATTCGTTTTACTGTATACAGTAGGTAAACCCTTGACATATGTTAATTTTAGTAAAAAAAACTTATTTTACTTTTACTGTATTTTTTATTTTATTCATAAATATATGTAATGTACAATGGGACCTAGCAAATGAATAAAGAAATTTATAATTATTGTTATTTGTACCTCAGATGAAGGACTCCATTACGATGTTTCTTTTGATGTCTTAACGATGAATTGCAGTGCTGCATTTCCGCAGCATTTCAAAATGTCGAAAGTCGAAATAACTGGAAAGATACATTGCAATTGGGCCCCTGGTTTTATTTGCAACAAATCGACACTAATGAGGTATCTTAGTTGTAAGATTCGAGATTTTAGAGATTTATTTTTTAAACATGACAAATCTGTTCGACTGCTGTTGACATTGTAAAGATTTTAATGCGCTCAGAAATTATTATTCAAACTTTCGCTTGGGTGCTAAACGCGAATGCTAAATTTAATTAACTGTTGAATTGAAGTCAAAAGAGTCAGTAAAACGGATTTTACATTATCAACAATCACAATCGAATGGTGTAAACGTTGATTGAATGTCGTGCATAATTACAATACCGGGAATTGTTACAATCTGATTAACAGAATACTGGTTCCTAATCAAGTGTACTGGGACATGCCGAGTGAGCTAACAATTAGAGAGGGAATACAGGGCGTAACAAAATTTATACCGCACCTGCGTGTCACTTTAGCCTAGGAGGGTAAAATGTACCCTTTTACTTATTACCCTAAATTTCACTGTTTTCTGTATTGAGTTCACTGTTTTGCCGACCGTTTATGACAACATTTGGCGGATGACGTTTATACGGTACTTATACGTCATTGCTATCAAAAATACATGTTTGAGTTTCAAGCATTTTACTGAATGGGTCAAAGTTACACCCTCTAGGCTGAAGTAATACGCAGGCACTGGAACTAATTTTCAGTGGTGTAGTTTTTTGCGGTGTTCCTTAAATTAAAAAAATGGTTTTATATGTTGATTCTGATATCAGTAACACAAGTGCTAAAGCTACTTACCACAGAGTCAGATCAGTGTATGTGATGTTATTGTATATTTATATTTATATTCCTATAAGTGACACTAAGTGATCTAACGGTAACTATAATAATACGTTAACATGTCTATCTTTACTATTTACACTTCAGTAGAGTTTAATATAGGTAGGTATCAACACAAGTCAGTACTTATCTATAACTCTGTAAGCTTAAGACGCGATAGAAAACATTAAGCATGTTTTGTTTTACTTTGACATGAGGTTAGTAAGATTACTTTTGAAAACAAATTAAGTAAATACAGCAAGTAATTTTGGACTTGTCGGTAAAGACTCAAGTTTGATTCTTGGCACTGACGGATGCTTTTTTTTCACTTCATACATAAAAAAATCTTGTTTGCAACGTGAAGGCTTTATCACGATAAAAAAATATACTGAAGAATAACAAAACACAATTAATTTCCTATCATGATATATCAGGTTTTCTAAAAAATACGTGTAAATTTTAAAAGCGCAGAAGTAGTATTAACGGTTGAAACCGAAGTACACTGTTCGGACACAGTTTTAACTTAATTGAATTTGGCTATTTGGCCATACTTTACTCGTTGTAGTGCTGTCATGACAATTGATCGTCAACTTTGTAAGATAAAACTATTACCCTTATTAAATAATCAAACTAAAAGGAGTAGAACCACTCAATTCCGCTACGGACAAGTATTGTTCAAACAAATTGGATTGGATCTCTAACGATAAAAAGTATGGCAGCCGATAAAAAACACGCAACACTCTTGAAACTACAACTTTGATGAATTTCTGTTTCGATCAAAGGTAGGTAGTTAAATATAAACTGAGAATATTGCATGACAGCTACGGCTGGCACATAATAATAATAATAAATCTTTATTTTTAGGTAAATTACATAATTTTTTTATTTTATTTTTTATTTTTAATATGGGTTCGCTCTTGACATTGATCTCGCTCTAGGAGGCAAAGAAGATGTCGACGATGTAGCGAGCTTACCTAGAAGGTGCCTATTTACTTTCGCTTTGAATGAGCTCAAGTTGTAAGAAAGAGGGAACACCGTCGGAGGAAGCGCATTCCATTCCTTGGATGTGCGCATTATGAAGGATGAAGCGAAGCGCTTAGTGCGTATAGTAGGTATATCAACCAAGTATGGATGGATAGTAACCCGCCGTACGTGGTCCTCTGGTAAAATGGACTTGGTGGAATGAGCATATGGAGCTCATGAATATATAAATATATAATTCATATTACACTGAAAAATTAATTTAATTAAATTGAACGCCAAAAGTTTAAATAATAATTTAGAAACAAATGTCGTATTATTCCAAAATGCACATTAAATTATAAAGGCTTCGCTAAGTTTTCGTTTTTGTGTACTTTTTGCTAAACACATAATTATATCTATAGTTGATGCTATCAGGCGTTACTTTGAGGAAATCCATGACTAAAGCTGAAAAAGAAAATTATTTTACTTTAAATTCCCACTAAACGACGCCAGCGCAGGAACCCAAATACATCCAACGGTTACGGTTACAGTTGGATGTATTTGAGTTCCTGCGCTGGCGTTGTTTAGCAGAAATTTAGTGCAAAATAATTATCTTTTTCAGCTTAGTAATATCTATACTCAAACCGCAACCCATAAGCAATCCCTTCTTTCTTAACGCAAACGCAACCCCAAACAACAGCGTATAACGTAAGTATATTAACTATTATGTACCTCTATAATATTTATAAATGAATACATGTATAATTAATGAGAAGTTATTAATTCCACCTTTTGATTCAAGCTAATTTTATTGTACACTTAAGCTTATATACATAAATAACAGCATACAGACATACACCGGAACTGTAATGGAAAGCAAAAAAAAACTCTACATATTTGCAAGTCGTGCTTTTTCTTCAGAAGCAGTTTATCCACGCGCAGAGTAAAAGACTTTGGAATTGGAAAGGCTATTTGGCAAATTCGTGACACAAATAATCTAACGAATTCGTCATGCCGATTATGTTTTGTACTTATATCAATTATTCAAACTTACCCGCCGTATAAAAAGAAAAAAAGCTCTTAACAAGCAAAAATGAACATTGTACATAAATATCAAATTGACCCTTTAACACTCGTAGAAGTAAAACAGAGTACCGTGCAAAAGTTTGTCAATGATTGCTGTAGAAAATAAAATAAAAATAAAATACGGTGTTTTGGCATTGGCGGTGAATTCAATAAAGAGTAAGCACTTTCAAGCTTTCAGATAGGCACCCAACTGAGACGTACAACTTTATAGTAGGGTGTCCAAAAAAGTTTTTAAGACACTGGTCACATGTTAATTAAAAATAAATAAATAAAAAAGTAATAATTTAAATAAAAAGAAATTTTGTTTTCTTTACAAAAAACGTAGCATAAAAGTTCAGTAAGTAGGTTACGTAGAGTCTTAGAAAAGTGAAATAGAAAGTGAATCAAATTAAAATTCAAAACTCAAGGGCTACGAGTTTTGAATTTTAATTTGATCTTTTTGAAACTACTATGCAAAAGCTTACATGAATACAATTTAGCTTGAAATAAATAAAACTAAATATGAAACCAAAGTAATAAAAAAATAAAGTTTTTTTTTCACAAAAAGGTAACAAAAAAATTCAGAAGGTAGGTTACGTAGTGTCTTAAAATAGTGACGTAGCCCTTAAGTTTTGAATTTGAATTTGATCTTTCAGAAACTACTATGCAAAAGCTTACACGAATGCAACTTACCTCGTTTTAATCAATTAACATATTTTTTTAAGTTTCCAGCAGTATTCATTTTAGTTACAATTTAGAAATCGTTAGATATCGCTACCTACTCATATTATTAAGTGCTTTTTTTGTACAGTTGTAAAAAATAAATTGATAAGATATGTTTGTATCTCGGTAAAAAAGGCCTTGGACAAGCAACAATAAATATTGTAATAGTACATCAAATAACCCCTTAATAGAAATAAAATAGAGTAATGCGCAAAAGTTTTACTAAGATTGTTGTTTAAAAGAAAATTTAATACGGTGTATGACGACAGCGGTGAATTCCAACTTATCCTATTTCAAAAGCTGATTTATGATAAATTAAGTAGTTGATTGAGGGTGGGCTTCTTTAGATGTCGATTTTTTATACAAAAAATGAGATATGCACCGATTTTTTACATTGCTGGCCCTTAGGCTTACTGCGAATTACGAATATCAGTGTTTGTAAGGCAAGAGAAGACTTACCAAACAATGAAATGTTATCGAGCTGCCTTAGGGCGTTTGTCCACCACCGCCATCACCAACATGTTAACGAGAAAATGTATGTGAATACCGTTCCATAATTTGTTAAAATGTTTATTAGTATTTGCACGCCTGCATGCGGGCTGAATACAGCTACTACCTATTTTTAAGATCTGCAGTTTGTAACTTGCATACTTTTGTGTATTCTGGCCAATAAAGATTGATTTGATTTGATTCCGCTTCTTCGACGCTGTCATATCGTGCATACATTTTTTCCTTAACCTGACGGTGATGGCGGTGGTAGATAAACGCCCATAGGGTAGCTTTTAAATTTAAAAAAAATCCATAACATTGAACTGAACCATGGTATCCCTACAGCGTCGCCCCTTAGTGGTAAATTGGTCGCTGACCTCAGACGAGTCTGCTTCACGTACAGAATAATAACACATGTCTTACACTGAAGATAACTGACTTTAACAGACACTTAAATAATTCAGACTTATATGCTTATAGCTATGGCTGCTTAAATATAAGTGATTCATTTAAAAATCTGTTCGTTCTCATAAACCGAATAAAATTACAACAACCATCTTCACACCCAGTTTGATTCAAACATTCAACTCGACGACCGCTTTGATATAATGGGTCAAGAAGTTGACTATTAACCAAGAGGTCGCGGGTTCGATCCTGCACTGTACAAACATTTGTGTGCATGAACATGTCTGTTTGTACTGGTCTGGGTGTTATATGTATTTATTTAAGTTTATTTGTAATACCACTGTTGATTCTAATATCTGTAACACAAGTGCTTTAGCTAATTACCACGGACAACTATTTAGTAATCTGTGCCAAGGAGTCGAATCAATGTGTGTAATAATAATAATAAATAAAAATAGTAATAAAGTTTATTTGTACAAATTTTACATTTGGTATCTGAAAGTATGTACAAGATATTGGCGACACAGTTACAAATACGGTTAAACGATAACGGCTGTACTAGTTTTTTTTAAGAAACTGTATAACAGTCGCTAGCGTCCTCTACCGGCCTAAGTGGAATCAGGTAGGTTATTGCCATCTCTTAATATAATATTAATATGCCAAATACATTATTTAAATAACAAGAAAGTTAGGTATTTAATAATTTGATTCTTGAATCAACAGAAGTGTGTGTGTGTGTGTGTGTGTGTGTGTCTTCTGTGTGAGTGTGTATGTGATGTTGTTGTATATTGATTGAATTATATTAAATAACTAGCGGACCCCGCAGTCCCTGTCCTGCCCTCTGATTTTAATTTATCGTAAATATCATCGAACACTAGCGACCGCCTGCAACTTCGTCCGTGTTCAAGTTAGAGTTTTGGTCCAATTTACTCGCCGAGATCATTTATAACGGTACCTCAATCATATTTTTAGGCCCTAATATCGCAACACAGGCTGGTGGGAAAGGAATACTCTACACAAATCTCTATTATAAAATTCCCGTGTTACAATATTAGTTCCCTTACTCTTCCGAAACGGCTTGACTGATTCTTATGAAATTTTGTGAGCATATTAAGTAGGTCTAAGAATCGGCCAACATCTATTTTTCGTACCCCTTAGTGGTAAGGGTCGTCCACAAAAATTTATATGGCAAAACAACGTTTGCCGGGTCAGCTAGTAATATATAGAGATATTGTTTTAATATACATATATAGACGACGTAGATTAAGAAAAAGATCTGTGGCACTCTGGGACTGTCGCGGTAAAACTATTGCAAGTCTAGTTTTACCGCGGCAGTCCCACACGACTACGAATTCGATCCGTCCAATGGTTTGGGCTGTGCGTTGATAGGTTACTATGAAAGTCAGTCAGTCACCTTTAAGTTTCATATATTTAAACTTTGCATTGGAACTTTGGCTTGATTAAGAACTAACACGAACACTATTTCTCATCAGCCTTCCTTCGTCCCACAGCTGGACTCAGGCCTCACTTCAACTAAAGGTGGTACAAGCGACCACCACGCGGGCTCAGTGCGGGGTGGAGTGGTTGTATGTAAGGTAAGTGACCAACCTTACTGTCTAAGGGAGGCCTCCCTTAAACAATAAGGTTGGTCATTGGTTGTTGTTGGTTGGTTGTCTTGGGAGCCGAGCCAAGCCTTTAACCAGGCTTAACGACTAATATCTATCGATATTAATCAGAACTAACAGCTTAACGTGCCTTCAGAATCACGCAGATGCTAGTAAATAGACGTCACTTTTATAGTCAAAATGGTCACCCATCACAAACTGTTTGTGATAAAAACGCGCTATAGGTTGCTTAACTTAAGTATCGCTACCAAAGCGCTGTACCAACTGCACCACAATCATCATAGAAACACTATTATACCTTGATTTACACCTCCGTGCTTCGTCAAAAAGCAAAGCTATGTAAGCCAAAAAGGTATCTACCAAGCCTCCTACATAAAATTATCGACTGGCGTCCACTCTCGACGTCACCTTTTACACGTAAAACACTGCTGAATATTTATCGAAAATGATAATTTCCAGTACGTAAGAACATCTAAGGTACGGCTTTTCATTTACTCCCACTTTGAGGGATAATCAACAACTGCCCTCATTCCATTTGCATCTTTGTAACTTTCTTTCATAAGGTTTATTTCCGATAGTGTGTTAAGGAATTTTATTAAGACGACCCTCCCCGGTCAATAGGTTATTTATTTCTACCGCGACGGACATTATTACTTACTCGGATACGGGGAAAGTGAATTTATGTCCCAAGTTTGGGTTATAAAAAACACCTGCTGTTGCTTCGAAGAATATTATAAACAGTTTTCAAAGTTCGGTACGTGCGCTCAATAGCGTATAGTGCTTTGGTGTGTGTTCGAAATATGAAATTTTGTAGATAGATCGATTCGTTTTGAAGCATTTATTGTAATCGTTTATTTGTTTATTTACTAGTGGGCATGACAGACGCTATCCTGCCCGCTGTTTTCGCAATACGGTAGTTGACACCACCAATCGTTGACGTACTTTTTATCAACTGTCAAAACGCTTTTCTTAATAGAGTTTGTATGGGAATAACACACTTTGACGTCATCGCGTGCAATGCCGACTGAGTGACTAATAATCATTTGAATTCCAATTAAAAATCAAATAATACGAACTGCAGAAAAATATTAGTATAAAGGCATCCGAAATTATGAATTATTTTAGAGAAAATCAGTTTTTGAATACTTCTTTCATAGTGGAAACAAGCCTATTTTCTCAAAATTTTCTCATCGGTCACACTTTCCCTGCAAATATTTCAAGGCTAAAGTTATTGAAATCGGTTCAGCCGTACTCAAGTTTTAGTTAGACTAAAGAACAGCAATTCATTTTTATATATAAAGAAGCGATCGGCCCACCTGAATTTTTCCATGGGAATGCGTCATTTTCCCGCGGTAAGAAGTAGCCTATGTCCTTTCTCGGGTATCAAAATATCTCCATACGAAATTTCATGCGAATTGCTAGTAGTTTAGGCGTGATTAGTAACAGACAGACAGAGTTACTTTCGCATTTATAATATTAGTATGGAAGTATGGATTGGGAGAACGAAAACGGTAATGTACAAAATATCTACCTTGCGGTCCCAGTCGGATCACAAATTCCAATTTCAAATTCGAATTCAGAGTACACGGCTCGGCAAGGAGGTCGCCTTCAGTTAGCAGTAAAAACGGTGTAAAACGGAGTATGCCACGGCGCTCTCTAATACTGTTTCGCGACACGATAAAATACCCAAATAGTGTTCGTGGAACGAGATCGGCTTTTCGTATTTGGAACGTGGTAATGGATTTTTAAAGGGTGGATATTTTTTAGGTGGCGTCATTGTGTTTTGTTTCTTTTTATTGATGTACTAGCGGACCCCGCAGACGATGTCCTGCTCGTTTTTTTTTTTTTTCGTAAGAACTATCCCGGTACTTAAAAGAATATAAAAAAAAAGAAATGGACAATTTGGTCCAGGCGTTCTTGAGTTATGCGCTTACCAACACATTTTGCGATTCAATAGTTTGGACGTTGTAACACAGTTTGGCGACGTACTAAATGTAAGGCGAAACCCTACTGGTTTGAAAGTACCAACAAAACACAATATTTTAACATTACGACGACCACTTTGGTGTAATGCTCAAGAAGTTGATTATTAACCAAGAGGTCGCGGTTTCGATCACCGCACTGTACAAACATTTGTGTGCATAAGCATGTCTGTTTGTACTGGTCTGGGTGTTATATGTATTTATTAAGTTTATCTGTTGATTCTGATATCTGTAACACAAGTGCTTAAGCTACTTACCACGGAGTCAGATCAATATATGTGATGTTGTTTGTTATATTTTATTATATATATTTGTTTATAATCCATAGTATTGCGTAGAAGCAAGCAAGGTAGTATTTTCATCCAATATAATTAGTCTTTGGCAGTGAAACATTTCACTTGAGTTCCATATTATTTATGGAACGCAACCAACGATCACGATAAGTGCTTATAATATCGAGTTACATTTGGTGTAACTGTGTCGTTTGGTGTTATGTGAATTTATTGGACGATTAACGCATTCTTGGGTAAAGTAAACGAGCCATTTTAATTAATATTATTTTTGTGGAAGTATATTACGTTACCTACGTACGTATTTCTTTAAAATACTAAAGAAATACGTACGTAGGGGTTTTGAACGTTTTACTGACAGTTTAGATACACAGGGATGAATACTTTTTAGGACTGTATCAAATAATATCTTCTCACTTCAATCTATTCCTTAATACAGTCTTTTACACTTACGTATTTTATGATAGTTAGAAAAAAAATCTATCAACTTTTAACGTTCTAGTTTTTATCATTAATGATCAGACTTAGTTATATTTTGCCGATTTTCTGTTAAATTGTTACCTTTCGAAGTCACACAACGGGTAACGACAATACTTCTAAAGCACAAAGAGCTGGCTACCAATAAAATGGCGTGAAAAGAAAATTGTATTGCATCGAAGCGGGAGTGAAGTTCGCCACAGTCGCGGTGCGCTGCAATTTGCGAGACAATAATCAGGCGAGAAGTGCACGACCTTCCGACCAGGAATATTTTCAGTTAGCAAGTCTTGTCTTTTACTTTTAAATACATTGTTATTACGATGCGCAAAAACCCAACCAGTTGGGGGTTGGGATTTTCTTATAATTTATGAAATCAGGTGTTCATTTGCGGAAATCCATGACCAAAGCTGAAAAAGAGAGTTATCTTGCTTTAAATAGGTTCAGTCGCTCGAAGTCTGTCGAAGACACAACATCTCCTGAGGATGCCACGTGTAGTGGCGAAACGCATGGAGTGTTTTTTTGGTGTCAGTGTTGCTTCCAGGTGCATTTTCTGTATAACGTTATGAATTGTATTGTAAGTCCTGCGACTTCTAGCCCTAGTTTTTTCAAGTGATTACAGTTGGATGCATTTGGGTTTTAGCACTGGCGTCAATTCATCATCATCATCATCAGCCCAATTTTGTCCAGTCTTGCACGTAGGCCTATTTTCTCTATTCTCTATTTTCTGCCGTGACTGGCGGTCTTGTGCCCGTATTATCCAGCCATGTCCTGCATGTCGTCGGATATCATCAGACTATCTCTGGGGCGGTCGTCCTTTTCCTCTCGTGTTGTTACGAGGTCTCCATTCCAGGACTCTTTTTGGCCAACGGTCGTTTGCCATTCGGGCTATATGTCCAGCCCAAGCCCATTTCTTCTTCGCTATTGTTGCAACTATATCTCTTAACTTAGTTTTCTGGCGTATCCACTCATTGCGCTTCCGGTCTCGGAGACTGATTCCGAGCATTACCTTCTCCATTCCTCTTTGCGCAACTCGAAACTTTTCCGCGGACTTTTTGGTAAGAGACATAGTTTCAGTGCCGTAAGTGAAGACTGGTGCACTGCTTGAATACTTTCGACTTGAGCTGGAGTGGCAGCTTGCTCTTAAAGACCATTTTGTTGGCTCCGAAGGCTGACCAGGCCTGGGCGATTCTGCGATCGATCTCCATTGTTTGGTTTTCACTCCACAGGATTATCTTGTGACCAAGGTAGATGTATTCCTGGACTAAGTCAACAGGTAGGTGGTAGTTTGTGACATCTGGCAGGTTTGTCATCATTTTGGTTTTTGAGACATTCATCCTCAGGCCTACTTTTGCTGACTGCTCTTTTAGGCTCTCGATCATTGTGATCATTTCGTCAATGTCTTCAGATATGAGGACGATGTCGTCAGCAAACCTTAAATTAATATAATATAACGTTTATTGTAAACAAAATTTCTTACATAACTTACATCATCGTTAGCTTCTGTACTAGTTTTACGAGAAAACCGTGTGACAGTCGTTTCGTTAGCGCCCGCCGCCGGACTTACAGGACTCAGGTAAGTTATTGCCTAAATAATAAACATTATGATTATAATAAAAAGTATAGCACAGTAAACATGAATGAAAAAATTCAAAAATTCAAAAAATACAAGAACATAATTATAAACTTTTAATATGACTTAACATTTCGATTAGACACAAAATCTAGCTTTTTCAGGTGATTACAGTTGGATATATTTTGATTCCTGCGCTGGCGTCGTTTAGTGGAAATTTAAGGCAAAATAATCCTCTTTTTCAGCTTTAGTCATAGATTTCCGCAAAGTAACGCCTGATTCCATCAACTATAGAGCACCGGTATTTAATAGGTATATGCAGGCGAAACCCGGAGTCGTACATAACCCCCAGCTAGCTGCCGTTCCCTGCCGGGGGTAAGAGTCATATTTTCCTGCAAAAAATATAGCAGAGGCTGTCTTTGTTTTTGTCACCTTCTTACACTGAGAATGCCGGCATTTCATTTTAAAACTCTAAGTGGAGCGGTCCGTCATTTACACCTACGTTTTTAGGGTTCCGTAGTCCGACCCTTATAAGATCGTTCAGTCCGTCCTAGTCTGTCACAGCAGAATATCTTCTACGTTTATTAACTGATTTGCATGTAACTTGGTTCGAGGATACTTGACATATAGATATCATTTTTAAAAATACGAAAAATTAAAATTACCCCTTTTTAAGGGATACAGAGGTATTATATATGTAAAGGGTGGGGTAATTATTTTTTTTATGAGCACCTCCTTGTGTGGGGTATCGTTGAAAAGGACTATGAAAATAAGATAGGGTTTCGATACAACACTTTTTTATCAGCTTTACCATTTGCGAGTTATAGCCCGCCAGTCACTTACACGGTGTCCCCCTCCCTGTAATTTTTAAAGTCTTGGACCTATAAGCTTCAAATCTCTCACGTAAAGAAACAGGCACAGAAACTCTTATTTAAAATTGTTTCGGGTATCCTGTGATGAATACTTTCGAAATTATAAATAACATAAAAATATATACTTTACAATGATGACATTGACGGCTGGGGAGATGATGATGATGCAAGAAATGCAAAACAAGCGCGGTGCCAAAATTGACTACGGAACCCTACTCTATGCGTGGTCCGTCACGCACTTGGCCGGTTTTTGCACACTGCGATACCCAGTAACGGAAATATAAACATTAGTCACATAGTAGAACCTCTATACTAATCAGTGTTACTGATATTTTTCTATTCTCTGCAACGGAAATAACATTTCCACTCCGCTGCTTGTACATTTGCAAAATCGTCTCGTCTTTCGTATTTGTATAAAACAGCCTCAAGACGGGATACGACTGGAAAACATCGCTATTGATAGGTCTATTTTGTATTGTGAATAAAGCCTGCTTGCGATAGTAGGAAAATAAATAAGCAGAGATCGTACTCTATCATTTCTTTTTTATTCGGGTCTTTCGGCGCTTTCGCTCGTATGGTTAAGCTTGTAAGAGTGACAAGGATTCAAATTCAAATTTCTTTATTTCGCATAAATTGTGGTACACATACAGATGTCAATAATAATAAAAAGTCCCTCACAATTTACCAGACACTGGCATGCAAAATGAACATAGTTAAATGTCAAATGTCAATTAAATCCAAAGTAGTTAGTTAATGTCATGTCAATATTACAGTTTTATCATTATTTTTTACTCATGTCAGAAATTACAATAACTATTAAAATATTCGTCAACAGAATAGAAGCATTTCTCAATGAGCCAGTTTTTCAATGTTTTTTTAAACACATGTAATGGTAAGCATTTCATCTCTTCACTGAGTCTATTGTATACTTTGATGGCCATTTGGTAACTATTGTTACTGTTGATCACTGTGCTCATTGGTAGCAGATTAAGTCTGTTGGGATGTCTACAACTGTATTTAAATGTTTCGCTCCGTTTTTTAAATAAATTTGAATGAGATTTGACAAAAGCACATATTTCCAGTATATATAGACAGGGTACCGTCAGAATTTTTAGCTCTTTGTATAATGGTCTACAAGATGTTCGGGGATTGACATTACATAGAGCTCTAATGCATTGTTTCTGGGCTTTTAAGGCTTGATCTACGTAGGATGAATTCCCCCAGAGAAGAATCGCAGCAAAGATCCCACGTATCCATGGTACGCCTGTACGGCGACATCTCTGCTGCTTATTTTTGTTAAGCGCCATAGTGCATATGAGAACCTGTTTATTTTTTTGCAAGTGTTGATGATATGTGCTTCCCAACTACATCTATCATCAATAGTGATCCCTAGAAATTGAGTTTCTTTTGTTTCACTTATAATTTGGCCTTCATATTTTACATGCAGGTTTTGTTTTTTACCATTTTTATTTATGAACTAGTGGCCGCCCGCGACTTCGTCCGCGTGGAAAGCCTTTATCTTAAAAATTCTTTATGAATTGTAGCCTATATGTTATTCTGATGTATAAGCTATATTGTGGTAAAGTTTCATTCAAATCCATTCAGTAGTTTTTACGTGAAAGAGTAACAAACATCCATACATCCATACATCCATACATCCATACATCCATACTTACAAACTTTCGCCTTTATAATAGTAGTAGGATTGTATATATTTTGTTTTTGACAGATTTACTCTAAGATTATTTGCATTTAACCAATTTATTACACTACCTACACAATTATTTATTTGAAAATTATATGTTTCAATTTCAGTGCATGGTATAATTACGGAAACATCATCAGCAAATAAGATGTATTTATGGTTTGTTATGTCAGGTAAATCGTTTATGTACAAAATGAATAATAGTGGACCCAGTATACTTCCTTGCGGTACTCCTACTTTAGTTTTTTCCACTGAGGATCTATATTTTTTTACTACCTTTCTGTCATTAATAGTAGAAATTTCAACATACTGTCTTCTGTTATTTAAATAGCTTTCTATCCATTTATTTGCAAGGCCTCTCAAACCATATGAAACACATTTTGTAAGAAGAATATTATGTTTTACGAAATCAAAGGCTTTACTCATATCGAAGAAGACTGCCATTACGGGCAAACGTTTATCCATAGATGCTAGTATTTTATTGATCAGATGAAAACATGCTAATGAAGTAGATTTTCCTTTTTGAAAACCATTCTGTTGTGGTTTGATAATGTCATGTTTTGTTAGAAAATTGGTAAGTCGCGTATGCATGGCTTTCTCAAATATTTTTGCTATAACCGGTATTAATGATATAGGCCTATAGTTATCCACCGTATCTCTAGGACCTTTTTTATAAAGGGGTTTAATCTTAGATATTTTTAATTTATCAGGATAAACTCCGGTAGAGAAAGAGAGATTAATTAAATGTGTTAGCACGGGTGCGATCTCGTTAGCACACGCTTTAAGTATGTTTGTTCGTATTTCGTCATATCCGCAGGAAGTAGTCAATTTTAACAATTTTATTATTTTTAATAATTCAGAGTGTCAATAGGTGTCAAGAATATACTATGTTGGCAAGAATTGATATTACATTTATTTACATTATTATTATTATTACTACTAGACGTCAGATTAATATAATGTCTATTGAAAATATTCGCTATGTGTGTTGGGTTATTATACTATTGCAATTTTAAATTTTGTCAATGTTTGAGTTCGTCACTTCACTTCCTGTTTTGCTTTTTATTATTTCCCAAGTTGCCTTACATTGATTATTGGATTTAATGATATGTTTAGAATTAATTATTTTTTGAGCTGTGTGTATACATTTTTTTAGAAGTCTATTATAATTTTGATAGTTAGTTTTGTTTGTATCATTATTTTTACTGTAGTACGTATAACGCAAATGACGCTTTGTAACTATTGACTTCTTTAGACCTTTAGTCAACCAACGAACCCCCTTATTCCTAACTTTGTTTTTGATTATTTTCGTCGGAAAGCAAAGATCATAGAATAGTTTGAAGTTCTCGTGGAAATCATTGAAGGCAGTATTCATATCAGTTTCCTCGAACACCGTGCTCCACGTCACACTACGCAAACATTCCTGAAATTTAAAGACGTTTTCCGGATGATAGTCTCTTATTTTGCTAAACAGCGCTGATGGTTTATAGATCTTATTTGGAATAGTGACCTGAATGGTTTGGGCAGTGTTATGATCTGATAAATTAAGCTCGTATGTCTTACCGCAAGCTACAGGAACATTGCTTATTATATGATCAATACATTTTTTTTTCCGAGTGGGAGTATGTATATGAAACGTGAAATTGTAAACTGACAAAATATTTTTAAGTTTCTTGGATTCAGTAGACACAGTTAGCGTATCTATGTTGAGGTCGCCAGCGATAATGATTTTAGGCTCTGATTTATATTTTAGCTTATTTAGAAGAATTTTTAATTTTTGAAAAAACTTGTCTGGGTTAGAAGAAGGTATTCTATACAAACAAACCACAATACATTTGATTGATGTTATAAGTGTTGCACAACATTCAAAAACGTAGTCTTCTGCTAATCCATCCGCTATATTACATTCTTGTGTGTCAATACCGTGTTTGCACAATACACAAACTCCTCCTCTTTTTTCTCGGATCCGTGAGTACGATGCTGCAAGACTGTATCCATAGATGCGTAGATTGCCCTCACTACCAGACTTAATAAAAGTCTCGCTAAAGCACAGAACATCAAAATTCTGCCCTGTCTCGCTAAATTCATTTAAAGTTAATTCAATTAGTTCTGATTTATTTATAAGCCCAGCTATGTTTTGATGTAGCAGTGCAAAGTGGTTACTATCTTTGTCGGGGTTACTGTCATGATTAATTTTATAACATTTATTGATCTTATGATTCTCGAAAAAACTGTTTGCCTTGTTTTGATTTAGGTATGAAATAGTCAGTAATGGTTGTTTGAGTTGTTTTTTTTTTCAATTTTACTGAGAATCTGGGAATTGAGGAGTGTATTTGTTTTATTTTCAGGATGGCATCCGAAACTACGAACAACGACTTTGGAAGAACGAGAGACAGTTTAAAACATTCCATGCAAAGTAGAAAAGTGCAACCCGCGGATTGCATCGTCTTATCGAAGATTTAAAATAACACTTAGCTAAGTTAAGCAAGAATTTAATAGACTGTGAGTAATCTTTAGTACACTTGAAGCGGTCGGTGATTTTACAGGCGAAGTTGAATTTTACTGCAGTTTCAGGTTTACTTCCCGAGTGCAAGTTGTCTTGTGGTTGGCTTTGAGATTTGATGTTCGTTGAATTTAATAGGTTAATTCGCTAAGGGGTACTTTATAGCTCTGGCTGCAAATCATTATAAGTACACGTTTTTTTTTCAATTTGTCAAAACTTAAGGTTTTGACGCACAAAAGGGGCACCAAAACGCAAAGGGCTACCAGTACGTATAGTTTTATTCGGACAAACGTTATTTTTAAGACAAATTACGCCAACTGTGTGCCACAGCCACTTCGCTCTATCATCATGATAAAGCCTCTTCATCTGTCATTATGTCAATATGTCATTATCATATATATTTAAACCAATGTCCTAATGTGAACGATCATGTAGGTAAATACCTAATCGACAGTCGAAAGTAGCCTTGCTACGTCCGGATTACTCGTGATATTGACAGTATTGACCATATTAAAGATTTTAAAATTATTTTTCACTAGTGGACCCGGCAGACGCTGTCCTGCCCGCTGTTATCGCAAAAAATCAATATTTTCTCATCGTTTACACCTTCCCTGGACTCCCACAAATATTTCAAGGCTAAAATTATTCAAATCGGTTCAGCCGTTCTAGAGTTTTAGTGAGACTAAAGAACGGCAATTCATTTTTATAATTTAAAAAAAGCGATCGGCCCACCTGAATTTTCCCATGGGAATGCGCCATTTTCCCGCGGTAAAAAGTAGCCTATGTCCTTCCCGGGTATCAAAATATCTCCATTACCATGCAAATTGGTTCAGTAGTTTAGGCGTGGTTGAGTAACAAACAAACAGACAGACAGATTTACTTTCGCATTTGTAATATTAAAGTATGGATTGACGAATACAACAAAATTGCATATTTTCTTCTTCATACCTCTCAAAAAACTTTTCTTTCGACCAATTAACAACTAAAGACTAAAAGAAACAGCATGCACTATGTGGTGCCTAAAATTTGGCGTATTAATCCGCGGGACGTCGGGTGTGTAGGTATTAACAGAATTAAGTAAGGTTTGTCATAAATTGAAAACTTAATGGCAAAATGTAAGTGGCATGTTTAGTACGAGTAAGACCTCTGGTACATCACACTAATATTATGAATGTGAAATTTTTATGTTTGGATGTTTGTCCGTCAGTAACGCTGAAACTACTGAACGGATTTTGATGAAATTTGGTATACGGAAAGGGTATAGGTTGTCTTGGGTGATTGGATAGTTATTATACCGATTCAATGCTCTCTTGGGATTAAACAGGAATATTGGCATGTCACTCATTTTTGTTTCTAAAAACAAAGGGCAGGACAACGTCTGCGGAGTTGTCTAGGGTTGTTATAAATAAATATGTATGAAAAAAAATCCACACGATTGCGTTGTCTAGACGGTTCCGTCGGACTACTGTATGAAATCGTTATACTGTGGTATATTTATATTATTACGCTAAGTAAAAAGTACGAGTGCAAAAGCAACTCAACTATTTCATATTTTGGTAATGAACTGTGCATCAAAAACTCGCTGTAACTCAAAAGTTTGTTTGTTGAAGTTTTACAGTTATGAACTCCTAACGAGCAGCGCGTGAAAAAGGGTTGAAAAGGGTTATTTGGAGATAAATGGTAACGTTTTTTCAGTTGGGTTTAAATTAACGAAGCACGGGGTACATGCCTACACAATTTGTTTATTTAACTTACAAAATGCGATGAAACCTAGCAATTTTTTTTAAATCTATGTATAACAAGAACACATTTCTAATTTTGCGATTAAAACAAACACATGAGGAAGGTGTTATAAACAACAACATTAAGGGCATAATAACCTTAAGAAGTTATATATTTCATATCTGTGGAACCTTAAAATGGTTTTCATGCTTTGTTTTTTTGTGACTGCTTAAATATTTTGTAAACTCTCACTCCGGTCATGTCGGATTGCCGTCTCACCGAACTTTGAGAGTTGTGGAACAGTGAGTGCACCTGTGTATTGCTCTCACACTTGTGCACTAAAATATCTCCTGCGTGTTGACTGATCTCTGTTGAGATTGGCCGCCGTGGTCGAAATCGGTCAGGAGGACTATTATTATTATTTTGTTAACCTTGGTCTTTCGAATATAATAAATAGATTTAATTTACCGTAATAAGTTCTCTTAACACTGTCCTATTGAAATGAATATCTCACTCATGATCTGTTATTGAGACATCCCAACGTTCGGTCTTGTAACACCAGTGGCGGCCTTACGACATGTAGACACATCACCCAAGACCCTTCAAATACCCCAAACAGCCCACACGGCACTACAACGGTAAGTATGCAAATGTGACGGGCCATAGTGCAGATCGAACAGCCAAGTACATTATGTAAAAGATTCTAACATTTGAGTGAGCGATATTTTTAACCCCTGAAGAAAGCTAGGGTGTTATAAATTTGACCCCCAAATGTCTGCTTGTCTGTATGTGTGTCTGTTTGTGGCATCGTAGCTACCGAACGGATGGACCGATTTCAAATTTCTCAATTTCAAAGCGGTTTTTTTCATTTTAATGATTAAAAACCACGGTCGTTTTTAACACAAAAGTGTGGTGAAGTAAAACTCGAAGTTCAAGGTTCATGAAGATATATCAGTCTATATCATATCTCATGTATGTCTCAGATTCAGATTGCCTTTTTATTTTTATCATTACAACTTATGTAGTATCGATAGCATCCTTTACTTTCACTGTTACCTTCTGCCGTCAACTAAAATTCAAAATCATTTTCTTTTTATTGTGAAATTGCAAGCGAAGTGTATTATTATTATTTAGATTATTACCATAGAATTTGTTAATTTAAGGAGAAACCAGTTATATTTGAGACAATCTATTTGTAAAGCTGTTGGTTTTCGACGACCGCTTGGTGCAGTGGTCCACATGTCGGACTTGTAAAACCAAGGGTCGCGGGTTCGATCCCCGCACAGTACAAGCATAAGTGTGCATGAACATGTGTGTTTGTACTGGTCTGGGTGTTTTCTATGTATAATATGTATTTATTTACAAAAAAAAGTATTTAAGTATGTTTATCCTTTGTCTAGTACCCATATCACAAGCCTTGTTGCTTACTTTGGGACTAGAGAATGGGTATGATTGTTGTGAAATATTTATTTATTTATTTATTATTTCTTAAGAAAATAAAATAAAAGTATTGCTATGGCTGGTCAAAATTTGTTTAGCAATTGGCTAGACGACACCACCAATCCTTGACATACTTTTTTTATCTGTCAAAACGGTCTGCCTCCATAGATTTCGTATGGTAATAAATGATTGTGACGCCACGGTCATGTGTCAGAAATCGGAGTCAATTGACCAAATATTTATTGCGTTTTGTGTGTTTAAAAATTGGTTTCTACAGCTTTTTTGGAATATATTGGTTGTATTAACTTCATAGGGGCTATGTTTTTTAAACACCATGTTCTTGACAATATTTAAGATAGGTGTCATCATCCCAATTGGAGCTCACCAGTTGTTTTTCTAACTCATTCGGAGCTTTACTAACTGGAAAGGAAATTTTTGAACCTTTTAAAATAAATAATAGATATGGTCCTATTTCTTGTAGTTTAAACTTACGCGAGATTTTTGAGATTTTAGGTATGCAACTCTAAATCTGCTCTAACCCGCTTTGTTCAGGTTGTTTTGGCTAAAAGCGGTGTTGAAAGTCGCATCTCAATTTACAAGTAGGCATGATGACACCAATCGTAAATATTTTCAAGATCATAGTTTTACAAAATCTTTACCTCTATGAAGCTAGTACGAGTAAAACCAATTTATTTCCAAAAAGCTGCAGAAACTAAATTTATTTACATAGAATTAAAAAAAAATCAGTCAATTGACTCCGATTTCTAATTCTATATTATGATGTCAAATTATGGTATTCCCATACAAAATCTATGGAGGCAAATTGTTTTGACAGATGATAAAGAGTATTTCAACGATTGGTGGTGTCATCTTGCCTATTGCCACTTATAGCAACGTATGTACTTAGAAGTTTTTTTTTGTAATTTGTCACGACAGATGGAGGAAAATAAAAAAGGCATTTCATTTAAAGAATTTTATGTATGTCTAGAGACCCGACCCGGCTTCGCATAGCTAGACATTTTTTTTACAAATACATTACATTAAAAATAGCCTAAAATCGGTCGTTTCGGAGCCTATTGAATCCAAACAAATAATCAAATATATCCTCTTTATTATACTCGTATTAATGTAGATACGATGCCAACATTGTTATTCCATACATTTAAATTCCCCAGGACTGGCTTTTCTGTTTTTTCCTAGCCTAAATGCGGGCTTTGATACGCGCACGGAAGCGACGGGCCAAGTTCCATTTCCTCGGTTTGCCCACGTGTATAATATACACACGACAGCACATCAAGATATACATTGCAGCATCGTATGCACTTGTAATAAGGGTGGTGTAAGCAACAAAAATGGGTAGTCTAATGTGCTGCTCTGTGTACCAAGGTGATTTTATTACATGCCTGGAGACCCGTTTGATCTGTGATTTTTATTTCTTGGCAAATATCATATAATATGGGTACTTCAAAAAGGTAGAAAAAGATAGCGCTATTTGGTTTAGACGCAGTTTTAAAAAAAAAATTATGTGTTGATGAATAGTGTATACGTAAATTGTCGAAGCTTTTTTCTGAAAATGTTATATTTATTTACAAAAATCATAAAGTTGTTAAAAATCATACTGAATTCAAATTGTGAATTAAAAATTACAAAGATCTCTTAGATTAACATTTGACCAGTCTTGGTCATTGTAACTTCAAGATGGAGGAAACTCTATCCGGTAAAAGCTAATTGAAGACCCGAAATAGCTGAACTGACAGTGGGATTGACAGCTCTCTATGTAGTTGACACCATTGTGCTATGGTTTTCTAAATCAAATAGGTGGCAACATACGGAATCAAAGATGTTAAATTAACGTCACGATCGCAAAAAAAAAATAAGTACCACCCTGTATCCTTATTTAGGATTAAGCAATTTGTATTGTTTTTGCCTATATATTTAAACAATTCAATAACTTACTTAAATCTTTATCCATTATTTGTGTCAGAGCATTCTTTTCCCACCAGCCTGTGAAGCGGTGCTAGTGTCTAAAAATATGATTGAAAACGGTACGTTTTTAATATCTCGGCGAGTAAACTAAGCCAAAACTCAAAAAATTATTCGAACTTGAACGCAGACGATGTCGCGGGCTGCCGATTGTGTATTGATAAATACTTGTTGAGACTAAAGCTTGGCCTACTAATGATTCAATTAAATAGCACCCAGAATAATTTACTCTTGGCTAGAAATATAAACAGCATTGTATTCAAACGTGCAAGCCAATGTTATAGCATTTTCGGTTCATAAACATCAAGTGATAAAGATGTCACAGAATTTATGATTGTCGTTCTGAGAACCAGACGGCACATTTTAAGAGGAATAAATAGCCTACTGATTAATATTTTAATACTCATTTGTCTCTGTTGCATTGTTTCACATGTATTTCTGTTTCAGAACGATAGTAATGATGAATGAAATTAAGAAATAATAGATAAATTCATGTGAAAGCCAAAAATAAATTAGTTGCATACATTTCATGAAAAGAAGCTCAATTCAGGAGAATATTTACAAAAGCCCCAAAATCTTGCTCTTTTTCAGTAAAGCTACTCAGCCACTATCAACTTTGCATATTATTGATTGTTAAGACAGTAAACATTTCTAACAATGCTACGAATTGTGCCGTACTATTGCGTATTCCGATAAACGCAATTATTTAACATACAAATTAAACTTCGCGGGCAAGTACATGATTGACTCCTGTATGTTTTCACAAAAACTTTTATATTTACCAAACGTTTCCGTATTCTGGATCGGCCCATTGTATACAGGATGACGTGGTGTGTCAGTCGAGTAGATTTCGTGTTTTTTCACGAATCTGACGTTCACGAATACCGTGTCTTAAAAAACTTCTGAATTTACACGGCTTGACTCATTGTAGTTTTTAAGAATGGTAAAACGACACGGAATGTGTTTACTGCAAGCAATGTTAGCGTGAAAACCAAGTAAAAAAATGACGACCGCTTGGTGCAGTAGTCCACATGTCGGACTTCTAAAACCAAGGGTCGCGGGTTCGATCCCCGCACAGTACAAGCATAAGTGTGCATGAACATGTGTGTTTATACTGGTCTGGGTGTTTTCTATGTATAATATGTATTTATTTACAAAAAAAAAAAAGTATTTAAGTATGTTTATCCGTTGTCTAGTACCCATAACACAAGCTTAATTTGGGACTAGAGAATTGGTGTGATTGTTGCGACATATTTATTTATTATATTATAAATAACACACAGTTCGAATAACTTTTTTTGATATTAATAATTTAAGTACTAGTAAACCTGACAGACGCTATCCTACCCATTGTTTTTTCTATTTTTCCATACTTTAATTATATATTTTTATACATACGCCTTTTGACTTTTTGTATCAAGAAAAAAATTAGTCTTTTTGATATTTTAAGATATGTGTACGCGCCTTGAAGATGCCTGCGCAGAACGGAGGGAGGCAGGTCAATAGAATGTAATTAAAAGTTGGGTCGTCATTACCAGAACGTCCAAGACAGAATATGTAATCGAGTCAATTATTTCCATCTTGATCGCATGATGAGCAGAATACAGCAAATACTCGTATTACCTCTTAATTTTGTTTGTTAACATTATGGTTAACATCGATCGAATTGACAGAGCCGTTTTTAAAGACAAGATCAACATTTGCAGTTTTTATTTTAAATGTTGATTAATTATTTTGATTAATGAAAACCAACAAAAACTATTGCCGTCAAATCATCCCCAAAATAACTGTTTACCCATTTTAGATCCGTAAGGTGATGAGTTTAAACAAAATACGAATAAAATCTTCTTTCTATTCTATTACAGAATGTTCAGACAAAGATTGGACCAAAGAATCACTTCGTTCAATGACGTGGTCCCATGCAAACTTTGCTGCCCTTTTTACCCCTTTTAATCGTAGACTCAAGAAATCCTGAAACACGTCACTTGTTATTTTTGACTGAGTGCCTAAATTCTAATTTGTATCCACTTAACTTCACAACTGATTATGTTTCATACAAACTTCTCCCCCCTTTTTAAATTCTTTAGGGGGTGAATTTCCTAAACTTATTACTTAGTGCTCCTCTGCACTTTACTAAAGGTACCATGATACATAATTGCAAGTTGACAGGCCTGTTGATATGTTAGTGAGTCAGTGTGATTTAGTGACGCGTCTGCCAGCGCGGTCCGCGCGTGCCTAAGATCGTTACATAGTAAAATAATCCACGCGGATGGCCCGCGCGGACGGTGCAGTGTTTGGGCCGCGTTTTTCAACCGCACGCGAGCAAGGAGGCAAACCGCGTGGCACTGAACTGTTTAAAGATTCGAGCAGGTCATCCGCGTGCTTGCGAGCCGCACTTACCACCCGCGCGGACGGTACGCGTCACTGTAAAACCAGCCTCAGTCAGTTTCCGTTTAAATATTTACAAGAAGATACATAGATGTGCTCAAAATACAAACAATGGCCATAGATTATAATTCATGACAAATGAAAAGGTGTTTGTTTGAGGCAAACCCATAATCTAATTTAACCTACTCGGCAATTTGTAAGTCTCGATCCCGAGGTTTTAGTTTGATTCATCAGCATCACAATCAGACACGCAATTTATGGAAATCTGTTAGCATTAGTAGCCTGATGTATTAGTTAACATCAAACATTACGAAAATCCATTAATTCAGCGCGTTAATGATATACTTGGTGTTACTTGTACAATATCGCGTTCAGTTGGAATCGGATCACCTAATGTAACATCAAAACCACTTAATTGGTTATTTGGTTATATTATTTAGCAAGCTCTATTAACAAAATACTAGTTGAAATCATTTCGAAAAAATTGATCAGTATCTTGATTGATCCCGAAATCGTTAGGTTTCTTGCGTTCATCGTTAGAGTTTTTATGCAGGTTCAATATATCACCGCAAATAAAATTCAACAATAACAGCATTATGTAGAAACTTGAATCCTAAGGATATATTATATGACACATTAAGCCCGACGCATCTCAATGGTGATCTATTATACCAATAAATTTCAGGATAGTTGTGCTGTCGTTCTAAAAGGGGTAGGGGTAGGTATTTAGTCAACTACAGCGGTACAAAAAAACACGAATTCGAAAAAAGTTTTCTTTTTCTCTTTTACAAAATCATTATTGACATTATATTACATTAGTGAATAAATGAATGAAAGAATTCATTTTCAGACCATAATATTGTTAGTAACCATTTTCAAATTTATTCTATGTGAGTAAGTACAAAATAAAATGATAAATTCTCAATTCAAAAGTGGGGACTAACCAAAACTGGCGTGAAAATTATCACACCAAGCCTTTCTTTCTAAGCCTTCAGCGCTTTTTCGCTGAAAACACTCTACCTGTATTTTTTCAGTTTCCTCCACAGCCTCATAAAGCTGCGGCCGAGAAAGCAGTACAAACTGCGCTCCTGAAAAATGCACGAGTCCATTTTACACGGCTATGTGAAAAATCACCGCGCTTCCTAGGAACGCGTTATTAAAATTCCCCGTACTGTTTATGTTGATGAAGCAACTAGTATTTTTTCTAGTTTCCTTCATGCACACGATTAAAGGCACCTGTAAGGTCAAGTGGCAGTGGTAAGGGCACGCAAAGAACTGACGGCTGTTGCGGCAGAAAAATACATTGGGGACCGCTTGATAATCCATACTAATATTATAAATGCGAAAGTAACTCTGTCTGTCTGTCTGTCTGTTACTCAATCACGCCTAAGCTACTGAATTAATTTGCATGAAATTTGGTATGGAGATATCTTGATACCGTGGAAGGGGGTGACTTTGATCAATTTTGAAATTAAAATGCATTTTACTCCTCAAATTTAACTTAAAAAAATATGAAAAATATATTATGTCATCGGTTTTGTTCATACTATCCAATCAGATCATTTTTTTATATATTTAATATTTGCAGAAAAAAAAATGTGGGTGATCAAAGTTAAACCATGGTTATGGGGTTACTTTGATACCCCCCGTTTTTTTAACGGAAATCGAAAGTATCGCCTTTAAGAAATCCAACAAAAAATAATTTTAAAAATCTGTCAATTGGTTTAAAATATATTAACGTTTTCACATATTTGGGGTGACTTTGTCACAAAAAAACTACCCTAGTTTTTTGTGCATTAATCAACTTACTTTAAAAACTCAATAGTTTTTAGTCTTATGATATGATTGGTCAGTTTTTAAGAATATTCTAAAAGTATTTAAACATAACATTTTCCAACACTTAGCTTTAGCTTAACAAACAAAACAAAAGCAATCTGTAAAATCAATAAATCAGGACAATGTTTACTTAATCTACTTATAATTCTTTAATAATAATTTCAAATGGAAACTGAATAATATTTTCAGTCTCTTAAGGTTTTGGCAAAAATGCAACTATATCACAACGATTAATTTCAGAAATTTATTTTGGTATTAAGCTTGAAATTAGTTTTTTTGCCAACAGACTTGAATCCTTCGAATAGCATAGGATCTTTTTGTACAATTTGACAAACATATTTGTACCCTTGCTTGCCTAGTGGTAAGTGCTTGTTTAGTGGTATAGAATCTCACTAGCACAAATCGTCAAACTGTACATTCTGCTTCATCATCTTCCTCTTCAACTATATTTGAGAACTCTACCTGGTCAGTCTCTTCTTCGTTTGGGTCCAGTCCAGTTGATTAGTTTCATTCGGTTCATGAACTTCGCTTAGCGTAGCTGTATCACTATTATCTTGACGAGTACCTAGGTGAAGCGAAGGAACAGTCGTGCTATTGCTATCTCAAAGTCATGTCAAAGTAACCCCGCATGGGTGATCAATGACACCCCTAATAAAAATACCGGTAAAAAACTACCAGCTATCAAGGTTATAATTTAAAAAAAAACAGTGTTCAAGGTGTAAATACGTCTAATTAACTGGACCACATAACATTTATGTATTTGCAAAACTCAGTGTAGTAAGTTAGAAGTTATGCAAGCAAATAATATCATTCAATACATCTACTTACATTATTAAATTAAATTAAATAAACTTAAATTTTCGTATCGATCTGCCAAGTAGATTCCTCAGAAACTGACTAAACGCAGGCATTGACAACCAATGCGGCCAACCGAAAAAATATATACTAATGTTTGCGATCCGAAACCGTACAATTTGAGTTTTACTACGAAATGAAGTTTTTATCACTGTAACCCCAGCATTCAAAGCCGAGAAAGAACATAAGCTACTTTTTACCACGGGAAAATGACGCATTTAGCAACCCTCGATGTAAGTCAAACAAACAGCTAATAATCTACAACGGCTGGACGTCTTTTGTTCAGCTATAGCTTAGAGCCACCGTGATTAAATCACCAATCCAGTCGAGGTGGAAAGCTTTGGTGGAGGAATGTTCAGCAGGGGACAACTTAAAGCTGATTATGATACTGGAGATATCGATTATAATAGTCCTCCTGGCCGATTTCGACCACGGCGGCCAATCTCAACAGTGATCAGCCAACTACGCAGGAGATATTATAGTGCACAAGTGTGAGCGCAATACACAGATGCACTCACTGTTCCATCACTCTCAAAGTTCGGTGAGACGGCAATCCGACATGACCGGAGAGAGATCAGGTGCAGGACAGGCTTAACGTGCTTTCCAAAGCACGGGGGTGTAACACCGCCAACTTCCCGACTCCGAGCTGATTTTGAGAAATTCATGACAGAAAATCTCAGAAACAATTTTGGCTCGACCTGGGATTCGAACCCAGGACGATATCGATAACACTAAGCTTAACAATTAGGTTTCAATCAAATAACAACACTACCACAAAGCCATACCAACACGGTTAATACCCGACTCTAACCGCTCTTCACGGCTCTAAAACTGCGTTTTACTCCATTTTAAATGACTCGTTAAACACTTTGTAGCCCGCAATAGGATTTTAGGGTCATTAAAAGAGAATTTATAAACTTAATAGGGTTTATGTTTGGGATTTGATAAGTTTTTTTTATGTAATGTACACACAGTTTAAATTAGGACGTTTATCTTTCTATACTATATATAAAAATGAATTGCTGTTCGTTAGGCTCGCTAAAGCTCTACAACGGCTGTGCCGATTATTTGTGTAAGTTCAGGCAAGGTTAAAACGGTGAGAAAATGTTAAAGAACGGCGGGCAGGACTACGTTTGCCGTCTATATACATAAAAATGAATTGATGTTTGTTAGTTTCGCTAAAACTCGAGAACGGCTAAACCGATTTGACTAAATTTAGCCTCAAATTATTCGTGGAAGCCGAACAAATGTTTGAAAGATAAGAAAATTTGAAAAAAGCAACGAGCAGGTCAACGTTTCCGGGTCCGCTAGTTTTTAATTAAAAAAAGCGCATTTTTGCAAAATGGACCTTACTAACGCAAAATTTGTCTTATGGCCGGTTTTAATTTTCTGTCTTACATAACTTTGACTGAATGTTACATAACTGACTGTTTCATACAAAAATCTATCTGAGATAACAGCCGTTTGTATGAAACAGACAGATATCTATTTTAAAGGTAACCTTTAGAATATATAGAATATTGAAAGACAAGATAAGATAAGTTATTTATGTGTAAAAAATACATTGTATTACACAATTGAAACAGTCTGTTAAAAAAAAGTTTAAAAAAATTAATGATAATAATATTATTTATTTACAAAAAAAAGTATTTAAGTATGTTTATCCGTTGTCTAGTACTCATACATAACACAAGCCTCGTAGCTTAATTTGGGACTAGATAATTGGTGTGATTGTTGAAAAAAAAATCCTCTTGGCCTAAATCTAAACAGAGATCAGCCAACTGCGCAGGAGATATTACAGTGCACAAGTGTGAGCGCAATACACATGTGCACTCACTATTCCATCATTTCCATCACTCTCAAATCAAGCAATCAATCAAAGGATGTGCTGTCCGAGGCACGGGGGTGTAACACCGCCAACTTCCCGACTCCGAGCTGTTTTTGAGAAATTCAGGACAAAAATCTCAGAAACAATTTAAAAAATATATCAACTATGCTAGTAATAGTTCAAAAGCCACTCTTTATCATACGACAAAGTCAGTAAATCGCCCGTAATATTCACGCCCGAAAGTTGGCAAAGATTTTCATTAGCACATCATAGAGTATGCGCGTTTATGTACAACAACTAACCGTATATCATGTAATATTATCTATTATATCACCTGCATAGTGTAAGCTGGGCCCAATCTCGGTAGAATTATGGTTGAATAGTCTTTTGGTAAGCTACGGGCTTGTTTTTATTATAAACAAGCGAACCCCGCCGACGTTGATCTACCCTTTGTTTTTTATTTTAAAGTTTCTGATCTTTTAAACCTTCCCTGGACTTCCACGAAAACATTCGTGGAAGTCCAGGGAAGGTTTAAAAGAGACTAAAATTAGTCAAATCGGTTCAGCCGTTCTCGAGTTTTAGCGAGACTAACGAACAGCAATTCATTTTTATATATAAGAGAAGATATACTTAAATGTGAGCACACGCAATGGGCAATGAAGATTATTTATTATTTAAGAAATTTATAGCACAACCTGAATTACTGAAATGTCTTGACAGCGGCTATCCTAAATTTAAGTAGCCACTGTCAAGTCAATCTAGGTTAAATACTACATGGCCCTCAGAAGAGATTCTCCGGCAAATGCAAAACAGACCGAAGTTAGTGAAGAGTAGTGACAATAACCCAAAATAATAATGTTTCGTTCCAGTACGCCTTTTTTGGTCTTTATAATGTTGGTAGGTAGAAGTTATTAAATGCTTTATTGTCAGTGAGATGATCATAATACTAATAACAACATCTCATATATTGATTTGACTCCGGGTTAAGTAAGTTAGCACTTGTGTTACAGAAATCAGAATAAATGGTGATATGACAAATCAATTTAAATAAATTCGTATAAAACTCAGTGTTTGTAAAGTGCGGGTACTAACCCGCTACCTATTATTGGTCTACTAGTCGGTCTTACATTCTCAGTGTAATGCCTAATAAGTTTTTAACCATTAGGTACCCCAAAGTGGTCGTCTAATCTAATTTTTAAGTAAGTTCAAAAAAAATTGTAAAAATCGAAATTTTAGTGCCGAATAAAATCAAGACACAATAATATATTCATTTCCACTATTCCTAATTCGATGAAAATGACGAATTAGCTGTCTAATTTTTGACGACCACTTTGGTGCAATATAGTCAAGAAATTGACTATTAACCGATTTGACGAGATTGCGGGTTCGGTCCCCGCACTATACAAACATGTGTCCATGAACATGTCTGTTTGAAGTGGTCAGGGTGTTATATGTATGTATGTATGCATTAATTTAATTATGGGTTCACTACTACTTTATCAACATTTGTAAATCCTTCCTTCCATCTACATCTGCGATCGACGGAACATTCCTTTCCGATACCGAAACGTTATCAAACGAAGCTTAATTACTGCCAAATAGCCACTCAGACGGACGCCATTACAGGCGCACTTTATTTGAGTTTCAAGCGACTGGTTTTTACTGAAAGTCCGTATTTCGCCGTACATTTTACAAAGAGGTCCATGTTGTAAGTGGTTTGCGTTTTTAGTCATTACAAATACGCATAGCATGCCATGAGGGTTCTAAAGGCCAGAGACCTTATGATACCGCTAGCAAAGTATTGTCGCTTTATTTGACGACTTTAGCTGTGTAGTGGAGTGCGCACCGGTTTCTGCTGCCGTTATCTATGCGGTCCCTAGTTCGAGAAACGGATAAAGATAATGTTCTAAATAAATTTTCAATGTTGTGAAGGCACTGGGTGTTTGAGGTTCCTTCGTTATTTCTGATTTCCATAACACAAGTTTAGCGTTTCAACTTGGGATCGAAGATATGTATGTGATATGGTTTTATTTATTTATAGTCTGACCTCCTTGTGCGCGACGCCTTGTTTAGTGGAACACAGCCTTTTCGGAGTGACGAATAATTCGTTAGCGAGTAGTGCAGAGGGCAAGGACTGTGCATTTGTCGGGCCGGTGCGAAATTTATAAAAAAAAACTACGTAATTTGCAGCTGCGATTTGCTACTGGTATTAGTACTAGTAGTTGTGCTGTTAGGCCTGTTGCTATGATATTTTACGCTCAACAACAGCGCTGCTGATTAGAAAAAAGTATACCAGATTTAATCCATCCGTTATTTTAACAAGACAAACGGCTTTATCGCTTATTGTATTCGTACCTATAACAAACCAGCTATCCAGCGATCGCGTGTTCAAGAGAGTCAATATTTCCCTCAATCCAACAAAATACTCGTGTTTCACAACCGCTTTCCGCCCAACACTTGGAGTAAACAATTAATTACACTGTATTATATTACGAATGATACAAAATTGTGTAAACATAAATAAGCGTAGTGCGAGGTAATGAAACGTTACATAATGATAATGTATCCGACCGAGCCATGTGAACAGATTGAAATTTCACCACAAATTGTAACTGTCAGCGTTCAATATTTCATTGGACACATTTTAACATTTCATTGTTTGAGTTCAAGCGCTCGTTTAAAATTATTGCGAGCGTGTAAATTGGACGCTTAATGTCATCCATCAAACCATATTGCTTTTTAATAATATAATAATAATAATAACGTTTATTTCAGGCTACAAAATTATAACATAATGATGGCCCATATTATAAATACCCTAAAGTCTAACATACATATTCTTATAAAACAGTTGATAAATTATCACTATCTCAAATTTCAGGAACAAAGATAAACCAATCGTGGCGTTAAGATGCCGGATGAAGTGACAGCTTGAAACATCTTCTCTTTTCTTTTTAATCGGTTGCTCTTGGCAGAGCAGTCGTGGTCATGATAGTCACTCTCAAACGTGGATGGTTCGCCGCACAGTCTCCCGCCGTTTTGTTCTCACTGAGGCATTGCGCAATGCGCAGACACTCATTAATAATAGTCCACCTGGCCGATTTCGACTACGGCGGCCAATCTCAAGAGAGATCAGCCAACTACGCAGGATATATTATAGTGCAGAAGTGTGAGCGCAATACACAGGTGCACTCACTGTTCCATCACTCTCAAAGTTCGGTGAGACGGCAATCCGACATGACAGGATAGACATCAGGCGCAGGCCAACGGCTTAACGTGCTTTCCAAGGAACGGGGGTGTAACACCGCCAACTTCCCGACCTAGGATCCGAACCTATGACCTCTCGGATGTAAAGCAGAAACTTTGCCACTACACCAACGAGGCATTCACTCATTAAGTGGTAATTCGGTGAATGTATTGACTTGGTTTGTTGGTATCGTCTACTGACAGAGCAGACTGAATAAATACGAGTAGGAGGTGCATTACAGTTAACGTCGTCTTAATGAATACCTTACCTTGCTCAAACCAAAGAATTGTTTTTGTAGGCACAATCATTCAAATGATGAAAACATGCATTTCAGAGCCGAAGCTCAGGTCTGCGAAGCGACGTACCTGCAACGAAACAGCCTTCATTATAAAATGCCTGTCGCTTTCTTGGTTCATGATCATAAATATACTAGCAATTGATGTCGCAATCACGAACTACTCTTACTAAAGTTTGATTTAACGTCTTCAACCTCCAATGACTGCATTAACGTAGAGCAGAACCTAGGTACTTCAAGTTAACGAAACTCCAAAATAAATCGGATATCGCTCATAGACTTTTGACAAGTTTGTGCCAAAGAATATGCTACAGAAGACGAGGCATACAGTGGGGTGAGCACGACAAACCATCGTAACGTATTCGTAGCGTTTACCTAAAGTTACTTGTCAATTTGTATGGGGAAACTGTCAGTTTCTGACGTTTTGACTATACGATTACGTTACAATAAAGTTCTTGCTCACCCCACAGATCGTTACGGGATTAAGGTACCTACGCTTATTTGTATGGCCAATGTTCAAAGTACTAGAAGCAGCTATTTCATAATCTATTTATCTGCGAAATTATTTGCTTGTATTAATTTTTAAATCAACTGTCCATTGGCTGCTGTACCGTTTGAAGTAAAGTTTAAATTAAAAATGCGTAAAACACAAAGAAAAACCCCTAGAAAAATAATGTTTGCCAAAACTCTGATAAGCTCGCCTCCATTTTGTAAGGCAAAAAACTAATCTTGTTAAAAGCTAATGCTTAATAAAGGTTATTTACTCTTTGGCAGTTAATTTAACTTTATTGTGATAAAGGGACCCTAACCAGAGGCGGTTCCGTGACAAGCCTCAGTAAGTAAAATGCAGACTTCATTTGGAAAACAGCAAAAAAGTTCAAAAACTTAATAATTCCTTGATACTGTACTTACTTAGATGAAGTATTTTTCATGTCGAGTTTTACGTTCGATAATTTAGTTGGAATATAAATATTGTCTCTGGTATTATTCTGCTGGCTAAACGGCGTTGTAAAAACGGAAAAAATAATAAAATGTTCAATGTTAAAATTTTGTGTTAGCTAGGGATGTAGTTTTTAACCGCAGTGCATTTTGTTTAACGGCTTATGTAGGTACTGTAAGAAATTGAAATAAGAATAAACGTCACTTTATATTTTCAGCCCCAGACGTAAGATGGTTGTTACAACGGTCCCTAGTCTATTTGTGTTTTTGTGTGTGTCTGTCTTTGGATGGACCGATTTCAGTGCGTGCGTGCGTTTTTTTTATTCGAAGGTAATTTGATCACGATTGTTTTTAGCTATGGCTATTTATTCAAAATCCGTCCAGCCGTTATTGGGAGTTTTTAATTTCTTTTTTTTTTAACTAACTTCTCTTGTTCCAAAACAATATCATATTTAGCCTTATTGTGTTGAAATTGCATCTTCTGCATATCATGTAACGTAATTTACAGTGTCCATCTGCATTCAGGGTCCGATAACGTTATTCCGTTAGTACGGTGGCCAGCACGTCACGGTAAACATTATGCAGTGTCTTATACGCACGTGATACAGGCGATTTTGCAACAAAAATGGGTAACTTGATATGCCCACTAAATAACGTTATTTAGCGCGGCAACGTTATTTCCCTGGTGACATTAACACGTTTTCCGTCACGTTGGTCACCGCCGCGTTGTAACTAATTTCATATGGTAACTAGGTGCCGTTCAAAAACCGCTTTTCTGACTATTGTAATAGGACGATCGTGTGTGCCCAGCGTTAATAGGGTGCCTGTGAAATCGTTAAGCTACGGACAAAAAAGCTTACTTATTGACAAACGACTTTGATTTACTTTACAATACGCTTCAACTGTTGTTTGGGCCGGTTGGTTTGAAGGATTACATTAGACGCCAATAGGAAAACAAATTGTTTTCAATTCATTTTTTGACGTGACAACGTCTTAAATTAGGTTGCGGCTCGGAGTCACATATGAAAAAGTGTAACGCCCGGTAACGTAACGATGAGTCACCGAACGAGAGAGAGGCCTGCCGGACCGGCGAATGTCTTGCGTCTCTCTCCCACTCAAACATGATCGGTGTCACGTAAAATCTTCGCCCGTAAAACCGACTTTACAGGCAACCATTTTTTCCCTCAGGTTTGTTTTCAATGCCTCTACTTGAGAGAAATGCTTTTGTTTATCTGATGCAAATATTCTTGTTTTTTTTTCCTAAAGCTAGTTTTAAGACGACCACATTGGTGAAATGGTTAAGAAGTTGACTATTAACCAAGAAGTTGCGGGTTCGATCCCTGCACTGTAAAAACATTTGTGTGCATGTACACTTCTGTTTTTTTTTACAAAGAAAACCGACTGCGTTACATATTTTACATCAAACCTAGTTCTAACATCTATTAGTTAGGCTAATTACAGGTTTTCCTTTTATATAAAACTAGCTGTGCCCGCGACTTCGTCCGCGTGGAGTTGTAATTTTGGGCATAGACATGTACTGTCGCAGACAGTTTTTTAGATCATTTCAAGAGGAATAATTCTTTCATATTTATATTTTTGGTATCTTGAACCGTTTTCGCAGCGTACGCAACTCAAGGATGGTTTAGTAGATTCTGAGATTCAATTTCCTGCCTGCCCCCTAAGTTCATCGGCGTGATTATTTATATCCCAGTTTACTCTCCAGGTGATACTGAGTCAAATAAAAAAAGTCCCGTCAAAATCGGTCCAGTAGATTCTGAGATTAGCCCGGACAAACAGACAGACAGACAGACAGACAAAAATTTTAAAAATTGTTGTTATGGCTTCTATTACGGTAATAAGACCCCCTGTAATAATTTTTCATAAAAATCTTCAATGTACAGAAATCGGTCTTTTACAGTCTTATTATATGTAATAGATTAGTATCGGACGTGAAACAATGAAAAAAAATTGTGTTATATGAATTTATTTTAGTTTATTTGTAATACCACTGTTGATTCTGATATTTGTAACCGAAGTGTTTCAGCTACTTACCACGTATTTGGATCAATGTGTGTTATGTTATTCTATATTTGAATAATAACAAAAAATGTTTTCATTTCATTTTTTTATTTAACTCAGGTTTGTTTTCAATGCCTCTACTTATTCATTTATTTAAGCTTTATTGCACAACAATACTTTGTACAAAAGGTGGACTTAACGCCGTAGGGTATTCTCTACCAGTCATACCTTTGGGCTAAGCAGATATGATTAGTGGGCGGTGCTTGAGGGATATGTTTTCGTTTATCTGATCCACTTTTACCACTTATTTTACCCTTGACATTAAACATTTTAGATACCAAAAGAATCTTACTTAATGATACTGAGATTTTATTGAAAATGGCTATTACTTTATCATAAAGCTGTGGTCACACTAGTGGTCCACAGAAGCAGGTAATACGAGGCAGGTTGAAACAAATTGCCCGTCCGGAGCGGACAGTAATGACGTTTCACCTGTCCGTTATCGCGTTACGTTATTTGTGCTTGTGTCATAATATTGTGCTCTTGATTCAATTAAATCATCTTTTGGGGGAAAACCATGAGTTTCATTTGTTATTTTGTTGCATTTGGGAGCTCTTTTTTTAAAGGTTTACGTTACTTATGATATTAGGAGATGGTCGAAAGTGGGGATTGTCCACTGATCGGCCATATGATTAATAGGACAAAGACCGTTTTAAAGATAGCATACTAACATAGTCATTAAGCTTTTTCTAACATTATGGATCTTAATTATCTGAAATTAACATATTTTATTTTATTTATTATTTATGGTCAAAAATTATGGAGTGTTCGCATTCTGTGGCATTTATAAGCGATATTTATACTTAGCTAAGCTTTAAGGTTTGGTTATGGTTGTTATAAATATATAGTACGGTGGCTAGCACGTCACGGTAAATGCTTCGGTATCTTATGAACTTGTGATACGGGCGATTTTGCAACAAAGATGAGTAGCTTGATATGCTAGCCACTGTACATACCGGTCGATCAAGTGACATAAGTTGGTAACGAAACAAAACATTAAGAGGATTTTTTGTTAAGCCTATATCATCCCACTGCTGGGCAAAGGCCTCCCCCAAATCTATCCACCTGTCCCTGTCCATTGCCAACGTTTCCCGGACCCTTGTTGTATTGACCAAGTCGTCACACCATCGTTTCTTGGGTCTGCCTCTTCGGCGATAGCCGTCTGTAGGCACCCATTTGGTGACGTCTCGGGCCCACCTCTCTAGATGCATCCTGCAGATGTGACCCGCCCACTCCCACTTCAATTTCGCGGTTTTGTTGCCCACATCAGCGATACCGGTCCTGGAGCGGATGGTAGTGTTTCGGATCCTATCACTCCGTTTGATACTTAATATACTCCGCTCCATACTTTAAGAGGATAATGCAACGTTATTTCTTCCTAAAGTCTGCCGTCTGGTATAAATAACTATTACTAAAAAAAGCGTATTATAAGCAAAACCTGTTTGAAGAAACAGTAGAGTTTCCAATATGTGACAAATGGTCCTCGCATCCAGCGGATTGGTAACAAAATTTACTGTGTCCATATATTATGTAAGTAACCAGGAACAGCACGGATATGTGAAGAATGGAATACGGTAGGCTTGTTTTGTGCAGTTCCTTTGTTATTCATACATACATACTACTTTCGGACAAGATATTGGAGGCATGAGACTGACCTTAATTGGTCACACACTTTAAAAGAAAATAGTACCGATTTAATTACTCCCTTACTTTTAATATCAGAAATTAATATGATAAGTTGAATATAATGTGCGGAACGCAAGGAGGAAGCCAACGCACTGTCCTTCCTTTTTTATAATGCATGATATTGTTGCACCGCCAAGAACAAGGCTCTTTAATTTACAGAAGATAAAGAAAGTCACGCTATTAAACACTAACAAAAAAGAGGGGTGTTATAAGCTTAACCCGTGTGTGAGTGTGAATGTGTGTGTGTGTGTGTGTTTGTGTGTGTGTGTGTGTGTGTGTGTGTGTGTGTGTGTGTGTGTGTGTGTGTGTGTGTGTGTGTGCGCGCGCGCGTGTGTGTGTGTGTATGTGTTTTTGTATATATATGTCTGTCTGCGGCTCATTTATATCACGGTGGTTCTTAGCTAGGCTGATCAAAAACCGTTTAGCCGTTGACATTCACCAGCTGTTTTCCTAGCCTATGTCGGTGGTTTTTTAAATTTAAGTATTTGGCTATTTTTAGTGACCCTACCCTATGTCACATTTCTACTGTGTCCAAGCTCCACCATGCACTATGCACCCGGTGCAACGCCGTGCCGTAAACCGTCTTCCGAGATATAGCGCTTTACATACATGCACTGCTTCGCGTCTTACAAGCACTGAAGGGGTTAAGAGGGGTTTGTACTGGGCAAGGTAAATACTTTCGGTTTAGGTCTTTGTAAGAAAAATAATACAATTTTGTTTGGTCGTTTTAAAGGAAAAAAAATGGTTTGACAGTTGGTGTTAGGTGTATTAGACCAACATTTTACGCATGTAATTTGTTACTAGTAGCCGCCTGCGCCTTCATCCGCGATCAAGTTCGAACAAATGTATAATGTCGAGATCTTTAAAACGGTACCTCCATCATATTACTAGGCCCTAGCACCGCGACACAGACAGGTGGGAAAGGAATGCTCTTACACAAATAATGTATAGAGATATCATTTTTATTATCGTTCAAAATGATTAAAACAAAATGCGAACAGCATTAGCATTTACTTCATCATTTAGTTAGAATACACTATTTTCTTTTATAAAAAACCGAAAACAACAGAAAGCCTCATTTTCATACAAACAATTGGACTACATTTGCACTAAGTTCACGTTAATTTAAAAGCTACAAGAAAAGTGTTCGCCGAGTCAAGGTTCCGTCTATATAAATTTAAATTCAGTACCTAGTTTTAGTTTAGTAGACAAAAGGTATTTAGCGACATCTCACACAGACATATTGATACCAAAGCTAAGAATACGGTAAGGTACAGAAGAAAAAAACACACAAATAAATAAAATAAATAGTATGTATTTCAGATAACTAAGATCCATAATTGTTTCTTCGGTTTGCGCGAACAGTAGGCATTTAAATGAGACACTTTTTACGGATTATTTCGCGATTTATTTACAATTTGTTAAAACCTGACGTTTCGGACCCTTTTCAGGGTCCGTGGTCACAGGTAGACTACCTGTGACCACGGACGTTAAAGTGTCTCATTTCAAGATCCATAATGTGAGTGAAAGCTTAATGACTATGTTAGTATGCTATCATTAAAACGGATTTTGTCCTATTAATCATATGGCCGATCAGTGGACGATCCTCACTTTCAACCATCTCCTTCAGCACGCTGTGGCGGCTGCCACGTACCCTGTATAATAACAAGGCTGACTTTTTACGCATGATTATACACGTGGTACGCACTTATGTCCTGAAGTCTCCTCCAAACAAACACTAGTATTTTCTTTTGTGCATTACAGAACCCTAAAAACGTATAAATGCAGCGTACAGTCTCATGTACAGACGACAACGCATCAGGATGACTACTTTTATGGCATAATCACCTTTATTACAAGAGCTTAAGATGACTCAGAGCTTACTTTTGACATGTTACCGCGTGTACCGTAAAAACTAAAAATTAACACGCGGACCGCTTAAATTATATTAGAGAAACAATTTCCAGGACGAATAAACTTAATTGCTATTTGTTAAAACGCTTTTAATTTTGTTTGTTTCGTTGCCTGTTCATTATCTGACTTTTTATGTGTCGTGTTGGGATAACAATTATGAAGTCATGTTTCCTTCGCTATTAAGAATTTGTTAATAGAATGAAGATACAATTACGTCGTACAGTTTTCAAATATGTATATACAAAGAGGGCTGTTTTCAAGATATTGAAAGTCCTCTCAATTAATTATAATGAACTAAACCGACTTTATCGATAAATGCCAAAAAAACAGCGTACTTTTTGTCTAGATTCCCAAATACATTAGAAATGTGGCGTTCCTTTGAGTAAAATCGTTTTATGGATACTTATGACGACATTTATTACCACAATGTAGTATTATGACTTTTATTATAATAAATAATAAAAAATATATATACAACAACATCATATACATTGATCTGACACCGTGGTAAGTAGCTTAAACACTTGTGTTACAGATATCAGAATCACCAGTTGTATTGCAAATAAACTTAAATAAATACGTATAACACCCAGACCAGTACCAACAGACATGTTCATGCACACAAATGTTTGTACAGTGCGGGGATCGAACCCGCGACCTCTTGGGGTTAATAGTCAACTTTTTGACCATTAAAAAAGTGATCGTCAATTCATCAATTAATTTACATAACAAGACAAGACAAAATCATCTCTCCTTACCTGATCAATGCCGAATGAAACCTCACAATGTTTATCCTATTTTTCCCGGCTTTTATCTTGAATAGTGAACCCCGCTTTCGTACAGTCGCCAAAACTACATAATTGCAATGAGAAATCGACCGTATTACAACCAGGTAAGATGACGAAGTCTGAAACTTGATGTGCCTGTTACGAAAAATGGCCGACGTCCGCGCGAGAGACTTTGAACAAATGGCAACAATGACGTACACAGATCCGCCTTATTTAAACAAACGTTCTACTTTAGTTCATCGCTTTTTCAATCCTTATACATTTCGTCACGATGGCTAACTTGAGATGAATCCAATAAAAGTGCGACATACTATTGCACACTCAAATTTAATAATAAAATGCACGTTTCAAAGGACTTCCGCTACTAAAGACAAACATGAATGAACAGCTGATACAATAGAAAAATCCCCTATTCTGTGATTTTGCCACCCAAAGACAAGTAATTGATATTTTATGGTGAGAGAAATCCCGATCTGTCAATGGTTCTAAACTAATCATTTGACGACCAGTTAATAATTTGACAACCAATTAATAAATTTGACGACCACTTTGGTGTAATGGTCAAGAAGTTCACTATTAACCAAGAGATCGCGGGTTCGATCCCCGCACTGTACTTGACAAACATTTCGACGATCGCTTGTTGCAGTGGTCCACTGGTCGGACTTCTAAAACCAAGTGTCGCGAGTTCGATCACCGCACTGTACAAGCATAAGCGTGCATGAACATGTGTGTTTGGACTGGTCTGGGTGTTTTCTATGTATAATATGTATTTATTTACAAAAAAAGTATTTAAGTATGTTTATCCGTTGTCTAGTACTCGTAACACAAGCCTCGTAGCTTAATTTGGGACTAGAGAATTGGTGTATTGTTGAGAAATATTTATTTATTATTTATTTATTTATTTGTGTGTATGAACACAATAATATCTGTTTGTACTGGTCTGGGTGTTATATGTATTTATTTAAGTGTATTACGCTACTAACCACGGAGTCAGATCAATGTATGTGATGTCGTTGTTGTTGTATATTTAAAATTCTAAATTCTAAATCCTTATGTCGGGCAATATTAGTGAGTTACTTTTGAAGTAAAAAGGAGGAATGTCCTATTAATTTCTTTTTTTAGAAAACATGTTTTAGATCGAATGGGTTTTAAACAATGTTGAGGCATTGGTTTAATCAAAACTAAAATGATTACCGATTTGTAAATTGTACATTAGTGCACTTGCCGAGCAGGTTACATTCTACAATCAAGGGCAATTAAAAATCAATTCGAGATAAATTGAGCGCATGATGAAAGACATGCTTAAAGTTACAAACTACATTTCTCCACAACAAGCAAACTCCACACAAACTGTCAAATCAAATCGTTTTTTGGGTAAAACTTCAAAACGCTATTTAACTTAGGCGATTATATTTTATTTATTTTATATTTATGACGACCACTTTGGTGTAGTGGTTAAGAAGTTGACTATTAACCAAGAAGTCGCGGGTTAGATCCCCGCACTGTACAAATATTTGTGTGCATGAACATGTCTGTTTGTACTGGTCTGGGTGTTATAATTATGTATTTATTAAGATTATTTGTAATACTGCTGTTGAGTCTGATTCCTGTAACACAAGTGCTTGAGATACTTACCACAGAGTCAGATCAATGTATGTGATGTTGTTGTATATTAAATTTAAGTCGGCTTTTAAAATCTTTTAAATGCTTAGTGGAAAACATTGGCATTGGCCTATTACGAGTAGAACGGCTATGAAATTCTTACTCGAAATACCAATTTTTCCCAACCCAACCATGCGTACCCAATTTCCCGAACCTACTCCAGTATGCATTGGAATTTAATCACCGCATATTTCATTTCATAAAATATTTTTTATTTCACACACTTTCTCATAACCCGTCGGGCGGCAATTTAGAAAATTCTCAACTATGATGCAGGCAGCGAGCAAAATAAAACACGAAAGTTTTAAGTGGGAAACATAATATTCCTGGCAGTTCTCATCTCACTTGCATATTCATGGTATAAAGTAAACAAAGGATTATGCGGCTTCTGGATTGCAAGATAACTCAGTTGGCTTGGCAACCAAAGTTTGGTAGAGGTATTGTTAAATTGACAATGGACAGTTTTATAACTATATAAACTATATAATTTAGATTGTATGTTCCCGTTAGGTTTTGTCTCTGGCATTAAAACGTTTGAAATTTACCGTCTCTTAAATTAGGATAAGCTTTCCTTAATGTCATATTTATTTGAAATAAGGCTGTTAATGTTAGTTGCAAAAGTAAATTTAAGAATTATAAGTTTAATTAAAAAAGGAGGCATACAAAACTCGGAAGAAATAGAATATATGAAGATACTTTTCACGATTCAGGATTCAAAACGTGACATAACAAGCTTTTAGGTAGAGAACAGAATGAGTCATCATAAATCATCAATGATGGGTGGTAAGAGCCACGCTGGCGTGGCTTGTGACCTTGAACTTAAAATAGTAAGTAACAAACTTTTGTTACAACATAAACTTTCATCGTTACCTATTACCAAGTTGCGTAACACTAAGCAATAGTGTATTGTTTTGTTTTATTTTTATAAATTATAGTCGTATGTATGTTAGTCTGTAGAGGATTCATAATATGGGCCTATTGTAGCTTGACATAAATATAAAAATCAAATAAATTACGGTTTATATTTCATCAACGAAATCGGCTCAAATGGTTAAATGTCACATTCGCGAATAAATTAAAATCTAGTTTTAAATTGTTAATCATTTAAGAGAAAAATATTTTAATTTTTATAGCGTAGTGTGTGGTCACCTTCCTAAACCATGCATCTTGCATCGATACAGTAAATGAACTCAAAAAGTAGGGCATCGATGTGCTATTATTACCTCAGACGCTTTCAAGGACACCCCGATAACTTTACCGGAAAGACACCCTCGCTTAAAAGTTTACGCGATATCTGCGCACGGACATATGTTTATTACACATACGTCATAAGGCGATTGACCGCCGATAAGGTCAGACGTGCGCTACGCCTGTTTTAATTCCGTTAAGCTTTTTATAACGAAGATATAATAACTTTACGAAGTAGTGCTGAAACTTTTTTTACGCAATCGAATATTATTATTTTTTCTGATTTAGTTATTCTTAATAACGGTATATCAGTTTTTGATGATGCGTAATTAATTACAAAAGCCATAAAACTTTGTAGCCTATATGTCCCGAGTTTAGTGTAGTTAGTATATTAATTCTGTTGCGACTTCAATACAGATAGTGTTATCAACTGTCACATAGGCTTATCGCAAATTATCAGTGCAGCAACAAGCCGATGTTGGACACAAAATTGTTAGCAAATCAGCAAGATGGACGCCAGTGAGCCCGATATAAAAATTTTCGGTACAAAACCATCAAACAGTAGCCGGTAAGTTATTATTATTGAGCCGCTTATTCATTTAATCTTAGAATTGTTTTGATTATTTGTTTACTTTTTCGATTGCGCAACGTTTAGGGGCTATTGCACGGTCCGTTACCTTTAACTCAACATAGACAATACAATGTGAAATTAACACACACTTAAAGAAAAAACGGACTGCCATAGGACTTGAACCCGATACGTAAGTGTCAGTGCTCAATTGGAAGAGCAATCTCCCGACTTGCGAGAGATGCGGGTTCGAGTCCCTCCTGTGGGAGTCCTTTTTTTCTTTAAGTATGTTTTAATTTCACATTGAAAAGAAATTAGCATTGCTTTTGCTAAAAATAGAGAAACTTAATAAACAATACTTACACCTAAATGATTTTGATGTTTCTATTTGTTTGTATTGGATTGTATTTTTGACAATTGGGATGATGACACCTATCTTAAATATTGTCAAGAACATGGTGTTTAAAAAACATAGCCCCTATGATGTTAATACAACCAATATATTTCAAAAAAGCTGTAGAAACCAATTTTTAAACACACAAAACGCCATAAATATTCGGTCAATTGACTCCGATTTCTGACACATGACCGTGACGTCATAATCATTTATTACCATACGAAATCTATGGAGACAGACCGCTTTGACAGATAATAAAAAGTATGTCAACGATTGGTGGTGTCGTCTAGCCAATTAGTGCAAGAAAAGAAAGAAATTACATTTGAAGAATCGTATTATTTTCTTATTCTGAAATTCGAGTACATGATAATTATTCAGATAAATAAAAATGGTAAGATTTAATGCCAGTAACGAGTTTTCTGATTTTGAATATAAAACAAACACATTATGGCATTAAAATATTGCTAGTGTATCTGATCATGTTACCATCTCATAGAGAATCATTATCCCTTCTAGTTACTTCTTTAATATTATAAATAGGAAAATCTGTTTGTTTGTCCTTCTTTCACGACGCAAAAGAGCAATGATAATATATGTTTTTTGTGTATGGAGGTAAAGAGCCTGGAGAGTGACATAGGCTGTTTTTTGTGCGATAAAACATCTCTATCCTACGTAAAAATTTACAACTCATAGGTAATTAATACATATAGCGATAGATGGCGCCACTCGGTTAAGTTTTGAGAGCTAAGGATTATAAAGATAAAGGGTTCTCTCTCACGTGGACGACGTCGCGTGCGGCCACTAGTAATAAAATAATTGTTTTTGTTTCGGTTTTCCAGCAATGGTGTACCTCCTGGCAATGTCGAATATATAGCTCAAAATTCAGAAGTTACCAGGAAGGCTCCTTTGAAGTACGACATAGAGGCGTTATACTACGATATGTCTGGGGAAAAGTTTCTGCTCATATTCAACCACTATGAATACCAGAACACGAGATATTTTAAGTAAGTTTGTCATTCATATCATTAAATATCGTAAACGGATCGAAGTTTCAGTGATTATGGTATAATTATGAAGAGCTTTTTAGCCGTTAGGTGTGCACAAAGAAAGATGATTATTCATCGCAGTTTTTTAACATAGTTCATTTTTGAAAGCGAAAAAATTTACTTGGGAACATGAATTGGGACTTTAAACCATTTATTTACTTTGACATACAAGTACCAAACAGGTGTTAGAAAACACTGCTTTCGCATCCAATAGTCGCGCAATAGGCAGAACAGATGTTTACTTATGATATGCATTGGGCTAACATCTGCAGCTGCTTAGACTCAGCAGAGGGTGCACACCAGGTGTTTTTACACTAAAACTATTTTTACAAATTCATTCTTCCTTATATGGCAATCGACTTCCTCGTTGGTGTAGTGACAAAGTTTCTGCCTTCCATCCGAGAGGTCCTGGTTTCGAATCCCAGGTCGTGCCAAAAATTGTTTTTGAGATTCTCTGTCATGAATTTTTCAAAAACAGCTCGGAGTCAGGAAGTTGGCGGTGTCACACCCCCGTGTCTCTGAAAGCACGTTAGCCGTTGACCCTGCGCCTGATCTCTCTTCGGTCATGTCGGATTGCCGTCTCACCGAACTTTGAGAGTGATGGAACAGTGAGTGCACCCGTGTATGGCTTTCACACTTGTGCAACATAATATCTCCTGCGTAGTTGGCTAATCTCTGTAGAGATTGGCCGCCGTGGTCAAAACCGAAATGAAAAAGAGAAATGAAAAATATCAATTGGTAAAACAGCAAAACTTACCGTACGGCTTTGGAATAGTTTATCAGCTGAGCTCAATAACCTACAATTACTTTAACTTGGATAGCTACTGGAGTTTATCCGAAGCAGTTAATATATCTGTTGCCGTCGTTTCAATAACAAAAGTTAAGCTACGTTATCTTTAGTCATAGACGGATAAGTTATCCTCGCTTATAAGATCCCTCTGAAACTTTTTGTTTTAATTATATATAATAACACGGTTTTATAATAATTAACATGAAATTCATTGTTATTTTGCAGTTTCAAAGATCTCATGTCAATAAAATTTCCGAATTATTTGAATTAAAAAATCACCATAATTTCTTAAAGATATTAAAATTTTTGTAGTTGGTAGGTATACTTATATGTATGGTATCCTTAAAAAAGGAATGATGCGTATGGGAACATCTTTACCCCTTAATATAACCTATAGGTAAGGGAGAGTTGAACACTTAATACTTCTAGGTCTTTATGACTTGCTAGTCAATTTTTTATTTAGATTTTTTTTTCAACTCTTTTAGTACTGCCCCCATGATAGTGTTCAAAGCTGCCCCAGGGGTATCTGAAAAATGAAAACCGATTTTTTTCCAAGTGGTAGTTTAAAAATTGTAAAGATTGAAATTATTACTTGAAACATATTTTTAATTTCAGATACAAAACCCCGAAAAAGCGCGTCGGAACTGACAAGGACGTCATGGTTTTGAAGCGTGTCTTCGGCGATTTGGGGTTCAAAGTTATCGTATACGATGATAAAGTGCACGACCACATTATACAGATTTTTAGCAACAGTAAGTATAGTTACTATACTTACAGTTTACCGTAATGAAGACCATTCGAAAAGTCCAGGCCGTACCCTAGCCAAAACCTTAGCTAGGCCAGTTGCAAATAATTTGTGTACAACAAGGTACGGCTGGCTCCCCTAGAGTCAGGGATGTCGAATGACAGAGTTTGTTAGATTTCGTATTAATCTTTTCAAATTTGTTTTGACCTTCGTTACCAGTCGCTTACCTAAAAAAAAACAGTGACATTTACCTGATTCACGAATGAGGTATAATAGATAATTGAATTAGGGATGAGAGAGTTGTAAACGTAGCAGTAGACAAGTATAATCAGAGAGATTCGAACTGCTTTCGGGAGTTCCACGTGTTATTGCGAGTCAACCATATAAGATAGACAAACGAGTATGCCGTCATGGGATATATCTTCTCTATATATATAAAATTCTCGAGTCACAATGTTTGTTCCCATACTCCTCCGAAACGGCTTGACCGATTCTAATGAAATTTTGTGAGTATATTCAGTAGGTCTGAGAATCGGCTAACATCTATTTTTCATACCCCTTAGTGATAAGGGTTGTCCATAATAATTTATATGGCAAAACAACGTTTGCCGGGTCAGCTAGTTTCATATAATTTCAAGGAGAACATTTCCGTCAAACATTATTTCTAGTTCTGGTGTAGCTTTAACTATTAAGGTTGCTTAAAAATGGAGTAACTTCTCCCGTTTTCCCAACATTTCCCTTCACCTCTGCTCCTATTGATTGTAGCGTGATGAAATGTATACTATGATCAGCTCAGGAGTATGAAAAATAATTGTACCAAGTTTCGTTAAAAACCGTCAAGTAGTTTTTGTTTCTATAACGGTTTTACAGACACACAGACCGACGGTAGGACGACAGACGGATAAAAAATTTACTGATTGCATTTTTGGCATAGAGGTGCTTGTAGCGCAGTGGTTGCAGCGCTTTGGTAGTGATACCAAAAGTTAAGCAACCTACAGCGCGGTCATGTTTGGGATGGGGGACCATTCTGACCATACAAGTGACTTCTATTTACAAGCATCTCCGTGCTTCGGAAGGCACGTTAAGCTGTTGGTCCCAGTAAATATCGATAGATATTAGTCGTTAAGCTTGGTCGGAGGCCCTCGGGCGGCTTAATAACATCTGACAGTATGGTTGGTCACTTACCTTACACACACCCCTCCACCAATTCGCACTAAGCCCGCGTGGTGGAGTATGGCTCGCACCACCTCATAGTTGAGGTGAGGCCTGTGCCCAACAGTGGGACGTATATAGGCTGATGATTTTTGGCATCGATCCCTAATCACCACCTGATAGTTATTTTGGAAATATATTTCGTGTACAGAATTAACCTGTAAATATTAAACTTTCCTTTTTTTTAAACTATCCCTATTTTGCTATAGATCCATTGAGGAGGGGCAAAGGATGGCTTGAATTTTGTCTAGAATTAAGATTCACTAAGATCTTTATGAGATAATAATAATAATATTTCACAACAGTCACACCAATTCTCTAGTCCCAAGTTAAGCTACGAGGCTTGTGTTATGACAACGGATAAACATATTTAAATACTTTTTTTTGTAAATAAATACATATTATACATGGAAAACACCCGGACCAGTACAAACACACATGTTCATACACACTCATGCTTGTACTGTACGTGGATCGAACCCGCGACCCTTGGTTTTAGAAGTCCGACCTGTGGACCACTGCACCAAGCGGTCGTCAGATGAATTAAACTTCCAATTTTACAAATTGTTTACAAACACTAATTTCAAACTTTGTATAGATTATAAAAGACGTGCGCGAACGATGTGAACGTAATAATACTTATTTTTACCTGTTTCTGTTCTCAAGTAAGTGACATAACCTATGTTTTTATAGAGAAATAAAGAATCTTTAAACCGAATTTTAAAATCGCTTTCAGTTTGCCAGCAAGACCACAGTAGAACGTCGTGTATGGCAGTAGCAATATTGACACATGGCGATAAGGATGGTCAACTATTCGCAGCAGACAGACCCTACTTTTTGAAGGACCTCACCAACATGTTGGAAGGAGGAGACGTGTCGCTCGTCAACAAGCCAAAACTCTTCTTCATACAGGCATGTACTGTGGTAATTGTCACGGTGATGGTTTTTAACCCTTGATGAAAATAAGTAATTAGTTAGACCTCTATTCTGTTTGTGTACGTATAATATATGTGTTTGTGTTTTTGTATGTGTCTGTTTATGGCATCTTAGCTACCGAATGGATAAACAGATTCCAGTGCGGTTTTTTTTTATTGAAAAGATAATTAAATCACGGTAGTTCTTGATGAACTCAGCCGGTACTTTGCGGAAATCCATGACTATAGCTGAAAAAGAGGATTATTTTACTATGAATTTCCACTAAACTAAGCCATCGCAGGAACCCAAATACATCCAAATGTAACCACTGTTGGTGGATACAGTTGGGTGTATTTGCGTGGATTTGGGTGGATTTCCGCAAAGTACCGCCTGATTTCATCAAGAACTACCGTGATTTAATTATCTTTTCAATAAAAAAAACCGCACTGGAATCTGTTTATCCATTCGCAAGCTAAGATGCCATAAACAGACACACACGACATAAGAACTGTTCGTAGCTGAAAAAGAGGGTTATCTTTTTCAGCTACGAACAGTTCTTAGCTATGTTTGATTAAAATTCGTCCAGCCGGTGAAGCAGCTATTTCCCTGGCTCATGTCGTGTGCTTTTTTAGATATACTTTTTTAGATTACGCTCAAGTTTTGAGTTCTTTTTTGTACAATTGTAAAGAGACTTATAACTACGTGTCACGCCCACTGACTCTTTAGCTGAGCAACCCTTCGAACAATATCGGTTGTTTTAGTTCTCCCGTGTTCACAACATTACTTATGAAAACTGATTACTGATCCAAATCTACGTACCATGATATACCAATGTAGGTCCTATCGATAGGTTTAATAAAACGGACTGTAAATAAAAGGGTGGTTTAATTCGCCCTAAAATATACACAGAATAAAATATTGGATCAAAATCGCGACAACAGTGTTAGTAGTCAGAGTGCTTGAAAGCGAATGTGCGAACGCTCGGCTCGGCCGTGAGCTGGTCGGGCGCGATCGTGCAGGCTCGGGTAACCTCGGTGTTCGCCACCCGTGAAGATGCCAACGATGTTGCGCGAAGTTCCAAAACCAAAGATGTTTTGTTAAATCCTTATTAACTTCTGTTTTCAGGCTTGTCGCGGTGACTTAGCTGATCCTGGCAAAACTATAGAATACGATGGCGACGATGAGGGTAGCACACTTATCGTGCCAACACACATGGACTTCCTCATTGCTCGATCGACGGTAGAAGGTAAGCTTATTACTTTTTTTTACTGCCTCGTTGGTGTAGCAGCTCGGAGTCGGGAAGATGTCGGTGTTACAACCCCGTGCCTCGGAAAGCACGTTAAGCCCTTGGTCCTGCGCCCGATCTCTCTCCAGCCTCTCTCTCTCTCATGGAACAGTGAGTGCACCTGTCTACTTATTGCGCTCACACTTGTGCACTATAATATCTCCTTTGAGTTGGCTTTGAGAGTGGCCGCCGTGGTCGAAATCGGCCAGTGGGGCGACCGCCTAACTGAAAGCTATTCATTTACGATAGCTATTGACGATGACTATAAGCTAGCGATCGCTTTGCCTTGGAGCGACCGCCTAAGGATTGCGATAGCTTTGCCTACCCGATAGCTTTCGTGAATGAATGGAATAACGGCGTTTTGTTTAGCTATGTTGGTGTTAAAACTCGGCGTACTGCCAAGTTTAATTAATACTAAGAAAAATATTTTAAAATTACTATTTATTGGAGAAATGATGATGCATTATCAGTTTACCTGTTGAAATGCGTTAGAAAAAGGTATAGACATTAAAATTACACATATTGAAAAAACTTCAAACGAAGTAAAAACCAAACGCGTGGCAAGGACATATCCAGTGCTGCCTTAAAAAAAATCCTTGTTGAAATGGTAGTTTCTTGGGCTAAAATATGACCTTTTAGTGTGATACTTTTTTTTGTGAGCAATTATCTAACGTAGTTTTTCTGATAAAGAAAATTATCTACATTGTGCCTGCAAAGACAAAATAATTTTTAAAAGCCCCGTTTTTATTTTAAAAAAAAATTTTGTTTCGATTTTTGGTCAGAGTGATTTCAAATTTTTAAGACAAAATGGAGGATAACATTACTAGAATATACACACGTCCTTTGTTTGTAAAATCTCATCGAGTTATTTTGACGTATAATTTTGGTAGATTTATAAAAATAAAGTTGGCAGCACTGACTGACTGCTTATGAAGTTTAGTTTTCGCGCAATATTGATAAATAAAAGATAAAACTTTCTTCGCTCAATTCGCTTCGAAGAAACTTCTACAAATTGTTCCAAGTAAAGTAAGTACTTTCTGTATACTTTCACGGGTAAAACATGTTATGGAACTTCCATTTGAGTATTTTTTACAGTGCATTTATCACATTTTCAGAATGCCGTCATCGAGACGCGTCTGTGTCTACCAACTGGAAATATTGGTATCGTGGATGGAGGCGCACCCACTGCAGGCCAGAGGAACCCAATTTGCCACTCCACAGACACAGGGGAAACAAATGGGCCTCCAGCTGTGGAGTGAAATGGCCTCTCGACTGAACGCAGTGAGTGATGGCGTGTCGAAAAGCCCCAAAGATTGGAGACAAGTAAGTTAAACTTCCCACAAAAGTACCTAGGTACAAACATTTTGTGTACATTGATGTGATTCTTGTTTGTTTGTTTGTTGTTATAAAATTCAGAGGCGAAAGCCTAGTGATTCTTGTTATTGCATGAATGATTCATACTAACAACACAACTAACGTTAAGAAGTCTGTTAACCAAGCATGTAACTCACTAATAGTGCTTTATTTGGTTTGTAAACATAGCAAAATAATTGGGCGTAATTCCATGAAAAGCTGCTATCCTTTCATGTTATTTAAAGAAAAATCTATTTGCAATTATTTCATTTTATGTCTATCTGTTTAATTATTAGACATTTTGGTTTACATATGAGTAAGTGATTTTGAGCACAGTTTGTGGGTGGGTTAGATCCTATTGATGGAAATATGTTCAATTATTGATGCGTTGAGGTGACTAACATTTGTGTTTGTGGTGTGCTTTAGTATTGGAATGATAATAAATATATATACCCAGTAAGTATTCCATACAGAATTATGAATAATTGTTGTGTGTAAAAGTTTTATATTATTATTTAAAGTAAAAAATAAATTTCTTAATTTCAGCTGTGACACAAAACAAAATGTAATTATTCTGTAGATGGATGAGATTACTTTTAATAAACTTACTTTGTAATTTTAAATGCAATTGCTTATGAATATGTTTGATTGCAGCAGCCACAGCCACGGACACAAGCGAGGAGTGGAAAAAGTTAAAAGAACCCAGTAAGAATTTTCTTAAACAATTTATTATTTAACACAATAAAGTATGTTTGAAAACTTTGATGTCTAACAAAAGTTTCTATGATTTCAGCGAAAAGAAAACATATGGCTGTAACCGGAAAAAAAAGTATGGTTCAAAATGTAAGTATTAGAATAATATAAATGCCTCAACTGTGTAATCCCACAATGCAGTCACTAACGCATATTATGTTGTTACAGCAGATATTGCAGCATGTCCTCCACAGTGGGCTAGGGACCTAGAAAATCGCCGTGAGCTCGAGGAACGTAGGCGCTCGTCGGTGGCCGCGGCCGAGCGCCGCCTGCGGCTGGAGGAGCGCCGACTTGCGCTCGGGGAGACGCGTGCGCAGGCGGTGCACGAGCGGCGCGGCCGTGAACACGTTCCTGACGCCTTATCAAAAATAAAAGTCTTGATTTATATAATGGTTTCATTTATTACTTGGGGTACCTATTTTTAATACTAACATACTAGCCTCATCTTTCACACAGCAAATGAAGCTGAGCTTAGTCTTCCTGACAAATTCTGAATACCTATGTAGACCCCATTGTAGTTATCAGTCTATGTTTTCCTCCACAGTCTGTCCACGAGAGGTTAATGCCCCAAGACGCGCCAAATGTTGTTTTCGCAACTGAAAAATGATAAAATATAAGCTACCACATATATTAAACTTAATTTCATAAATTAACTAACTCAAATTAGCATCATTTGTAATTAAATACAAAGCAAAATCACTTACTTACGATGATAGCAGTTAGTGGATTAGTAACTGCTTTCGATGACATAAGGAATAGCTTTCATGACAGCTACTCTGGCCTTCAAAAAAATTAGGCGGTCGGGTTATCTGTCAAATCTTTACTTATCCATTCGTTCAATAGCTTTCAAATTGTTAAGGTCACGTGACCACACTTGACTAGCTAATAGCTTTCATCGGCGGTACGAAATACTCGTGTGACGTCATAAACGATTGCGATTCCAATAGCTATCACGTTAGGCGGTCGCCCCACAGGAGTACTTTTACATTACTATTTTTAACCTCCGACGAAAAAGAAGAGTTATACGTTTGACTCTTATTCTGTTTGTGTGTTTCTTTTCACAGCTCCCGAATGGAAAAACGGAACTCAGTGCTGATTATTTAAATTTAAAAGATAATAATATTAACTGTGGGTACTCAGTTATGGCTGTTCAAAATCCGCACACCCATTTAAGTTCACCAGCAGTTTTTCTTTGTCATCTCAGGCGTTTCGAGAGTTTTATTTCTATTTATTTTAACAGATTACATTTCCTGGCGAGACTCAGGCGGTTCCTGGTTCATCCAAGAGTTGTGCGCTATCGTAAAGACCTATTACGAAGACATGGACCTCCTTCAGATGCTCACACTGGTCACACGGAACGTGGCTCTGGGTCACAAGTCTAATGTGCCGTCGGACAGAAGTATGGACAAGAAGAAGCAAATTCCAGAGACTAGGTTTACTCTGACCAAATTAGTTAAGTTTTAGAATGAGACTAACGATAGAATTTAACTAAAAAACTTTGGTTAGTCTAACTAAAATGTGAAATTAAAACATAAAAAAATTTAGTAATAAATCAATAAACATATAGAGATAACCACATTTTTTGCTTTGATACCAAATTGCGTGAGAACGGAAAATAAAAACTTATATCAACAAAGTTAGAAGTTACTTCGGTCCACTGTTATTATGAAAATCAGAAATAAAGAAAGTAACTACTCCAACCACCCAGACTTAATCTAGTGAAAAGGGAATATAGACGACAACGGCGTCTTTTGTATTTGGTAGTAAGCTGAAAAAGATAATTTCTTTGCTTTAAATTTCCACTAAACGACGCCAGTGCAGGAACCCAAATACATCTAGATGTAACCACTTGAAAAACTAGAGCTTGAAGTCGCAAGACTTACAATACAACTCTCAATGTGACACAGAAGATGCACCTGGAAATACAACACTGACACCAAGAAAACACTCGACGCGTTTCGCCACTACACGAGGCGTCCTCGGGAGATGGTGGTCGCTTCGACAGATTACGAGCGATTGGGTAGTAAGGCTATTAGCTCCTTTTAAACTTTTGGGAACATAACTATATAAATTTACTAAAGCAGTTCCTTATCCCATCGCACACATGCAAAAACATTGAAGTATATCATCAGTCACCGTCTCAATTTAATGAGATTCTCTCACTCCTTGTCATGGGATTAAAAGTCGTATCACACATTTTGACGCGCAGCTCCCGATACTCAGTCAGAAGGGCTTTAAGGCGTTGTCCTACGTGGAAGACGCAAGGCGACATGTGCTACGCGACGCGCCGCAAAGGAACGCGACCAGTACTTGACAATGTCAATCGCGCTTCGTCATATGTACACTATCATACACGTACATTCTTCTTATATTGTCGTGTCGCGTCACACTTGGCGGTTTCACGTAGAACAACGGGTAAGATAAATCTCGCTGTCTATAAAAGTTGGTTCTTTTACACGAGTATAGAAAAGAGTAACTGTGACTATATTGTCAAATATGCTTTTATCATCTTCACAATTAAAACGAACTAAATTAATATTTTATTTATTTTATTTTGTTACACTATGACTTATATCCTTCACCTCCCTTTTAACTGTCATTTTAACTTTAGAACACGAATACAGTAGTTGTCATCTGAAGCTCGTGTTTGACAGTGCCTGTTCCCTCACTGAATCAGCTCTAGTTTTCCCTCAAAAGTAGCACATCACACAAATCGTTTAAGATTTTTTTGCATGAAGTTAAATAATAACGACAGAGTATTTCGTTTGTATAAGTACGTAATTATCATATTCTAGATTTTCCAGAAACTTATTAAAATTAAGTGATCCTCTAACTAGCATATCACTTCATCGCCTGCCACGCATAGCTTACCTTCAGTAGAGAGGCAGCCTAAAACCAAGCAATATAGCGTCGGTGCCTTATTAGCTTGGCTGATACCTACGGCACGTCTTTTATTAATCCCGAACGTTGCAAAATTTGACATTGCGGCGTTCCGGGCCAAATTGAAGTATCGACGAGACGCGACGAAAATGGGCTGAAAATTTCAAATATCCGACGTGAGATTTATTGGTAGACTCCGCAAAAATGTAATGAACAACTACATTTGAGTTCTAACCTACGGTACGGTGTTAGTAGATGTTAGCTCAAGAATGGTGGGCCGATTGTAATGTATTTTTGTCTGGAAGCTGAGAGAAAATCAACATTAGTGTAGCTCTGTAATGACCTCGTAGTATGAACATAAATACAATACAACGTATCTATTTTGACTTAACATTAAATGTTTTAGCACTCGTTTCGTAAACGATGAATCATAATTTGTGCGATCTCGTAAATTGCTTGGGGCTGAGGTCATAAAACTGCGTTACGTCCAAAATTTACACGTTGCGAATAAACGGTATACAATAACCCTACGTTTCACTGACAGAAATATATATCTTACTCTCATTTTATTAAAAAAAGCATTCAAAAGTAAAATTGCTAAACGTATTCTCATTTTCGAGCATTATAAAATCAGCCCCTGTGACTGTGAGGTTTGTGTTTTTGACGTGACAACGTCTTATCAATCGATGGAGCCGGCTGCAAGCACCAAAAAACATGACGCATGCGGCGTTACCTCGCTCTGAGGCGTTCCATTCAAGGCTTGAAGTGCAAGCGAGAGCGCGGAACGAGCGACAAAGAGGCAACGTGACAAAGACGTTGTCACGTTCAACTATCGTCAGTAAACCGACTTTACAGATAACCGATTTTTGTGACACACAACACCTGCAACATTCTGTTACCGCGAATCGCTTCTGATAGCGTGTCAACCAATAGCCTCGCTTCTATCGCTGAAAATCGAGAGTCGAGGCGACACACAATGTGAAATGTGAAATGTGACTTGCGGACATCATATTTTATGATTCCATTGGATAGAAAAGATAAAAATAAAGCTCAGACAATTATTCCCACAGCGTAATTCGTTATAGTTTTGGAGAAATCGCAAAACTTAGAAAATATCATAGAAAACTAAGAAAAATATAAAGTATATTTTTAAAGTCCTACTTAATAACGTTTTTCTATAACTTGGTATCACTAGAATTTTAGTAATACCAAGTTATGGAAAAAAACATTTTATGTAATTGCAAATATATATTTTTTATTTGTGCTACCGTGCGAGTAGCATAAAAAGGGAACCCGAACCGAACCCGAACTTTGAAGCCCCACATTTTATCGAGCTATTTTTTGTTATGTTACCTAAAGCTATAAAAAAGTCTTAATTTTTTTGTTCTCACATCGCACACATGCTCATTAAATTAGAAGGCTAATGAGAATGTGTGTGTAGCCCGTGACTAGACACACTTGCGAACTCTTAGTTAATAAACCTACTCCAGTAGTACTACGTTATAGAAAAAACATTTTCAAATCATATTACATAAAATAAAAACCATTTTGTGCTACCTACACAACAGTAAAAATATTTTTCTGAAAATCATATAGTTGTTTTTTTTTTTACGAAAACCAAATGGTGGTCTCATCTTTATTTACCAACATATCATACCTTATAAAAAAAATAGCTCGATAAAATGTGGGGCTTCAAAGTTCGGGTTCGGTTCGGGTTCCCTTTTTATGCTACTCGCACGCTAGCTAGGTATGATATGTTGGTAAATAAACATGAGACCACCATTTGGTTTTCGTAAAAAAAAACAACTATAAGATTTTCAGAAAAATATTTTTACTGTTGTTTAGGTAGCACAAAATGGTTTTTATTTTATGTAATATGATTTGAAAATGTTTTTTTCTATAACGTAGTACTACTGGAGTAGGTTTATTAACTAAGAGTTCGCAAGTGTGTCTAGTCACGGGCTACACACACACACATGCTCATTAGCCTTCTAATTTAATGAGCATGTGTGCGATGTGAGAACAAAAAAATTAAGACTTTTACATCCTTGTTCATCGAATCAGCCAAATTCATCATACTTTAAAACGATACTAACATAAGCTTTGCTCAACTAATCTCAATGTTTACTGTAATAAATATTCATCAAAAATTATCTTCAATTTCGGGCCAGCCTTAACTCTTCCCCGCAATTAAACTGAAAATATCGGACGAAATGAAAATTTCTCGCACAAAACAGCTTTAGGGCAAGATATTAAATTTAAGCGCAAGATTTAAACTGTTCATTATGTTCCTCGCTCAATTTAATTTTCTCTCCGTCAAAGGTGTGTTTATACTTTATAAGTAAGTCATACTTGTTTGTTTTATAAATAGTTGGTAATCCAAAAGCTCTTTTAAGGCTAGATGGAAGTAGTTTTTCCTTGAGGAAAAAAGTTTTTACCCGACAGAAAGCAGCATTATGATTAGCTTATGTGAGCTTCACCTTTTTTACACTTCAAACTACGTATCTACCACCAAACTAGAGTAAGCCAAGTGGAATCCAAATATAATATTTCATCAACCCATAAGCGCCCTTTACAATATTCAGAAAACTATTGGGCCGTTTTATTGGGGTTGGTCTCAAGTCGACTTTTAGGGCGTATTATTTTTAGGCAGCGCCTTATCGGACGCGGGACACTGCCCGAAGGCAAATTACAAGGGTTCGAAGGACGTAACATTGTGCGTTTATTTCAATATTGGAAGAACATGTCGTAAATCGCCATCTTTATAAACAACTAGTAAACCGGGCAGACGTTGCCCTGCCCACTATTTAAAAAAAAAACACATTTTCTAACCGTTTAAACCTTCCCTGGACTTCCACGAATATTTCAAGAGTAAAACTATTCAAATCGGTTCAGCCGTTCTCGCGTTTTAGCGAGACTAACAAACAGCAATTCATTTTTACATAAAAGACTAGAAGACCCACAGACGTTGTCCTGCCTGTTGTTTTTTTAATCTTTTAAGCCTTCCCTGCAATTCCACGAATATTTCAAGACTAACATTAGTTAAATCTGTTCAGCCGATCTCGAGTTTTAGCGAGACTAACGAACAGCAATTCATTTTTTAAGACTAGCTTCCCGCCTGCGTGGAATTCGGTTCTCTTAAATACTAAACAAATAACCCGTATAACCCTGTATGGCTCTGGCTATTTTTGAAAAATTGCAACAAAATCCGTTGAATATTTTAAAATATCTACCTATGCATACATACATTTATTCATACTATGTATTGAAGAGAGATAACGGAAATAATGGCGGAGAGATTTGATTGACATGCGGTTGATGCTGCCATATTTAAGAAAAACTTTAATTTATGTAAACCTCTGAATTTCATTAAATTTGATGTGTGACGGAAGTTTTTAAGCCGTTTTCGATGGATGGAAAAAGGAAGAAGGCTTGAAGGTAAATGCATAAAAGTTATATACCATTTTTCCGTGTCTTGTTTTTCAATCAGGGGCCAACAGAACCTCGAATTCACGTACACAATCGATGAAATTTTTTATCAAGTGTATCATTTATTTATATATAATATATATTAAGTGTATCATTGCAATGTCAAGTGTTCGTGTAAAAAGAAGACGACAATATATTTTCATGCTGTTCAATTTCCTAATCGATCGATTCAACTTTGTCTCTAGGCCACAATATGGTGTACCTGTAACAAAATCGTGAAAAGTGTAGGCTTTAACACTATCCGGTTCCCAAAGTGGGTATAAGATCTTAGATCTTATCTGATCAGTCATTCTCTATGGCCAGTTACAAAATGTAAAACACGACCCAGAGGGGTTTCGAAGTTTTTTAATAAACTTCGAAACCCCTCTGGCATGATTTACAAAGGAGGTTGAGTAGTTAATTGACCTTCTTTTGAGAGAACGACGGTCCTCCTTCTTGCTGCCTGATACAATTTTGTCTATAGTAAAAATAAATTAAAATAAGGTTTAAAGCAAAATATAATATCAAATCAATCAATAAGGCACATCTCACTAAACTTACACACCTCTGTTACTCGGAGTTAAGCCAAGTTCTACACCTTGGGTAAAATGAGAAACCAAATAGCAGTCACTATATCTATGTTTATATGTAGGACGGTAGGTAGCAGAGCCAACCAGCTAATTGAAATACCCAAGTCATAAAAATCTGCTGGACAAAATTATCTGTTTTACTGAAGAGGGTTTTCCTTTAACATATCTGGTACCTTACAAAGTATCAACAGTTTTCGGCAAATCTCATTTATCGATAAGGTATTGCCAACACTATCCGTCTTTGAGTAATTAATATCATTCAACAGGAATATTTAAAAAAGTTGCTGTCATCTCTACAACGAAAGAACTAGTACGTTTTGACGGATTTCTTTCGTAGTGGTCCTGCTGTTCGGTCGAATCCACGCTTAGTGCAAATTGGTTAAGCCGTTGAATTGTAAAAGCAGAAACACAATTGATAGTACATCTTTAACGCTTTAGGTAGGCTTGACACGGGCTGCGCCAAAGGTGAGTCAAAATTATAAATCAAAACACAAAATCATACCAGATTACCTATTTTCAAAACAAGGCCCCACAGAACGCCACTTTGGGCAACAAACGATATTATTTAAAGCTCCCGACGTAGGGAAATGCTGTGACAAAGGTGAATTCTTGGGCACTCCATCCTTTAAACAAAATGACGTCGGGATATTATCAACATTCCACGGCCGAAACTCTGGTAAATTCTTTAAAATTACTTTGTGCGAACACTGTTTTATTATCTTTGCGTTATCCTCGGAGGCAATTTTGGAGTTGGAGTTTTTAATGTGTGATAAAACGGAAATGTTGAGCCACAGTTAAGTGCCTAGGCAGTAGGGTGACTGATTTTAGAATAGTAGCAACAATTAGTGAATACTAAAATGAAAAAATAAGAATTCTATACTAAAAAGTCCAAGGTATGTTAGGATGTTAGGATTTAATTAACTCTTTACGACCAACTTAAACGCTATAGCCGCGTGGATTCGCAGAATAATTGCAAGGGCAATAAAAAGCACCTCAATAGAGCTTCTATCTTAACTTCTATTGTGGTTTAGGGTAAGAAGCGTGTCTTCACATCCGGCGTCCATTAGTCTGGCAATTTTGAAGGAGGTAGACAAGCGTTACATTTTTGCAATAAATTCACATTAACATACCTATTTACGAAAATTATTATATCCGTTTAGGAGTTAGTAAGATATTTTTCAGACATCTAGACTTACAAACCAACAAATTTACAATGTTACCTGAATAATAGAGTTAAAAAGTATAGATTTGACTTAATTAAAAATGTCAGAAATTCCGTAATTTATTACGAAACCGAACAAAAATTCAAACCAAATTAAAAAATTTCTGATCTTTGAATTATGAAACCGATCAAAAATTCAAAATTTGATAAACCTTGACATGATCCTGGCAAACAGCTGGTGAACTTCAACGATTGGACGGATTTTGAGTAGCCTAAAAACCACCGTGATTAAATTAAATTTCGAATAAAAGAGGACGCGCCGAAATCGATGCCCTATGGCATCGTACCTCCCGAACGGAAGGGTTCAAACTTATAACACCTTTTTTATGAGAGAAAAGAGAGGTGTTTTAATAGTAATAGTGCTCCAATCCGAACCACGGCGGCCAATCTTAACAGAGATCAGCCAACTGCGCAGGAGATATTATAGTGCACAAGTGTGAGCGCAATACACAGGTGCACTCACAGTTACACAACTCTAATAGTTCGGTGTAACGGCAATCCGACATGACCGAAGGGAGATCAGGCGCAGGACCAACGGCTTAACGTGCTTTCCGAGGCCTAGGGGTGTAACACCGCCAACTTCCCGACTCCGAACTTTTTTTAAGAAAATCATAACAGAAAATCTCAGAAACAATTTTGGCTAGAGCTGGGATTCGAACCCAGGACCTCCCGGATGTAAGGCAGAAACTTTGCCACTACACCAACGAGGCAGCCATAAGGTTTAAGGAGAGGGTGTTATAAGTTTAGGGTTTAAAAAAGGACACCAGCCGCTTATATTCTTCAAAATTTCGCATTAGAGAGAAAGCACATTCTCAAGGCTCGAGTGGCAGTCGGAGGCGAGAGGTCTGGAGGGCCCTATACTCCGGCAAAGGGCCCGACAGCTATTTGGGAGGTAAGGAGGAAGCGAGGTTACTTTGCACAGATTTTTAACAGTTTAGCACATCAATTCTAGCGACTATTAAGTAGACAGATCGGGAAATAAGAAAAAATCCGGTCAAGTACATACGATTAGGACTCGCGCACGAAGTGTTTTTAGTCCATGCCAATAAAATAAACGAGTCGAGCAAAAGTTTGTTAGAACCCTGGTCAGTATAAGTGTTTAAAAGAAAAAAAAATTGTGAGTCAACACATCACACAGGCGTGGATATGAACTACTTATGTGCCTACGACCTAATCAAAAATCACGTTTGAAATCTGGGCGTCTCTTTTTTAATTTTTTTATTCTGTTGTTATGGCGTCAACAGACATACATAATCTGTGAAATATTAAACGTCTAGCTATAAAGGTACAGCCTGGTGACTGGCAGGCAGCGAAGTCTTAGTAATAGGGTTCCCTTTTTCACCTTTTGGGTACAGAACCGTACAAATGTCAGGTTATGATAACAAAACCGACAAAAACAACAAAACACTATCCCTCAAAATTTTCAATATTTCGCTTAGGATAAAGAACGTTACGAACTTATGATTATTTTGCAATTACTCATTTGTGAGTTTTATATATTAACTAGAGCTATAATTTTGTTATAAAGATCACATTCTCAACGCCACAGTACTACAATTCAGAAAAGCATTTCTCTTCCAGGGAGAAATTCAAAAATACATATTGCAATTCATTCCCATTTCCAAGGAACTCTGAAGAAAAATGAACAAAACCGCGCAAAAGTAAAATGGCGGCGGGACGCAACGAAATTCCATAAGTTACTAAGTTGGCGCGACAGCTACGGACAAATTCTTCCGCTTTCAACGTCAAACACTTGCTGGATCTGGTGATGTCATTGTGGATGAGGAAGCGGACGCACAGCAAGCTAGCTACCATGTGGAGCTAATTTCTCGCTTTTAAGCAGCGAAACCCACTCGCGAAACCGATCTACTTCGCGAACAGCACCCATCGAGTGCGTACGTGAAAGAAATTTTGTTAAAGTCAACAGAATAATTACCGGCACGATTTTTTTTTAATTTGTAATGTTTATGGAGGACAAAAATGTGTTTAAAAATTGTGAAAAATTTGTTAGTTTATTGAAGCATGCCATCATTGAAAAATAAAGAAATAAGCATGGTACGGCATATTAAGCACTCAAAAGCTATTCTACCTAATTATACAACCGAAAAATTTGTAACACGCATTTTTTTTATTAATGAGTTTTTTTTCGCGCTGATGGTGTCGCACATCCTCACGTTGGAACTGCCGGCATTGAACAAGTTAGTGAGCCAACGTGTAGTGCCAGCCATACAGAGGCGCAAAAACAATGGACCGTTAATTCAGATTAAATTGAGCTATTTACTCAATTAAATCTGAAATTACGTACATTCTTTTCGCGCCACTGTCAGGCCGACGCGACTCGTTGGCACACAAACTAGTCCAATGTATAAAACAAATATGGTGGTTTGACAGTCAGTAAAAGTATAACGTCGAAGTATGAATGAAATTATTTCTTTCAAACAGATTAGTAAATGATCTTAATCGTGTTACGATACCGCTTAAGCATGTACAATCTGAATTAAATGGATCATAATAGTATTACAATTTTTTTTTTCAATCAGAAAAACAATTGCGTGATATTTGCCGAACCCCCCGATTCGACTCGACCCCCTCTGCCCTTTAAAATCTCACGTAATTTAGGGACACCCACTAAATGCTTGTTCATGGACAAAGATAAATTATCTTTGTTCATTGAAGAACGCGCGGCACGGCACGCGTGTTTTGTGTGTGAACACTTCGCACATCTAGTTCTTTATAGTCATAAATATCAAAAAATCTAAAATTCAGTTAACTATGCCACAACTCTCCTTCAATCACAATCCATTGAGTGCTTAAAGATCGTATTTTTTTTAATTTTTGACATTTATGACTGAACTAATTGTGCGACTTGTATCTCGCTTTATATGTTTGAAATTTCGCGGCCACGCGTTCTATGTTACCAAGCGCTAAGCCTCAGTTTCATTTCCCGCCATCTGGCATTGGATTCTCAAAGTCGTTCGAACTCGTTAGTCGGATCATCCGCGATTTCTGCGTCGCTGCACCGAATTGCATTGTACGTCCGTTCGAATCCGGGACGTTTGCGACTCTAGGGCCAATTCACACCATTCGTCATTAAACATGATCGTTATTTACGACTACCGAACCCGGTAGACGTTATAATATAATATAATAAATAAAATTTCATGATATTCCTTACAGTACAGGGATGGTTCTTAAGGAGACAAAAATAAAAAAAAAGCAACGGACAGGAGAACATTTGAGGGGTCCTATAAAAAATAATCGCAAAATGTGTTGGCAAGCGCATAACTCAAGAACGCCTGGACAAATTTGCCCAATACTTTTTCATGATATTCCTTAAAGTACGGGGATGGTTCTTACGAAGAATCAGAATCAAAAAAAAATTAATAAGATGACTGAAGTAATGAAAACTGGCAAAGTCAAATCTAACCTACTTTAAGATCTCACATTTTAGATCACTATTGGGATTTAGTACAGAACTTGGCATTCATTTATATCTTCATTCTTTTTGCGGCGGAGCCCACAGTCAAGAACAGTTTTTGTATTGAAATGCTCCCTTGGGATAAACACGTTGCCGAGGATGAAGTCGCGGGCGCGCCGCGATTTCTGCGTCGCTGCACCGAATTACATTGCATTGTAGGCTCGGATCGGAAACGTTTGCGACTTTAGAGCCCATTCACACGGCACGAATCGGATTTGCATACATTACGCCGCAATCGCGCCGAACCGAAACCGCGCGTATACGAAGTAATATCTCGCTGACGCGCCGCAGACTGACACCGCATAGGTACTCATCGGGCCGATTAGCCTCAAACTCGAACAACTGTCGTAACGTATTCGTAGCGTTCACCTTTAGTTAACTTGTCACTTTCTATGAAGAAACTGTCAGTTTCTGACGTTTGGGCAACACGAATACGTTACAATAATGTTCGTGCTCACCCCAGTGAAAACACGCGGTTACAGTCAGGCGCCGGGGCGGTTGCGGCAAAGCGTACACGAAGCCTTCGTCATTAAACACGATCGTTATTTACACTTCATCAAGAAACACTATCATCATGAAAGATAGAATAGTATCTTCTTTCCCGCATGCGAGCGGGGCGCGAGCGCAACAGTCGAGCGGTCGCTAAATCAAACGATTCATATTTGGAACAAACGAGATTTTTAAATGAAGAATTGTGTTTTTTTTGGAGAGGCTTTCATGATAAGGACGTGCACGGTATTTCTCACGATTACAGAAGCGTTTGAACGTAGATATTGAAAAATCATTTTAGAAACAGAACACGGAAAAATAAATCTTCGGTTAAAAATCACGTCGTGGCGTGTGAATGAGCCATTACCTATTTTATGATTCAATATTCCGACTGTTCGTTTTACAGACGATTTATAGCCAAACGACGTTTAGTGATGTTGTAATAAATGTTACATTTATTATAATAGACGGCTGTACTAACTAAATGTATTAGACACAGTTCAAACGCCTTTTTGGGTATGATTGAATTTTACGAGTAATATATTGAATGAGTTTGAAGTGATGTTTTTTTTTTCTTGAACTCATTTTTTTCATTTAAGCTTTGTGGTGCAAAGTTTTGTCCAAAAGGTACACGTTACCCCTTTCTCTACCAGTCATACCTTTGGGCTAAGCAGAAATGAATCTATGATACAAAAATTATATTGACGCTAAGTCCAAGCAGACATTGATAGTTTTTCTAATATTATCATACAAAAAGAATACTGAATCTTCAAACCAACGTTTTAAGATAATCACCTTATTAATGAATCACAAAATCTTTACATCATTTATCTATCAATTTGTTCGAGTTATCAGGGACCAACAATTACTTATTCTTCCTTTTAAGAGCCAAAACGTCAACAAAGTCGCGAATTTCGTTCAAGACACCAATTGTTCTCTTTAGGCGTTTTCGCTAAACAAACTTTGGCTTATGGAATTTTAATTATTTATGATGTCACCAGAGGGGATATCTATCAATGTCAAAGTATTAATAGCTCGGCTGTGTCGTCGCGATCTTCAGCCCTATTATTTGCTTTAAATGTTTGTTTCACAGAGTCAACACGATGTAGACACAATTGGGGTAGATGGAGTAGGACAAGGCAAACAATCTATACTACCATTTATCTTATAAAAGCTAAAGTGTCTGTATGTGTCTACCTTTACCTAAACTACTTATCCGTTTTGGATAAAATTTGGTGGTCTACATGACCTTGTGAACGGAACATAGTTTTCATTCTGTAATTTTTATATTTTATTGAATTATAAGCGGGAAACACCGCTGGCTAAATTTGCTACCCGCAAATTTAAAAATTTCTAGCGGAGCCGGCAGACGCTCTCTTGCCCACTGTAATCCCAATTTTTCCAAATTTTCTCACCGTTTGAATAATTCAAAACCAAAATAATCAAAATCGGTACAGCCGTTCTCGAGAGTAAGCGAGACTAACGAACAGACGCTGTCCAGACCGCTTTTTGCATTTTTTTCATATTTTCACATCTTTTAAACCATTCCTGGACTTCCACAAGTATTTCAAGACCAAAATTATTTGAATCGATTTAGCCGTTTTAGAGTTTTTGCGAGCCCAACGAACAGCAATTCATTTTTATATATAACAAGATGTTGCTTAATGCTCAACAGAAGCACTGTCAATCATATTTTTTTTACTAACTTTAGCTAACGGAAAACAAGATCGCATAAGAGCCGTAAGATTGCGAACTGGGATACTATGTTAGCGCCATCAGTCTTACTTTGAGATAGTATTAATGGACATACCACTAGACGATGATTCGTTTGCCAAACTTTCGAACTACCTGTGATTCGTTATAAGATTAAAGGCCTAGGACACGATCACGTCAGCGATGTGGCAACGGTGATTGTTGGTATACTGTGTGTGCAGTGAGTAAAGGCGACAGTATGGCGCAGATGTGTCCTGGCGGGAAATGAGGTTCATAAATGTTGGTGTCAGTGTTGTGATTCCAGGTGCATCTTTTGTGTCACGTTGTGCATTGCATTGTAAGTCATGCGTCTTCCAGCTCTGGTTTTTTCAAGTGGTTACAATTGGATGTATTTGGGTTCCTGCGCTGGCGTCGTTTAGTAGAACTTTAAAGCAAAATGATCTTCTTGTTCTGTTTTAATCAGGTTCACTATTGCAGTAGCGTAGAGTAGAGTGGGCATTCTGACCTGCTCTATATTATAGTGCTGTTTAATCTTGAACAAGTTTATGGTGTTTATTTTAACAGTGTCGCGTTTAGCCTCAGTTTGTTTTGAAGACCGCTTTTATGCTGTGAAAATACACGAGCCTGCTTCAGTTACTGCGATATTCTTGGTTTCTATGTATTTAACGTTTGAATTAACAGTATTTCATTACTATGCAGAATTTTTTTAACGAACTGTCACAAATTTAGATAAAAATACATATTTTGCACATTCAATATTTTTTTCCAAAAATCTGAAATTACTTTGTTTACATAGATTTCATTAAAAATAGACCAAAGATCTTTTTGATATCTTGCTTTATTCATGCATACAAATAAATAGCTGTTTTATTTGTTGTCATGCCTTCTTTTGCAATGCAAGGAGAGCAACAGAAAAAACCAACAACAAATTACAAGAAACTGAAACTTCAATAATAAAGTTGGGACGGTAAATCTATTGGCACCAGCAGCGTCAGCGAGTATTATGTCAAAATTTTCGCATTATTAATGCGTTTTAATTTTTCTATCAAGGCCACCATTAATGAATTGATGGAGGAATAACAACGATAAGTTATTTTACAAATTCTAACTATTATAACTACTTATTTTACTGATATAACTACTTCTAAGTTCATTCTAATGACATCTTCATAGATTCGACTGTCAACCAATGTTATCTGATAATAACACTCGAAAATGGAACAGATCGTCTCGATTGTGGGATCAATCAACTGATTTAAGTTTCGACTGCAATATCCGTTGCAGATGCTTGCCATCTTTGGTTAAAAAAACCATCGGAAGAACATACAATGGCTTCATCAACGAAAGAGAAAACAAGTAGCGAGCGAGCGAGACGCAGCATCACACTTCGTTATCTGTTTGCTTAGGTAAGCACACAATCGCAATGTACAGATCGATGCAACTGAATTTACCTTTTTTTAATTTGTATCAAAGCTTGCCACTGCCAAATTTCAAAGTCGTTTCCACACTTCACTGTGAAAAACGTCAATGAAAATAGACCGGCTGGCTCTATCGAAATCTCTTTCTCTTTCAAAGGACTTTGAAGTTTTTGAAAATTACTAAAACAATTGGCTAGACGACACCACCAATCGTTGACATACTTTTTATTATCTGTCAAAACGGTCTGCCTCCATAAATTTCGTATGGGAATAAATGATTGTGACGTCACGGTCATGTGTCAGAAATCGGAGTCAATTGACCGAATATTTATTGCGTTTTGTGTGTTTAAAAATTGGTTACTACAGCTTTTTTGAAATATATTGGTTGTATTAACTTCATAGGGGCTATGTTTTTTAAACACCATGTTCTTGACAATATTTAAGATAGGTGTCATCATGCCAATTACAAGGAGGTGCTACACTTGCACTAAACTGTGCATCTTATGAATCTAAAGTTAGTACATGATTAACTTTGAAGGCTTCAACGTAATTTGACTTCACGAGTCGCGGTCGCGTTGATCCGAATGCTAGCTTTAGTATTTAAAAAATGAGAGACATTCATTCACAACTTAGTCTATAAATATTTTTTTTTTTTATACAGTAAGATAAGCTACACGTGTTTTGGCTCATCAGACTGTATTTTGTGTACCAGATGCTACGAATAAGTATTCGTAGCACCCTACTACGGTAACGCTAGGCTGCGATTAATCTCGTTTTCGTAGTCTTTTCGAAGCAAATTGCTACGCACGCTTCTACGACATAACTAAGTACTGGGAGTACTACCTGTGGTTATATTTTATTCGGAAAATATTACGTATTAACGTAACTTTTAGTTATCCAAAATTTTGAGCATCTTGAGTTTGGAAGAAAGACATTGATTAGGGGAGATGGGAGGCTTCATAATAATAATAATAATAATAATAAATATTTCTCAACAAGCACACCAATTCTCTAGTCCCAAAGTAAGCTACGAGGCTTGTGCTATGGGTACTAGATAACGGATATACATACTTAAATACTTTTTTTTGTAAATAAATACATATTATAAATAGAAAACACCCAGACCAGTTCAAACACACATGTTCATGCACACTTATGCTTGTACTGTGCAGGAATAGAACCCGCGACCGCACTTGGAAAGAAATCGTTTTTCATTTTTCAGATACCCCTGGGGCAGCTTTGAAAACCATCAAGTTAGTGGTACTGAAAATTGTTTAACATTAAAAATTAAAAAAAAAGAGAAATTGATCCGCAAGACATTAAGACCAAGATCCAGAAGTATTTACTTTTAAAATGAGACTCGGAACTTATATCCATTAAAAGTTATGTCCATTTACTTTTTCAACGTAAGTATATTTTTTATTATGAATTGATGTTGTTTCGTCGAAGTGTAAGAAACCTTACAATTTCGTCAAATTTAATGACATTTAAAAACTGCGCCAGGCGTGTTCAGAGCTACCCCAGGACATTTGACTTTTACTAAAATTGATATTTCCGCTACAATTTTTATATTATTCGTCATATGATTTATTGCGATTTTTAGCCGAAAAGACATACTTACTAAGCATTGGTAAACAATACAATAAATTGGTCCAGAATTTGAGAATCCGAAGATATGTCAGGAAGTGTAAAAAGTGCGCAAAGGTTCCTAAATATTTGAATACCACAGCTATCTTTTACTGAATTTATCATGTTGCTTTTTTATCGAGTATTTTGTATGTAATGCAATAAAAGCGACATCTAACGAATTTTACACAGACTAAACTACTTTTCTAAGTAAGCTTACCATCTTTGAGGTGACTTTTACAAGTAGAATCCGTTACCTTGTTTCTGTTATAGTACATGGTACGATCCATAGATGGCGTTGTTTACAAAAAACATTAACAACCAGCATACATTCTATTACTTTGTAATTAGAATGAAGAACAAACATTTCTAAACTAAATATTTACTCATAGATAAATCGCAATAAAAGTGATAAGCTTACCTGTATATCAGCATCAGCCAGCGTACTCGCCTCCCAAAAGTCTTTGATATTCTCCGGAAAGTCAGCTTCCTGCTTTGGATCGGGGCTCAGGCATTCTTCCCGTTTCTTGAACACAAATATCAAACCCCCATCTACTTCTTCTGGCCTCCAAGCCCCACACATAGTTGCTACTGTTCTCTGGGTATTATCAGAATTGTCATCAACCTCAAGTTTAATTTTTTTTGCTGGATTGAATTCCAAATTCAAATCCGCTGGCGTTTTTGACGACTCAGCCGACATGTTGACTACTTTTTTTAATCGGAATTTACTGGGCACTTGGATTTTTTTCACTAAACTACTGTTTATGATTCTTCTAAAGAATTTTATCATAACACGAAAACACTCATGGAACTACTTAGAAATGTAATCCTATAGTAAGTAACTAACTAAGCGACTATTAATACACATAAAATAAGCTAAATGATCAAGCTAAGAGCTATTCAACACTAATAAAACAAGAATAATTAATACTATTCAAACACTACATCACAATACGCGGTTGTTTCCTTCAAAAGGATACGAAGAAAGGGAAACAAGTAATATCTTGCAGTTGCTAAGATTAACCAAGTTTATTTACACAAGAGTTCACACAGAATTGTTAATTATTTTAATAATTTCGGTAAACGCGCGACGCTTTTGAGGTTAAGCAGATGCGACACTTGCCGAAAACAAAACAGACAGCTCAGCTGATGTTAAAATCTGTCACTGTCAGTGTCAGTCAGTCAAAAGAATGTCAAAGTAAAAATGCGTTCATTTCGTGGGTAATTTTAAAGATATTTGGTAGTTTTTTAATATGATATGTACACTTTCTATTCTTTCATCTTCTTCTACTGATTTGATATTGATTTTCAGTGATTTTGTTAGATAAATATTCTTCATAGTAAATAGAGATGCAGTAAAACATTTTGAATTTATCGATATCATCGACAAGTATGTTAAATATGTATTTTCAATGACCATTGTGTGCTTTATATGACGAATATTTAAAGAAAGAAAATAACAGTGCCTCGATTAGATATATTTAGGATTTCTTGCCTTTTTTTCGGGCAAGTTTAAGTATGCACCTTTTTAAAAAAAGGTATAGCTCGTCCTTATTTATTCTCTGGTCTGAGGTTCATTTAGCATTTAATAATGCACATGCGAAAACAAGTCCAAGAATAAAAATAAGAAATAAGCCTCAACCAGCCTAAAATTCAAATTTTACCTTTGTTCGTACTAGGCTAGCGCCATCTATCGCATTAATATTGTACTTACATCCCCTGCCTTGGGAATAGGTTCGTCGCTTGAAGACGTCAGGAAGTTCTAAAACTGTTCTGCTAGATGTCACTAGGTGTAGTGAAAACGTGATTAACTTTTTGCACCGGTTATTTTTACTTCACCTTTTACCCGCAACATATTTAATAACTTTTGTCATAAATCTACTATATCTTTGTCATTCTTTGTATTTGTGAGGTTTTTAACCCGTCAGTGTTTAGAAGGACTCCTTACCAATGGAACTTGCTAATGTTAAGTTTAGTTAGAACATATGAAACTAACTTCTATTAACTTAATTAAAAGATTTCGTAAATAAATAGAAAGAAGCATTAAAAATGTTAATAAAAGTAAATAAGACGTATCCTGATAACTTTTTAATGCAGGTAAGTAAAAACAGATAACTTACCTTGCAGTTTTTAAAATGATTTTGAATCAGCTTTTTTATATTTTTTATTTATGTAATGATGTACCTAAACAACGACAATAAATACTCCGTGGTAAGAAGCTTACGCACTTGTACAGCCACTCAGGCAGATCGTTTTTCAGTTTACCAAATATCTTACCGGCCAGCGATTTCTCTAACAGCTGCCTTCTCTCACGGACTATCATCAGGCTTCGTCATCATCACCTGGTGCTTCCCACGAGGATCCCTCGTTTTTGATCTTTGGCAGAAACGATTGCCTGTCAACGCTCGAGTTTGGTTTTTATTAACGAATCTTAAGCTTAGTGCTGTTGTTTGGAATACAATAGCATTGCTTACTCTGGTAATAAATCAGTAGTTAACCCAGCTGGTTGCGCAATAGGCCTACTACGAAAATCAAATGTGACATTTCAACATTACCTACACCCCATTCGTCGGTTCATTTAGTGTGTAATTTTACTCCGCTTTTTAATTGCCAATGAAAAGATGAGGTATTATCTTAAGTTTTATTCTTGTGTCTGTTTGTGTGTGTGTTTGTCTGTCTGAGGCATCGTAGCGGATGGTCTGATTTCGAAGAGGTTTTTTTATTCGAAAGGTTTAATCACGGTGGTGGTAGTAGAAATAGCTGTTCCTCATCAGTTTAGCCGTTGTTGAAGCTCACCAGCTAGCCAGGAAGGTAAGTTTTGATTACAATAAGAATATGTGCTAGAACCCTAGGCAGAGAATCTTGAAGATCTAAACGATTCTTGTTTCATAACAACACAATATTGTGTGTTTTAGAACTTGTAATTGTTTGTTTGCTATGTTGTTATAATAAACAGTAAATAAAAACAAATACTGGACGCCTGTGATGAAGGTACTTAGGTAATTCCTCTATTCAGCGACTTTCATCTCTCAACCTCCCAAACAATTGCCACACTCCCGAAAACTTTTATGTAACGGTAAGTAATTGGCAATGTCCAGACGATAGCAGATCAAGCTGCCCATTTTTGCTGCAAAATCGCCGCTAAAACAATCGCTTAAGATGCAGCAGTATTAACCTTGATGTGCTGCCGTGTCCATCCACTCCGACGATTGGTCGCAACGTCTGCGCCGCGTCAACTGAACGATCAGCGGTGACAAATGTTGCGCCTTAATAGTTTGCTATGATAGGACATCGCGAGTGGCCATGAAACTGGCGAGTTCGATAGCGTTAGTCTCGCTCTCGATATGGCACTCTCGAAAAATGTGTATTTATGTTATATTGGATAACATAAAAACTATTTAAAAAAAAACAAAAAAAAGGTATGACCGGAAGAGAATGTTCTTAGGCGTTGGACCACCTTTTGTACAAAATTTTGTTTTGCAATAAAGCTTTAATAAATAAATTATAATAACTGAAGTATTTCCAATATGTATTTAAAAATACTAAAATGACATGGTGTTTTATCATCTCTTTCAAGAAAGGTACACCATTACCTCTCATCCTGTATAAACACACGGAACCATACTCAAAGATAATCCTTAGGTCCCGTTCTCACGGCATTGCCCTGTTTGTTTTTTTGCAGTATACGTCTGTCAGTCAGTCACGTCGATTGCACTGCAAATAAACGTATACCGCTATTTATAGTGTATGTACATTGTATGGGCACTATTTTTACGTTAAGGCGTATACTGCAAAAAAACGTGCAGGACACAAATGCCATGTGAACGGGGCCTGAAAGAGAAATTCTTGAAGAAGGAGCTTTCCCTTTTTACGTGGGGCATTTGAAAATTCTTATTAAAAGCCTTTTCAACCCGAAAACCGACTGGTTCCTTTTGTATGTTTATCAGCAGGCTGTATTTCCACTACTTAGCTGCGATTTAATCCAATCTTCGTCAATATTCTGAGTCAAACATTGAATCATGAAGGAACAGTTTATCGACTTTGTAATATCCTCTCTTAAAGATTTTTTCACTGCCATGTATAATATAGCTAGTACTTCTCGAAGTCGCTAGTTTCATGGCCACGCAAAACATTCACAAAAACTGTAGTCCTGAAGATGTGGAAAACTGATATTAGCGCTGGTTTTCCGAGGATATTTGTCATAGTCAATCCTCGTATGTTTGAGAGTTTGCAGGCCTGGATAGTAAAGTTAGATAAATACTTTTCTTTTTATTTTCTGACTAAAAACACAAAAGACTTTGTAGGTTACCCGGTCTTCACCAAGTAGAGGGTTGTGGTGTACCTACTTTTAATTCCTTTTTAGTTTCCAATACTGACGATATTTTATAGAAACCATACAAAGAAGATTACACTAATATTATAATTTGAAAGTTTCTTTGTTTGGATATTTGGATGTTTGTCCGTCAACCACGCTGAAACTACTGATCGGATTTTAATGAAGTTTGATATACAGACAGGGTATGAGCTGACTTAGGTGATTGGATACTTTTTATCCCGATTTAACGCTCCCTTGAGATATACACGTTGACGCGGACGAAGAAGCGGTCGGTTCGCTAGTATTATTACGATATGAATTCGAGACACATTTCCTTTTCAGCTTTGGGCCTGTGCAACGTTCATGAAACCTGTATGGGATACTTACTAACACCAAAGAAACAACTGAAAAAAAAACCAAGCTCTTATAAGTTTATTTTTCAGACTTCAATATGATACCGAATAATTTCACAAAAAAGATAGTTAAATTTTTTCAAACGCACATAGGACACTCACAGTCTCAATTTTGTCGCCGTAAAAACTTTCGAAATAAACAATTCGCGACCGAAAAATACAAACCCACAGTGCCGCCTTGTATCAAAAAAGTTTTGCAATAAAACCCGACTATCTATTGGGCTGGCCTAGATAAAGTTTGTATGTATATATACAGGGTGAGTCGGCGTGTCCGTCTGAATTAGCCGAGGCTGTAACTAGCGGGCCGGGCGCCCACCTCAACCATAAATTAGATGCTGCTTGAGCGCTACATGGGTTCGGTCTGTTTCCACTGACACACGGCACGGGTCACATTAACATAACTAAGCAATAATAATAGTCTTCCTGGCCGATTTCAACCACGGCGGCCAATCTCAACAGAGATCAGCCAACTACGCAGGAGATATTATAGTGTACAAGTGTGAGCGCAATACACAGGTGCATTCACTGTTCTATCACTCTCAAAGTTCGGTGAAACGGCAATCCGACTTGACCGGAGAGATACCAGGCGCAGGACCAACGGCTTAACGTGCTTTCCGAGGCACGGGGGTGTAACACCGCCAACTTCCCGACTCCGAGCTGTTTTTGAGAAATTCATGACAGAAAATCTCAGAAACAATTTTGGCTCGACCTAGGATTCGAACCCAGGACCTCTCGGATGTAAGGCAGAAACTACGCCACTACACCAATGAGGCAGTCTAACTAAGCAATATTGGTGGGGCGTCCTGTTATGGCAGTTTTGCACGGATAGAGAGGAGAGGACTCAAGTTTTCTTCAGGCACGGAAGGTGAGACAGGGTAGACTACTGTACTGTAGCGATAGAGAGATAGTTAGATTAATTAACACTTTATTGTACAACACAAATTACAGACAAGTTTAATAAAGAAAGATGTACAATTTAGGCGGTCTCATCGCTTGTAGCGATCTCTTCCAGACAACCTCCGGTTAGAGGAACATTTAATTAATATAATGCACATGCGAAAACAAGTCCAAGAATAAAAATAAGAAATAAGCCTCAACCAGCCTAAAATTCAAATTTTACCTTTGTTCGTACTAGGCTAGCGCCATCTATCGCATTAATATTGTACTTACATCCCCTGCCTTGGGAATAGGTTCGTCGCTTGAAGACGTCAGGAAGTTCTAAAACTGTTCTGCTAGATGTCACTAGGTGTAGTGAAAACGTGATTAACTTTTTGCACCGGTTATTTTTACTTCACCTTTTACCCGCAACATATTTAATAACTTTTGTCATAAATCTACTATATCTTTGTCATTCTTTGTATTTGTGAGGTTTTTAACCCGTCAGTGTTTAGAAGGACTCCTTACCAATGGAACTTGCTAATGTTAAGTTTAGTTAGAACATATGAAACTAACTTCTATTAACTTAATTAAAAGATTTCGTAAATAAATAGAAAGAAGCATTAAAAATGTTAATAAAAGTAAATAAGACGTATCCTGATAACTTTTTAATGCAGGTAAGTAAAAACAGATAACTTACCTTGCAGTTTTTAAAATGATTTTGAATCAGCTTTTTTATATTTTTTATTTATGTAATGATGTACCTAAACAACGACAATAAATACTCCGTGGTAAGAAGCTTACGCACTTGTACAGCCACTCAGGCAGATCGTTTTTCAGTTTACCAAATATCTTACCGGCCAGCGATTTCTCTAACAGCTGCCTTCTCTCACGGACTATCATCAGGCTTCGTCATCATCACCTGGTGCTTCCCACGAGGATCCCTCGTTTTTGATCTTTGGCAGAAACGATTGCCTGTCAACGCTCGAGTTTGGTTTTTATTAACGAATCTTAAGCTTAGTGCTGTTGTTTGGAATACAATAGCATTGCTTACTCTGGTAATAAATCAGTAGTTAACCTAGCTGGTTGCGCAATAGGCCTACTACGAAAATCAAATGTGACATTTCAACATTACCTACACCCCATTCGTCGGTTCATTTAGTGTGTAATTTTACTCCGCTTTTTAATTGCCAATGAAAAGATGAGGTATTATCTTAAGTTTTATTCTTGTGTCTGTTTGTGTGTGTGTTTGTCTGTCTGAGGCATCGTAGCGGATGGTCTGATTTCGAAGAGGTTTTTTTATTCGAAAGGTTTAATCACGGTGGTGGTAGTAGAAATAGCTGTTCCTCATCAGTTTAGCCGTTGTTGAAGCTCACCAGCTAGCCAGGAAGGTAAGTTTTGATTACAATAAGAATATGTGCTAGAACCCTAGGCAGAGAATCTTGAAGATCTAAACGATTCTTGTTTCATAACAACACAATATTGTGTGTTTTAGAACTTGTAATTGTTTGTTTGCTATGTTGTTATAATAAACAGTAAATAAAAACAAATACTGGACGCCTGTGATGAAGGTACTTAGGTAATTCCTCTATTCAGCGACTTTCATCTCTCAACCTCCCAAACAATTGCCACACTCCCGAAAACTTTTATGTAACGGTAAGTAATTGGCAATGTCCAGACGATAGCAGATCAAGCTGCCCATTTTTGCTGCAAAATCGCCGCTAAAACAATCGCTTAAGATGCAGCAGTATTAACCTTGATGTGCTGCCGTGTCCATCCACTCCGACGATTGGTCGCAACGTCTGCGCCGCGTCAACTGAACGATCAGCGGTGACAAATGTTGCGCCTTAATAGTTTGCTATGATAGGACATCGCGAGTGGCCATGAAACTGGCGAGTTCGATAGCGTTAGTCTCGCTCTCGATATGGCACTCTCGAAAAATGTGTATTTATGTTATATTGGATAACATAAAAACTATTTAAAAAAAAACAAAAAAAAGGTATGACCGGAAGAGAATGTTCTTAGGCGTTGGACCACCTTTTGTACAAAATTTTGTTTTGCAATAAAGCTTTAATAAATAAATTATAATAACTGAAGTATTTCCAATATGTATTTAAAAATACTAAAATGACATGGTGTTTTATCATCTCTTTCAAGAAAGGTACACCATTACCTCTCATCCTGTATAAACACACGGAACCATACTCAAAGATAATCCTTAGGTCCCGTTCTCACGGCATTGCCCTGTTTGTTTTTTTGCAGTATACGTCTGTCAGTCAGTCACGTCGATTGCACTGCAAATAAACGTATACCGCTATTTATAGTGTATGTACATTGTATGGGCACTATTTTTACGTTAAGGCGTATACTGCAAAAAAACGTGCAGGACACAAATGCCATGTGAACGGGGCCTGAAAGAGAAATTCTTGAAGAAGGAGCTTTCCCTTTTTACGTGGGGCATTTGAAAATTCTTATTAAAAGCCTTTTCAACCCGAAAACCGACTGGTTCCTTTTGTATGTTTATCAGCAGGCTGTATTTCCACTACTTAGCTGCGATTTAATCCAATCTTCGTCAATATTCTGAGTCAAACATTGAATCATGAAGGAACAGTTTATCGACTTTGTAATATCCTCTCTTAAAGATTTTTTCACTGCCATGTATAATATAGCTAGTACTTCTCGAAGTCGCTAGTTTCATGGCCACGCAAAACATTCACAAAAACTGTAGTCCTGAAGATGTGGAAAACTGATATTAGCGCTGGTTTTCCGAGGATATTTGTCATAGTCAATCCTCGTATGTTTGAGAGTTTGCAGGCCTGGATAGTAAAGTTAGATAAATACTTTTCTTTTTATTTTCTGACTAAAAACACAAAAGACTTTGTAGGTTACCCGGTCTTCACCAAGTAGAGGGTTGTGGTGTACCTACTTTTAATTCCTTTTTAGTTTCCAATACTGACGATATTTTATAGAAACCATACAAAGAAGATTACACTAATATTATAATTTGAAAGTTTCTTTGTTTGGATATTTGGATGTTTGTCCGTCAACCACGCTGAAACTACTGATCGGATTTTAATGAAGTTTGATATACAGACAGGGTATGAGCTGACTTAGGTGATTGGATACTTTTTATCCCGATTTAACGCTCCCTTGAGATATACACGTTGACGCGGACGAAGAAGCGGTCGGTTCGCTAGTATTATTACGATATGAATTCGAGACACATTTCCTTTTCAGCTTTGGGCCTGTGCAACGTTCATGAAACCTGTATGGGATACTTACTAACACCAAAGAAACAACTGAAAAAAAAACCAAGCTCTTATAAGTTTATTTTTCAGACTTCAATATGATACCGAATAATTTCACAAAAAAGATAGTTAAATTTTTTCAAACGCACATAGGACACTCACAGTCTCAATTTTGTCGCCGTAAAAACTTTCGAAATAAACAATTCGCGACCGAAAAATACAAACCCACAGTGCCGCCTTGTATCAAAAAAGTTTTGCAATAAAACCCGACTATCTATTGGGCTGGCCTAGATAAAGTTTGTATGTATATATACAGGGTGAGTCGGCGTGTCCGTCTGAATTAGCCGAGGCTGTAACTAGCGGGCCGGGCGCCCACCTCAACCATAAATTAGATGCTGCTTGAGCGCTACATGGGTTCGGTCTGTTTCCACTGACACACGGCACGGGTCACATTAACATAACTAAGCAATAATAATAGTCTTCCTGGCCGATTTCAACCACGGCGGCCAATCTCAACAGAGATCAGCCAACTACGCAGGAGATATTATAGTGTACAAGTGTGAGCGCAATACACAGGTGCATTCACTGTTCTATCACTCTCAAAGTTCGGTGAAACGGCAATCCGACTTGACCGGAGAGATACCAGGCGCAGGACCAACGGCTTAACGTGCTTTCCGAGGCACGGGGGTGTAACACCGCCAACTTCCCGACTCCGAGCTGTTTTTGAGAAATTCATGACAGAAAATCTCAGAAACAATTTTGGCTCGACCTAGGATTCGAACCCAGGACCTCTCGGATGTAAGGCAGAAACTACGCCACTACACCAATGAGGCAGTCTAACTAAGCAATATTGGTGGGGCGTCCTGTTATGGCAGTTTTGCACGGATAGAGAGGAGAGGACTCAAGTTTTCTTCAGGCACGGAAGGTGAGACAGGGTAGACTACTGTACTGTAGCGATAGAGAGATAGTTAGATTAATTAACACTTTATTGTACAACACAAATTACAGACAAGTTTAATAAAGAAAGATGTACAATTTAGGCGGTCTCATCGCTTGTAGCGATCTCTTCCAGACAACCTCCGGTTAGAGGAACATTTAATTAATATAACACATTTTTTACGAACCAACTAACTATACGTAGAGGATGCGTTGAGCGAACCTCCATCGCACCACTTAAAGTTATCGAAGTTAATAAGCGTTGACAAGGAAGTACAACATAACCCGTTGCTATGCCCATTGCAGCGGGTCCTACACTATTCACAAAGCTTTTCCTCCGCGATTATTAAAATTGGCATATTCTGTTACCTGATTATTCATTTCGGTCCATTGCGTTTCACGGGCAATTTTATTCTACTTGTCGATAGTTGCAAAATGTTCGACGTCTAAGGTTTTTGTAACGCAAGGTTAACGAAAAAAACATAATTGATTCAATTATAGTTACAAAGCTCATTCCCATCTAAAGTTTAATTCGGGAAGTAAAGAAAATTTTATTATTAAAGTCAACTCATCACATATTAGCTTACTGTTACTTACCACGGAGTGAGATCAATGTGTGTGATATTGTTGAATATTTATAAAGAATTAAAAAATAAAACTAAAGGAAAAAGAAATTGCTGGCATATTAGGTACCCATGTACCTACTTGTTTGTACATTCATTATTGCAGTTATTGTTCCAAATGACTTGGGACGACTTTTTGACGAGTTCTTTGTTGTAAAATATACTTATTATCACTGTAAATCGTGACGTGACGCTTGAGACATTGGAGATGAGCTATAAAGCATGGGCCATAGACTTTTAATCAATCTGCACGAGCGATGCGGGACTGCAAAAATGGCGGCAGGTTAGTGCCGGGTTTAATTAAAACAATAAGGAAAATTGGATGGTCTGACCGTCCGTTGTATACTACCGGTTTTTTGGCGCATTTGATTGATGCCAGCGAGGATTAGATTGTTTGGATAAATCTCTTTTCGGCCTGCGAATCACGAGATAGCTATTGGCTGAGTGACAGTTTTTTTTCGAGTGCGAATTACAAATGGTCCTATTGCGTCTCCTTGTTAATATCAAAGGCTGTCAAGTGAACAATAAGTAAGCTACTTTAGCTAACCCTGCTTATTAAACCACTTTTTAAGATACTAATACAAGTATCTATATGAAACCTTTCCGGGAAATAAAGGTAGAAAAACAGATGAACAAAAAAAAAGGAACAAGGAAACAAAAATTAAATCATAAAACCTCAACTTTGAGGTGGTCCGAGCCACATTCCACCACGCAGGCTCAATGCGGATTGGTGGAGGGGTGTTTGTAAGGTAAGTGACCATCCTTACTGTCAGATGTTATTAAGCTGCCCGAGGGCCTCTGACTAGGCTTAACGACTGTCGATATTAACCGGGACCAACAGCTTAACGTGCCTTCCGAAGCACGGAGATGCTTGTAAATAGACGTCACTTAAATGGTCAGAATGGTCACCCATCCCAAAAATGACCGCGCCTTAGGTTGTTTAACTTTGGGTATCACTGCCAAAGCGCTGCAACCACTGCGCCACAAGCACCTTTATTGGGTATGGTGCCTGCCATTGGGCATGTTGCCCAAAAGGCTGGCAGCGTTTCCTCTCTGCATGGCAAGGTTGATCCTTTGGCCAAGGAAGCTGCCAGCTTTATGGTTACCAGTGTGTTGAGCTAACCTCTTCTTCAGCCTTGGAGCCTCAGGTGCCCATGGTCTAAAGAAACAGCCTGTAGACTCATGTCACCAGTGTTGTTTCTAATTTTAATAACATCATTGAGTCTTCTGCAAATATTTAAAATTCAAAATCCCGATATGAGCCAGGAAAACAGCTTCAATGGCTAAACGGAACCGGAAACGGAACGGCTAGCCTAACCACTGAGAACAAATTATCTTTCGAATAAATAAAAGCCGCTTTGAAATCACAAAGGCAAACACATATACACAAACAGACAGGGCTCAATGTTATTACACTCCTCTTTTTCGTCGGGGGTTACAAATGGCTTGCCGAAAAATAATAATAATTTATTTCAAAAACAAAGAAATTTACATAACTTGTGATTGAAGTCACTTTTTAAGCTTAATGCTTGTGACATAGCTCTACCATACCTACTTGTACAATATATTATGTTATATATATGTATATGTTAAATAAAATAATATAAATATAAAATGATAGCAGTTTTAATACAATTCCATATCTCCCCGAGAATTGAATCGGAGCTCATGATAACCCTCTCATGCATTATACTCGTATGAAACGCAGAATTTAGGATAGCTTACTATGTTCGTATAATATTAGCATTAAATTTCTTTTCCTTACATATGGCACGATTTCCTGCGAAGATTAAAATGGGTCATTACCATAAACATGGCGGTTTTTGGTTCAATTTTCTCCTTGTTAGCGAAAAGAAACGCAGACGTTGGACATTTTTTTTTTATGAGATCATGGTTAACCAATAATTTTAAGTATAATGTGTTGCGTTTCACTAATCCATTTCGAAATACGTTTCGTCGAATTACGATTCATCGATGACAACAAGTCGATTATTTGTTTCAACGATGCGTTATATACACAAAAGACGTTACATCGATGGTTTATTTCACCGAATGCTACAAGTAAAAGAAGATTAATCGACTTGTTGTCATCGATCAATCGTAAATTGACGATTCGTATTTCGGAATTGAGTAATGAACCCGTTGCGTATCTCTTTCTGAACTAATCCAAAAAAGAAGCTTCTTTGTTACGGGGCTTACAAGATGAAGGAGATCGAGTATCAAATTGTGATATGAAACACACGAGAGTATTGTTATTCTATTTTTTTTCAAAAATACCCAAAGTATTTAAAAAAAATATCATTAAGGGGCATGAGACCAAATCAAATAAAATAGTCTCGCGAACTCTATCAGTCCGTCGGTGACTCGCGAAAATATATTGAGAAAGCAAAGCCTGTTATCAAGGAGTTCGGTCTAGTTTCTCTAAAGCACCAACAGCCCTGCGTCATGTTTATTTAAACTTTTATGACCGATGTCGTAAGAGCTTAAAACTCTACCTCAACATAAAGCTTAGGGCTCACGCGAGGTGCGTACGACTATGAATTAAATATCGGTACACGGTCCGACGCAATCGGGTGCCACAGTGGAAAAAGCAGACGTTGCTCTGTTACGAAATAATTATGATTTTTGGGAAATTCCTTGAAATAACTTTTTATTTAAGCTCAACGTTATTAGCCACTCAAGGATTTCTTTAAATTTTTCCTTTCTCAAATAAAATATTTCAAACTTTGCTACGAAGCTTAGTGCTACTTCCGAACAAATCTAGCAAACTTAGTATGCAACGATATAAAAATAATGTTTCAAAATAGACTTGTAAGTTACTTTTTTCATTAACTTGCAAGTAATCATTTAAGTTTTGTATGACAACACTTTTTTGTATAAGTGTTTATTTTGTGTAGTAAATAAAAAAAATAAGATTAACATTCTGCATCGTACACAGTTTTCCGCGTGCAATAAAAAAAACTCGCTACATCGCCAAAAATTTTTGGGTCGTGCAGTCTTCTATTTGTCTCTGTCTGTATTTTCCAGCGGCCGCGCCCAACAAAAACTATTCGTCCGCTCTAACCGGTGTGGCACAATCAACACGGTGGCGTATTCAAAACAATCCACGGCAAATAACCGATTCCGGGTCTCCGGGGCGCCGTTCCCGCCCGCTTTACTTTTTCACATTATTCCGGGATAGGGCTGCCAGGGGCGAATTGCTTTTGGAATTAAGAAACTAGGTTCTTTTTTGAAACAAAATTGCCACCGAAAGATTTGACCAACTAGTAATAAATCCTACTATTGAAAATCCTATTGGGTTTATATAGTAGATTTGATATACCCATTATATTTTTTTGACATTAAAAGTGGTTATACTGTGGCTTCTTACAATCAAATTTATTTGTAATCATATTATGCAGTGTCTTGTGTATTCAGCTCAATCCGTCAATGAGATGTAAGTTAAGTTTAGCTTTCAAAATTGGATTACAAGCAAATAAACAACAGGACAGGTGAAACTAAATAAAATCTTGTAAAAAAATATACCAGCCTACAGAACTAATTTTTGCCAACCCTTGTATTCCCACAACCCTATTCGGGGAGACCCGCGCGATTTCCATTACCTAAGTGTTTATTTTTATGAAATGTTTACCGTGTGCGCCACGCTTTACAACACACTCGAGCCGGCTGATGTATGATTTTTAATTTTTTTTTTTCGTATTGCGTTTGTACCTATGGGGCTCACATGCTGAGTTATGTTTGAATAGGCGCGTGTAACGATGTCAAAATATGGTGGGTAACGCGAACGGTAGATTTTCGGGGGGTGAGGAATGTTTTAAGACTTGGTTTACTTTGGAAAACAAAAGACTTAAACAAAATCGAGTCAGAGAAAGAATTTAATTTGTATTTAAATGTCCTACTATCCCTTTTATTTCGAAAAGACATAACACTTAAAAAAATTCTTTGCGGCTCCGGTCATCGGGGAGGAATCGAACCGCCGACCTTTGGAAGTCCGTTCCAACGCTCTAAAAAAATATCTAACAAATAGCCCTTTTATTGTCTACTAGTGGACGCATTTTAAGGTCTTACATAATATAAAGTTTCATCCTCAATACAGCTGCATTACACTGTCTTTTGAAACTTTGTCTTTCTTATATCAACAGAAAGTGCTTAAGGCGTTATAACTCATACTGTTAAGCTGGACTACCACTGTTCCAAATTCAATACTACAGATCTTAAGTATATTTTTTGTATGAGGCGAAAGTGCACGTTACGTTGAACAACTTTTCAGAGGTTCTACATCCATACTTAAAGTACAGTCAACGATAAAATATAGTAGCACGTTAGTAGGTATCATGTCGAAATGACAAAGTTGACAGATTTCAACAGACTGACAAGGAGAATGCACCAAACGTTATATTGACACGGTACTAAAGTGTCAGATATTTTTGAACCTGACTGTACACACATCCTTGTTACAAAGTAAAAAGTCAGTGTTGAAATGTCCTTAAAGTACCTCTTAAGGTATCCTACCTTTTATATTTGTAACCTAATTACCTATTAATTACTTGTCAATTGGCTGTCTGACTTGTGTTCAGTTTAGGCTACAAAGCTTTCCATTAGTAGGAAGTATAATCGTGGCAAGGGTGCCGATATCTATTACCGCGTCAAAATACTTAGGTCAATCAACAATTGTTAATTGTATATTGTATAACAGCCCTACTCGTCCCATTTATCATCGGGCATCTCATAGACTAAGAACGGCAACAGAAACACCATTAGGTATGCAGTACATCCTACAATAATAGATGCGGTAAAAGATGTTCAACTCCTTTGAAATCCCACAGCGCCTAAACCGCTTGTGCCGATTTGAATCTCAAAGATTTCGAATTTAAGTTTCGCAGCGCTTCGGGCCTTTTGCCGTGGGTCAAAGTATAAGAGGGTAGCTGTCAAGTTGTAAAAATTTCTAAGAACCAGCGCACTTATGCGGCCTGGAGTCGCTTTGACTCGTCAGCGATTGACGGCGTATTTTATATAATTCTTCTGCTGTAGTATATTACAAGAAATTAAACATAACAGCTTAAAATTCGTGTGCGTATTATGTAAATGATAAGTTGGACGATTGTTTTCGATCTAGCCCAAAACAGCAGAACGCGCACTCCGACATTCTTAATTTGAATAGTTTCGCGAATGTCAAAGAGCGCTTACGAACAGCCATCAATACAAAGTCTAGCTAGCTTTAAAAGTGAAGTTCTTAAAACAGGAAATTCTTAAGTACTTTAATCAGCATTAACTGTTAGTCTACTTACTTTTTTTTTCACTAAAACTGCTGCAAGACAAGATCAACTATCTTGGTTGAATTGGACACCCCTAACATGGTACCCTAACAAACCTACATCTTGAGATATAAAATGAAATTATTCTGAAAAGATTAGTTTGCAGCTGGTAAAAGTTGCTGTTAATTTCAATGCTATATCATTTCGAAAAGACATAACATTTAAAAAAAAACCTCTTCGGCTCTGGTCATCGGAGACAAAGATTATCTTTGTCGGGGAGGATCACCAGAGTCAAAAATATTTTTTTAAGTGTTATGTCTTTTCGAATTTAAACATAGCGTTATAAACGCAAAAGATACTTAAAAAATAAAATAAAATATCATTGCTACGGGCTACGATCTCTTTAATCAGTACCTTAAATTATTGCTACGGTAAGCTACGAAGCTACGATTGTGCGCTTTAATCTATCATTTTTTGGCGTAGTAACTAACACGGATGTAATGCTTAAATCAGTTCGTTATATGACACTAGTAAGCAAAAATTGCAACGGCCGTTTAAGCCAAAACGCCAATCGCTCTTCACATGTACCAACGGATACCTCTCATAAGCAATATTCAATTTTGATGCCCTTTGAAGCATCATCTTTATGTATTAGCCAGTCAATCTGCCTTCCATCCCGGAATACGGAATATTCTCACAGTTTTGACGTTCACAGGTCGTGTTTGTATAGGGGTGTAGGTATAACTCATGAAAAAATCCAGAAAAAACTCATAAACTTGATAACTTTGTTATCATTTGTCATCGGTACGGGCGAAACTAAATAAAAGCTTGTAACTAGTTTCTTTATTGGCCTAAGAGTACTTATTTTTTAATGTGATTACAGCACTTTGAAGTGAATTTACAGTTCGTCTTCCAATATCACATTTGCGTACAATCCTGGACCTAAAACAATCACCTAGCACTAAGACTTTTTTTATCGTCAGGGAAATGCTGTTACGCATACCCGCCTGCCGCGGGGGCAGCTGGGGGTTATGTGGGACTCCATGCCTCAGGGAGAGAACCCGCCTACCCACTAAAAACCTGACGGTGCCCTCCGGTGCCATGTGAGTCGGGGCCGTGGCGGGTGCACCGTAGGCCGAGAGGCCACAGGCATTCACCGCAAACCTAGCACTAGACTAACCTAGACTATCTTAAGCCTTTGTCCGTAGTTTCGAAAGTAGCCAACCCTAGGCCTACTCCCTAACGTTTAGTTCGTATTTTCGGATCTAACCAGCGCTGTTGCTCGCACCGTGAAGCTTGTAAAAGTCCTCCTGGCTGATTTCGGCCAATCTCAACAGAGATCAGCCAACTACGCAGGAGATATTATAGTGCACAAGTGTGAGCGCAATACACAGGTGCCTCACTGTTCCATCACTCTCAAAGTTCGGTGAGACCGCAATTCGACATGACCGGAGAAAGATCAGGCGCAGGATCAACGGCTTAACGTGCTCTCCGAGGCACGGGGGTGTATCACCGCCAAATTCCCGACTCCGAGCTGTTTTTGAGTAATTCATGACAGAAAATCTCAGAAACAATTTTGACTCTACCTTGGATTCGAACCCAGGACCTTTCGGATGTAAGGCAGAAAATTTGCCACTACACCAACGAGGTAGTAAGCGAGTGAAGCTTGTAAGAGTGACAGGGATAGCTGCATCCGAAACAACGGACAAAGGCTTAGAGAGTAGGGGGGCTGTCACTCTTTCTCGCTCCACCGTGCGAGCGGACACGCTGATCTAGACCCGAAAATATAAACGAAACAATGAGGACTACGAATGAAGACCTTGTTTCCCCTGCCAGAGTATGACACTGCCAGGTTCATTGGGCTAATCAGTCGTAAAAAATCGCAATTGAATTGCCAGATTTCGACATTTCGTTCATACTAGAACTGTCAAAAAGGCGATTCAATTACGTTTATGTTACGATTGATTAGCGGAATTGGCCCCCTGGTTAAGCGGTAGAAGCGGCCTGCGTCTAGTTCGTTCCTGCAGTATTTACAAGGTGACGTAAAAAAACTTACCCAATTGAAACTACTGCCTGTTCCACTCGCGTGACACACATTTCAGCTAATCAAACTCTACGTACAATGCCCTGCACATCAGGCTGCCTATGTTTCAAAAATGTCCATCATAAGCGCATAAGATACGGCAGTTTTCAGAACTATGTGTGGAGGGTGTGTATGTGTGACGACCGCTTGGTGCAGTGATCCACAAGTCGGACTTCTAAAACCAAGGGTCCGCGGGTTCGATTCCCGCACATTACAAGCATATGTGTGCATGAACATGTGTGTTTGTACTGGTCTGGGTGTTTTCTATTTATAATATGTTTATATTTACAAAAAAAAGTATTTAAGTATGTTTATCCGTTGTCTAGTACCCATAACACAAGCCTCGTAGCTACTGGACTCGAGAATTGGTGTGATTATTGTGAAATATTTATTTATTTCTTCGATTGACGATCTTCATGTTGCTGTGCGGAGAGTTTCGGTAGCCACAAGTGTATACCGTGATCTGCTTCCGACCGTGCCTCGTGATTAGTATCCTCGTCAACGCTCGCTTCCCGGGGATTTGTTATGATCGGGCTAATTGTCCGCTTCCCGGTCGAGGTTCGTTCCTTCCTAATTAGCCGCGTGACGTCACTGCGCCGGCGCATGGCATTATGTAATGACTAATGACAGTTCTGATGGTTCAGATGTATTCAGTGAGCTCATTTTAGACATGATATTGTGATATTTGTTAAAAAATATCGTGCGAGCGCTGTACGAAAAACGTACCGCTTCAGCACTGCATCGGTCCGACACGAAACGTCTAAATTGAAAGCGCCCTGAGCCATAATAAACCGCCTAAATTGTGCATAAGACATTTCATGTTGACATTTGTAAAACAAACGCTGGAAAGTGAGCCCCCCTGAACAGACTGCTATCCGACTTCAACAAGTTCTTCCATGATCTCGATTTTTCCAAGAATCCCTCACAATTTAAAAAGATTGCTTTAAATGCATTGCTAACTCAAGTTTTTTTTTAAATTTATTATTTAAAAATATATAATAGTGAATAATGTAGTAGGATGTGTTACCGTTTATATTACTAAGTTTATATTTAAGTCATCTCGTGTAACATGTTTGTTTGTAATGCCTAAAATAAATAAATTATATAAATATCTTTCAAATAAAACCTTCTAGGTACAATTATATTATCTGGTGTGTATGGTGGTTAATATTGTATGTGGTGTGCAATACCTAGTTATATCTCTATCATTTATCACCAACAGAAAAGTCTCAAGCAACCTTTTATAAACAACGTTCCACGTCTTATAAGGCAAACTCACCCGTCCACTAAAGTCCCGAATTCACTCTAAATCTAGAACTAACTCCGTAAAAGCCCGTTTATCCGGGAGACACCTGACAGCAGTAAACCCGTAAGAAATTGCCCGATCACTTTAGCCGAGTCCATTGATTAGCGAAATCACGAGAAAACTCGGAGCTCACACCTGATACCCAATTTGTTGATGCTTGAACCTGTTTTGGAGAAGTTTCATACAGGGTATGTTGGTAGAAGAACTGGATAAAACCTTTTAAAATAAATAAATAAATATTTCACAACAATCACACCAATTCTGTAGTCCCAAATTAAGCTACGAGACTTGTGTTATGGATAGCTACTAGACAACGGATAAACATACTTAAATACTTTTTTTGTTGTAAATAAATACATATTATACATAGAAAACACCCAGACCAGTACAAACACACATGTTCATGCACACTTATGCTTGTACTGTGCGGGGATCGAACCCGTGACCCTTGGTTTTAGAAGTCCGACATGTGTACCACTGCACCAAGCGGTGCACCAAATGCGATCAACCTTCTCATCAGCCTATATACGTCCCACTGCTGGGCACAGGCCTCCCCTCAACTATAAGGTGGTCCGAGCCATACTCCACCACGCGGGCTCAGTGCGGATTGGTGGAGGGGAGTTTTGTAAGGTAAGTGACCAACCTTACTGTCGGATGTTATTAAGCCGCCCGAGGGCCTCTGACCAGGCTTAACGACTAATATCTATCGATATTAACCGGGACCAACAGCTTAACGTGCCTTCCGAAGCACGGAGATGCTTGTAAATAGACGTCACTCAAATGGTCAGAATGGTCACCCATCCCAAACATGACCGCGCCTACGTTGCTTAACTTTAGGTATCACTACCAAAGCTCTGCAACCACTGCGCCACAAGCACCTCGATCAACCTTAAATGAGAGATAATACTTTGATACTGAATTGTTTATTTATTAAGTTTCTTTATTGCGTTCAAAATGCTATTTTTTGATTTCGAAAAGACATGACACTTAAAATTCCTTTTGGCTCCGGTCATCCTCCTTGATGACCGGAGGCAAAAAGATTTTTTTAAGTGTTATGTCTTTTCGATACTGAATTGTTTCTTATACCTTTAGCGTTCAAAATAGGTTCTTCAAAGGTCATATAGTAATCACGTGCTTCGTCGTAAGACAAAAGGTTTATTTGTAGTTTATCGTGCTTTCTTAAGTGCGTAACGAAGAGGTTTTTCAAATAAATACTCAAATGAGCCCTGTTATGCTTCAGTTGCTATACAAATAGCAAAACATTACCCAGCGTATTCCAATAAAAAGAAAAAAGGCAAAAAAACTTGTGTGTTTAGAACCTTTTCAACCTACCTATTGACAGCAATTAACGCAGTTTCTGCCGCAGTTGCACCAGATGAAATGCTTCAACAACAATGTTTTACTCACCATACTGTGAGCACTTGTTCATCGAGATATGCAGCTCAAGCGCAATTTGAACTGTTTACGTAAAGTTGAAATCAACCGAATTAACCGAAGCTCGGTTAACTAGACTGGCAATGAGACACAGCAGTGTTGCTGCAATGAGCGTTTTGCCCCCAAATTGAATTACGCCCGGTATGAAATATACGGGACGTTATTACGCACGGTACCGTTACCCCGGGTCCACAATATGGTGGCGCCAACGTTGGCCGAAATACCTATCAGTGAGTTGATCTAAAAAAAAGCGTTGGGCTCAACGATGATTGGTGCTTTGTTGGTGCTTTTCTCTTATGGCCAATAGCGTCAATTTTCAAGCCATAAATCCGTCCAACGTGTGGGCTTAATAAAATTACTGTACTTACGGTCTTTAATTCGATTACACATAAAAAAAAGAATTTAACTTATTTTCGGACACAAAAGAAGTTTTATCTTATCTCAGGTCAAAATTATAATTATCAAAAGTGACTTAACCAATTAAGGTACCTAGAAAATATGATCGATTCGATCGGTACCAGTAGATCACCAAAGCTGTGGTGGAATTAAAGTAGCTCTCTTTGAGCACACAGTTTGCCACACTAAAATTAAATAATGATAAAACTTAAACAAAAATTTAAAAAAAACATTTATCATTGAATTCATCCGGGCGATCTTGTTCAAATATGCACAATAGCTTATTATCCAAATCCAAACCAACGATGTTTAGTGTTAATACGTCACGAACTAAACTACGTCACGTCCCAATTATGGTTCCGCATATTTCCACTTTCAGTTGCAGGAAACAAAAGCACGATGTGTGACCAGTTTAAAAAATAATACCAATTTAGCTGAAACTGCGGTGCGTCCGTTCAAGAATGACGTGAGGTTTTTCGGAGAGTATTTTTGAAGATGGGAGTCGGTAATTGAGAGGAACTTGGCCCTCATGTAAACTTTTCTTTATTCCATTGTTATTCCACATAGTTTTCACATATGGATTTGATTAAACAGCTCTTCTAAAAAATACAGACTAAGATGTACAATGTAGGCGGCCTTATTGCTATATGCGATCCATTCGAGACATCCATCTAACCAACATGTAGATAGATAGATAGATTTATCAGTGTGTTGTACAACACAAAACAAAATTACAAACAAGTTTAACAATTAAAGATTCTTCTCACTCTTCTCCCTTCCAGACAACCTTCGATTAAAGGAACATTTAATTAACAGAAGAGTAGAAGAATGTAAGGAAATTGTATGGAACTCAGTTTCTATATTGGTAAAGCTTCTTAATATACTAAGTAAACTTTCATAGTATGTTCTTCTTAGATCACTTTGTACAATGTCCAGCAGAACTAATATGCAATCATAATAGACCTAGTAAACGAATAAAAATCATTTCCCCGCCCAAAAGCATGCTACCGGCGGCCCTTGTAAACTCTTAACAACCCGAGTTACTAATCATTGCTTTCCAGTGTGCTATTCCGCCACAATTTAATAATATGACACGACTGTCAAATTTTTGCTGACCCTTTTTATATTTCGAACGAACCAAACTTTTTTTTACGGCTCGTTCAAATTTTTCGTCAGTTATTTAGCTTTTAAGTCAAAGGCACAAAGTTGAAATAAAGGTGGGCATTTTGTGAAACAGCGACATCTAGTTTTGTTTTTGGTAAACAAACGAGCTTTCTAATGACGTCATTGAGCGTTACCCTAGAGGCACTTTCCAGTATTAAAATGATAAACGGAGTCCGCTATCGAGTATGGAAATCTTCCAATTTATTATACGATAGGTCATTATTCTATTAGGTAAACAAAATTCGGGTATAATAGAGACGTTGTCATTATAAGGGTGAGGCTCCACGATTTGGTGACCGTGTGATTATGGTGTCATTTTCGGAACGAATGGCTTTTGTGTTTGTTTTAACATAAATATGTTTATTTGGAATTGATAAAGTCATTTTACCAATTATGTATAATTATGTATTTGGATGACTTGTTAAGGATAGATAGATAGAGATAGATAACACGTTATTGCACACCACAAAAAAAGAATACAAAATAAACATAAACATTCATTCATTGTTAAAAAAAAATCTAACTTCAAACCCAAATACATATTTTGGGTTGTAATCTAGCGCATATGTTTTCTTGTTTCATTATATGTTACCTGATTAATTAATGAATTGTAACTTTTATTTTTTGTAATATATGCATGCTTATTTCTTTGGCCTAACAACTCAGATTGTAACGAATATCTATTTATACCATGTTGGATGCAAACAAATTATTATTATTAATCTGATGGTAACCTGTTTTGTGTCTGTATTATAAATCAATAAATAAACAGAAAGATGCACAAGGGATTTATATACAAAAAAAATATAATTTTATTTTGGTAAGCACTTGTAATTTTTTTTCAACATCTCTACCTTGCTTAGTTATAAGGTAATAAATAATTCAGGCTTAAATAATTAATAAGTTCAAAGTACACTTTTTCAAAATGATATAAAGATGATAACCTGTAAATGATTATTTGATAATAATCATTTACAGGTTTATAACACTGATGTGTTTGCATATTTGAAATGGATAAAAAGCACATTATTTTTAGACAAACAATATCATTGCCTCGACAGCCATTTTGGCTATAAAAGAGTCGCGTGCGCAAAACAAAACAATAGTTATTTAATTATTTACAACTTTGAACAATGCCTCGTGTGACCGAGTCCATTGAAAATTGGTAAACAAAGTTATTTACAAAGTCTATTACTAAGGGTTTGAGTATAAGTTTATGTTCTTATTAGCCCAGTGTAAAATACTTTGGCTTAATTAACTTAAGGTTGACGAAGACGTTCTCGATTCTGCAGTAAATAAATAATTATCCGATATTCTTTCTACCATTTAACTGAAATTTTGATAACTGTCAGTTTCATTATTAAAGTATAAGTTAACTATCTGAGAATACAGAAGTTTGTATGAAACTCACAGTTATCTTTTTTTACTTCGAAGGTTGATAGAATATGAAGACCAGTCATAAGAGAACAGAGAGATGCCAAATGGTTATTAAAATAGGGTACCAGAAAACGAGCTAAATTTTTGTGATTGGTAGGTAAGATAAGGCTACTCATTTTCGTTGAAAAGCCACACCCTTGTTAAGCATAAGATACCGCAATGGTTAACTTGACGTGTGGCGTTGCGTAGGTAGGTACTACACCATTAGTTTTTTTTCACTCATTTTTTTATTTATTTTTGATCGGACTTTGTTTTAATAAAAACGGGATATTGAAAAAAAAACCTTGCTATCATAAGATGAAGCTATGAGGGCACGTGTAATTTTTTTAAAGTTATTTTTTCTTGTCTTTTGCATTCGAGATTAGATTCGAGAACACATAGTAGGAAATAGCCCTTCCTTTATCCTTCCCGGCAGTCGGGTAACAACTACAGTGCGGCAGTAACTTAAACGATCATTTTCTATCTACAGTAAACACGTTAGTCCGATTTGGAACTGTAAAACGGCATAAGCTATTATTACCGGCAATATATCAAAGTATCGTTATAAAAATGCGGATATGTTGGAGTCGCATATTCTACGGAGGGTCCGTAAAGCGGAAAATAAATCTTTAAGCTGATATTATAATGGTCAGATATAAACATAGCCTAGCTTAACGTAGGTGGTGACTTTGTATGGAAATGTTATTAGGAGAACATATTGCGTTTGTGTAAGGATTTTCGTCGTTCGTAGAAGAAAATACACATTTTAATGAAAGAATAATACTCTCCTTGGCCAGGCCTTCTACAAGGTGGACCGACGACCTGGCGAAGTTCACGGGAAGGGCAGGACCGATCATGGTGGAAATCCTTGAGGAAGGGTTATGCTCGCTTAGCAGTGGGCGCCGACAGGCTGATGATGGTGATGATGATTATGATGAAGATGATCAAGAAAGTACTAAGCGTCGCTGTAATAAAAATGTTTTTATTCATATTTTGTTGGCGATACACTACAATAGTAGCCATAAAGGGTTCTTTTTGTTATTTTATAAGCAACACGGAACCCTAAAACCGGGGGCAATTTCACCCTTGTTTGGTCAGCCACTGTTTACACCACGCTGATGCAACAATGTCGTGTCGGTACTCGACTCACCGCTTACTCGTTTAGCTCGATTTGCTTTAACTGTGCTCAATTGAATGGGCACACTTTTTAATTTTTAATGTCCTTTTTCGAAACTTAAAACAATCTTTAATCAAACTATAAACATACATATTTATACTACATATGTATTGATATTAGTTCTACTCATTTTACTACTGGTGACTGCACTTTACCACTTTCGTTCGCTTCGCGTCCGATTAGTTATTAGATCGGGGTGTATGTATGAATGTATGTAACGGAATTTTTGAGCTCAATTTTCACCAACTTCCAGAAATCGGATTAATTTGAAACTTTGCACACGTATTAAGTACTGATGACAATGCAATAATTTGATAAGAGTTTTCCATTATCCTGATTAACTAAAAATAATATAAAATAATAATTGAAAAACTGAAAAAACCCGCTTTTATTGCTTACTAGAAAAGAGAAAATAATTTTTGAGTACACGGAATTTATATTACAGTAGAGTAAAAAGCGTGGGGCGCTTGGTATAGTAGTATGTGAAAATCATCCTTTTATTGGCAACTATAAAAAGAGAGGTATTAAACGTCATAAAGTGCACCCCACGCATTTTACGCTTATTAGTTAATTTTAATTTGTATTTGTTATACTTAATATGTGGATAGTGTGTTGACTGCATATTTATTAATAGTAACTTAAGCCTTAAATATTGTACCACGATATAGTAATGTAGATATTTGCTATCCCAAAGAAAGAGAGAGAGAAAAAAGAACTTAAAAAAATCTTTCAGATGTAAACGATGTCTAAAAGTACAGTGGCCAGCACATAAGGTTACGCATTTTTGTTGCAAAATCGCCCGTATCACAAGTGTATTACATACCTACCGCAGTATTTACGTTGATGTGTTGGCCACTGTACATTAATGTGAGCGCTGTTTTTAAAATCTATAAATTAGCCAAACCCTAATATCGTAACTTTAATTGATGATCATTTTGATATCAAGATGCAAACACACATACATAAGTTTAATTCGATTGTACAAAACAAGATTCCAATATTCCAATATTTGTCAATGCAGCCGTATGCACTTGTAAGTTTTAACTTCCCGCTATTCTTATACGCAGTTATAATTTTTTTATACTACTCGTATGTCAAATATAGTGTGTGTTGTAATGTGTCTCCTTTTGCTGAATCTATAAGTAAAAATAAATAAATAAATAATAAATAAATATTTCTCAACAATCACACCAATTCTCTAGTCCCAAAGTAAGCTACGAGGCTTGTGTTATGGGTACTAGATAACGGATATACATACTTAAATACTTTTTTTTTGTAAATAAATACATATTATAAATAGAAAACACCCAGACCAGTACAAACACACATGTTCATGCACACTTATGCTTGTACTGTGCGGGAATCGAACCCGCGACCCTTGGTTTAGAAGTCCGACAGCCGGACCACTGCACCAAGCGGTCGTCAAAAAAAAGAACTAGCACTTATTATTTAAAAAACAAACTTTCGAGCATCAGTTTTGACAAAGTAACCATTTTAACGCTGTTTTATTAAGTCCCCACATTTTATAATAATGATTTTTCGTATATGGGAAAATCCGAGTTTCAACACGCGAAGGGACAGATAACACGTCTAAAGTGACATTAATTTGGATTAAATTCAAATAACGAGTGAGCAGCCCTGATATGACGCTTAGCAGTATGTAATTAATTAAGTTAATTATTGTTTTTGCCGCTTTGATTTGCATTTCATATGAAATTGGTTTATCATTGAATAGCTTTTATTTTAAACTAACTCAATTCTTCACCTTTACTGTTGTAAAGCTACAGTCTAAAATAATAATATATTAGAAAAACAAAATGACAGCACACACACACACACACACACACTCACTCACACACACCTACCGTTATGGAAGAGAGCGTGTGGCCTCCTGATACAGGCATTCTGTAATGCCTTATAGGACGTTTTCGCGTTTACAACGCTATTTTTTTATTTCGAAAAGACAATACTTAAAAAATTCTTTTCGGCTCCGGTCATCGGGGAGTAAACGCGAAACAATACTTAACAAAAATAAAATTATAGCCTGTTTCATCTTAACCGATTGTTAAATATTTGTAAAAATATTTCTCTCGGGTGATTTGAGGGTGTCTCCCACAATCATTGACGAAACATACGCTGGCTCAAAGCGTTAAAAAGCACTTACAAACTTCAACAACTCCATTATGGTTCTCGGTAGCTCAGTGGTCAGAGCATTGGACCGGACTTCCAAAGGTCGGGGGTTCGATTCCTCCCCGATGACCGGAGCCGAAAAGATTTTTTTAAGTGTTGTCTTTATGTAAATATTTATTTTTATTATTATAGGATGCTCCCAACGAGAAGCTCTTTTAGGATAAGCTAAAATAATCATAGCAAATTGACTGAAAATCAGTTACTTTCATAGTTTCTTCGACTCACAATTTCTCTGGATGCTTTCAATTGGATGGATTCAATTCTTACGCATGCGAAGAGATACGAGTAAGTAGAAGAGAACTAGCAATCGAGGCGCTGCGATTGGTGTGACGGTGTCGCACGCAGCGCAGGTGTGTCCTGAGCCTAAATCTTTGCATGGCGAGTGCAATCTTCGATCAAACAGAATTTCTTAAATATACTTAAATTTCAATGTAGACGATGAAAACAAAAGGAGTTAATAAGTTCACCGACTGCGCCCAAAAAAGGCAATTAAATACTTGTCAGAATGTCAGTTTGTCAGTCGTCGAGGAGTATTCATTAGTCAGCTCTAATGGGAATTCAAAAACGCGACAACACTGAACAAAAAGTAAATAGTGGCCAAGGGTGAAGTTGACATTTTAAATAAATCTACACTAATGTTAAAAAGAGGAACGATTTGATTGTTTGTTTGAATTGAATAGACTCCGAAACTACTGGACCGATTTAAAAAATCTTTTACCATTGCAATCCTACATAGTGGTCCTCCTAGCCGATTTCGACCACGGCGGCCAATCTAAACAGAGATCGGCCAACTGCGCAGGTGATATTATAGTGCACAAGTGTGAGCGCAATACACACTGTGCACTCACTGTTCCATTACTCTCAAAGTTCGGTGAGACGGCAATCCGACATGACCGGAGAGAGATCAGGCGCAGGACCAACGGCTTATCGTGCTTTCCGAGGCACGGGGGTGTAACACCGCCAACTTCCCGACTCCGAGCTGTTTTTGAGATATTCATAACAGAAAATCTCACAAACAATTTTAGCTCGACCTGGGATTCGAACCCGGGACCTCTCGGATGTAAGGCAGAAACTTTGCCACTACACCAACGAGGCAGTCGATCCTACATAATCCCTGAAAGGACATAGTCTATTATATTGTATACTATTAAGCATTAGGTAGTTTTTTCGGAATGCGTTGTTTTACGGTAATACCAATTTTATCCAAACATAATTCAAATCTTTGGTAATTTAGGAGATAAAGTGATTAGATTCTTCGGAGAGTAATTTTTCCGTGAAAATGCGTTGTTTTTCGGCGGTCAAAAGTAACTCATGTTCTTTCTTAAGTCTCAAACTATGTCCTCATCAAATTTCATTTAAATCTGTTTAGTAATTTTGGGTTAAAAGCGATTAGGGCACTTGAATTTTCCCATTAGAATGCGTGATTTTCCCGCGGTAAAAAGTACCCTATGTCCTGTCTCGGGTATCAAAACATTTCCATACCAAATTTCATGCATATTGGTTTAGCAGTTTAGAAGTGATTGAGTAACAGACTGACAGAGTTACTTTCGTATTTATAATATTAGTATGGACTATATAATGTTAAAAAAAATGTCCATTGCACCCGTGCGAACCAAGAAATTGTAAATAAATTTGCATTGTTAATGGTATAAAATAAAGTAACTTAACATTTGTGAGAAATTAATCAAAAATCTTCAAGTAATCTTCTTACCTACCTAAATGTTACGTTTGCACAGCCATTTACATAGAGAACCCCTGTTTTTTTTTGGGTTGGGTTTGCTCTTGACCCCAGACTAAGCCGAGGTAACCCTTTTACCACTGGACCACCAGACGTACCGCGGGATACCATCCGTACCGTATCGATGTTCCACAGATACGAACCAAGCGCTTTTCATCTACATTCCTGATGCGCACTGCAATAGAGTGGAACTCACTACCTGCATCAGTGTTTCCCTGCAATTACAATACAACCTAGGAATCTTCAAAGCTAGAGTGAACAGGCATCTTCTAGGAAGGTAGGTATAAAAAAACATACTTAATTGTAAAAGATAATTTAAAAAAAGAATTGTCGTAAATACACATTGCTGCATGGTCCCAAATTTGACTTACAACCCTTTAATTCCTATTTGATTTACCGCATATAAAAGCCACAAAGCAACATTTTATCTGCAGTAAAATCTATCCCAACAGTAAAAACCAACCGAATTAGTGTCACTTCCGCCATTTTTGTTTTACAGTTGACAGTTAACTTTAATAAAGCGGTTGTAAAATTAATTAAGGATTAATGGTTTTTTGGGTGAAATTAAAAAAGTAGCGGCAATTGGTAGGAAAACAATAAAAATCGTGCGCCCCGATGGCCCGTTGATTGAGAAAGATGAGAGCTATCTGTGAGAACGAATTTTACGCGTGTAAAACGGGCTTTACAACGAACGACCACGAACAGCCATAATTTATTAATTAATTTAATAACTAGTGGCCCCCCACGACTTCATCCGCGTGGAATCCCGTTGTTTTCACAATCGCGGTCGAACGGGATAATATTAGTCTTTCTGGACGATTTCGACCACGGCGGCCAATCTCAACAGAGTTCAGCCAACTACGCAGGAGATATTGTAGTGCACAAGTATGAGCGCAATACATAGGTGTGCACTCACTGTTCCATCACTCTCAGAGTTCGGTGAGACGGCAATCCGACATGACCGGAGAGAGATCAGGCGCAGGACCAACGGCTTAACGTGCCGTTTTCGAGGCACGGGTGGTGTCTAACACCGCTAACTTCCCGACTCCGAGCTGTTTTTGAGAAATTCATGACAGAAAATCTCAGAAACAATTTTTGACTCGACCTGGGATTTGAACTCAGGACCTCTCGAATGTAAGGCAGAAACTTTGCCACTACACCAATGAGGCAGTCCACCAACGGGATAAAAATTATCGTTCATGTGTGTTCATCTCGATCATTATGTGCGTTTCCTGGTTCTAAGTTACCTTCCACCAATTTTTTTTAATATAGATGACAACCAACAAAGCATAACCTCTTTCTTTACACCACATATTGATATACACCGATCATTAGTGGTCATTTTAGAGTGTTACCTTACTTACAAACTGCCACGGCATGCACAGATAACATTGTTGACAACAGATAAATATTGTTGTTGATAATAGATAGATAATAGATAAATAAATAAATATACAACATTAACATATTAAACATACATCACATACATTGATCTGACTCTGTGGTAAGTACACTGCTCAACAAAGTCTAGGGAACAGGAGGTTTTTAGGGAATATTTTTATTTTTATATATTTTTGTTTTAAAGTTTATATACCAATCGATGCGCAATTTGATGCTTAATTAGTTGCGTATATAAGTAAAGGATTCAGTTTTTGAATTACGAGGTAATTTTAATGAAAAACAAAGAAAGTGTATTACAGAACTAAACAAAGAAATTTAATTTAATGAAATTTCTTAAAAATTAAAACATTACAGTTAAGAACAAATATGCGGGGACTTTTTAATAATCAGTTGGACCCCTAAGGCATTAACAACAGCTTGACATCGTCGTGGCATACTGATTATGAGACTATCGATTGTCTCTTGTGGAAGAAGACTCCATTCTCTGGAGAGATGTGAAAAAAGTTCATCTGCTGTGTTCAAATTTTGAGGGAGATTTCTAAAAGCCCTTCTCTTTACTAAATCCCACGCGTGTTCAATGGGATTGAGGTCCGCGGACTGAGCAGGCCACTCCAGCACTTCTATGTTGTACTCGCGGAACACATCCATCACCTGACACGCAGTATGTGGTCGTGCATTATCTTGCATAAAAATAAAATCTGCGCCCAGATTTTGTCGGTGCGGGATAACCACGGATTGGACTACCTGTTCGCAGTATCGCTCTGCATTTAAATTTCCCCTGATCAAAACGAGATCCGTCCGTCCACCCAGGCGGATTCCAGCCCACACCATGATTGTACTACCTTGGTAGGGATGCACCTCCTGTGGGTTTTGAAGCCGACTCTGCCGACCAGGAATCCGCCAAACACGCACTCTTCTTGAATCTGGATGAAATCCGAAGCGAGATTCATCTGAGAACAGTACATGTGCCCACTGATCTACGGTCCACTGCAAATGTTCACGTGCCCACAATAATCGACGTCCTCGATTTCCATGACGCAGCGCGGGCACTCTTAGTTGTCTGCGAGCACGAAGATTAGCTTCATGGAGTCTCCTCCGAGCAGTCTGGTCACTGATAGCAACCTGGTGCTGCGACTGGAGGTCTTCTACCAACTGACGAGCCGTAATGGTGGGTTGCCTCCTTGCGACATTTTGCAAAAAACGGTCTTGCCTTTCCGTAGTAACCCTATACCTGCCTCTGTGCCTTTGGGCTACATCGCCAGTAAGTCAGTAACGTGCCCACAGTCTGCAGATAACGCTCGCGTGAGAATTCAGAGCAGCTGCAACTACGCGTTGAGGTAGCCCAGCTTCCAACATTCCTACTGCTCGAATCATTTCTTCCCGCGTTAAATGACGTCGTGACATAATGGCCGTAGTCGCAAAAGTTACGAATAACAACAGTTAATTTTGTTTTTCAATAAAATCATAAAACAATAAAACAAATTTTTATCTTTAAAATTCTCATACAGTATCACTACACAGCAATCAAAGTGAAAGATTCCCGCCTTTTACGAAAATTCTTTTGTTTCTATTTTTTTTTTTTAAATTCGAACAACGTTTGATAAACATTCAGCCTACCTGTTTACCTCAAAGAGATCAGTACTTTTTTAAAGAAGATTTTACAAATAAAGTCATATAGTTGGCTTGTTCCCTAGACTTTGTTGAGCAGTGTAGCTTAAGCACTTGTGTTACAGATATCAGCATCATGAGGGTTCCAATGAGGGTTAAGTTCTAACTATTGGTAAGTTATACGAAGCTTAATTAAAGAATTAGCTATATATATTCACATATTTTACATTGGACGCATTCCAACGCGCGCTTTTTTAACGCGCTTTTCGAGAACCAGGGAAGAGTACTCATGCAAGCGCGCACTTCTGTTTGAAGCAACACCGAGCGCCTAATATGTACCTTTTCTTACAAGAACTGAAAAATACTATATCACCCAATCTTTCTAAAGCTTACATGTATGAATATTTAAGTTCAGGGGATCTGCGACTATACGAAGGCAATTGCCTATTTGCACTTGCATTCTAATCGTTTAATTTAAACAAAAATAGAAGAAATCTTTGCCGTAAAAAGCCTTTAGAACTTTGTCGAGTCGGGTCGTGTAAACCGCCCTTTCGCCGATAGTCTTGTGAGTCACTCATTAGAGCCAAGCTGTGCTTTAATCAGTGGAAATAACATGTAATTAGTTGATCTGAGTTGAGTCAACGCGCTTGAGAGTTTGTCTTTCAAAACTATGAATGAAAATTCTTGTGTAGAAAGTAAAAATACTTACTATGTGATTTGATTTTAACTTCCCAACACAAAAATAGGGTTGTTATACTCGCAAGTTTGACGAAACCTGAATCTTAAGATGTATATGTCGCAGGGAAATTGAAAAATCAGGTTTGTTACTTCCCTAGTGAAATTTAAAAAACCAGTATATTGTCAACGCGTCCAATTTCTTACAATTCAACGGCCTCTTTTCAGGGATATTATAATTTCACTGGATCAATTCAGTAAAATTGTAAGGCAGTGATAATTCGAGCATAGCATAGCATAGTTAGTTAGAAATATTATTTTGGCATGGCATAGCAACTCAGACCTTTTTATTTTTGTGTCTGAAAATACAAACAATAAACATTTTTATTTTGATGTCGAATACATTATTTTATTATTTTATTTTATTTGGTGTCCAATACATTATTAATTATTTTATTTCCGTTAATCGATACTCAATAAATCGATAATCAATAAGCTGTCTCTACACAATAGTTTTCAATTAAAATATTTTCATTTGGCCATTGCCAATTAAGATGAGCTTGGTACGGAATTATTTAGAAAAATAGACGATTTTTTTGGTGTATATTTCATTCGTCAACATTCAGGCCCATAATCGGCCTTGTCCTTTGCACCCAACAGACTCGCGCCCGGACTCAAAAAGTATTTTTTCATCCCACCATCTCGGAAAGAGTATTTTTGCTCTTCAATATCTCAGTGCATAAGCCGTTCTTATTCTCTAGAGGATAAGGTAAATTAAATTTAGGTCATTGTGTGCACTTAGTTTGTGAATTAAAAAAGTCATTAAACCTATTTATTGCTACTTATACAACTTTTTTTTAATTTGTAAAAAACTTAGACTCGGAACTTTCTTGATGTTCTTTTTTCAATTTGCTTTGTAGGCGGTTCTTTACGCGGCATTTTTTCACGTCATTGTTAAACCTTATATTAAAAACAAGTGAAAAAAGTAAAATGAGTGATGAAAAAAATATTACACTCAATTTTAATAACTGTAGCAACGTTTAAGACGCAAGATTATTCTGTAATACTTACCTATCCATAATGTAGTAGTTAAAACCTAAACTGAAATAAAAGTACCTGTCTTGTGATTGTAAACGTTTTTTATGCATTTAGTCATTTCCTCGCTGAGGTGGAATGAAAAGTTACGCGTTGCACTTGAGTGCAAAGATTTTTCACCTCGTGCTCTTTTGATTCCCTCGCTAACGCTCAGGATTCTAATTTTGAATCACGAGCGCAGCGAAGGAATTTTAGGATCCTTCGCTTGCTCGGTCATCAAAATTGAACACGCGGTTAAAAAGCAACTTTGCACTCTTGTGTAACAAATAACTATTTTTTGCAATCACATTACTTTGTGAAATACTCTATAGAATAATGTAATACTGAAAAATCACGGTCTGAAAATGGAACCAAAGATTTAACTCTGAAAAATGTGTGTTCTTGTATGTAATGCCATGAATTTTGTTCTAAGACAAAAGGGTGAATGTTCCGTCAACTAAAAACAAACACTGCGCCGCTGCCGGCCCGCATGTCATCATTATCAATTAACTGATTACATTTTTAATTGTTAACTTATTAAAACGTCAGATTGCTAAATTAACGAGACGTCATAATCAAAATGTTCGCTAGTCATGAATTGATGGGTTCGTATTCATAATACCAACTATTCCATTCATGACTTGATTCATCAAGGTGCAGTAAAATAATTTAACCTCTGCTTGCGGACTGAGCAAAGAAAGTACAAATATGATTTTAAAATTTCGCGTTGTATTTTAACCATTTGGTCAGCTCGTGACCACGGCTGTTTGCAATCCAGTCGAAGCGTCGAGTAGTGAGTACCTAAATACTTATTAAAATAGTTCGCGTTTAGACCCGATAACCAAAAGAAAGTACTTAGGTAGTTTTTGAATGGAGACCTTTTGTTTTATAATTAAAGTTGAATAAGCTAGATGACACCACCAATCGTTGACATACTTTTTATTATCTGTCAAAACGGTCTGCCTCCATAGATTTTGAATGGGAACACAAGAACGTGACGTCACGGTCATGTATCAGAAATCGGAGTCAATTGACCGAATATTTATTGAGTTTTGTGTGTTTAAAAATTGGTTTCTACAGCTTTTTGGAAATATACTGGTTGTATTAACATCATAGGGGCTAGGTTTTTTAAACGCCATGGTCTTGAAAATATTTGAGATAGGTGTCATCATGCCTATTAATACGGTGGTTGGGCTTCATTTTAAAAATAAACCTACGTACCGATGGCGCTAGTAGCCCGAAGAGTCTACCTCACTTGCTATCAGAGGGTCGGGACGTCGGAAACTCTACTAAAGTGCTTAATTAGGTTATTACCTGTTTGATTGATTTTTGACTTTTTACCAACTTTCTTGTAGATACTGCAAAAAAGATAAAGTATAATATCATTATGTTACTAATTTACATTACAATAACCAAAATTTTCTCTTTTGCTTATAAATCGTTATTTATTTATTTTCGTTGAATATTTTTAATGTATTTATTTCGTTTTTAACTAATTAATGATAATGTATAATTTTTTTTTGAATGTATTCTTAATTTTTTTTTGCAACGTAAAGACGTTGCAAATAAAAAAAGTAATAAATAAAATAAAAATAAGACCATTCATGGAATGGTATTGTAATTGAATGGCGAGGAATAAATGATTTATTATTATTATACTACATTTGAGTCACAAACTAAAAACTGTCGCACAAGAGCTGCTGCTCTAAAGTAATCCTTTATTTTTCGTCGCATCGCCTTGATTTTTGTCCAGACGTAAGTCCATAAGTAAGTGAAAATAATGTAATCACAACATGATTTTACGTCCTCACAAAGGCAACATCAAATCGCAAAATCCGAACTGTGGGTAGTCAGTCACTCAAACCCCCGCAAAGCGAGTCAGAGAGTCAGAGCCGTTACACAATGTGTCATCATTCAGCGCGAAGACACCATACACCACCATAAAAACAATCGTGATCCATACCCCATTAACGATTTGTTAATTATGAACCACTGATCACCGCATCCTGCGACGTCATAGAACAACGCAGTAGCAGATGCGAGGATAAAGCGGGTTATGAAATTTTAGTTTGTGCCTAGGAATGTATTGTACCTATTAACCCAATGATAAATATATCGAAGGCGTCGTTATTTTCGGTGGTATCGTCGGACATCGTGTGCCCACACGTATAGTTGGTATAATCGAGCAAAGAAACATAGTGAACTCAATCAAATCACTTTTATTCACTTTGAACAATAGTTACGCACACTAACTATATCCCTTCCATTCTAGGCTCTGTCGTAGCACGAAGTTAGCCGAGTAACTCCGAAGTGACGAAGGTGCTGCTACCTCTCGAGGCTCGTGCTGCGCGTCGTGTTCCGTCCGTACTAATGACCGTTTCCGACAAATATAACATAACATAAGCTCACACTTGTTGAGCGCTACTCTTGAGGTTTTTGTATATTGAGTGCTTAAAAATGTCTTAACACACGAGAGCTTTGATCTTTTTTTGTATTGGAAATCAACAGGCAAGTAGCAATGGGTAACATAGCAGATAACATCTAAATTGACCGTTGGCTGGGAAAAGTTGTTGCATAATGTTTAGGTGGATGAAAATCACTTTGGTTGCGTTGAGTCCTTAGCTGATAGCTGTCAGCAAGGAATTATTATTATTGGCTTGTCGACTCATGCTTCTTAATTATATCTTTGAGGACCAGAACTTCACAAAGCAAGACTTATCTACGAATGACTTTAGCTTTATTAGCTTCTTTACAAATTATGCTTATCATGATCTGAAATAAGATGTACAGTCATGAGTACTACTAGTAATACGTACTGTGATTACACGACTTGACTCTTCTACATCCCCCTCGTTACTCTTTGCCCGTTGCGTGTGCGCACATGCGGGCGCTAGCTTATCTACTTCGATCTGTCGACGTACAGTACCATACATTTCAAACTATACATTTTTGTTACAAAATCACCCTTGTTACCACTGACAAAGATGCTAAAGCGTGAACCTTGATGTGCTTGCAAAGTACAATTGGTAAAAAAAGACCCCCGTAAATTGCTAAAACGGACTGATTCCGTTTACGATTTTAGTTAAAGATTGCTCTTTTTAGGAATGCGGGCTATTGGATTTTTTTACTGTAATTTTTATTGGGTGAAAGGTGATAATGTACAGGCTAAGGGTTGGCTTTTAAAGATTTTTACGTTAGTTTTTATTAAAGAAGAGCAAAAGGCTAAAGCTAGAGTGAACAGGCATCTTTTAGGTGAGCTCGCTCCACCGTAGACTCAGTCTTTGCCTCGTTGGGCTTAGTCCTGGGTCAAGAGCAAACCTATCCCAAATAAATGAAAAAGTGAGTTATGATAAATTACTTTAAATTAACTCGATTGCTTTCAACTTATAACTTTTAAGTGGATTGCGTTAAGTTTAGATATTTTATGAATCTATTCTAGTTAAATCACGCGTCTCAACTGAGTTAACTTCCAACAAACGATCCATCTTGACTTTGCCAGATGTGTAACCGTCGAATTAAAAACCCTTAACCGTTCACAAATTCAATTAAATGACAATCAATAAAGATGGTATCTTAACCCTACAGATGGACCGAACAAATTGTGGAGCATACAAATTAGAGAAAAAACGAATCGCCCTCTGGTGGCCGCGATCGGCAATATCGATGACGGTTAAGGGTGTGTTGCACGATCAAGCGATTTAAGGTTTACTTACGTGAATATGTATCATTCTACTTTTAAAATTTATTGAATATAATAGAATATTCTTTATTAAACACCGCGCATTGACAAAATTACGAAAAAAACAATTTTACAGACTTTGTATAATTTTGAGTTACATCATTGAAAATTTTTAGTCTATATAAACGGTCGTGGAAAGATATTATACCTATATATCTGAACTATAGAAGTTACTCATACATGATTTTTAAGCCCAAGGCAACCAGAGTGCACTTACGGCATACTACAACTGTAACTCGCGACTGTCAATGATTAAGCTTACGACATTTGGTTGATGACACACTGTCAGTCACGAATCGCGGCGACAGAAAATCGCATATATATATATATACTCGTAGGATAACAACACATATGGTATGGTGGCTGTGAGGAAAACACTCTTGAACTTCTTTACTAACATTTATTGAAAACAAATAAAAATATAAGTAAGTACGCTTTGAAGTAAATCACCCACGCAATTTTGTCAAACGAATGCCCCACGCTATCCATTTTTGAAACAAATATTATTATCAAGGAATTTTTGAAAAAAGAATCCCTACAAAAAAGTTTAAACAATCGCTATCAGTTGAAAGTTGCGGCGACAGAAAGTCGCATTATGCAAATGGCAGCGGGCAGTCAAATCTCGTATAATATTATTTTATAAATAAATATATTAAATAAATTTATAAAAAGTCCGATCGTCAAAAGTCGCGACCGACCTTTACCCTAAACATAATCGAGTCGGTATCGAAACTACCTCGGGGACATCGGGGACTGTTGTGCCCGTGAAATTGCGAGTATTTTTTGCAATAAACTCACCCTAAACCTGGGTCTTTTGCGCCTCTAGCGATCAAGGGTTAGCCGTGTCTCTGTTTTAGGGTTTAGTTGAATAATCATGGGAATTAGTGTGCCTGTAAGCCCGTGGGCGTCTTGGTTACGACAGATAAGTAGATAAACTAATGTTGTTTTTCATATTATGTTGTTGAAAGGGTTTTCAAAGGCTGTAAACGCTATTCAAAAGTGAAAAAGTTTCATTTTTTTATAATAAATCATACTTACAAGCTTTTTGTTTTGCAGCTATTTTTGTTAGATTTTGTTATTTGCTGCTGAAAAGCGTACAAAAAATAGTTTTTTTTTAACAACAGAAAAACGACGATTGTTCCTTTTAGGAGTTTCATTACTGTCATAATCGGGTTTTATTAAAATGCTCTAGGCAGTACAATAAACAAAACAACAAAAAAATTGTTGAAACAGCATACAAAAAAAGGAACCCTAAACCACCAAATGATTCAATCGAAAAGATCAAGAGACACGTCAAAACTCGATTGAAAATTAATAGCCCTAAAACTATAAATAGCACGTGATCCCTTAACCCTACCGCTGCGGCACCGTGTCTAAACGACCCATAATTGATAAGTAAGGAAAAGAAGACTACCGCCTTATACATATTTATGAGATCCCAAAATTGCTATGGGTCTACGGAACCATGCGAACGGGAGCACTTGCTGTCTCATTATGTTTTTAGGGTTCTTTGTTATGGCCCTTTGATGTCGGCTCGCGAAATCGGAAGGATTTTAGTTTAACATGATTTTTTAAGGGAACGTCGGTGGTTGATATGGGTCTGTCGTGTTGCAAAAGAGTTTTGGTAGCAGGTATTCATTTTTATGTAAGAGTATATATCATAACACACGGGAGGGTTGGTGAAATTATAATCTCTGTAAATAACGAATAAAAAAATATGATCTCTTATATCGATGTCAGGACACATAAGTTTATATTTGGTTGTTTCCTAATTTCAAAGTTTATTAATGACTATAAACGTTATGTTAGCAATTTGACCTATTGATACATGCAGCACAACCCTTAGTTACATAATTAGTAAGAAGCTGTAATTTTTACGTAGCAGTGAAAGTAAGGATGGCCTTACGTTTTTATTATACGGGCTATTGGGTATCTTTCTCAACAAGTTTTCGAATAATTTCTACAATTCATATTTCTACGTATTATACCCACAATACAAACACTCTTTTCAAATTTCGCGAGTCCGCAGCGACACATAAAAACGAGGCAAGACGCTTTCAGCGAACAATAAACTGTCTTTTATTGTCAAGCACCTCTCTTTATGACGATAATCCGCGGCGAACGCTTTGTAAGCTCCCGCGGCAAAACACCCTTGTTTTTGAACGCGCAAAATGAGGAAGAAAGTTTGTTTTTGAACGGTGCGCGACGCTTTGGGACGAGTTGTGGGACACACGCGGCTGGTGACGGGTTAACCATGAACATTTAAATCGCGACATTCTCTTAACTAACTGCATTGCTAGGTGAATCGAAGGTTTCTTTTGAAACTACCTAGCTTCCTATAATGGGCTTGGTTAAAATTAAAACAAAAGTTGTGTTACACAAAGTGTTCAACACTAGCATTTAAGGCCAATGACATTTATGCGACATTACTATCATCGCGACTCAAGATTGTCAACGCATGGTGACATGCAGTCAGAAATACGAATTGATCTCTAGCGGTAACTCTTACGCCACTCTTATGGCCATGTAAGGTTTTTTGGCGCGTTTATGGCCAATCTACATTTGGTGTTTCTGTGTCTTTGTCTTTAATCCCTCGACTCCCGACTGGAATTCATAGCTGTCATATCTGTTTACCACCTAGAAAGTCGGTCCTCGAGAGGTTAATACGTAAGTGATCTTTTCCTAAAGGCCTCAATACGGTCGACCTGTTATCGCCAGAGCACAACTACGGCTTTTTGTCGCCGCACCTCATGACTGACAGCGTGTCAACTCATCGCAGCGGCTAACTCGCTCGATCCTTAGTCACGGCGACAGTAAAATAAAAATCAAAAGCTCTTTATAAGTCATAGAACACAACGTATTATTTGTGAACGTTAATTATAAAAATATATGTTTGTTGTTGTTTGTTGATGTTATCGTTTTTTGTGACATTACGTTTGGCGATTAAAATATGAAGAAAATTTCAGGTTCAGGTTTCAGGCGTCAGGAAGGAAAACCCGACTTATTTTTATAATATAGATTATCAAAACATGACATGTTAAGAAGACATTGTTTCCTTATCGTTTGGGCCCTACCAACGCAGTTATCCGCAAATGTGCTTTGGCTCTCTTAGCCAGCTTTCATTCAACGGTTTTACTGTTTAACTTTCATAATAATATTGTAAGTAAATCACTTTTAAATATGTATCATTCAGCATCACAGGCCGTCATATAAAAAAGTTATCACAACCACGAGATACTTTATTGCACTGTGATTTCTAAATTTGAACATTATGGTCTAAGCTTGAATTATTTCATATAAACCGTTATTTTAAACAAAGACAGGATATCCAATCAACTCTAACATTACTATTTAAGTTCCGTGCAAAAATTCAACGCGGGTTAATTACAGTAGTTAATGAATGAAATCATTTTCAGGCTGAGACAATGCGGCAACATGTGCGCGCGCGCAATCATTCGTTTCCGGCGAGTTTATTTCTGTTGCGATGATTTGTGGCTTCGCGTCCTTGTCTGGGCGATGGGATGGCTGTTGGGTTCCGTAATGCCTTTTGGGGAGAATGAGGCCCTCTAGTGCCCAACGGTCTAAGTAATGATAGGGAAGATAATCAGTTGGCCGTCGAAAAAGTTATTCCCTGATTAGTTGACGGAATCAGGCGTTACTTTGCGGACATGTTCGAGCGTTCGCTCGTAGTCTGTCGAAGCGACATGTTGTGTGACACGTCAGTGTTGTGTTTTCAGGTGCATCTTCTGAGTTGTATTGTAAGTCCTGCGACTTCCAGCTCTAGTTTTTCAAGTAGTTAGTTGCATGTATTTGGGTTCCTGCGCTGGCGTCATTTAGTGGAAATTTAAAGCAAAATTATCCTCTTTTTCAGCTATGTACCCTGAGTACCTCGATCCACAAGACTCCCGTGTCCCGGAGACCCCGGAAGATGACATTTAATTAAGTTTTTCAAAATCAAAATATATCGAGGTCCTCCGGGACGGAGGCCTCAGGGAATAACTAGTCGGTAATCCAGTGCTGAATACAGGCATCCACAATAGTATTACAATCCGACAGCTTACTGCTGGAATACTGGAAGTTAGTAACTTTTTAGAAGGCTGCGCTTTGCTTGAATGTAGCTTCCTTTTCGTCAGTTCTAGCGTGTAAAGTTCCTTGCCATCCCCATGAGCTTCGATGCGTTTTGCAGCTAATAATACTGACAGGTCTGTTTTTTGTTCCATCAATGAAGAATAACCATTACTACAAAATCTAACTTTCTATTAAAAAAAAGTCAAGGAATCAGCCAAGAAAACAGGTGGTTAGCTTTAACGGCTATACGACGGTCAAAAATTATATTTCGATTAAAAAACATCATATGCACACACACAAACCGACATAGGAGTCAAACTTATGACACTCTTTTTTTCGTCGGAAGTTAAAAATTTATGTTTTTTATTTATTTATAAATATACAACAATATCACAATACATTGATCTGACTCCGTGGTAAGTAGCTAAAGCACAGTTACAGATAAATACATAAAACACCCAGACCAGTACAAACAGACATGTTCACGCACACAAATGTTTGTACAGTGCGGGAATCAAACCCGAACCGACGCGACCTCTTGGTTAATAGTCAACTTCTTGACCATAACACCCTTTTTTTCGTCCGAAGTTAAAAAAATTATGTGTATGATGCAAAAGTTTAAAGCTATTTCACCAAGTTTAGGCGGTACAAAAATATCTCCACTGTCCCCTGATTAAAACCGCAAATGAATGAAATCATGAGACAACATGGCTCCGCACATTGAGTTAGTACACCACGGCATATCAAGGTTAACGCTTCAGAATCTAAAATGCTTGTGATAAGAGCTATTTTGCAACAAATATGCGTAGCCTGACGTACTGTAGTGTGTACTTACATGAATACACGCGTATCCGGTCGCCCGTAATTTGTTATGAAACATCTCGCTTACAGGCGACGAGCATTGCATCTGCGAAAAAAGTTTTTTTTTTAATTTTTATTTTTTTTTAATCCTGCAGACGTTGTACTGCTCGTTGTTTTTTTATAAACCTTCCCCATAATTTAAGGAATATCATTAAAAAAAACAATTGGCCAAATTGGTCCAGGCATTCTTAAGTTATGCGCTACCAGCACATTTTGCGATCCATTTTTCAGGGTTTATGGTAGCTGCTCTTATTTTAAAACATTGAATATTTTCAATCGTTAGTTTTAACGTTAGATCAAGTATTACATTATCATTTGTCTTCATTTATATTGTAACACTAATAACGGCATATTATAAAAAATATTTATTTTTTTAATGAATTATTCCCATTATTATTACGTTGTATATGGTTTGGATTTCTGTAATGGGGCAACTGGAATGAAATGGACGACCACTTTGGTGTAATGGTCAAGAAGTTGACTATTAACCAAGAGGTCGCGGGTTCGATCCCTGCACTGTACAAACATTTGTGTGCATGAACATATCTGTTTGTACTGGTCTGGGTGTTATGTGTATTTATTTAAGTTTATTTGAAATAACCACTGTTGATTGTGATATTTATAACACAAGTGCTTTAGCTACTTACCACGGAGTCAGTTCAATGTATGTGATGTTGTTGTAAAAAAAACTTTCCAAACCTTGCGAAAAAATAAATAAATTAGGTACGTACGTTAATAAATAGAAGATAATGATCACTTCATTCTCACCAATAAAATGGTACGCAATGTGTTCTAGAAATGTGGTTTCTGTTTATAATAAGTATCTTATCGTTCATTCATAGTTTCTTCATCATAATACGAGTATAATAATGGTTGTTCCATAGAACTAAGACTCGATTATAATTTAAACAAAAAGTATTAGAAGGCGGAACTACAAAAACGTAGATGTCGTGCCCAATGGAAAATGTAGAGATGAGTAAGTTTAACGTTACAAAATAAAGTCGGTATACGCGCGAAAGTTTTACGTGACAACGACTCTGAGTGGTAAAATAATTTTAATGTGAATATTCATTCGTATAACATGAACCGGTGTGTATGCCTATCTCTCTCTCTCTCTCTCTCGCTCTGTCTCTCTCGCGCGAAACGTGAGCGGAGCAGCGTAACGCAGTTTCTTGAGGTGTCACCCGGCAAACCAATTTATAAGACGTTGTCACGTCAAAAGAAACAAAATTATATTATTATTATACATAGAAACAAAATTATATAATTATATTATATTATTATAACAGTTCTAATGTTTTTACACGCTCTGTAATTTAGCGTCGCGATTCATCTTTGATTGGTAGAAATTGGGCCATACTTGTATATGCTTTTAACTTATAATAATCAAAATAATCATACAGAGAACTTAATTACCTTAAATAGGTAACTTTTAAGTTGAAATATCGTTTCAGTCCCAACCAAATATGGTTTATATAATACTGAAAAGGAGAATCATTTTGCTTTAAACTTCCACTTAACGTCGTCAGTCAAATACATCCAACTGTAACCACTTGAAAAAAACTAGAGCTGGAAGTCGCAGGACTTACAATACAACTCACAAAATGGATAAATCTTCTGTGTCACCCTTTAGCTTTAGTCATGGATTTCCGCAAAGTAACGCCTGATTCTATCAACTATTTTATATTACGCAAGCACCGATATCGTCCTCTACCCTCAAGGGCGTGATATAGGTACAAGTGTTTTAATAAATTGTACACAGTACGTGCCATATTATTGTATCAAATAAAACTTTCACAATGACAGTTCTAAAAGTTTATGACACCAACGTTGTCTGTGTCAAATGTGCGGCGTTTGTCGCGGTCACACGTCGTTAAAGAAGACATGTGTTGCGCCAGCGCTCCCAGTACTCGCTTGCAGCACGTCAAGATAAGCACTGCGACATCTTGCACGCTTGTGATAAGGGTGCTTTTGCAACGAAAATGGGAAGCCTGTTTTGCTGTCGTCATCACTAATACACAACTTGATTCTAATTTTTACTATTCAATAAGATTAGTCATTGTACTTGGATTGGTTTCTTTCTTGACCCGAGCCAATCAAAAACAAAATTTATGTTTCAAATGTATGAAACAGTCACCAGCCCGACAATAGTCATAGGTATATAAGCTTTTTTCTATGTATTAGAACTCATAGCAATTTTGTCCAGTTTTGACAGCTCGTTTCGTTGTCGACTCATGTTATTAACAAAATTAATTAGATAATTTTGTATTAATTAATTTTATACCAAATTAAAAAAATTCTTCTTTTCTTTCTAATGTAGTTTTGTCTTGAAATCCAGACGCATTAACACATGTGTCGTTTTCTATAAAATAAACATAATACTAAGTAAACAACACCGCCACATCAAGGATTATGACATTAAATATGTGTTTTAAACAATAAAACCCGGTACTCTTAATAAAATCATAATAAAACATGCAATCGAATTCATTTCGAAGAAAGCACATTGAAATGATACTAAATACAATTGCCAGACACTTGCACTACATCTGTTATTCCATACTTCCATGACAAGTGAACTTTTTGCACTTATCGCTAGTGCAGGATAGTGTTGTAATTAATTTGAAATGCCATCGATATCGATAGTTACTGCAAATTGCATGTATTATCTACTATAGGCTGGCTCATTTCCCAGTGACGATAGTGAGTACTTACTTATTCGCACGTGACAAACGGTACGAACCTACTTATCAACAATTAAGGTAATTATAAAATAATGGTATTGTACAATGACTAACGCGACGACCCCTTTGGTGTAATGGTCACGAAGTTGACAAGTCACGCAGAAGTCGCAGGTTCGATGAACATGTCTGTTTGTTCTGGTCTGGGTGCTATTTATTTGTAATTCCACTGTTGAGATTCTGATATCTGTAAAACAAGTGCTTATGTTACTTTCCACAAAGTCAGATCAATGTATGTGATGTTTTTTTTAAATCGACTATTCTTTCAGTACTTCTTACTATAACTACTGAATTACGGCGAAGTATCAATTTTTAAATATACCAAAATAAAATGCTGTAGGTGTAAGCTTTGTATGCTATTTCCGTATTGTTATAGAATATATTATATTTTTAATCATCGTATTTACGTAGATCTTTAAGATCGAAATCAGTGAAATTCACAAACAAGAAAACCAGTGAGGTACAACGTTTGTGACTATAAAAGTCGCAATTAATATTATTATTATTTACAATTATTTCCCTTCTATGCGCATTTGATAATTTCAATATCTGTTTATAAGGAATATGTTCAATTTTTATTATATCGATATCCAAATGATCGCCAACGAAACAACACTAATGTGAGTTCACAGGAAGTGTCTCGTATCGTGGTCGTCGACCTAGGCCCAGCACTATTAATCACAGGATTATTATCAGCCTAGGGTGTAAAACATGTTTTTTTTTGTTTTTGGTTGTAAGTACTGAGTTTACCACTAGCATCATAAGAGCCCTAGAAAACAAATTAAAGCACCTAACCCATAAATACTTTAATCTTAAGTGCAAAGCAAATACTTCCTATAAAATTATTAACTGGTTCGATATTCTACTGCCATGATGTTCACCTATTCTTTTCGGGGTTAGTTTTGCCCAAAGAAATTTTTTTGCAGTGACTGGTTCTATATTTTTCTTTACGATTCACAATTCTTACCCCTCTCGTTTCAACCGTACAATTCGTATTCAAAATTGCGTAATAACAGTAACACACTTTACTGCATCGTGTGAAGCCGGGGTAAAACTGCCTCAAAAATAAATGTGCTAATTAACGCTTCCGAGCCCGGCTAATTAAATACCGACCAACCGTCTAACCGACTGCAAAAAGATAAAACGGTACCCTAAGCGTCTAATGTCACATCTGCATGCAAATTGTTTCGGGTATTTACTTTAATTTCAACCGGTAAATACCGCAGGGAACCTGTTAGAACCGCTCCCTTCTAGTTAGGAGTTGTTTTTTTCTTACGGCCGTAACGGAGTTTCGCTGTAAAATGTTGTAAAAATGCGATTTTGGGGCCGACAAATTATAATTTTAAGCCGATTAAATTGTGTAATAATATTCTTCTTTTGTTTTTTCTGTGTTCATTCAAAAATCAAGATCATTTTGAGGGAAGTATTCTGATAAAAAGCTTCTTTAAAGTGATTGTCCATGAAACAGTTAATGGTTATGGAAATGGTTAAACATTGAGATCAAACCCTTTGAATTTTTGTAAGCCGATTGCTCTGCCAAGTTAATAAGTAATCTGTAGTACAGTCAGCGGAAAAACTTCAAAAGAGTTTAAACCATCATTTAAGTTTGCAAACTTTATAAAAGTAGGAAATTAGTACGCTCGGCCATTCGACATGATAATCACTGCGGTATCTTATGCTTACCTAATCAGGGTAATTTTGCAACCAAAATGAGTCGTTTTATGTGTGTACATTAGTTACACTGAAAACCTCAAGTCTTATCATGTATTGGAAACTGTTTATACTTATATCGATTTTGAATGGGAACGTTCACTTTTATATCGTGTAAAATATTGTCACTTGGAGCTTTTTTCTAGGCTTTCCTTGTTGATGAAATGATAGTATAGGTAGTCGATTGAATTTTTAGCATATAACATACTTCAACCTAACATGAATGAATATCTAAGTCTTAGTACAATAGTCCTACTGGCCGATTTCGACCACGGCGGCCAATCTCAACAGAGATCAGCCAACTGCGTAAGAGATATTATAGTGCACAAGTGTGAGCGCAATACACAGGTTACAGACACAGTCGGCAATCCGACGTGACCGGAGAGAGGTCAGGCGCAGGACCAACGGCTTAACGTGCTTTCCGAGGCACGGGGGTGTAACACCGCCAACTTCCCGACTCCGAGCTGTTGTTGAGAAATTCATAACAGAAAATCTCAGAAACAATTTTGGCTCGACCTGGGATTCGAACACAGGACCTCTCGGATGTAAGGCAGAAACTTTGCAATTACACCAACGAGGCAGTCAATACAATATAATACGAGTAAGTACAATATGTTGCAATTAACACAGTGTAAGTAAGAACTACTTGTACACGACTGTACTTTCAGAACGAAAGCTCTTTTATTGGTGTTATCTTTGACTTCAAAGGCGAGCTGCGCAAACGGCGCGAAATAAAATGTTGAATGAAAAGTAAACGTTAGGACGCAATACGGAGCGCGCAAATGATTTTTGATGCCAACTACCTACTTGTTCCCGAATTTCGGGGTACTGTTGGGGCCAGGAAATACGCGTTTGATATCAGCTAGATTCTATTATGATTACTTCATACCGAACAAACGTAGGTATATTAGGATTTTTTCGGAGAATTATTTAATAATCATAAAGCAAAATATTACTTTTCCTTTAAAAACCAATGAAACGTATGAATGATGTCTAAAATCTAAAATTATATCGAGAATGAAGAGGCATTTTATAGTTTATCATGATAAATGATAAAATGGTACCTTTAAAAAGAGTCGAGAAGAGAGAGAGACTTATACAGTATTCCTTTACTGGGGTGATAGGGCACTCAGAAATAAAATCGTTCAAAACATACTTCATGTTCACATTATTTTGAAAAATATTTACTTTAGTTATTTTAATTAACACAATAAGAGTACTTTTACTAGAGAGCCCAGGTATTTACAAAACTCTTTTCATGTTCTTTTTTGCGGATTCGGAAAAAATCCAATCAATTTCCAATTACTTAAATTTTTCCTACTGGACTAACGTGCACGTATCTATAAAATCCAACTGGTGCCGTTTCACAGACACTTCGCAAATTTTTGACAGTTCTAGTATGGACGAAATGTTAAAATCAGCCAATAAAAATACGATGTTGTTACGATTGATTTGCGGAATTACGCCCTGTAATGCTACCCATTTTTGTTGCAAAATCACTCGTATCACAAGCGCATATAATACCGCAGTGTCTATCGTGATGTGTTGGCCACAGTACAATACACGGAACGTCGAACCTACAAAATTAATTACAAAACAAAAGCTGGAGCACCCCAAGAAAAAGTGTAAAAAAAATCTGTTACATAAATTGTAACAAAAATATCGCTCGTTTCGTGGCCCCATAGTTAATGTTTTGTATTAATTAACTCCGTATAATTAAGGTGTGCGAAACGCTGGCCGGGCCGGTTGAGCCGTTTTTGTGGAATTTTACCCCCATTACCCCGCGTAAGTGGGAGGAGGCAATCGGACATTTTATACGTTTGAAGTGTGTGTTCTAGTTTTAAAGGGTTGATAAGGTGCGGTATAAAGAATGAACTTCATTTAGCTATCTTCATCTTTTTTTAGTTAGTATTTCTATCAATTTAGAATCAGCAATTAATGTAAAATAACTCGTAATTTAATATTTTGAATAAAAAAATTAATATATTTTAAAAAATAAATAAATCATTTATTCCTCGCCATTTCATTACAATACTATTTAGAGACGTTGAAAATAAAAACTAAGCATACATGCGAAAAAATAATTATACATTGTCATTATTAAGTTTAATACCGAAATAAAAAAATTTCTTTTCTTTTCCTATGTTTTTGGAATAATTTAATCCTTTCTGTATAAGCAATAAAATAGATTGTATTTACACACTTCCCAAAATTATTTACAAACGAATAACCCACTACCCTTAAAGCTTTTTAACCCTTCCGTGTTTACGGGTACCGACCATTTAACCCAATGCTCACTCAACACATTTCAATTAAATCAGTCAGCTCACGGCATCAAAGAGTATTATATATAGGTTGTTGTATATTTTTCTATATTATATTATTATTATATATTATATTATTTTATATATATTTTTATATGTGTATTATCTTATTTTCTTTGTCTATTTTTATTACTCCATGCCATATTAAAAACATAATGGTGAAATCATCATTGTAATTAATTACAAAAAGTACACAGCTGAACATATTTTTTCCCCATATATTTTCAATTTGACCAGTTACATATTTTCGAAGTTTGAAAGAAAAAAATGATCACCCTCACCAGTTACCACACATAAATTATGACAGTGAAATTATCTCACCCAGTATATTTAGTTATTGTAGATATTGTTTTATTCATAGACTAGCTGACCCGGCAAACGCTGTTTTGCCATATAAATTATTGTGGACAACCCTTATCACTAAGGCATATGAAAAATAGATGTTGGCCGATTCTCAGACCTACTCAATATGCTCACCAAATTTCATAAGAATCAGTCAAGCCGTTTCGGAGAAGTACGGGAACGAATATTGAGTCACGAGAATTTTATATATATAGAGATGATATGTTTTCTTTCTTTGATCTTTGGCTTTTATCAGTCATTCAAATTCAACATGGAGTGCTTATCTGCCGAATATCAAAACGTAGGTACGTATTTAAACGCTAGAAAGTTTACTGGCAATAATATTAAATAATTTCTACCATAGCCTTCATGAAGATTACAGGAATGGCGTTTTGTTGTTTTAGAAATTCAGGTTGGCTATGAAATCAAGAGGATATCGAGTAATTTTCCCGAAAGGAAAATAATACTAATGTAATTATGTAACGTTTACCTGTTTTTCCAGTGCATCTTATGTCATGAATTGGGTTATTTAGAATGCTATTACATATTATAGCGTTATTACATAAAATAAAGGATTTCCTCATTGAACCTTGAACACGTTTATCGTGAAATGATTTTAATCAAGAATATTTTACAATACAAAATATTTTTAATAGAATATTTTTAATAGAGAGAAAATTTTGTAACATTTATGTATATAATAATAATAATAAATATACAACAACATCACATACATTGATCTGACTCCGTGGTAAGTAGCTAAAGCACTTGTGTTACAGATATCACACACCAGTGGTATTACAAATTAACTAAATAAATACATCCAGACCAGTACACATAGACATGTTCATGCACACAAATGTTTGTACAGTGCGGGGTCGAACCCGCGACCTCTTGGCCATTACACCAAAATGGTCGTCATATTGTTTTATAAGTTTAAGTAGGTAGATGTAGGTACTTACCTACTTACTAAAAAATACCCTACGCATCAAACTCCACGATTGAATAACCTAAAAATATCCGATTCAGTAAATCAGTATACAATCGGGCCGGAACGCTAAATAAATTCCGACCTGCCCAGTTTTACGGCCAAATCCGTGAAATCAAAAGAGATTTCGATACGAAACCGTCCGATTCTTTGTTTCGAGAGAGATCATCTGAAAATGAGGGGGTGTAGGGGAGGGGAGGTGATCAAAATAATGGGATTCTCTCGACGAGATTATGCCTGGATTATTTTATGTAGGGTACCTAGTAAAAATTTTCCATTCATCCCCCGGCTCGAACAAATATCGACTGTATTACCTGAGATATAAGGTGGAGAATAATTTGTGGGTGTGGGAGAGGGAATTTCATTTTGTCCCGAATAAAAATATCCCATACGACGGCTTTGCTTTATCATTGCGAAGCTCGCGGTGTAATTAGTTTTCGCAAAGCAAGCCCGCGACCCTATTCTGATGACCCATTTTTGATGTTTTCTACAAGATTAATTAAATATACAAATTTTGAAATAAGTACACGTGTGTTAATGTTTTATTAAGTTTTTTTCGCAGAATTTTTTTTTTAACAATTTATTCTTATTTTTTCACATATTTTGTAAGATTAATTCGCTCTCATGTAGGTTAAAAGCCGCTCCAATAGCTGCCCAACTTTTCGAAAAAGCTTTATTTCTTTATTACGACCGCTTGGTGCGGTGGTCCACATGTTGGACTTCTAAAACCAAGGGTCGCGGGTTCGATCCCCGCACACACACACAGTACACATAAGTGTGCATGAACATGTGTGTTTGTACTGGTCTGGGTGTTTTCTATGTATAATATATTTATTTACAAAAATAAGTATTTAGGTATGTTTATCCGTTGTCTAGTACCCATAACACAAGCCTAGTAGCTTACTTTGGGACTACAGAATTGGTGTGACCGTTGTGAAATATTTATTATTTATTATTATTCTTAAAATTATGAACCTTTAAGAATTGACAAAAATAGTAATGGCGTAAACAGTTTTGAATAATTTCAGAGTAAACGTTTTTTATAAAACAAAAAAAAACGAAAATTATTGTACATACTATCAGAATACGCCCCAGCAATGGCAGGGCCGGATTAGCGGCGTCCGGGGGGCGGCCGGTGAAAAATTGAACCGTTCATTGTTTTAAATGTCGGAACGTGACCGACCCGGCCCAATTCGGGCTCGATGCTTTATTGTATCATAACGGATTCCCCGTGTTTCCTTGTGATATTGAGAATTGACAATTTTACATTTTGTGTAATTGAAATGCAAATTACAAAATATTTACAAAGTAATGTAAAATTAAGAACATATTGTCAGGACTTTATTAGTTAAATTGATTAATGAAAAGATTCTTGTTGTCCACCTCTATAAATTGAGTAGTTCAAGAATCCGACTTACAAAAAAACATTTTATTTAATATATTATTATTTAATGCGAACATTTAAAATATTGGCATGTCCAAGCGGTAATTTTCTTACTATTGACGAGCCAAATATAATCTTTCATAACTGGTTTTAAAATAGTTGGTATTAATTCCTATGTTATCATTTAGTTTACCTTTCGTTATGTATTTTAATGCACAATTAACATTTATTTACCCTAAACCCAAGTCATTAGCGCTTGAAATTCAAAATTGCTTTGACTGTGCGACTATCGTAGAGCAAATTCAGTTAAACTAAGATGATTGATAATGATTTCTAAAAAATACGTTTATGAGCCATTTTAAGTGCAGTTTTGTAACTAATGGTTTTTAAAAATTCGAAAAGACATATCTAACAATTTAAAAAAATATTTTTGGTACTGATCATCGGGGTGGATTTGAACCCCCGACCTCTGGAATTCCGGTCCAATGCTCTAACCTCTATCCTCCCCGATGACCGGAGCCAAAAATATTTTTTTAAGTGTTATGTCTTTCGAATTTAAAAATAGCGTTGTGAACGCAAAAAATACTTAACAAATAATAGTTTTTAATCATCTTTTAAACAAACCTTGTATCTTACAATTGCGGATGCTGTGTTATATTATTTTTCAACAACAAACACTTACCTAAAACCGATACAAGATCCCATTAAAATAACACGGTCAAGATGAAACGCATTACAAATTCACAAAATAAATGGAAACGCAAACCTAACCTAACCTAAATGCAAAGTATCTATACTACGTCTTGCGAAAAAAAAATATGTAAAAAAATATGAACAATGCATTGGTAGCGCAATAAAATCCATCACGGATCATGTTATTGTGTTACCTATACAAAGTGATTGTCACTCGGGCACATGGCGGGCAGCCGAGGCGGGGCCTATCGCACCACGCCCACAGAAAAACGCCGCTCACCATAAGGTCGAAATCAGTATGGAGATTCGAGAGATTTTCGGCTTTACGGCACTCATCGGTTGCCCTCCACTGGAAAGTGAGCGGATGCCTTAATACATACTCGCCGCCCGTGCCGGTCGCACGCTCCGATTCGGACCGTTCCGAATTCAAAATTACAAATTTTGACGTGTTCCGTTATGCGTTGTTGATTTTTTTTCTTGAATTTCGAAAATGGAAATCAGTGCAATGCCGCCGATGCCGCTGGACTTCTCGATGGTGCGAAGTGGTAGCGGCTCGCCGGCGATGCGAGAGGGATCCCCGAGGCCTGTCTCCAATAGCGCTTTCAGAGTTGTCACACCGAAGGGTAAGTCTTCTTTTTGAGCTTCTTTCTAATTGCTTGGTTAAAAAAATGGCCAGTATTTTTTTGAGGGTGACAGCGCACGCCACGCGGTAAAAAATCAACCGCGTAGTCAACAACTTTTTTTTTAAATAAGAACACTTTAAATATTTCAAAAAATTTGTCAAAAATAATACATTTAACGTCGTATAGTTTATTATCTTTGTAAAAGGCTGTAAGGTTCATTTTCGCTATCTGTTCTGCCGACCTCAGTGGTATGTAAACAAAATACCTAAACAAAAACTAACTCAAAGGCTTAGTTTCTTGCTGAACGAATGATTTACCTATTTAGGAGGGAGTTTAAAGTAGTTTTGCTTTAGGTTTTACTATTTTTAATGCTTTCATTACTTAAAAAGTATAAAATATTTCTTTACAACCCTGTATAAAATATTTCTTTACCTAACTTTACAAGTTTGACGTCATTAAAACCTGAAAGTGCTGAATTTTAATATGAAGAATTTTATTATTCATTTTGATTAAAGTGTAAAGTTAAATTATTTAAAAAAATCTGCAAAAAATAAACGAAAAAACCTAACTACCACTAGTAACATAGGATTGGTTAGCAATTTTTCCTGTATTTTTATCAAATGAGCGCAAATCAAACGCGTTTCATTAAATAGTATGGCTCATGTATGCGATATTTATAGGTTTTATACCTATTTTTTTTTAATAGATAAGTTATTTAAATATACGATTTTTAACTTTGGCAAAATTCTGTTATAACTTGACTTAGGATAGTCAAGAATCTAGAAACAATTTTTAAAACTACGACCTTACTAAGACCTAAGAAAATAAGTTATTTTTCCGAAATGTCCGTATACAAACTTAAATGTTACTTAATTCTTTGATAAAATTAATTTTTAAAAGGTCCAATTATGACATATATTTTTATGTTGTCTTATTTTTAACTACTCTATTAGAAGTAGGTAGACTTACTTTTAAGTTATATAATACACTCCAAATTGTACATTATGATCAAATAACTAACTCAATGGTCCACAAAAAGGCTTACAATATCCATACAAAATTATTTAAGACACATCAAATAACTCAAAACAAGATTCATATTAAAATTTACATTAAGACTCTCATACTGTTCAGCGGCTAATTAGATAGGTATGTAAATATTTTTGAGTGATGGTAGTTTAAAATTTTTTCAAACTATCTAATGACAACTAACACCTTAGCCATGATTCTAGCCTTAGCCTTGACCACGGACGCTGAAAAGGGTCCGAAACATCAGGTTAAAACAAAATGTAAATAAATCGCGAAATAATCCGTAAAAAGTGTCTCATTTCAATACATAGGTATAGGTAATTATATCAAATACCATAATTTAGAAAACAAATTAAGTATGTTTAATGTGGTTGATAAGTCTGGTCTCGATTAAACCGACTTTTCATTATTTTGATGATCCGATTGATGATTTTTAAAAATAACAGTACTTTTTGTTAAAAAATGTAGCATTTTTTTGAAGTAACGCTGTTAGACTCAATGAAATAAATATCTGTAGAAGCTTTTAGTATTGAGCATGATTAGCTTACGTATTTTTAAGGGTTCTTACAAATTTATCGATATCGATTCATCTCGTTTCAAAAGTAAATATGACTAAAGATGTATCCCGTATACAGGATGACGGTAATATGATATTTAAAGAAGTCAGAAATGAACATCTCATCAAATGAAGTTTCTGACATGGTGTCATGTCACTTAAAAGACTGCAAAATAGAAGTAGAAGAAGACCTCTTCTTCTATCTCTTTAAGGGTATCGTTTTACCTGTAACCCTGTATAGATACGTATGGATACTCTTGCTCTAATTCCATACTAGTGTTCATTTCTCTGTAACAGTGCCAGCAGAAACCTAATAATGTCTTTCGCTCCCGTTCCAATTGTATTGGAATTTACAAAGCGCGCCAAAATGCGAATGAAAAATTAATTTTCAATTGCTCACCCCCTGATCATCGCCGCTTTTTTTCGACAAAGCCCTTTGACTGCTGATGGCGAGCTAAAAAACATTAATCTCTTGTAATGGCAAAGAGAGACAATAGGGGAGTGTGGGCCTTTTTGGATTACCGCTTCCATCCGTGCAGTTTCTCTAATCATGCTGGTTCTGTGCTTAAGTTAGATGTCTTCGAAATTAGTGTTAGTACTCGTAGTAAGTTTTTAACCCACGACGAAAAATAGGGGTGTTATATGTTCGACTCCCTATTCAGTTTGTCTATGGCACGTAGCCTATGACCGCCTTAATTGGGATGATCTCACCTAACCTAAATATTTTCAAGACCATGGCGTTTAAAAAACATATCTCCTATGAAGTTTATACAACCAATATATTTCCAAAAAGCTGTAGAAACCAATTTTTAAACACAAAAAACTCAATAAATATTCGGTCAATTGACTCCAATTTCTGATACATGACCGTGACGTCACGATCATGTATTCCCATACAAAATTTATGGGGGCAGACCGTTTTGACAGATAATAAAAAGTATGTCAACGATTGGTGGTGTCATCTAGCAAATTGTACATCTTTTTTTGTTTAACTTGTTTGTCATTTTTGTTTTGTGTGTTGTACAATAAAGTGTTCTCTCTCTATCTATCTATAGCTCCCGCCCGAACGAGGAACCATTTCAGTGTGTTTTTTTATCCGAACGATACTATTATCAAGGTGGCTCTCAGCTATGGCTATTCAAAATCCGACGAGCCATTGAAGCGCACCAGCTTTTTTTCTGGCTCATGGTTATTTTTTAAATTTCCTTTTTAAATTATTAAATTTCATTTACATTTTGTTTAACTTATTCAGACGATTCATTCAAACACAGCGCTTATAATTACAGTCAGACTAAGATTTTTGACGTGACAACGTCTTATAAATTGGTTTGCCGGGTGACACTTCAAGAAACTGCGTTACGCTCCGCTCACGTTCCGCGCTCACAATGAAAGCGAGTGAGAGGCACGCGTCCCTTCGACTTGGGCATGGTTAGCCCGCCTAAGAGCGAGTGAGACAGATATAAAAAGTGAAAGGCACGCGTCCCTTCCACTCGAGCACAGCTAACCCGCCTAAGAGCGAGAGAGACAGAGCGAGAGAGAGAGAGTGAGAGAGATAGGCATACACACCGGTTCATGTTATACGAATGAATATTCACATTAAAATTATTTTACCACTCAAAGTCGTTGTCACGTAAAACTTTCGCCCGTATACCGACTTTACAGGCAACCAATTTTTTTTGGTTTGATAGCAGTCTGTATACCATTTTCTTAGTAATTTTCCAAAAGGAAGAGCTTTATATAGAAACGTTGCTATATTAACAAGGTGATGAGTTACAACGGCTGGACGAATTTTGACCATTTTAACTAAGGACCACCGTGATTAAATTATCTTTCGAATAAGAAAACGCATTGTGATCGGTCCATCCGGTCGAAAGATACGATGCCACACTCTCAAAAACACAAACACACACACACAAACTTATAACACTCCTCTTTTTCTTCGGGGGTAAAAAAACTCTTAATACAGACTCAATTTGCGAGCGGCTAATCCAATGTAGAGGAATTTTCCAAAAGGAATAGCTTTATATAGAAAGGATAGAAGTATCTCTTATTGATTTCTACGAAAACACTTTCCTCGTCCCATAATATTCCGTTTTACATGACTAAAGTTGGACATCGAAATTATCTTTTCCCCTATTTATTATTGTGTAATTAGTGCATCATTTACTTTGAGGAAAACGAAATTATTAATTTATATCTACAAACACATTTAAGTTGTTGAGAAAACTGTCCCTTGAAAGTTATGGCGTCAAATCCTATAATAATTTATTTGTTTCTTCGGTTTACGCGAACAGTAGACATTGAAATAAGACACTTTTTACGGATTATTTTGCGATTTATTTACATTTTGTTTAAACCTGACGTTTCGGACCCTTTTCAGTCTACCTGTGACCACGACCACGACCTACCTAGGCTGAGTTTACCTGTAACCACGGACTGAAAAGGGTCCGAAACGTCAAGTTTAAACAAAATGTAAATAAATCGCGAAATAATCCGTAAAAATTGTCTCATTTCAATGTCCAATTATAATTTGTAAACTACAGTTACTATATTCGAGTTAAATTATTAGACATACATTTTCAGTTGCAAGGACGATACATATTTCTGTTGTCATAACAATTATAACGTATTTATTTAAATCCTGCAAGGAAAAACGGATTATACCAAAAGAATTAGCAAAGAGAAAAATAAAACACGTATTATTTCATTATTTTCTAATTAACGAAAACCCTTTTTGGTTTTCGTTATTTAGAAAATAATGATTGTTGCCTCAACAAAATTTAAAAGTAAGAGTTAAACCCTAAAACGCACAATCAAAGAAAGATTCCCCCAAAACAGAAACTCAAATTAACCCTGAACGCAAAAAGGGCAGAGAGAAAATAACACCATAACACTAATCCTCACATTTAGGGGCTACTTCTCAACTTATAAGTGGACACTACCTATCGCATTTAGTCCCACGGTCAAGTTAGTACGAGTGATAGAGACAAACAGATTTGAATACGGAAACCGGCTTGAAGGGTAGGGCCTCTGGGTCCGTGCGACCCCTCTTGAAATTTCAAGTACTGAGGGTGTTAATTCTTGTGCTATAGTGTTTTGCACTGGCACAAAAAAGGTACTTTTTAGAGAAAAGTTTCATAGTAAAATCATGCGTACAGTCCAATGTGGGAATGGTCACAATATTTTTTTATCCTACTACTATTATAAAGGCGAAAGTTTGTAAGTATGGATGTATGGATGTTTGTTACTCTTTCACGTAAAAACTACTGAATGGATTTGAATGAAACTTTACCACAATATAGCTTATACATCAGAATAACATATAGGCTACAATTCATAAAGAATTTTTAAGATAAAGGCTTTCCACGCGGACGAAGTCGCGGGCGGCCACTAGTTATTAATATAAAGACAATTTAATTGTAAGTACATGTTTTTTTACGTCTTCGGTAAACTTTCGGTACACTTCGGTTACATCTAAACTTCACAAATTTTCACGTATCCTGTAAACGACCTAATCATACTAGAACAAGACCGATTTGCCGTTAATAATCCAGACCAAAATCTCTTAAGAGCACAATACAGATAGGATACAATTAATATAAAAGCTCGCATAATCCTAATAATTTCCAAGAGCCAGGGACATCTGATCTCGCCGTAATCGGATTTGCCTGATCGAACATACACGTTATTGAGTTTGCCATTATTTTCGTAATATCTACAACGTCGACATTGATTTTCTATATGATTTTACCTATTTTTGCGCGAACTCTATTTTGGATTTTTGCTAGTGGATTGCAATTCATTTTAGAGCCTCAACTACCAATATCTGCTCAATAAGGTTACCCACACTACGTACCTACTAAATTTTCAGAAAGTCTTAATTGCTTGAATTTTCAAAAGGAAGATTTGAAGAATTAATATATTTAAAAAATTGTGTCTATGTTACGTCTTTGGGTTATTTTAACGAGAACAGTTACGACTTCTTATTGACGCTTTGCCTATTAATATTGGAGATATTTTAAAGAAATATAGGGTAAAGCCGAGATAGACTTTTCGAAATCGCTGTATAACTTCAATTATAAGAATCAAAATATATTAATATTTATGAAACAAATTTATTCTTGGGAATGTTGTCTACAAATTTATGAACAGAAAAAATCGTGATTTTCGATATATTCAAAGTATTAGGGGTTTAATGCGGACCTCTAAATTTTGTGACATCTATACCATAGGGGATAGATGCCCGAACCATATAAATTTCGTTTGGTATAGATGACTCGCCGGAAAAATGGCGTCAAAAGATAGAGTTAGAGATTCTTTTGATAGATATGAAAAAAGTAAGCTAATTTATCTGCGAAAGTAATGTAATTAAAATCGGGTCATCTATGCCACCGGGGCTTCTATCTCGGCCTTACCCTAGTATAAGTATTTAAAAAAATGAAATCATGATTTTGGCTGATGACGATGATGAGTAAATTTAAAAAAAAAACATACAATAGAAGTGAAAGGTAAACTGCCATCAGTCGGCAACTGTCGAACATAAAATATTCAAACGAATCAACCATCGGCCAAATCCCGATTTAGTGCATCGGGCGGGGCGGCCAATCCATCATTCCCTATGGAGATCTAATTTGCCTCGCGCTGTGCAGTCGCCGCTAAACTGATTACGCGCACATTATCAGGGGACAAACGATTTGTGTGAAATGTAAAAAAATGATGAACAATTAAATGATTTTAATAAAAGAAACCTGAAGGTTTACTACGAGAACCGAAGCACAAGAACGCGGAAGATGCGAAAGTCAAAGGATATATCGAAAGCCCTTAGATAGTAATAGTAGGTACCATCTTATTACAGTTTCACATATTTTAACCTTTTGAACAAAATATCAATTGGTTTACTCCATGTATTATTTAAGCTGAGGCAACTTAATTGGTTATGAGTTATTTTAATTACCTATTTTGTTTCGTTATGTCAAAACTGTATGTTTCCCAAAAATTAATAAAATAAAATCAATGTATGGTCCACTAAATGTCAGATACGCACTTCGAACCTCTCCATAGTGGAGGTTCACTACTCCATTTCGAAATACGTTTCGTCGAATTACAATTCATCGATGACAACAAGTCGATTATTTGTTTGAACGATGCGTTATATAGGTACCCGAAAGTTACATCGCTGGTTCATTTCATCGAGTGCTAAAAGACTTCCATAGGACTATACTTGTCCTTTAATGAAAATATTGACATGATTCTAATGATTCCACAATACTAAATTACTGAATTTAATAAAAATGCGTTTCTTACGGCTTACCAACACAATTGTCTATGCGTGACAACGTGAAACAAATTGTGAATCAAACATTAAGGAAAGCCAAACTTACAATTTTATGCCATATTTCACCAATTTAAAGTACTGTCACTTTCCTGAAACCGTTGATAGGGAATCCAAAAAACTATGCTATTTTAGTTTATGAATACAAAAAAACGATAAACCGCAGTAAATGTCCATTTCATCATTGATTTAGGTTGGAAAGCTTATCTTCGCTTAGTTTTACAGTATGACTAGCGGTCGCCCGCGACTTCGCTTGCGTGGACTTGAGTTTTTTTGCCACCTTGTTTCATGCAAACTTGCAATCCCTATTTTAGCCACTTCGGGGTAGAATTTATCAATATCCTTCCTTAACGGATGCCTACGTCATAAAATATACCTACATGCCAAATTTCAGGCCGATCCGTCCAGTGGTTTGGGCTGTGCGTTGATAGATCACTATTTCAGTCAGTCACTCACACCTTTGATTTTTATATATTTATGATACATTGCATGTTTGACTGTTTTCAAAAGTGTATCTATGATAAATAAATAATGAACTCTAAAAGTTTAAACTACTTTTCTGTTCAAAAACTAATAGCAGTAGCAAAATTACTGGTTAAAACAGTTGTAATCTTTTTTATGATACATATTTATTATATTCGTGTCAGTCAGTCACTCACTCAATCACCTTTGAGTTTTATATATTTAAGTTACATTGTATGTTTGATTGTTTTCATAAGTGTATCTATGATAAATAAATAATGAACTCTAACAACTTAAAATTCAAAAACTAAATAGCAGTAGCAAAATTACTTGTTAAAACAGTCGTAATCTTTTTTATGAGACATATTTCTTATATTCATGTTGTTTAACTTGTCGAAACGAGACAATTTCTGTCACAGTTAGATAACAAACGCAAAACGAATCCTGCGCAGCGTTTAGACAGACGGACGGACACATGTTGGCGACAAAACGACACAGAAATCGTGAAACGGCCTTCGCAACATCCGACATCCGATTCTCACAGTAAATCATGCTCGCGAGCGATCTGCAATCACATTATGAGCATGAGACAAAATAAATTTGGCGAGACGAGGAAGTAAAATAAAAGTGACAAACAGATGTGATGGATGTATATTAAAATTGTAATGAATAACTTTAAAAAAGCGTTATTGGGTTCCGGGCGTTAGAGTTTAGTTAGATACACAGAATAAGGAAACTACTGCGCAAGAACAGAAGGCGTAAGTAGGTACGGCGCGAGTATCACTAACTGCGCTCTCAAAGACGCACTTGATTAGCGTTTTGAGCGTGACAGCAAAGAATAGGAATATTGCCAGTTAGTGACGGCAACGGGAATGAATTATTTGTCAAAAAAAAGAAAAAATCCTCCTTAAGATTCTTAACGTACTAGTATGTTAAGTTTTCATTACCGGGTTTGTTAAGTTACTTTTCTTTTTTAGCATAATCAATGCAAATTTCTTAACAATGTGAAATTAAAACACACTTAAAAGAAAAATGGACTACCGCGGGTTCTTTAAGTGTGTTTTAATTTCATACTAGGTTTGTGCTATTATAAGCTCTATTGTTACTCAAGGGCTTAGTTACACTGATTCTCGTACAAATCAGCGATCGTGCTATTTCTAGGTTATTCCTTTTTCTATGGTTAGATAGCCAGTGCCTCATTGCTTGAGAATTCCAAGAGTGAAATAAGTGTGATAAGGGCTTAGTGCTATCCCGTTTGTGCATTGTAAAAAAACACATACCGATTACCTAGAAGCCCCTATCCACACTAAGCGTTAACATGTGCTTTTCATTCGGTGCAGATCTCTTTCTCTCAAATATCTCAAAATCGACCGACGATATGCGGTATTTGAATCCGAGACTCCTAATTTTTAATCCAATTTATATTAATGCAATACACAGCTAAGTCGTAAACTAAAGTAGGCAAGTAGCTAATGCATGATATAGGTAACCTACAACCGACATTTCAAACAAAATCTACATCAAAAATAGGATTTATATGATCAATTGAGATTTCTAATTACTTACTCGTGCTACCGTACACACAACTAGGTCTTAAGCCCTGCAATTACCGTAAAACGTCTGCGGTCGTACTTAATAACCTCTGGAAAGATTCCACACCATTATCCTAATGGTTGACACGTGGCATACTAAATTCCAAATCCCTTCGCCGTACAAAAGGCTATTTAGATCCCAAATACATAAATAATGGGCGTCGAATGTGGGACCAGATGATTAGATAATTGCGAATTTCAAGACAACGGATAGGGGTGTGAAAGTTGTGAAGTTGGTGATAGAGTAGACGAAAGGTTTTGACTCTTGAACAAGCATGAAGAATAGGTAAAATAAAAGAAATACAATTTAGCCGCATTTCATGTCTTTGCACAGATTCTTTTTTTAACAATTGATTTGATTTTGTAATAGTAATTATGCCATAAGGCAGCCCTACATTACGTTGAATATGTATTCAAAACTGGCAAGTTTTGGGTCAGTCATTAAAACAAGGTACAACCTGTAGACGTGCTTGGTCTGTGAAACATAGAATAGGTTGAATGGTCGCTCTCGGACTGTCGAAGCGACAGCATCTCTTGAGAATGCCACATGTAGTGGCGAAACGCGTAGAGTGTTTTGTTGGTGCCAGTGTAGTGATTCCAGGTGCATCTTCTGTGCCTCGTTGTGAGTTGTATTGTAAGTCCTGTGACTTTAGCTCTAGTTTTTTCAGGTGGTTACAGTTGGTTAGATGTATTTGAGTTCCAGCGCTGCCGTCGTTTAGTGGAAATTCAAAGCTAAAAAATCCTCTTTTTCAGCTCCGGTAATGGATTTCCGCAAAGTAACGCCTGGTTCGATTAACTTTACAAATGATCTACGACTAGAGGGTCACCCGCGAACATTCGCGCGCATTCATGCATTGGCACATCATTTTCGAAATCAACAACTAGTAGGTAATCTTGTTAAGATAGATCAAGTCTGATAGTTTTCTGCACTGTTTAGCAGCAAAATTACGATTACGGCGGCCAATTTCAATTCTCAAGAGACATCAGCCAAGTTGAAGAAATTATAGTGCACAAGTGTGAGCGCAATACACAAGTGCACTTTGTGTTCCTTCACTTAAAGTTCCGTGAGATGGCAATCCGACATGACCAAAGGATCAACGGCTTAACGTGCTTCCCGAGGCACGGGGACGAATAATATTAACCTAAGATTGACGATTTAAAAATTATCCTGTAGACCACACCGCAAGTCTACGATCGGCGACATGAAAGCGGCTTCAATCAGTCCCATCAATGAGTCATGCGCATGCGACTGTAGTGCCGACGTTTCGCAATCAATTTGTTGACAGGAAGATTCTAATGAGGTTAAGATTTAAGCCAAGGGTTCAAGGAAGACGATTGTGGGAGCTGCCGGCTAGATTCTATTGTCATATACGACTTATTTTTCGATTAGCTTCCCGCCAACGACTTTGCCCGCGTAGAATTCTCTAATACCTATATTAAACAAAACATGGCCTATATTCATCAGGTATGTAGGATTCTAACATTAAAAGATTGTTTATATATTTCCAGTTGTTTCGGATCCTATTCAATTGAAGCAATCAATCAAATCTTTCCTCTTTATAATATACTAGTGGCACCCCGCGACTTAGTCCGCGTGGAATCCCTTTGTTTTCGAAATCTCAGTCAAACGGGGTTAAAAGTATCCTATGTCCGTTTCCTGGTTCTAAGCTACCTTTCTACAAATTTTCAGCCAAATCGGTTCATCCGTTCTTGAGTTATAAATAGTGTAACTCACACCACTTTCTTTTATATATATATAGAAGTGTAGATTTCAAGACACCCATAACTGCCCCTCTTCTCTAAGGCTCTTTCTTGGGTCTAAGGAAACAAAAAAAAAACGGCTGTCCATAGTTTCAGATGTAGCTATTCGTCTCTTACAAGCGTAGCCGTACGGACTCACGCGCAGGCTAGGCTAGACCCAAAATCACGAACGAAACGACTCCTCTTCGCAGTATATATAAGATTACGGCTTCCACTCCTTTATTTCTTTTAATACATTTTTGACCACTACTGGAGTAGTTGATGGAATTAGGAGTTACTTTGCGGAAGATAATTATTTTTCTTTAAATTTCCACTAAAGAGCTCTAGTTTTTTCAAGTGGTTTGATGTGTTTGGGTTCCTGTGCTGGCGTCGTAAAATTTAAAGCGAAATAATTATCTTGTTTAGCTTTAGTCACTACTGAAGTCTTGAACAAATAATGTCCATATTTTTTCAGGTGCAGGTAAGGTGTTTCAGTAGGTGTTGTGCGCTAACTCTAGACAGAATCGATTATTCAAATACACTGTTTAATTATGTTTTATATGACATTGACATTCAAATAGCCATAAAAATTACCGAACTAACAGAATGGAATCGTAATAAAGTGGCGTTATAAGTCGAACGACTTTGACCCAAATGCGCGCGCGCTCCCACGGAGCTCCGTTACCGAACTGATTTTATTATTTGCACACTTACGCAATGATTAGCCACTTGATGTGGTATTAATTTCAATTTTGTTTTGGCACCGAATCAAAAATTTGTAAAGCCTTTATACACGAACAAAGAGACATAAGCTTGCTAGCTTGGAGTACACTTTTCCATTTTTTATTTAGCACCGAATTACAATTCTGAGCTCATGAAATCATACTTCATCAATTTTCACAGAGATTTCCAGGTCGCACAACAAAAATTGTTTCATTCATTTATTTATTTAAAACTTTATTGCACAAGAATTTTACAAAGGGTGGACTTAATGCTAAAAGCATTTTCTGCCTTTTCTGCATTTTCATTTTCAAAAATTAAAAAGGGACATCTTTCCGTTTAAGGATCATGGCTGCTTCAATGAAAATAGAAATCAAATAAAAATCAACGGCACCGTCTAAAACATTCGCGGACCCAAAACGTGTGATTGTAAAAAAAACGCACAGACAATCAATTGCGTCCAATTGAAATATTCTGCCCTGAGAAAACACTCAATCACGAACAATTAACACCTTTTAACCCGATCCTTCGTTCGCACGCCAATCAACTCGGATGTTCAGTTTAATCGCGTTTAGAATAGAACCCCACACATGACTGTAGTAATAAACTTTTAAGATAGTTCAGTGGTTAAGGATTCTTCCATCTTCAGCCTCATGAACACTTAACATAAGGTGTGATTAGTAAGAGGTAAGTACTAACACGTAGGATAAAAAAAAGTTTCGGAAAAGAGGTTGATAGCATAAAGTTGCAATGTAACTGGATTAGATCCACATTTAATTTGCAAACGTTGGTTTGTTTTGAGTAATTGCATAAACATAGCGACAAAGAAACTTGTATGGAAAGGTCTAAAAGGAGTTCAACTTCGGAAATTCAAAAGGGGTCAACTATAAAAGGTAGTTACTTTTATTTATTGATATTATGATATTATAGCTATATATTATGTTCATTTATTTTTGCGTTATTAACTACAATTTAACTTTCTCATTTAATTTTCACTGCACCCATTGCCCTCTTTCTGCATGACCTTGAGGTTGACTGGCAGAAAATGCTTTTAGCATTAAGTCCACCCTTTGTACATTTCTTGTGCAATAAAGTTTTAAATAAATAAAAATAAAAAAATATTTTTGCGTTATTAACCACAATTTAACCTTCTCATTTAATTTTTACTGCACGCATGCACTTCTTTCTGCATGGCCTGGAGGATAACTGGCAGAAAATGCTTTTAGCATTAAGTCCACCCTTTGTACATTTCTTGTGCAATAAGGTTTAAAATAAATAAAAGGTACACAGAAAAAGTTATGTCTTAGAATGTAGTTCTACTTTAGGTGACGCAGATGAAATAGAAATCTACTTGGAACCAGTGTACGTTAAGGACACTATTATTTAATTTCATTTAAAATTTAATAAAATTTATTGTTTTCTTGAAAACATTACAATTGTAATATTATTTTATCATTTTTTTAAGCAACTCCAAAAGTTGCAATATTTGTTTTTTCGGTTTACGCAACTTAAACTTTGAAATAATGCGAAATAATCCGTAAAAAGTTTCTCATTTTAACTGCAGGTTTAACTTTATATCAGTCTGCCTAAACAAGATTCTCTGATTCACGCACCAAGGCCGCAGTAGTTCACACACTATAGTAACGATTCAATTTAGGCATAGATCTCTAGATCAATTAAAGCAGATGACACATTGTGACTAAGCGTGCGTAGGAGTCGGCTTCGTGGGAACTATAAACTTTACTAGTTGGTCTAATCACAGACGTTAGCCAGACGATATTTTGGCTGGAGATTAAAAGCATCCATTGGGAGGATGGGTTATCAAGGTTCAAGGGCTGAGTTTTTTATTAAAAGAAGACAAGAAAAAAAATTGGTCATAGTTACTTAAGATGTACGCATTATTGGCCCTCAAACAGTGACTCTTTATTTTTAAGAAGAAATCTTAAGGTTAAATTTAAGCCAGGCCAGGCAATATTTCGTAGAGCTACTCATAGTGTGAACTATATACTTAGCAAGCATAATGTACAGACTTTTGTACATTATCTAGTACTCCTTTATACACGTGCAAAGATGAATTAGCTTGCTAGCTAGAAGTCCTTTTAAACTGATCAAAGATTCCTACTTCAAATTTTGAGGCAGTGTCCTTAGCATAAAGTCATATATTTCTATTTATTAGTCATAAAGTCATTTATTTATACTTTTGGTATATATGGAGGCACTATTACACGTCCCATACAACCCTACTACAGTTTCAGGACAATTTGTAGGCTGGTGCCGAGAAAAAGCTGCGCAAGAAAATTGGTCACCATTGTCATTGCCTCTATAAAAAAAACTTATTTTAATCATAATCTTAAGACTCGTAAGGCTGGTGCTATGTACATACACACATCAAAAGTGTCTAGGGATCAACATATATTTTTGCAATAACTTTTCTCCTGATTGATATTAATTAAAATTTTCTTTAAGGATTCATCAAATAAAGTGTTTTCGTTTGTCTACAGTAACGATGAACCAAGTCACCTTTGCATTAATAAAGAAATTTGCCATTTTCCTAATAAAGGGATTTTTGTCATTTGAACCACTAACATTAAAGTTCGAAAAAAAGACTGAAATAACAGTTTTCTTTAAAATTTTATTGGGTAACTTATACAATTAATAATCCGTGTTTCTACCGCGAACACTAACAACACAAGAACATCGGTTTGGCATACTCAAAATGAGTTCATCCAAATCACGCTGTGGAATGGCCGCCCATGTTCGGTGCAACAACAAAAAAAGGTCTTCTTGCGACTGGATACCCTCCATATTCGGCAGAGCTCTTCTCTGTAGTAGCGCCAGACGGACCAGTAGGACGGTATCGCTGCACCACACGTAGACAAGACCGATACATTCAAATCACAACTCGAAGAGCTCCAACAATAACCGCCATGATGTTAGCCGGGAGGCTTCATCACTTTTCAGGGAACTTAATTAGCGACCAAACAGTCAGAAACCGCTTGCATGAAGTGAATCTTCATTCCCGAAGACCGCTAAGGGTACCACCTATAGCAAGCACTGAACACAGAAATTGGGCAGAAGAACAATGGCGTTTCGTGTGATTTTCTGATGAGTCTCGTTTTGGTATGAGACCGGATACAAGACGTATACGACACTGGAGAACCCCTGGACGCCAACAGCGATTAAAATCCTGCCAGGAAGTCCATCCTTATAGTGGTGGAACCATCATGGTATGGGCGGGTATTTGGATCGGCGGAAGAACTGAGTTGATTTGGATCAGAGGCAACCTCAACGCTCAAATTTATGCTGAGACGATTGTATCAGACGTCATCGTTCCTCTACAAGTGCAAATCGGTCCCTTATTTCAGTTAATGCATGATAATGCACGACCGCACACCGCAAGAGTTGTAAGACAGACTCTCGCCGCAGCTAACATCAATGTCATGCCCTGGCCTGCTCAGTCGCCAGACTTGAACCCGATTGAGCATGCATGGGATATGCTACAGAGAAGAGCTCTGCCGAATATGGAGGGTATCCAGTCGCAAGAAGACCTTTTTTTGTTGTTGCAACGAACATGGGCGGCCATTCCACAGCGTGATTTGGATGAACTCATTTTGAGTATGCCAAACCGATGTTCTTGTGTTGTTAGTGTTCGCGGTAGAAACACGGATTATTGATTGTTTAAGTTACCCAATCAAATTTTAAAGAAAACTGTTATTTCAGTCTTTTTTTCAAACTTTAATGTTAGTGGTTCAAATGTCAAAAATCCCTTTATTAGGAAAATGGCAAATTTCATTATTAATGCAAAGGTGACTTGGTTTATCGTTACTGTAGACAAACGAAAACACTTTATTTGATGAATCCTTAAAGAAAATTTTAATTAATATCAATCAGGAGAAAAGTTATTGCAAAAATATATGTTGATCCCTAGACACTTTTGATGTGTGTATTTTGACGTCTTGCTTGTTGACCGATACATCTCCAGAAACGGAAGAAAGTGCTACGCCGTAGCATGCTACGACTGCATATCATGCTATGGCCCTAGTACTTTCTTGTTTTTTTTTAAAAAAAGTTCTGCTCTTTTCAGCAGTTGGCCAAAGATGAGTAAGACTAACACCTTTAACCGCGATAGAGGAACTGCCCTGATTAGTCCTCATGGACGCCGAAAGTGCGTGGGCCGGAATTGAACGTGGGAACGCGTTGACGTGTGGCCGGTCTAACAATCTTACGCTGTTTAGTTTACTTCACACTACATCGAAAATCATGGCTCAATTGATTGACTCATCGTTTAAATTCTTACTTTTATTTTAAGCACTTATTTTATATATTCTATATTACGAATTAATTAAGAGTTGGACTGACAATTTCTGTGGATTTAAAGATGCGGTAGACGTTACAAAGACGTCCAGTCGATTGACTCTTTTCGATTTATTTCGAAAACAAAATAACTGACTCGCCAGCCATAGAGATATTAGGTAGTGAGGTTTTTTCATACATGTATGTACCTAAAAAAGAGATTAATTAAACTTTTTTAAATTTTTTTATCTCCAATTAAACAGCATGGCAAAAAGTTTACCTGCTGTAAAAAGATTTGCCAAATTTGTAACTATATATAGATAAACAAATAAGCAGGGCCGCGGGCGTAGCTATCATCTAAGTTCTAGTAATTTATCAATCCCAAGTGTTATCAGTGCTGATGAATAAATAATCATCTGATTGAACTTTGGCAAACCACTTATTGAAGCCATCAATTCTTATGAAGACATTATAGTGCAATAACGTTACGTTCATTCTATGATTTATTGTGACTGTTGTTACTAACTAGTCGGTACTTACGGTAACGAGACAGAAGTTACATGGAAAATCATATTTTGTTCCCTTTGTTGAAATTAATGGGTAGTATTTAACTGACCAACGAAAACTTTGCGATATTTACATTTTTTTAAAATTCTGATAGTGCATCAAAATTTGCAACTCAAACTAATGTGATTTTGGCAACAATTTAAGTACATTACGCGACTCTATTTATTCAAATGTTAATCTTTTTTATGAATGCATATAACTAGTGCACAACAAACATTGCATTATAATTATAAAAATTGTAATTCTTACATGAAAGAAATCATATTTTCAATTAAAAATACTGATTGGTCGCCAATTCTGAACAATCAGTATTTTTGGTATAAAATTTATATTTTTGCAAATCTAACAGCTTTTCAGGTGCGCATTTGAGGAAAATATATTTAAGGCTGTTTATTTATGTTTTCAAATTGTTTGTATTTCTGTTTTTCATAAACCTTTGCAGTAGGTACGCTAATTTATTAGATAAAAAAAGTTTAATAGTGGAACATAAATCGGCAATATGTTATTTGATATACACTAAAATATGTATATCAAAAAATATATACAGTTAAAGCCTTCAACTAAGGTTTTTGAGCGCCTTAACACAACTTTTCTTTCAATGAATATTAGGGCATGGACTTTAAGTCAGTGACTTTTTAGTTGAAATTGTATTGTACCTCATAGATCTAGGTTTCAAAACTAATTTATTTCATGACATTTGTCACGCAGCCGAACAAAACTGACAGAATTCGATTTGTCTACGTTACTACTGCCTTTCTTTGCGCGCAAAATGGCCGTCTGATAAGATTATACCCATTTCTTACAACTACAGTTACCATGTAACTCTTAACTTATCGACACAAAAACTTATTAAATGTGTTAATCAACAACTTCCTCCATTAGTTCCAAGTTTCGAGAAAACATTATAAATTTTACTTAATTAAACGCAACTTTGTTATCTGGAACAAAAAATGTATTTTTGCTAATAATCTCATGTGAGGAAGTTCTGACCCCGTGGCAGGCACAACGGGGGTAGCAACAGTAGGGTCACTAACGACAAAATTGACACTAAAGAACAAAAGGCACATTGGCTCATTGACTTATCGTGTCCACTTTTACCGATAAAGTACGACACGTCATTGACATCCTGTTATATCCAGCAAATTCACCCAACCATCTATTGTGAATACAATCATCCTTCTTTAAGTTATAACTTTCATAATTTTCCCCGGTGATTTGTATGGTGAGTGAATTGAGTTGGTTTTATTTTATTTTTTTGGACAGTAACTACATTTTTAAGAAGAGAGAAAATTGGCTTTTTTAAACAGACAAATCTCCTTGAAAAAAGAGAGAAAAATCGTTACGTCTCAATAATTTGGGATACATACTAACAATCAGAATTGAAGTGTAACATCGACACAGACATCAAATGTAACTTACGGTTGCAAGGACTGAGCCTACTGCTTGTTTGCCCACTGTTGGTATGTTGGCTATAAAAATGAAAGAATCTTTATTTCTGCGTTCCAAGCCCACATGCCACAATGGGTACTGTTTCTGAACTGATAACCGAATACTCGGTAGACTGCCTGTCACCGTCCAGATAACAGACCAGTTGTTGCGGTACCTACGTTATTGGATCAAATGGATTCCATATATTGATGCATTACGGTAACAATGATGGTATTACGGAAACTTCAAAGCGAAAGTAAATAGGCACCTTCTGGGTAAGCTCGCTACATCGTCGACATCTTCTTTACCTCCTAGAGGGAGAATGATGTCAAGAGTGAACCCATATTGATTTAAAATAAAAAAAAAAAAAAAAAAATTTAGTGCAAATATAAAGTCGTTTACCCTATAGCTTTTTGTAAAATAACAAAACCACCTCAAGAAAACTACGCTATATTTTTAAAAGATTAGCTAGATCTATTTGTTGGACAACGTAGTAAACATATCAATAGGCATGATGTCACCTATCTTAAATATTTTCAAGACCATGGCGTTTAAAAAACATAGCCCCTATGAAGTTAATACGACTAGTTTATTTCCAAAAAGTTGAAGAAACCAATTTTTACACACAAAATTCTATAAATATTCGGTCAATTGATTTCGATTTCTGATACAATACCGTGACGTCACCTTTATGTAGTCCCATACAAAATTTATGGAGGCAGACTGTTTTGACCGATAATAAAAAGAATGTCAACGATTGGTGGTGTCATATAGCCAATTAGATTCCATAACATAAACACTTTCAATATTACAAGTATACTATATATATATATATACGTATAATACTGAGACCAATTGTCATTAAACATCTGCAATAATAAGTATTTAATTTTGATCTAAAGACGGATTCGTGGGCTAAGGAAACTATTTATAAGTAATCGATTTCAACTGTCACTCACAATATACAACACCATCACATACATTGATCTGATACCGTGGTAAGTAGCATAAGCACTTGTACTACAGATATCAGAATCAACAGTGGTATTACAAATAAACCTGAATACATATAACACCCAGACCAGTACAAACAGACATGTTCGTGCACACAAATGTTTGTACAGTGCGCGGATCGAACCCGCGACCTCTTGGATAATAGTCAACTTCTTGACTATAAGACCAAATGGTCGTCAAATATGTACTTGTGTGTGCGATATGTACTTGTTTAAAAAAAAATATAACAGAAGTCCTCGAACATGAATAATGAACGTACGTAACGTTATACTTATTTCGATCGGCAATCCTAATGAGGCACATTAATTATTTCACACTCGTCCATCGAATCCGTCTGAACTCGGCTCGTCCTGTGCCCTGATCAATAAGCTCTGTGCTGCCGACCACCCAAGCGGTAAGATGACACCCGGATTAGAGCAGAAATCTGTGGAGTAGTCGTCAAATTAGATTTATTTCGGTCGGGCTCGTGAGCTTGAGTGTCATTGGTCTTGCCACTTTCCTTTTTCAAGATTGTTCTGTCTGTTGTTGAAAGGGTTCACCATTAGCACCATAACTAGCCTCTGAACGTTCACTACTGCAGATACACACATCAACAAAGCTAAGACTCATTTACAAACATAAAATGCCAACGAGTTGAGAGAAGCTTTTGTGATACTTGGTGACACGAGATTCGTCAAACTGTTTCTTTATACCGTTGCGTTTTAATTAAATGCATTGATACGCAAATCAATTCGCATGTCAGCAACGGCTTAGCGACCGAGTGCTTGTCCATACTTCTCTCTTCTTTACCATCTTTATAACCGAACTGCTCACCTCCAAATGGTAAGAAGACCTCATCAACCTTTTTTGTAAGCTAACGTTCTTTAGAATAATTCATAACTCTCGCATGGCACCCTACATATAATTATCATTCAGTGCCAACACACACGTTTCCGTCACCTCAATTCTTGTCTATAAACGCATCATCCTCTCCACTCATCCCTTGTCCATTCATCGCATATCGAACGATGTACAAATCATTCGCTAATAATAATTCTGGTGAATGAATGGCCCGGGTCCATTGATAGTCTAAATGCGGTATTGTCTTGACTACTGAAGCTAATTGAGCTTGGCGGCAAGCTCTTATGATGATAAGGTCTATGTTGGTGGCATATCTTCGGGATGATCGAAACTCAATTTTCGATTCTCACATTACTCGCATGTGAACGAATGGGAAGCATTGCTTTTTATAATCTTGGTGGGTTTCAAAATTGACTTTTTGTAGCGTATTCTGCCTAATAAAATATTTTTCAATACTTTTTTATGACTGACTGTTGTCGGATTACACAAACTTTACAAATCGATGTTATCAAGCAACAAGCGACTTAAAAAAAACTCGAACCTCTTTTCACAAAACTTTATAAGTAAGAATCAAACATAGGCTAACAGTTTTCCACGAAAGCAATCTTTGGGAGGCTTTCTTTATGAATATCGCTAAACGAAATATCGCAAACTAATGATGATGTATTTAATAAGCAGACAATCTATTTTTTATGATAGTGTAGAGGCATTAAAATAGAAGAAATAAATATAATTTAAAGGAAGTGCGTTTCCTTTAACTTTATGAGAAGTCGGTTTTTTACTTATAATTTTTCGTTCTTAAAAATAAGCCTAAGAAATACCGAGAACTTTATCGATTCCACTTTCCTAATTCGATTTCTTGACATTAATTGAAAAGAAAAAAAAAACTGTACTTGTAATTATAGTGGTGTAGGTATTATTCTAAGTAAACAGTAGTGTATTATTCTAAGTTTGTGCCACGAGAACATTAATTATTCCTTTAAGTCGTGCTAACAAGACATAAGAGATATTAGAAGTATTATTAGGTCGCCGATATCGTCATCTAGTATTTTTGGCATTTGAGTGAACAATGGCACTTTTGTACAAGAAAAATAATCTTCGTCTAATACGTGTGCTATTTTCTAGATGTTTGAAATGGTGAACATATCGAGGTTTGCCATAGTTTTTCACCCTACTTTAAAACCAGCAGAACATTTCCACATAAAATAGCCGACCGATAAATTGATTTCGCTCGGAGATAAAGTAGTTACGCTTAATCAATCGAAGCCATAATAATAAAGCTGGACATCATAGCGAAGCGATAATCGAATATACTCGCTCGTTTGATACCCGGGTGCGGCAGATATAAATAAATGTAGTCGTATAAAGGTATGTTGGTTTGATTGTACTCTTCGATATCGAAATGTTTGATAGCGTTGCTCTTACTGCTAGGACGTTAACTATGGACTAACACCTTACTAACACCTTAGTCTACCTGTGACCACGCTCACGCTGGACGCTGAAAAGGGTCCGAAACGTCAGGTTAAAATAAAATGTAAATATATTGCGAAATCATCCGTAAAAAAAGTATCATTTCAACGTTATGACACTTTTAGTATCAAGGGAACGATTATCGTAAATTGGAAACCACATCCTTTCACTACAGCAAGACTGGTCTAAACTGGTTCTACAGCTTGCCTGTATTAAAACTAGGTTTAGCTTCTTCTTTTTTTTTGTGTTACGGACACAAAAGGTACTAAACGGAAAAGTATGGAATCATTAATAAACACTCAGGCCCTTAACAATATCGAAAAATTCCTTTAGTTAATCGAACCCGGGACCTCAGAGTTGGCGTCACTATATAAACTAGCTTATAGAAGATGAGGCGGTATACGCCGAGTTAATAGAAACATTTTGAAGTGGATTCAGAATTAATCGACGTTACAAGTTAGGTGTAAGCTCAACACCTGATACATACTGTCATCGCGAGTGGCGACTGCCAGCGATTAAGACGCAGTGATTAGTTGAGACTGTCAGAAGCGTGTGCAGTGACACAAAGCCGCAAGTACACCTTACAGCAGATCCACACAGAGGAGTAGTACTAATTTTGGTCAAAGAGAATTTTTCTGATCTATTATAGGCACAAAAAAATATTTGTAACCCAAAAAACAAACAAGCAACTAAAACAGGAAGCAAACACCCAATTGTCTCTGCCGACAATTTAGCGATGGACGGACGCGGTTATTGATTCTGCGCCGGCGCCGCGCGGCAATAAGCCTTTTTATTTTCCTGACTCAGACCCGACCAGTCTTGGCTATTCGGTAAAAATAGTCATGGGAGTCGGTGTCACCCGAAATAGATGGGTTTAAGGAAGCCGAAGTTAATTGCGATATTTTTAGACGATAATCCGTTTATGACACTGTCCAACGTCCAACTCTGAGAACTAGATTGGTACTAAAACGTTGACTTTGATATAGTCCAGTAAACCCGGTCACTAAGGAGTAATCAATGATGAGAATTGCTATAAGCTATGACCTAAACTTAAACTAAACTATTTCGTATTAAACTGGTATATTTTAGTAGACTAAATCAACACATAAAAAGTGCAAAGAGCCAGTGGTCAGACCCCCTCCCCTCTCCTAGTGGTCCCATCGATTGGATATAATGGAAACATTTTTTTATCTAATAATTTTCTCATGTTTTTCCTTCAAGTGAGTTTTGATGTCTTAGATCATTGATTTCCCATTGTTTTTTTCTCTCTATAGATATACCACTGCGTTAATACCATTCAATTAGATATCAAAATAATTCACTGCCACACAGCGCATCCTGAGCATGCGTTTATTGTGATATTCGATGAGCAAGCGCCGCATAATCGGGCTCTTCCCGAGCTCTGATTCCACTCGCAACGGACGATATAAGACATGTTTGTGTGGGTAGGCGTAGGATGATAAAAAAAAAACAATCGTATGCATTTTTTGTTCGCCATCGAATGATATTAACTGTAATACCTACAGACTGTAAGCAATCCGTTTGTAAAAAAAAATGTTATAGATATATACACGATGCAATATTATTTTCCGAAATGGATTGTTTTTTATCCAAAATTGTATCTTTAACAATTCACTACTGACAAAATATAGAGTACTACCTTCTAGCTATAGCTTTTCAGGCGTGTAACTCGGTAATACTCGTAAAGTAAACTTCCGGGATTAAAACTGTCCTTTACCGTGCCCAACTTACGAAATATCCAAATTGGTCTAGTAGTGTAGACGTGAAAGCATGATAAGCATAAATAGACAGTTACTTTCTCATTTATACTGTGTTAGTTCGAATAAGATGCGCAGGCGCCGCTTTATCGGGTTCATCCTGAGCTCTGATTCCCCTCGCAACGGATGATATAAGACACGCTGATCGGATGATTAGCGGAGGGCCATCGAACTGGCGATCTTTTAAGGATTATTAGTCGTCGTTTTTACTGTGTTCAGACTTGTAGTAGGTAATTTCTTTTTATGCGCCTTTGGGTATTGTGGTAAAGTTTAGCTCTACACAAGGCGAACAGAGCTTATTTTTATGTAAACTTTCTGCACATGTCTTTATGTTTAATTTCAATAGCCTAAACACTTAATTATTTCATTGTAAATTATCTAAGCTTGATTATCTGTTCCGTTAAGTTGCAAGCGCTAAACAAGGTCCCTTATAAATTCATTGGATATTAAGCCTGATAACATATATTGACTTTTGAAAGAGATTAGCATAGTCATACTGACGTTTAAAAGAGATTCATTTACAAAATTACTTGAAACACTACAACGTTCTCTTCTAAGCAGCTTCACAAGTAAAAATCAGCATACACCTTCTAAATAACATTACCTTTGTCGATTGTGGCGTCAATCCTGACATTGCCAGATTGTTAGTGACTAAAAATACTTCAACATAATCTCCTAGGTAGTAGATTTCAATGCAAAATCACCACACACTTCCCCAATAACATAATGTCCTGCGATCATGTCATCAGTCCTGACATTCGGACGCCGTGCTGGCGCCACAGAATCGCTCTCTTCCTTTGGGCCGCACTGATTGCCCTTGCTCTTATCATTCGTATCCTGTTTTGTGTTACTGGAACAGCTTTTTTTTTCGTTTACTAGATCTGAAGTCAATTTGGACTCGCCAGTAAAAATTGGTTTGCTAGATCTGAAGTCAATTTGGCCAGTCAGTTAAAATGTGTCAACTTAAAGAAAACACATTCTGCATTTAGTTTTAACTCGGCATCAAACTTGCCAGTTTTGAAGACCACTTTGGTGTTATGGGTAAGAAGTTGACTGTTAACCGAGAGGTTGCGGGTTCGATCCCTGCACTATAGAAACATTTGTGTGCATGAACATGTCTGTTTGAACTGGTCTGGCTGGTATGTATTTATTTAAGTTTATTTGTAATGCCACTGTTGATTCTGATTTCTGTAACACAAGTGCTTTAGCTACTTACCACAGAGTCAGATCAATGTATATGATGTTGTTAAAAAAAATATTTTCATTTGTGTTAATTTCGTTTAAAAGTTTTTGTGTCATACTAGATAAATGTGCCTCTTGCTACGTCCTCCAAAGCCTTAAAAGTAAAAAAGTGCCTCTTTTGGTCTGCATTAAAAAAGGAAAACGCTATATACGCCGATGGCCTTGATAGCTGCAATTACAATTACAATTAAGAAATATCTTGTAATTTAAGCACTGATTACAAAACTACATGTGTGCGATAAGATTATCTTTCAGCTATGTTCTAATCCACTTGAAAGTCTTTTTTTCGATTGCATGTCTTTATGCAACTTTCGGAAGCCCTAGATTATTAAAAAAGTGCACTGGATACAAAGCTGGATGACGCCTTATTCAAAGAACGGGATGTCATTACCGCCGACCAAAGGTATAAAGAGTATAACAGGTCCACCATGACCACAATACGACAATTGTCTTTTTTTTAATATGAATAACCAGACATTTGGCCGCGATCTCACCTGATAGTAAGCGACGATGCGACCGAAGATGGATCATGTCTGGCTATTAACAACCTATTCACTCTTTTCTTGAAAACATCCAAATCATAATATTCCGGAAATATTTTAGGCGGCAGCGACAGAACAGAGTTCAGCATCTCCAGTAATTCTAATTTCTCTCTTCTCTATCGATTCAAAAGCAGCCAGCTAATATTTGGCGGAACTATCCAGATGTCTGTCAGCCAATTACGCTTACACGTCTAAACTACGGAACAAATATAAACGAATTTTGGTAAACACACATAGTAAGCACCACTCTGTATGCGTACCAAATTTTCTCCAATTCTGTTCAATAGTTTTGGAGTGAAAACATAACAAGCATACAGACCGTGCAATAACGACGCACTTTGGCGTCTTTCTCTTACATGACTAAAGCAAATCATAGCACATCACAATGTAAGCGCAGCCAGCAATTCGTCCAATTGAATGTTTGTCTTATCATTGAATCCATCTTGATTTGCGCGGCGCGGGCGCAGGGCATCAGATCACTTTCGCACCGCGTGAGGAGTCAAGACGTCGTGGTTAATGGACATCTCTTATTTGAGATGTCAGTTCGCGAGCATGAGTCTATATTAATAAACTCGCTGTGCCCTGTGGTTTCATATGCATAAAACTCATTTTCTAAATATCCCACAGGAACCGTGAAGTTTTACGGGAGAAGAAGTACCCTATTTATTATTCCAGGGTTTCAATCTAAGTTCCAAATTACAGCCAAATTGGTCCAGTAGTTTTTGCTTGAAAGAGTAACAAACTTTCGCGTTTATAGTATAAGTAAGACTTGGAGTAGCTACTTCATATTTTGTCTCTACCCTTCAAAACATATTTTGACAACGAGCAAACAAGACATAGCAATGAGTGCCTAACTATGCAAGCCTAAGTAACCTGAGGTTAATAGAAAAAAGGAATGAAAAAAACGTTGAGGCAAAGTATTTAGTGGGCTAGAAGTTAGTTGATAAAAGCAAATTTGCATTGGTTAACCAATAGTGAAAACTGATTTCTAAAGTTGAGCTTTTCATTTAACATAAAAAGAAACTCATCTTATTCCAACATGTGGTACTGTGTTCCCATGATCAAAATATAGTAGTTTCTCTCTGTTCTTTTGATGATATTTCATACCATGAAATCATTCGGTTACTGTAACTAATAAGACTTTCTAATCAAATTGGTGATTAACAGTTTCATCACCCCTATTCAATTAAAACCGATCCAAGAATTTTTCAACGAAAGAGTTTAAAGGGTGGCAAGTAGTATGATGTGAAGAAATGAAATTGTCCTTCGTTGCCTGTGACTTAATAACTGCGGATAAACAAAGCTTAACGAGTGTTTGCGTTTTACATTTAAACGTTCATTGAGATTGATTGCGATCATTATAATTCACATTACGATCGTATTACACCCTCATGTTTCTCGGAAACTACTGAACGACCATTTTTACTTGGTGTCGGCGTGGTGATAACAATATTCGACTGCCTCATTGATGTAGTGGCAAAGTTTCTGCCTTACATCCGAGAGGTTCTGGGTTCGAATCCCAGGTCGAGCCAAGATTGTTTCTGAGATTTTCTGTCATGAATTTCTCAAAAACAGCTCGGAGTCGGGAAGTTGGCGGTGGTACACTCTTGTGCCTCGGAAAGCACGTTAAGCCGGTGGTCCTGCGCCTGATCTCTCACCGGTCAAGTCGGATTGCCGTCTCACCGAACTTTGAGAGTGATGGAACAGTGAGTGCCTGTACCTATGTATAGCGCTCACACTTGTACACTATAATATCTCCTGCGCAGTTGGCTGATCCCTGTTGAGAGTGGCCGCCGTGGTCGAAATAGGCCAGGAGGACTATTATTATTTGAATTTACGTCACACTATTTTTTTAAGCTGACAGTCGGAATTCGGAAGTGCTAGACTCGGAAACTACAAGGACGATTTGAAAAAATATTTTACCATTCGATTTCTGATGACCAAAGGCTAGATTTAAAACATAATAACATGCTCAATATATTACAGAACCAAATTCAACGCGGGCGAACTCGCTGACACGAAGCTAGTTCTTTTATAAACCATAAACCTCTTTAGGATGTCAGTTTTGTACACCATTCGCCAATTACGTTTTGATCAGACAACAATCGTATTGGCGGCATGTATTTTCCCCCTGTCTTAATTGATTCTATAGACCAAAATGATCAATTTCATCTAAATCAAAGACAAACAGCAGATGGAAGTGAGTCACAGCTGCCATGGCGCAAATGAGGAAGTGCCCTATTAACTTTGCGGCTAGATTAATAGACAGAACATTGTGTTCACACCCTAGTTTTGGTGTTTTAGTGCAACATAAATTAATTTAAAAACAACTAGAATAATAATAAAAAGGAATGGGCTAGGAAATTGGGATGAATGTCTTTAGAAGTAAAGTTATAAAGCAAGTGTAGGTTTGATGTAGATTACTATTGATAAAACTTCTGACAATCTAGATCAACTACAAAGCTTGAAATGAAAAAACGTTATCTATACTCACGTTTTATGAAACTTATTTTAAAAATTAATATAAGAATAACAAAACTAACACCTCGAATCCTTTATTTTTCTTAACGTAGTAGTAACTTAGTAGTACCTAAGTGGTCTTCTTCTGCAAATCATCATCATTATCTCTCGTCGCGCTCAATGTTCCACGGAAGTTTAATTAAATAAATAATTTCTCTACACCTCATAGTAATCCATTCTACGAGTAGTCCTTTCTTTTGCAAATCCGTCTCATTTCCACCTTTTTGTCTCCAGGATTGTCAGCCAGCGAGGCGCTCCGAAGTGGGCTGTGCCAATCCCTGTGGGGTGCGTCCGCTAATCGGCCAGAGCCCCGGATAGCGTCTCCACCCCCCACTCAGAGCCAGGAAACATTCTCCGCTAGAGGTAAGGCTGTTATGCTAATTGATAAGAAGATTTTTAAAAATAAACGCCCATAGATACATTTTTTTAACAATAACATCACACTTTTTAATCTGACTCCGTGGTAAGTAGCTAAAGCACTTGTGTTACAGACGTCAGAATCAACAGTGGTATTACAAATAATAAATAAACTTAAATACAAACAACAGACCAGTACAAATAGTACATGTTTATGCACACAAATGCTTGTACAGTGCGGGGATCGAACCAGCGATCTCTTGGTTCATAGTCAACTTCTTGACCATTACACCAGAGTGGTCGTCATTCCTTAAAGACTCACATACATACAATACAGGGTGGCCGGTGAGTAGACGTTTAAAGCTAAAATTTGGTTGCTTTATATAATGTTACACAAAATCCTAGAACATACATGGGGCTGATTTGGATAAATCGCCCCCACGTATGTTGTAGGCTTTTGCTTAGATAACTCCCACATCACATCGGGCTGCGTGACAAAGCCTCTTACAGGCAAAAAGGTATCTACAAAGATCCTTGTGCTCATTTCTGGCGTTATGTTTTGAGGTAAAATAGAAAATACAGATGATGCGCTCGCTTTACGTCTCTTTACTACTTATGTAGTAATAATATCAGAATTGCAATTTATGTTTTTCCATCCACTAACTTTGTCCAACATTCAATATATCGTATCATAAACGAAAATTCCAATAACATAGACCCTAAATCCCAGGGCTTCAGATTTGGGCTTGACGTATCTTATCAATCGGCCGTCAGCGGTTATCTGTGTTAAAATTACGTTTGTTTTATGACTTTGATTTGATGGCGGCAGCATAAAGGTAGATAATATCGCTATCGATATCGCGCGATAGTTTAAACGCTCGCTTCGTGTTATGATGGCTGTAATTTTTTGTGTCCAACAACACGAATTTTCGATAAGCAGACACGGTACGGTTAGTATGTGCGAGCTGTTGTGTAAGGCTTTTTACTGGTTGTTTTACTGGTGGTGGTGTGGTTTGATTTTTCGCTATGCTTCGAATTTTTTATTTACATTATACCCACTAAAAGTTTATTAATCTCGTTTATATTACTCATACTAGTTGACCCGACAGACGTTGTCCTGCCCGTTGCTTTTTTTTTAATTTTCTGATCTTTTAAACCTTCCCTGAACTTCTCCGGATAATTCAAAACCAAAATCATTCAAATCGGTTCAGCCGTTCTCGAGTTTTAGCGAGACTAACGAACAGCAATTCATTTTTATATATAAGACTAGCGGACCCGGCAGACGTTGTCCTGCCCGTTGGTTTATTTTTAAATTTCTAACCTTTTAAACCTTCCCTGGACTTCCACAAATATTTCGAGACTAAAATTATTTAAATCGGTTCAGCCGTTTTCGAGTTTTAGCGAGACTAACGAACAGCAATTCATTTTTATATATAAGACTAGCGGACCCGGCAGACGTTGTCCTGCCCGTTGGTTTATTTTTAATTTTCTGATCTTTTAAACCTTCCCTGGACTTCCACGAATATTTCAAGACTAAAATCATTTAAATCGGTTCAGCCGTTCTCGAGTTTTAGCGAGACTAACGAACAGCAATTCATTTTTATATATAAGAAGATTGGATAACGGTATGTAGGTATCAGATTTTTTATTTTCAAAAGTTTTTTAACGATTTCTAAATTCATCAACGTCAACATTAAATGTTTCTGAAAAATAAAATTTTGTACAAGCTCCATTGCACCGTCTTCGTGTTATTCTGAATCTACATCAAATGTCTATCCCTTGCACCATCTTCGTATATGTATAAGTATCAACATCAATCGTCCACTATGAATTCTTTGTTAATTAAGTAAATGAAACATAATTTTTTATCCGCCCCACAAGATGCGTTCACAACAATATTTTGCCAACGGTCCTCGCCGTAGACCACAATCCGATTTGGACATGTGTACTCTTGTAAGCAAACATTGGTTTACAAGATAACGTTTTGTGGCTCGTATTTGAAATGTATGGATTGTCCGCGATCGCGACGATTTCTCTGAAGTCCGTTGAGGCTTGAGGGTATCATCAACCAATGTTTGTGTCAAGATTTAAGTGATTCGTGTAAGTTGTTGATTTAATTTTGGTCACCGACAGATCATTTATTAGATAGATAGAATTGCCTTCAACACATAAAGAACATTTAAAAAAAAAACAATTTTACAGAATTTACAATTAAGAATTATATCTTTTTTTTAAATATAATTATGTTTTTTAATTTCTCGCTTGCCTTTAGGTAAAGCAGTTTATTTACGTCGATAAACAACTCTTGAAACATGTGTAAAATATGTCTTGCAAAGAAAAATTATTCCAATTTAGAGCAAAAGGGACCTTTAAAGCGTACAAAACTGCCCGGTATTTGAGCCGTAACTAACGGACTTAGATGCTCTACGTCCTTACTAATGATTTGTTAGTCATTCTAAACAAAACTTATAACCACAAGTCATAATGCCTTGCAATTTCAATAACAGACCGAAAGATTACAAACCAAACCTCTTGAATAATTCACCAATTGGCTATGTAGCCCTTGTAGCAGTCACGCGAGGTCATGCTTACCCACGGTTGGTTTCAGTTGAACACAGTGAATAATAGGGCAAACAGAATGACGTGACTGTATGGACAGTGGGCAAATATTGACGGGAGTTGGCATGCTTTGGCCACGAAACACCCTTTGATTGATCGAGCCACTGTGCAGTGTCCAGTTTTAAAATACGGGTATTGTTCGAAAGGAACAAGAATTATTAAAGAACAAACATTTTAAAACACAGTGGTAACTGGCTAGGACATTTTGCTGTTACAAAATTTTAGTTTTAAATCGTAACATCGCGGTTAAACACATAGAGTTATATGGAAATCGTGCTCACAGATTTCTCTGATTTCCTGGAAATATTTGCCAAAATAAAACAATGACTTGTTTCATTTATGAACTGCATTGTAAACTGTTTTGGGTATTCCACATTTGTGAACTTTACAACGACGTCTCAAGGTCGGTATCAGGTTGATTTTATGGTGTATGTGTGTTTGTCAATATGGAGAAATGTCATCACGCGGCGTCTTTGAGATTAACTGCGGCTTGATAGTTGTCAACAAAAACCTAGATTTGTCAGACAAACAGAATGCTAATGACTTCTCTAATTAAGAACGGTGTACTTGACATGATTTTCGGTTAAACAAATGCAATTAAACCTCAAAGCTTTATGATCTTGAGACACACCTTGGTATGCTTATTTAGTTCCATTGCGAAAAATTCGTATTCGGTGAACAGTTGGGAAGGTAGAACCTCTTGAAGACGTAGAATTTATTGAGAATCCTAGCTTATACAACAATATACATTATATAAAAAATCATTTTTGTAAGTGATTTGCCCATCGAAGTATGGACCACGGTAATTATTAGGTCCTTACCTATGAAATTGGCGTTTTGTATGGGAGGAACAAAAAGTCGAAATTTTTTTATATAGCATATTTATTTAATCAAAGTATGAGCCATTGTAATCTATGCACTTTTGCCATCTCATAGGTAGTTCATTGATCCCTTTACTAAAAAAACCATTCGAACGGGAATCAATAAAATCTTTGAAGGCGACTTGGACTGCCCCATCTGAGTTGAACTTTTTCCCTTGCAAGAAGTTATCCAAATTTCGAAAAAAATGGTAATCTGTTGGAGCAAGGTCCGGGGAGTACGGTGGATGCCTTAGAGATTCCAATTGAAGTTCTTCTAATTTGCTAGCCGTCTGTTGTGCAGTGTGTGGTCTAGCGTTGTCGTGATCAGCAGTGGCGTAGAGCGATTGACCAGCCGTGGTTGTTTAGCAACTAGCTTTTCCATCATGGTTTGCAATTGCTGACAATAGATATCTGCCGTAATCGTCTGGCCAGATTTGAGAAAACTGTAATGAACGACACCGGCGCTAGTCCACCAAACGCTTACAAGTAACTTTTTATTGGTCAATTTTCGCTTGGAGCAGGCTTTGGCTGGCTTGCCAGGGTCCAGCCATTGCGATGAGCGCTTCCGATTATCGTAGAGAATCCACTTTTCATCACAGGTAATGATTCGATTTAAAATCCCTTCGTTATTGTGCCGGTCAAGTAATGTAACGCAGCAGTTGACGCGCGTTTGCCGGTTTGCTTCACTCAATTCGTGAGGAACCCACCTTTCAAGTTTTTTAATCTTCCCAATTTGCTTCAAGTGGATTAAAACAGTTTTATCACTAACGCCAAAGCCTGCAGCTAACTCGGACGTGGTTTGCGATGGATCCGCTTCCACAATAGCCTTCAATTCTTCATTATCAACTTGGGTCTCCGGCCGTCCACGGGGCTTGTTTTGCAGGTCGAAATTTCCAGAACGAAAACGTTGGAACCAAAAACGCACTGTGTTTTCTTTTGCGACACAACCGCCATACACATCATTAACCCTTCGAGCCGTTTCCGCAGCACTGGTGCCACGGTGGAACTCGTACTCGTAAATAACGCGATATTTCAAATTTTCCATTTTGTAAATTGAGCGATGCAAACAGAAAAAAGATAAGTAAAAAAACAAATGAATGACGGTTTACGAAACACAACTACATGTGGAAATAGCTGTATAAATTTGAATTTCGAATTCCTAACCAAATAGGAAAAATTTGTGATCAAAGTGGCCAGTACGACAAAACGCCAATTTCATATGTAAGGACCTAATATTTGCTTCAATTAAAAAAAGCTGTAATAAGCGGTGCTTTAAATTAAAATAAACTAGTAAATGAGTAATTAGATGAATCAACACCGACGTACAGTACATGACATAACTTCAAAATTGATTAAATCTCGTCTAGAAGTTTAACCTATTGACGTGACAACGTCTTATAAATTGGTTTGCCGGGTGACACTTCAAGAAACTGCGTTACGCTCCGCTCACGTTATGCGCTCACAATGAGAGTGAGTGAGAGGCACGCGTCCCATCGACTCGGGCATGGTTAGCCCGCCTAAGAGCGAGTGAGGCAGACATAAAAAGTGAAAAGCACGCGTCCCTTCCACTCGAGCACAGTTAGCCCGCCTAAGAGCGAGAGAGACAGAGCGAGAGAAAGAGAGAGTGAGAGAGATAGGCATACACACCGGTTCATGTTATACGAATGAATATTCACATTAAAATTATTTTACCACTCAAAGTCATTGTCACGTAAAACTTTCGCCCGTATACCGACTTCACAGGCAACCAATTTTTTTTTACATACTTAGAATACCTTTGACGTCTACTGCATTTGTCTATTCATGACGTTTTACAGACACTAACTGACAGTGACAGTGTCACATGTAATTTATTTTAGTTATTACTATATCTTTTGAATCTTTGTTATGAATCCTGGTTAAAAAACAAGCAGAAAAATTGCAGAACTCATTTTTAATTCAACACGATAGTTTACAAATAGTTTTCCGTTTGATGCTTGAGAAAAATCAGTACCAAGTGGGCAAGATCCATTGTCAAAATATATATTTTTCGAACTTTTTTATGCATGTTGATTTTGTCCATAGACTCACTGAGTGAATTTGTAAGGAAAGAATATTTTTTTTGTCAGTAGACACAAATAATGTGTCGTAGGCCGCATTGTAACTTACCTTCAAATAAACTTGCGACTAAATGAAAATAAATCTTATCTGCTCGCATATTCCTTTGGGTATCCAAGGAAGCATTACACCCAAATCTAGTGTTGTACACGTGACCTCAAACGCTTGGAACCCGTTTCGTCACGATAAGATATCTGATCAAATCGAGAGCTAGGCGTGGCCTCACTAATCCTCCCTGAATATTTCGCTCAGATCTCGCCGCCTCAGATTCACAGCTATCAAAAAACTCTGTCAATAAAGCCAGGACGTGACGAAATAAAGATTAACCCGATCTCGGATTTAGTTATCGGTATGGATTCGCCATTTTATCAGTTTAAAGCGATTCGGCGCATTTGGTTTGCGATGAATTGTACTTGAAAGCGGTATAGAGATTAACATGATATGAATGCTTAGGTATGGCGAGATTTCCGCCAGTTACTTACCATGTAGAGCCAAGAACTGGTGATCGAAAAGATTTTAAGACACCATTAGATCAGCTCTCTAGGGATGGTAAAATAGTAAGTTGATCTGCAAGTAGGTCAATGAAATGACTAGCCATATTAATTAGCAACGCACAAAACGGTTCAGAAAACGAAAATTACACACTCGCATACTTATCTACGCATTTCGATCGTACCTAGTACCTATGTTTGATCACTTAGTACAAAATGGTGGGTTGTCCTTGGAAAGGATGTTTTAATAAAACGATTGATTTAAAATATAAGTAGGTACCTTACTCGTTTTGTAACAATTGTTCTTCAAACTGAGCTAGTTTAAAATGTCCCATGTCTTCACTTTCTATGATAGCTACCTAAGTTTTAAAGTGATACTATGATTGCTAAGTCATCGATAGTCTTTGTAGTACTGTAACCTGGTTCAGTAAGCAGAATATCTCTATAGAATCTGTGGGGTGAGCGTGAACATTATCGTAACGTATTCGTGTAGTCCAAATGTCAGAAACTGTCAATTTCCATATACAAATTGACAAGTTAACGATAGGTATACGCTACGAACACGATACGATAGTTGTTCGTGCTAACCCCTCTGATACCAACTTTTATAACTTTGAAAGGGAATCCGTCACAGATTGTTATGGAAAAAGTTAAGTCAAAATACTATAGAAACTTTCGAGCATCTTCTAAAGAGCCACGAAAGCAGTATTAACATGTCATGACGTAATATCTTATCACAATTTTTTGCACTAGGTATATCATGTTGTTGTCGGCTTTTTCAAAGACAATAATACTCGTATATCATACAACAAAAATCTTAATGCAACTTCTATAAAGATATGATTGATTCATTCTTACGTTTACTCTTATGAGATAAAAATAATACAGATATGGTTGGAACATCTGTTTTGAAATGCACCAAACTCATGCGTGTGAGGATTTAAAAAAAATGCTTTAAGTACTTATCTTTTTATGACTAGCGTAGTCATACATAGATGCAAGTATGTACCTATAACAAGTTTATTCTTAAAATTTGCAGTGTGTCACCTACGTCGAGGAGTGATCGTAGTTATCAAATTGAGTGTATCTGACTTTGTCAGTAAACCCAAAAAAAATACGGTCATAAAGATATTAAAGAATCAATACTTTATGGTTCATCAATCCATGAATAATAAAACGAAATCTTATCGAAGACCTTCAAAACAAAACTTTGATTATACCTTAATCCCATCGCAAAGATATTTTTTTTAATAAATCCAGCTTGATGATTAGCTAAGTGAACATTTTATGGCGTTGTACTCACATATAAGAAAATAATTTTAATTTAATAAAACGGTCTCCGTTATCTTAAGAAATACCATAAGCTCGCAATACAAACCGCAACTAGTTCTTAAAGGCAGGATTGTTCCGATAAAATCTTAAAATTTGTGTTTAAATTTAATATTTTTTTTAGGTGACTGGTGTTAATATTGAGAGGTATCTGAATCTCTATGAACTGTGCATTTATGCACAAAATAACCATACCGTTTTCTTAATTCAAAATAGACAACCCGGAAAATATAAACAAGTTTTTTTTTTGTTTTTCGGGATATTAGGTTCTTATTTACGATGTTGGTTAAATAGTCCTTCGAGTTTGCTGGTGTCTTACACACGAAATATTTTTGGGATATTTTATGAAATTATTTTTACAATGTATAATGAAACCTTGTGATCCACAAAACCCAGTAAAGCTTTGCAACACTAATGATGTTGGGAGTAACACTATTCATTTAAATAATGAAATCTAAATTTCGATCTTTATGATAGATTTTATCAGCACTAGTCGCTGTGGGCGATTTGAAACTGTTAAACGGATAACATTAGTATTTACAAGGCAGATAATGAAAATTATAACGGAATGATAACATTTGATTTACAATCGGTATTACTACTGCCATTTTTAATAGAGTTCCTAACGAGCAGAACATAATATGTCATGTCGTTCAAAAATATGAAAAAGTTGTAGTGTTTAATCTTTTGAACATATGGTTCCAGGTTACACCCTTGAGACTTGATAAATTTTGATAAGATGAGATTTTCTTTTATGGACACAAATTACGGTAATTATTTAAATTTTTTCTTAAAAAAAATACTAACACGAGATTGTTAAAGTTTAATAGTTAGTTATAGTAATAGTTTCTGGATTTTCCATAATGGTATGACTCAATCCAACACCTTGCAGTCAAAAACATTTCATACACTTGCGCTCTGCATTTTAAATGAATTTATTTGTGATATCTAATATATTTCATATCCAAATCCCCCTGAAAAATCATCCATATACTCAAAGTATGTTTCATGTTACATTACATTTACTTAAAAGTTATAATATTTCACCGCCGTCTCACTCTTTATTGATTCAGTCAGTAGGTCAGTTCAGTCTACTTAAAGGTTGTCTGGAAGCAATTGCGTTAAGCAATAAGACCGCCCTAATTTTACAAACATTTTCAAAACGTTTTTTCATGTATTGTTTTCGTGTGAAATGTGCATTAAAAGTATTTCCTATCTATATATCTACCGTAAACGTTTCACCCACTTTCTCGAAACTGAAGTTAATTATTAAGTCCGGAGCTGCTGTCAACCCTTGATTCTGGCAGGTTGCAGTCCCCAAGGCCCTCTTCACAGTAAGCTCCATTATCCACGCACCCCGTATGACCACGGTTATTATTTACATTTTAATATCAACAACAGATTTTGATAAATGGTGTGTGCGTGACTTTGCATTTTTCGGTCCACTTTTGTCTTCGGCGAAACTTTATTACTTCATGATTTGTCGAAGTTTGAATAACTTTTTATTTACTTGTACAACTTCGCGGTTGAGTCTTAAAAATGTAAGAAAAATGACGATGGTTTTTATATCTTCAAAAATTTGTTCTTCAACGACCAACACACTCCGGGCATCCACTTAACAATACATCTGTTGTGCTATGATCTTGCAAGTAATTTGGCAAATTATAAAAACTGGTGAAGATATAAAATTTAAACAGTCAGACGAACACACGAATACCATTCTATTTGAAATCGTTAAATTACAATTGCGTCAATCGTTCAATACAAACACAAAATGAGCCGTCCACATTGGGAATTGCAACTACAAAAACACGCGACCGCTAAATCATCAATGATCAGAAATGCAGATGCAGAGGGAATCGTAATTGGCGAACGATTGCCAATTTGCAATCGTTCGCGAATTGATTCCAGAATCGATCCGGATTTTACAAATGTACTCGTAAATGATGCGACGGTGCGGGCGAGTATTTTTAATTTGTTAAAAGCCTGAAAAATAACAATCTGAATACATCCAGGCAATTGCGGCGCGCCTGCTATAATTAAAATTGCATTAAGGAGCAAATAGGCGGATGTTAATGACGCTAATGCAACGCTCGGATAGGAAAAAAATGCACCCAGACTGACGGTTGTAATCCAATTTCTAATTAAAAAGCACACAACTTTGTTTCGGATGTTACATGACGTCTGAAGGCACTTTTAGACTCGTGTTTAGAGTTTTGCAGACCTTGGCCTTTTCTGCAAATTTAGTTTTAAGTTTCTGTTCTAAAGTCATCAGGCTGATAAGCGTTTGATACTTAAAGGAGAAGCCCCAGTTCTCATCTAACTTTTATTATTAGTGTTTTAGGAGCCTTTTCCTATACCATAATTCTGTGTTTTTGGACTAGATAGAAAATACAATATACAATGGGTTCCACGAACGAAAATCGGTTAGACCAGTTTGAGCACAAGAATTATGTTCTTCAGATAATATTTAAGTAAAATTATTTCAACGCTCTATGGTATGTTTAATATCCGGATTACTTTTCGATTTTATTATATTATTATTCTTATAGGAAACCTGTCGTTACACTTGCCTCCCCCAATAACAAATAATATGCAATGAACTATTCAATTACTTTTATTACTGTCAATGAATCAATGCAAAATAATAATTACTGAATCTAATAACGGGGTAGGACAATACAGTTCAATGCGATTCTTAACATTCGCTCCGTCACCGAGAGGGTCCCATTCAATATTTTGCAAAGCCATAAATTCGAGCATACTGTCGGGGCGGAACAATGAATCTAAATAACCATTAATATGTAATAAATACTATGGGGTAATAAAGCCGTGTCGGTAGGGAACAACAAACAAGTGTACAGTGTAACCCTTAAACGCTGAGCATTGTGAAAAGAGGCCCGGGCGTGAAATTGTAAGGGGGATCGCCGAAGCGATTGCCGAATTTAGCCGAACAGAGCCGAACAGAGCCGATTGGTTCCGCTCCGAATGCCGACAGCTGCTCCGTTTCAGATATAGGGGTCGCTCTTCATTAGAGCAACTTGTCTCCGCCGAGATGGATGTTTGTTTTTGGACAGCGTGAGGCGAGCGCTGATGGCCGCTTGATGATGTATGAACTTTATTTGTTGGGAGCGACATTCTTGGAACTATTTTTTTCCTGCAGCTCATGAGCTTACCTATTACATAAATTCAAGACAATAGTATATTTTCCAATCGTGTAGGATAAAGAGTAGACTACTTTCATTGTTGGCCTTGATATTTTGCATAAGCACAGCATCATCAGTCATTCCTGAGTCAGATTCAAATATGTGGCCTCGCCTCCCTGGACTAACAATGTGCATGTTCAACTCTTATCAAATTATTGATAAAAGCTATAATTGTATAAATAGATGCATTATTATTAACAAGGTAAATAACATCGGCATAAGCTTTCAATTTTCCAAATAATACAAATTCAATACCTAATTTTATGTTTGCTCCAATTTCATCAGTTCAGTTATTGTTCCACTAGCCGTGAACAATACATCAAGCGGCAAACTAACAAACTGCACAATGGGTAGTTTCGTTTAGTCGCGCCCGCGGATTAGTGAATTGTAAAAAAGATTGGGGGCACATTCGACCGACGTGTTAATTACGGGGGTTGGGAAACGAGGGTTGAACAGATGAAAGTCAATTTGCTGCTGCGACATGATACGGCTCATTTCGTTCGACGAACAAGTGCGACACCTGCGCTTTTTCACTGGCCCGAGGGCTCTATTGTATCCAAACAATCGACAATGAACGAATTTAGATGGGCCTGTAAACGCGGGAGGTCAAGCAAATATACGCTGATGGTCTCTTGTGCACCTCTCAGATAAATTATTCATTCGTTACTTGTTCGTTGAAATTTACTTTTGAAGCATCTTCAGTGAAAGCCACTAAGAAGTTTCAGAAATCAATGACTAATGTTTTATTTCTTTTTTGCAGACGAAATCAAGTTCGGGATCAACCGTCTAGTTGGCGACAAATCAAACGAAGATGAAGATGACCACAACAATGACCAAAGAACAGAAAACGTCTCGCCAGGATCTCGATGCGAAAGTCCCTGCTGGGCGCCATCGCCTCAGTCACCTAGATCGGTCCGTTCCTCTTCTCCTGAGCTCGAAGTGGACTCCCCTCCATCTTCGCCTAGAAGACCACCAGATTCTTCATCCCCACCAAAGAGATCCGAAGCTTTTTCTATGAGCGTTCTCTTACGGCCTGATGCTCCGAGAGTCCAACCTCAAAGACCGTATCTCTACCCACCGTTACCTTTTGCGGAGTTTCTAAGAGATGCTGGCAGTTTGGGGCTACCCGGTTGGGGAGGCTACAGCAATTTGTACCTTCATGCAGTTCAAACGGCCGGTCCTCAGCTGCTGAGACTTCAGGCTGCTGTGCTTGGAGCACAGAGTCCCCTGTCGCGACCTTTGCCGATCGGCGACGTGTATTCATGTGTCAAGTGTGAGAAGATGTTCAGCACACCCCACGGTCTCGAGGTCCACGCGAGGAGGTCTCATAACGGAAAGCGACCTTTTGCCTGTGAGCTCTGTAGTAAGACCTTCGGACATGAGATCAGCTTGAGCCAACACAGGTCAGTAGCAGAATGCTTTATCAGCTTTGCATTATAAAAGAAATAATTTTGGCATGAAATATTGCCATCAATTTTTTTAACAATCGACAGTCTTAGGCTTTGTTTATACGGCATTTGTCCTGCACGTTATTTTGCAGTATACGCATTAACGAAAAAATAGTGGCTATACAATACATACATAAGATCCATTCACACGTATAAGCGGTATACGTTTTTTTGCAGTATAATCGACGTTAGAATGGATAATTAGTTAGTATAATCGACGTTAGACTATACATTGTAATTTGTATGGTCACTATTTTTAAGTTAAGACGTATACTGCAAAAAAAAGTGCAGGACATGCCGTGTAAATGAATGCTTAGCATTCTTTACATACTAATTTAAAGAGAGAGGCAAGTTAAAGAAACCAAGAGAAGACGATACTTAACCCTAGAAAGATAATCTGCGCCTCAGAGGCGCAGGCAAGATACATATATTGCTGTCTCTTTCTAAAAAGCGCGTTCTTAATCCCGCCACGGCAGGTAATCTCAGTGGTCGCCGAGTGCTACAGCGGGGTGTTCGTGTTTCACCGGTGTAAGTACTTTGGTTTCGCTGCTTTCGGTAGGTGTTGCGCTCGAGGAGCGCATGATTATCTTTTGAGTAACTATCGGCGGTATTCATAAAGTTTAATTAGTAGTAATTTATATAATGTTTTATAGCTTTATTATATGTTTTAGAGTCTGATAATCATGGCACGAAATAGAAAATTGGATGAGGAGGAAATAACAAATGCGCTGTATGAGGAAGATGATGATGACATCCACGATGCAGACGAGGACAATGATCATGAAGAGGACGATCATTTGAGTGAGGATGACGTTCAGAGCGACGAGGAAGAAGGTTATTACGTCATTTACCACCATAATATGAAAGTCAAGAAACAAAAGCCGTTAAATCGTAGACAATTCATGAAAAAGTTGAACACTCAACTCACAGAACCCTGGATGAATAGCAGGTTGCTCATACCTACTTTAAAACGATCTGCCCGGACCGCTATAGAAGCTGCATTACCAAAATTGGGTGGAAATGAAGCTGAAGATGTACTAGATGAACCGGAACAAAAAAAAACGCGATACTGTTACCTATGTACATCTAAAAAAAGGCGGATGTCAAAAATGACTTGCGCTAAATGCAAGAAATGCATCTGTGGAGAACACAATAAAGATGTGTCTCGACTGCATTTAGTATACCAGTACTAGTCTCAAAGATATTTATTTTTATTTTTTTAAATTATCGATAATTAAAATTAGGCATTACTTGCTGTTTAAGATGTCTCATAGAGAACTTATGTCCTATTAAAAGAAGACTGATATTTTTTGCTACTTTTTTTTAAGAGGTTAAAAATTTGTGTTCTGTTTTTTATAATATAAATAATAATGTCAAAATTTCGACTTTTATTACTTTAATAAGGCATAAACTTCATACTTATTTAGTTTGTTTCCAAATAAAAAACTATTTAGGTGACAGAGAGACCTAAACATAATATGCGCTCAAGAGGCGCATGATTATCTTTTAAGTACCTCCCAACATGATTATCTTTCTAGGGTTAACTCTGAAACTAAATAAAGAATATAAATACAAATATTTCCACCTTCTATTTACTTACCTTTTAAATAACTTTTACTAGCCTCGTCCGTTTGTCGCAAGAACTCAATCTTCATCAATCTCTAGATTCAAGGTGTCTGATGGAATAAAAGTTTGTAGTGGTGGTAAAATATGACAGGGCTGATTCCAGTCATTCCAGTATCTTCCGACTGATAAAACCCCCGCTTCCAGGGCCGTGCACAGCGTGGAGAAGGTGTTCGAGTGCAAGCAGTGCGGGAAGACCTTCAAACGGTCCAGCACCCTGTCAACCCACCTGCTCATCCACTCGGACACCAGGCCCTACCCCTGCCAGTACTGCGGCAAGCGGTTTCACCAGAAATCTGATATGAAGAAGCACACGTATATTCATACTGGTGAGTTTAGATCTGAGTTGATAATTGTGTTAGGGAATGGCGGTTTTAGAATGGGGATTTTCGGCAAGCTCCGATGTGGACTGTGTTTGCGGTGCAGTGTGAACAATGGCACACTTAACATAGTGCCCGGCGTGCCCCAACACCTGCACGCCAGCGGATTTAATGACCTGCAGCCGATCCGCAATACAAGTGGCTGAATTCTGAGCTGCCACGGTGTCAATGCTTGTGTTCCATCGACACGATAAGAAGAAGAAGAATGGCTAGGTGACGTTCCGTGGGCAGGCCCCCTGGCCACAAGGTGGACCGACAGTCTCGTGAAGGTCACGGGAAGCCGCAGGACCGATCGCGGTAGAGATCCTTGGGGAGGTCTATGCTCAGCAGTAGACGTCGAACGTCTGATTATGATAATGCAGGTGCCTCTTCAGATTCAATCTTCAGTCTTACTTAGCATGTATTTTAAGAGCTGAAATGCGAATCATTCCTAAAATTGTTTTAAATAAATACTTGTCATAGAAGTAAGGCATTATATCAAAATTTTGAAAATCTTTCTTTTGGTACACATTTTTCGCATATAGCTATTCCGTGTTTTTATCATCAAGGCGTAACTAAACATCGATACCAAATGGATAACGTGTTTTTCTTTCTTGCATCTTGGTATGTAACTTTGTAATGCTACTTTATTAGTTAAGTAGTGACCAAACTTTTAAAATGTGAGTTGATGTTGCTTACATCAGTCAGTTTGTGCATCAATGTTTCCTATCTTCGTCTAATTAAAGACAATAGTTTTTCTGAGTGCATTTCTGTCAACATCAGGGCTCACTCTTTCCTTTAAAAGCTTCCACGGCTTGCTTTATCAATCCTAGAAAATACATCAAAAATTAAATTTTAAACCTGATTTAGTAGTCACTTTAATATGTAAGTCACAACCATGGTCATGGCTCTCAATAATGATGATTCATTTTGTCACTGAAATTCAGCTACCGATTTTTAATGCGATGATGTATTAACGTATGGATTAAGATTTAGTTTGGTTAATAATCCTAATCCAACACATCATTCACTTCAGTCCTGATTTATAAATCTTAACTTTGATTACTCAAATTGAAGAGTAGAGGAATGGTGAGTAAAATACACAAATTATATGGTATGAGATTTCCATTATCATCATCATCTTTTATCAACCGCACGACGTGCAAACGTCAATGACGCATCGAGTTCGGTCCTGCGGTCTTTCTTCATAACGTTGTCAGTACATATTGAGGATATTAATATAAGTTTTTCGTTTAGAAGATAGTAGAGAAAAATATTGCAACAACTTGCATACAAACTTAAATAATTTGAGCAAAGTATCTTTTTTCTTTATGGCCACAGTACAAACATAACAAAAGTGCTATTTTAATGATCTCTCTCTCTCTTAATTTCAAAAGTGGGACGTCTTGGACACCTTCACCCTTATCCAGTTTATTCTTAAGAATGTTTAATTAATAATCTCTGATAAAAACACAAAATCACGGACAAAATACGCGATAATCTCTGCTTATTTCTTGTTTACCTATGTCTAAACACAGGCCGAGTGTTTTTGGTAAAACAACGAGAACAAAATAAATAAATAAATTGTTTTAACTATTAAGTATATCTATTATAGAATGCCTATAAAAGTACCTATTAAAAACGGTGAAACCCTTTACTCCTTTTTTAAATATTTGAATTCATAAAAACATCAAATACAACAAATATATGCGACAGTATTAAAATCTTATCCAAAGGATATCTTAACAATGAGAAATGATGTATCTAGTAATGCGATTTGTTATCATGTAACTTAATAGTATGACTTAAATATTTATTAAGACAAGGCTCAAACACTCTCTAATTTATATGGACAATCATTCTGATGGTAATCCAAAGCGATGTTTTCCGACGCATTTACTTACCCAAATTGGGGAGTGTCACAGCTTCCATTCCTTAGGAGGAAGAGGATAAGTCTTCCCTCCCTATATTTAATGTGCATTAACACCGTAGACGGTTTTGTTTTATAAGAATCGCGTAAATGGAAGACGCTGAAGTCGGCGGTTACATTACCGCGGCGATTGGGTTACAGATACACACGGATGTTAAGATTGGACAGCTGAAATGAACAAGAATCAGGAAAAATAAAATAAAATAGTAGAAAAAATATATTTTGTCTTACTTTTAATTATTATCATCTTAGTATTTGTTAGCAGATGATGAAAAGTAACTTAAAATACAAGGGATAAATCAGGCTTGATTTCTTTTACTTTTATTTCTTTTTAATCTAAAACATATTGAATGATATGGTCTCGACCAGCATTTATTCACAGGTTTTCCCTGAAAAGTAAACTTTAAAGTAAGTATTTTGAAATTATTGATAATTAAATTTCACCAAGCTTATAAAAAAAATACATTTTTTTATATTTAGAAAAGAATAAAAAGAAAAGACAGTTAATTAGCTTTAAATTCCCTTTTAAAGAAAAATATTGAGAAATATTGAGATTTTGTTGCTAAATTAGAATAGAATAGAATAGAAAATCATTTATTCATACAAGTAGCAGGTTGCATAAGTACAAATATCACAAAAAATTACACTTTTTACAGATATGTACCTACTTAAACATGCATGAAAAGGAATCTACTCAGCAAATGCCGCAGAATCTAATGATCCGGCGACGCTGGTCTTCCGTAGAATCCGTTAAAGAAAAAGGAATAGAGAGCACTGCTGCACACACAAAAACAAAAAACATTTAAATGACTGTGTACTCTAAATTTAAACAAAAACTTGAGTAAGAATGTAATCAGCAACTCAAAATTACAAATATTCAAAACATAGTAATGGAGCTTTCATTATATTTTTACATACTTACTAACTCAACACTTACTATATGTACTACATACAATAAGACATGTGTTAAACCAAATACATCTTTATTCGCAAAACTTTTAGTAAACTACAGCCTTTTAAGTAAAATAATAATATTGGACTACTTATTTCTACATATAATACTTATTTGGAAACTAAAACTACTATGTATCATTTCTTCGTAAATGTTCGTGCCATGTGACAACTTTCAAAGGGATTGTTCTATGAGCATGAGAGCCGTATTCTCGGCTAAGCCCTTCATGAATATAAGATGTTGTGGCCTCCATAACACTGTCTCACTAACACTTAACTGGCGGGTAAGATTCGACTATCTTCTTAACCCTCAAGTGCTATCATGATTTCATGAGCTGTTGTCATTTATGACCGAAAGCGGTCAGAATTTACATGAGTGGAACGAGAAAACCGAGAGCTTTCTATGACTTTGCTTCATGAAAATAAGGTACTTCTTATACTAATAATACATACTGAAGGAAGTGTGCAAAATAGCATTTTTTAACCAAGATTATTTTGATTCTTATCGCCTGCGCATAATGTCGCCGCGACCCACATATCAAACAATAGGCATGATGACACCTATCTTAAGTATTTTCAAGACCATGGCGTTTAAAAAACATAGCCCATTTGAAGCTAATACAACCAGTATATTTCCAAAAAGCTGTAGAAACCAATTTTTAAACACACAAAATATTCGGTCAATTGACTCCGATTTCTGATACACGACCGTGACGTCACGATTTCGTATTCCTATACAAAATCTATGGAGGCAGACCGTTTTGACAGATAATTAAAAGTCAACGAGTATGTCAACCGACGATCAATGGTCATCTTGTGTTCAGCCGTTCAGAATCCACACTAAACAAAAGACATTAAAAAAGCAAAATAACTTTTTTGTAACAAACTTATCAACTCGAAAAGAAAAAATAAAGCTTAAAAATTAAAAAAACAAAAGAAATTAATTACTTAAAATTTATTTTCGGCTCCGGTCAGCAGGGAGGATTCGAAACCCCGACCTTTGGAAGTATTGGACTTCCAAAGGTCGGAGTTTCGAATCCTCCCTGGCGACCGGAGCCGAAAATAAAATTTTAAGTGTTATATCTTTTCGAATTCAAAAATAGCGCTGTTAACGCAAAAAATACTTTATAAATAAAACTTATCAACTGTTTCCGTAGAATTGGTGTTGATGCCACAGAATTGAACAACTCCCGATGGGGGGCACTTAACTGAATAATTGAACTAGATCCCTTGTTCTATTAATAATGTCGACTGATAAAGGATAAGTGATAATTAACTGGGTGACGGATGGTGCGATTAAACACGAAGTTGGAACACTGTAGCTGTGGGTTTTGGGATCGGAGGCTTTTGACAAATTGATTATAATTATAAATTGAATCACTGTTCGTTAGTCTCTCTTAAACTCGAGAACGGTTGAACCGATTTGAATAATTTTAGGCTTGAAATATTTGTTGAAGTTCAGGGAAGGCTTAGACGGTCAGAAAATTTAAAAACAGCGGGTAGGACGACATCTGCCGGGTCCGCTAGTTCATTATATTTAAATTAAATAGGAAAACTTTTTCGGTGAACTGAGGATTCTTTCATCAATTATGCTTTACTTTTTTATATGAAATCAAAGAAAAACAAATGAAGTAACGACTTTTAGTACAAATATTGGCTCTACTAAGATTTAGGTCTTTTTTAGAATTAATTTTATGACATATGAAAATCACCGATCATCACCTAACTTTATCATCAACTCATCACCTAAGTGTCTCATTTCAATATCTACTTTTCACGTAAACCGAAGAAACGTCACCTATATGTCACTTAACTTTGTTTAAAATTCCTTATTCTACATATTCATCCTTTATCTTTCTTTTGCTGTAAATATTTGTATTAAATTTTACCAAGAAGCTGTCTTCGATTTTTGTTAGCCAATATAGGTACTGAGAACAGCGCATCAAGCTAACCGAAACTCGACTAAAGTTCGATTCTTAACAAAAATCCCGGTACATCGGGCTACCTTCCATTGCTGCAAATTCGCCCTTATCACAAGTGATTTAGATACCGCACTGTTTATCTTGATGTGCTATCGTGTGTACTGTCTGATGTCTACCCGACTGTACCTAAGAATTTCTCCCTAGTTCATTTAAGATAGGGTGGGACCGTCTGTGATTCAGACGCATAGATTCGCCATTTCCCTGCCTTAACAGTGGGTGGGAGGGAGAGGGGAATATAAATCTAGAGGATCGGAAAGAGAGGGTTTATGTTAAGGGTTGGGTTAGTTATTGGGCACATGTTCATGGTATTATGTGGACGGTTATAGATAGGAAGGTAGTGACGAATAGATTTTCATATTTGATTGATTTGGTGAAAGTAAATCATAGCCAGCTAAAGTATTGACGAACATTGGAAACCAAATTAAAATGAACGGGATATTAGTACAAGAAAATGATGTGAAAGTCTTGGTTATGTTTGTGACATCTGCATCTTATTTATTTATGGCATACAATCGGGATACACGATCATGTATTCTGAGTCAAACTAATTTATATAATACTAGCTGACCCGGCAAACGTTGTTTTGCCATATAAATGTTAAGGGTGGACGACCCTTATCACTAAGGGGTATGAAAAAAAGATGTTGGCTGATTCTCAGATCAACTTAATATGCTCACAAAATTTTATGTGAATCGGTCAAGCCGTTTCGGAGGAGTACGGGAACGAAAATTGTGACACGAAAATTTTATATATAGTGATATTTATCAAATTGTGATTGTAACATTCACTAAACAGCTTTCCGCAATGGAATTCCGGAGCGTATTGTCGACAGTCGCCACATGAACTATTTACGTGTTTAATCCAATACACTCAACCCGACACACCTACAATAAATTAGGGCGGTGCACTCCTCGGCACCTGATCCCTCTAACCCTCCGCATCTAAATTATAAACAATATCAACTTCCGGAATAGTTCCACGAACGGCATTTTAATCAGTGTCCCAACTTCTTGATTAATGTACCCAAAACAATTTATCGTCGAAATTTTATTTATAATTACACCCGCGAAATTAAATGGCCGACGATTAGTCAACGTCAAGACGCAGGACCACGATTTGTCACCTTACCCGAACCTGGTTAATTCATCGCTAATAGAGCAGGGAAGTTTGTTTACCGAAACTTGGTACCTGCATTTAGTACGGCAATTTTCAACTTAGCAGTTACGGTAGTTAGGAAACTCCGGGTAATTAATATAAGTTGCCGCTTTGAATTCGTCCGCGTTTAATTGTTCATAGTTACATTTATACGTCCTATTGTTTAATTTACGGTGATCACTTGGGCACCTCTCAGATAAACTATTACATAATCTAATTTTGTGATATAGAAACAATGATGGTCTCAAAACTGCCCCTTGAAGGGTTCCATTTAAAAACGATTACGCTATTTGCCCTTATAAGACAAATGGTACAAAAATTCAGAGACTAAGAAAATAATTCAATAAGAAGTGGCAGTCAAAACAATAATTCGGCCGTATCTCATCCCATTTCATGAATGCTTGATTCACCAAACGCTTTACAGTTGAATTTTTTTTAAACTCTTCCTTCTCTTAATTAGTCTGGGGATAAACAAGTGGCACATTAGCTTTCGGAATAATTACACCACGGCGGTGTTTCGACCTCTTTCTTTTTTTATTTTGGCATTACTTCCCTAGCACGGTTTGCGGTGAAGAATTTTAAAAGCATTTGCAAAATTGGTTTGCATCAATTATAAAAACAACGATGCCACTAATGATAATTTTTGTAATTGTTTTTTTTTCTGACTGGCTGACTTTTGGATAAAAAGAAAAGCTTTTTGCTGTCATTTGCTTTTTTAAATTTAAGTTTTAAATATTTTGGTCCGTTTTTTGTTTGAAGCAAAGACAAGAGTTCTTAGTTCTAACGCCTATTCCAGAAAAACTCACTCTGATTATATTCTAAAGGCTTCTTTGTACAAAGACAGAGCGAATTTCTTAAAAGCAGCTTGCTATTGTCTAATTAGATTCGTAAGAGCGCCATTGAGTGTGGAACGCTGGTAATATGCAAATGACAATGCAGGAAAATCCTTGATTTCTTTTTGCATTAGAAAAAGCAAAATTAAATAGGATAAACCGTATTAAACGTATTAAATGTAAAATGGGTAATTGCTTTGGCAGTAGTTATTGAAACGCCAAATGATTTGCAAAACCTTTATCTGTAAGCTCTTGACAAAACATCGTTTAAGCTAAATTTAAAGCACAAAATGTTAATTCCATAAAGTTTTGTTTTTGTAAAATGGTTATATATGTCTAATTGTAGCCAAAATGTTAACACAAAGCTTGATATAAGACCCAGACTAAGTAATTCAATCAGTAAATAAAACAAAGTTAGCCCCTAAATTCCTAAAATTACAACGTATCTTGAATCCCAAGCAACGTTCACACAACTAGAGGGCAGAAAAACTAACGGTCCAATCTCTCAAAACCAATTCTTCGTACAAGATTCCAGTCTGGAAGTATTCTGTCCACACGAGGTGGGTGGTGAAAATCTAAGCGGTCCATAAGGTATGGGGGGGTCCCCAAGAAGTGGGGGCCCCTCCCCCCACTGTCACTCTGCCCAGGGGGACTGAATCAAGGAGCAGTACGTGCTCCGAGTTTAATTAAGGATCTCGGAGTTGGGCCACTTCGATTTTTAGTGGGGTTTTCTTTTAATTCGGAAGTGGAAGAAGTTTATTACATGTTTAGTGGCTTTAGGAGGATCCGTTGGGATCGTAAATAAATAATCAAAACATTGATTCAACTAATGAATTAATAATAAATATACAACAACATCACATACATTGATCTGACTCCGTGGTAAGTAGCTTAAGCACTTGTGTTACAGATATCAGAATCAACAGTGGTATTACAAATAAACTTAAATAAATACATATACCACCCAGACCAGTACTAACAGATATGTTCATGCACACAAATAAATATAGTATTTTTTTCTTCCTCCTATTTGATTATCTCATGATAAAACAGAACAGTTCTCGACTCTAACGCTTTTCAAGTATCAAAACTGTTCCATTCATAACCCTAAATATTCTGAGTCTTCAGACAAATACGAGTATAAGATACAATGTAAGTATTGTCTTATTTTATTGTAATAAATATTCAACTGCTATGTCTGCCAAGTTTTATACCAATACAATAAGATTCCAAATTGCCTGCATCCATAACCGCCGAAGCGAAGTTTTCAGCACACATGTCACTTGGGAGCCCCTGATTTTTGAGACGTCGTCAGTCGGAGATGTGATGCCTTTTGACGTCTTCCGTGCCTTTATACTGTATTGTGAAAAGCGGTATGTGTGATATGGCTTTGTGTTAACACACCTCATAAAATATGTAAATAGTCTACTTATGCTTCTAGAAACGTACAGCTTAAAATTTGTAAGTATATTGATAAATAATATTTACTAGAATCTAAAGATAAAATAAACGCTTAGTTTTTTATGAATACTTTGAAAAAACATTATTGGGGCTTACTAAGCTTAGCTTAGCACTAGCTAGTACTAACTCTGACCTAAGTAAGATTAAATCTACATTCAAACTTCACCGCCGGAACTGGTCAATGATGCGGTCTCCCAAAACCAGACATTTGAAAAATGCTTTAATCCATTAAATTCTCCTATTATGTATTCTTGAAAACTGTCCAGTTCTTAACAGTCTTGCGTCAAAATTTTCACCATACTTCATAACGCATATGATTACGTGAAATTTTTACATAATACGTAATAGTTCAATAGATAAACCCTAGATAACACCAAATCTATTTATTGTGGTAGACATCAGATTAAACAGTTAGCCTGTCTTTCGGCATGAATATAGCGCGACGTCGGGTTGCCTTAGATCAGATTTCTCAGCGCGAAAAGAAATACATATATCGCCGACATTTTGTGTGTCCCAGATTTATATTTTGTTTTTCCACTGGCAACCCGAAACCTTTGGGGAGGTGCGGCAAAATCAGATTCGAGATTTTTTTTTCTCACGAGAAAGAATGACAGTTGATTTTTCGTTCGCCGCGAGGTCGCTTCACTCCCATATAATATTAGGCGCTCCCAAGAGAGAGGATAATTAAATTAATGTCCTCAGCCCTCTTCGGCCCCACGTTCGTTGCCAGTAATCCGACACCTGCATTGTTTTCTGTAGCCTGTTTAGTTTTGCTAGCAATGTTTCTTCGTGGAGTTAGCTCGTGGATTAATTACTTATAATATAGGCAAAGTCTTTGGTACGTGATCTATTCACCGAGTAATTGAGTATGGAATACAATTTTTTTAACGCCATACTTTAAAGCTTATGACGGGGCTTTGATTTTATCACAGACCTACATTCAATGTCATTCAAAGTCTTGAAAAACAATTGACGTGAAAAAAATAAGACTCAAGGAGAATAGTGATGATTGCAATTGCAAGCTTTTACTCTAGTCAATTAAAATCAATGATTGATTTTTAATTTAGTTTCGGCCGCCAGTATTTTCAGGCTTAACTTCCCAGGTAGAGCCTTACAAAGTTTGATGCCCATAATATTTAAATCACGAATCCATGCCTTCCTAATTGCAATCGCTGACTTTTTGAATCATCAAAAGCACTTAACCGGTTGCAATCGGAGACCTCTATCGTCGCACGCGCCTCTAATTCAATAAACACATTATCGCGATTAGCTATGAGCCCCCGCGGGGCGCGGAATTGTGGGGCCCGCGCCTAAATGAGGTTATGGTAACGAAAGTATAGTGTGAATTCACTTGGCTCGAAATATGGCCAAGAGTAGTATTTTTTTTCACGTTTACAGACATACTTTAGACGTAAGAACTTTCATTTTGAAACAGGTGATAATAACAGCACCCATTAGCTCCCTCAAAGCCATATTGGTAGAAAAAGTACTATATGATTTTAAACGTTTCATTTTAACACTAACTGCTGATTATTGGGTCTAAATGCGATCTATTTAAATGAGTATTAGGTACTCACTGCTCGACGTTTCGGCTGGATTGCACACAGCCGTGGTCACGGCTCATTAAAATAGATCGCGTTTTGACCCGATAACCAGTAAGTTAGTGAGAAAAAATACTAGTAGAGAAACTTTTGGAATTCTCACAAAAGGTTTGAAGTTCCTATGGAAAAGACAAAATAAAATCAAATGTGTTATTCAAATAAATACAGACTTTCAAATCATATAACAGCCGAATGTTAACTGCCAATACTCGTTTGGAAAGCCTGTAAAGGCAGGCCCCACGCACAAATTGCCCCATGTCCCCGAGGCCCAAGTCAGATTTCGTCGGGTGATTCTCAGATATTAATCATTAGTTCTTTATTCAAATTAGCCTCGTTAGGGTCGGGAGTGGACGGGTAATATCCAGTTAGAAACAGAGGGGTCAGTAGTTTAAATCATCTAGAGGTGTTATTTATTATAACACTTTGCTTATATTATTATTTATTAAACGTGTATTTTTTTTCTTTGACCCACTTGTTATTTTATTCAGAAATTAAAATTTACCAAATATTTTACACTTTGCAGATCTTATTATACGTGTTTATTTTTTTTTCACTTTGAGCCACTTGGTATTTAGTTATTTAATTCAGTTATTAAAGTAAACCAAATATTTTTCAATGCTTCTAAACTTACATGTCAATAAGCAGTCATAAAACAATTAATTACAAAACTACACACAATTCACGGGCTTTATGCGACATTGTAATGAAAATACCGTTGCATAAAGCCCGTGACTAAAAATACAACTAGATAATCTAAAAAAATATATAACACATAAAAAAGCTTAATACCAACACTGCTGATCCTGGTGGTATCTTAAAAAAAAAATACATTAAACATTGAAAAGAGTTCATTACTTATATGAGGCTAATGAAAAAAGGTTTTTTTACTCACGTTCAATTTAAAATGGGATGATCTATGGGGCCAATTCAAATTGTCCAATTATTGTGGCCCCTTATATCAAGAACTTTTTAGTGGCAAGCAGGTCGAGTTGTTTTGGTTTTTCGACCCCACGTCTAAATTAGTTAGAGCTCTGATTTCAAGCAGAATGTGACGAGGCAGGGGTCATGTGGTTCTGGTTTATAGATCACATGACACGTGCCGATCGCATGCGCACTGCAGCAGGATGTCATTATTTAAACAATAAATTTAATTGTAAGCCGACTTTGGGTGTGACTGACACGTTCTGTGCATTAGAGTGCAGCGATTTGGTCTTCGTTTAGATACACCGTGTTTGGAAATTTAATTTGAGTTAGCAAAATGACTAAGTAACTTTTTAAGACTTTCTATGAAATCATCTTATAAGGAAGCGACCGTGGACCGATATATTCTTTTCTGCCTTTTCTACTTACAACTTTCCGCGTGTAACGACTGAAAAAATTCAGCATGATTAGTTAGGAAGTGCTTCAGTATTGAAGGATTCCAAAAGTAGCGCTTACTTACAATCAGGTCAGGCATAACACAGGCCTATCACCGTTTTCTGTTTATTGACTGCATTTTTTTTTATCACACCAAATTATTAAGTTCGAATGGTTTCCTAAATAAATTAAAGTTTAGGTCGCAACTGATTTAGTCGAGTATACATTAATTGGCGCCATCACTGAATTGGTGCTCAATTCGAGAGTCGCATGCGAGGAGCGTGGCGACTCATTGAGGGTAATTTCAGTAAAAAAGATAATGTAATTATAATATACTTTCAATGACACAGATTAGGTTTTAGGACTGGTTTCGGGAATTAATCTTAGGGTTTTATTATAAAAAAAGTAACGTAGGTAAAAAACATGAAAGACCAAAATATCCATTGTGTCTAAAATATTTTATAAACGGGCTTAAATCTAGCCATTGATTCAAGTGCGTTAAAGCTAAAACTGAACATGATTTCGTGTTATTCTAACAAATGCACTCTGCCATTTGCCAGTGTTATCAATGCTCTTGAATTGCACCAGTTCAGAATTGACCTGCACATGCCCAAGTTTTCCCCCAAAATCGACTCTGTAGCTGTCAGTATAGGTCTCATAATATAAACAGCGTTCGCAGTGACAGTTTGCCAAAACACTTAGACAACTGCCACCATTGTCGCGGCGGCGAATCAAAATACTCAAAATGCGCGCGAACCGAGCGCTGGCCAATCAAAATACAGTAATTTGATTACAGAACGTGCGGTTTATTTTGAAAATGGAACGAGAGCACGTGTTTAATTCGGTTTCAAAATATGATGTGCCTTTTGTGAGCACCAGCCGTTGATTGACACATGATTTGCGAAGTGCGATGATATTTTAACAACTGTTTTTATTTCGCAACGTTTTCGATACGCTTATGGTGCTTAGGTGTGTGTCAGATGTTTCTAACTCCGACATCGTGATTAATTAAAGTGACTTTCTATTTGACATCATCAATCAAGGGTTTTAGATAAACTTTCAAGTAAAATTGCACCTATGATACAAATACTAGGTATTTTAGTGGAAAACCTCTTCGTTCCAGTATAATTTTGGATTTCAGTACAATGACGGTCTTTAGGACGATCAATTATTGGATACCCACATAATTTGCTTATTTATTATATTCAATAACGAGAAATTAAACTTTAAAATAGATTTGCCTATAGAACTGTAAAAGAGATTTGCCAGTGGCAGTCTGGGCATGCCCGGCACGTGCCGTCAGATTGCGGCCACTGACCCCAGACTTGACTGGATTCACAAAAAAAAAACCGGTCAAGTGCGAGTTGGACTCGCGCACCGAGGGTTCCGTACAAACCTGTAGATAAGGAGTAGTAACTTTGAAATTTTCAAAATTGTCAAAAATATTTTTCAAAAAAATTTTTTTATATGATGAAACTGAAAATTTACGGTTTTCGTAATTTTTCCTATATCTGTACTATAAGACGTGACTTCGTACTAAATTTCAAGATTCTAAGTTTACGGGAAGTACCCTGTAGGTTTTGATTCCCGTGCGAGTTTCGAGAATTTGCGGAAATTTGCGGCCTAAATGGCTGTATCTTTTGATTGCGTTGGCTTAGAAGGTTGATTTTTCTACAGCTTCCAGGGACAGTAGACCTAAGTATCATATAGAAATTTCAGTTTGATACCTCCACGCGTTCCTGAGAAAAACGGTCTTGACAGACGGACGGACGGACGGACAGACGGACAACAAAGTGATCTTATAAGGGTTCCGTTTTTTTCCTTTTGAGGTACGGAACCCTAAAAACTACAAGTTACTGAAACTATATACTTAGTTTTTAAGTTCCTAAGTATTTTTTGTCAGATCAGTCTTTTCTTGGTTGTTCAGAATGGCCCCGTTATGTTAACGGTTTTTTGTGACATTATTTGAAATGTAATCATGTTGTCGCCTACAACTTCTTTCTTAGCTATTAGTTAAATAGTGCAAGATTGTTTGGATTTTCAATTCAAAATTTTATATTTTATGTAAATAGGACGAGTTCAGGCATTTCAATAGTTTACTATATTATATGTTGTTTAGTATATTATATTCTCAGCACCTATATATCTTCATTTTATTAGTGAATTCTCCTTCTCCCTTTTTTTTGTTGTTTCCGCCACCAATAATTTTTCCGCATTTCCACGCGGTTGACTGATAGAGAATGCCTCATGGCATTAAGTCCACAAAATGAATTACCGTGCAAAATAGTTAATAAAAATAAATAAGTCTGTTTTTAGTCTAAGTACTACTTTCCATAAATTTCTATTTATATTATATACTTGTATATTATATTGCAGTAATAAGTATCAATTTTGATTTATCCGTCATTAATCTACAAGAGGATGGGATTGCCCAATATATGCAAAGCCTCCTAGTTCACTTGTGACCACGACGACTACCCTACTCTAGCGTGTCATGTTTGATTTATATCATACAAAATAAGCCATTTACAATTTGCCGTTTACACGATACGATTACGATTTGATCGTTTAGTTTTTTTTTTCAAAATAGATAGGAAAAAGTTTTGTAGCAAATTAAAAATAAGGTGACGCTTAAAAATCAGTTTTTAATAAGGCTGTGATTGATTTAATTTAGAAGGACTCATAATTATGTTACATATTTTTGTAATTAATTTAGGACTTCGGTTGAATAACTAACATAAGCTTTCGCTTAGTTTGGGGCTAGGTATTTGGTGTGTTCGTAGAAACAATTCATTATTATTATTATAATTTTATATCTACTACCTCGGTGTATTGTAAAAATAATGAACATAGCTACAAAAATCCCCAAAATCATTTTACTTTATTCCATGGGGTGTAAAAGACACATTTGGCATTTACACTATAATCCGCCCAAATGACGATCAACCCTTGCCCATTTATCTATTACTATTCAAAAGGCAATTCATTTGTCATACATTGTAATACTAGAAGGATTAAAGTGGTAATAATACGTTGTTTCGGATTATCTATACATGTTTTATTGTATTTTAATAGAAAGTGAAGGGATACAAAATTGGAATGTTGTGGAGTAATTGTAAAATTACGCTTTATGGTCGAGCTATTACGGTTCATCAAAATCATGAGCACACAAACTCGTATAACGTTGTTGTCTCTATGAAATCCATGAGCGTAACTCTTAAATCGATTTTTCTGACGACCACTTCAAAAGTATTATGCGTTCTGACCAGAGTCTTAACTACATTTTATAAACCGATTGCCCAGTGGTACGAAACAAAGTGCGAAGACCCCAAAACTACGGGCATCAATTGTCACCGAGCAATAAGCGAGGTGACTCTCGCATTCCATGTCGTTCCACTGTGCAGTACCATAGAGCTACTAAACTACCAGAGTTATACAATGTAAACACCAAAAAATAATTCTTGAAAAAAAAATGTATATCAAAGATTTAATGAAACTGCGACAGCAGATATCGGAAAGCTATTTGCGATCTAGAAACCGATGGAGACACAATTTAGTTGTTTATGTGGGAGAAACGAAGATACTGGCAACAACCAGATCTGATCTGATTCGGCTTATGGAAAGGTTTGGGAAAGGGACTTTTGTCTAGTAGGTTGATAAAAAAATATTTAGTAATATTTAGTTCTCATCAGCCTATATACGTCCCACTGCTGGGCACAGGCCTCACCTCAACTAAGAGGTGGTCCAAGCCATACTCCACCACGCGGGCTCAGTGCGGATTGGTGGAGGGGTGGTGTCTGTAAGGTAAGTAACCAACCTTACTGTCAGATGTTATTAAGCCGCCCGAGGGCCTCTGACCAGGCTTAACGACTAATATCTGTCGATAATAACCGGGACCAACAGCTTAACGTGCCTTCCGAAGCACGGAGATGCTTGTAAATAGACGTCACTTAAATGGTCAGAATGGTCACCCATCCCAAACATGACCGCGTCGTAGGTTGCTTAACTTTGGGTATCACTACCAAAGCGCTGCAACCACTGCGCCACAAGCACCACAAGCACAATATTTAGTTATGTGTGATTAAAAAGTCTGAGCACTTTTACGAGTTTAAACAATACTGTCTGCTCCAAACGTCACCAAGCCTGCAAACAACTAAATAAAGTGGAAACTGTCCTTTTATTTTCGCTCAAACGGCGTCCAGGAAACGTCCCGAAAATCCCGCATTCCTCTCCGTATAACGGTCACAAATACATCGCAATAAGTGAAGTGACTCGGACATTCCGCACCCGGACAGTAGCCGGCAATCCGGACGGAATCTTTGTGCATTCCACAACAGCGCTGACGTGACGCGCGGCCATCTTGCGCGAGCTGTCACCGCGCTAAATGGCGGGCTTTTGGACGCGTTTTACACGGAACTGAAGTTGGTTACAAGTTCGCACTCTTGCTCTGCCAAACCACAATAGAATATAAAAGAAGTGCTAAGTACTACACAATATTTCGACTTCAAACAACTTGTACAGTGATTACTTAATAAGTATTTTTGTTACATGTAGAAATTCATTGACTTTCATCTGTAGGCAATTCTGTAGGTAGGTATTTTATTTATACGGATAATCTACCTTAGCCTATAATAATAGAATTTCTAGAAAATGACTTCACGACATTTAATAACATTTAAACTGCTTGACCTACAGAATAACGAAAAGTTGTGATTACTGCGCAATAAATAGCCAAAAGTTCATTGTGCTACACCAATTTGTTAATTACAGACAGGAAAAAACATATTTTTGCTATAATTATCACATTTATCACAGTAGCAAGTGTTTGTATTAATCTAAGCACAATACTTAAGTTAGAGATAACGTGGTCAGTTATAATTTTTAGCATATTCAATTCACGCAATTCAATGTAGGTAAAATAAAAATAGCCTTATATTTTTGTATATTTTTAAAATAATGGGTAGTTTACTTTTATATTTCTAGGTAGTATACTTATTATAATATAGTAGTATTATTAGTTTTGAATTATATAAACTTTATTTGTTAAGTATTTTTTGCGTTTAGAACGCTATTTTTTAATTTCGAAAAGACATAACACTTAAAAAAAATCTTTTCGGCTCCGGCCATCGAGAATCGAACCCCCGACCTTTGGAAGTCCGGTCCAATACTCTGACCACTGAGCTACCGAGAACCTTAACAGAGTCGTTGAATTTTGTAAGTGCTTTTTAACGCTTTGAGCCAGCCATATTATGACTAATAAAAAAATGTTATATAACCTTGTCATCATCTGTCAGTTTATAAAGAGCTAAATTTCTTGTTACTGCCTGCTGAAAGAATGAATAGTGAATGACACTGCCAGTACTTCTCCTACGATTGATCTAACATTTATGGACGACCGCTTGGTGCAGTGGTTTATATGTCGGACTTTACAATCGCGGGTTCGCGGGTTCGATCCCCGCACAGTTTAAGCTTATGTGTACATACATGAACATGTGTTATTTCTATATATAATATGTCTTTATTTACAAAAAAAGTATTTAAGTATGTTTATCCGTTGTCTAGTACCCATAACACAAGCTTCGTAGCTTAATTTGGGACTAGAGAATTGGTGTGAAATATGTATTTATTTATTCAACTGTCGTGTTATAGATGATTGAAATCCCAAATTCAATATTTGTTAACCTGATTTTGGATTATCTTTAGCACAAATTATAACAAATAAATACCACAAAAGGTTACTACTGGCATACTTAAAGTACCGATTTGTAACATCGTAACGTGAGGGCGTCGATTCTTGAACCCTCCGTTCCTTGGGGAGCGGAATTAACGAATTTGTCAAGTGTCACCGGAGGTCTTATTAGTTTTTCTAAGGGGCAATTTGCCCATTTCCACGGTAGCGTGTCAATCAGCAGACATGAACAATTTTATGGCGTTCGTCTTTTCGTGTGGAGTGTGAGTTTGCAGTTGAGTTTCTGTCATGATGAACATCTGTAAAATCTCGCCTGTGGCTGTCCCTTTTTCTCTAAGTGTGTTTTAATTTCGCACTGTAAAGAAAATCGCATTGTTAATAATAAAAAATTAAGTAACTTAATAAATTAGCTGATTTAACCTAACCGATTGATAAACTGTAAGGTGTATTATTCGGATGTTGTAGGTATCTAACCACAACAGTAATGAATCATGTCTGGAAGCGGCTTAAGACGCACTTCAAGAAATTCGGACCGATGAGTAAGTGTAACGGTAGCTCAATTGGGAGAGCAATCGCCCAGTTTGCGAGAGGTGCGTGTTCGTGTCCCGCCTGTAGCAGTCCATTTTCTTTATGTGTGTTTCAAGTGTGTTTATTTCTCAAGGTATATTAACTTTAGCTAGAGTGAATCAAGTGTGTTTTAATTTCACATGATAATACCTCATTAGGCATTTGCTCTAATTGTAACCACATAAAAAAACACTTAATTACTTAACTTGCTTACTTACTTAACTCTACATCCAGGGATGTTGGTAAGTTTAAAAAACCGGTCAAGTGCGAGTTGGACTCGCGCACCGAGGGTTCCGTACAAACTTGTAGATAAGGAGTAGTAACTTTGCAATTTTCAAAATTGTCAAAAATATTTTTAAAAATATTTTTTATATGATAAAACTGAAAATTTTCAGTTTTCGTAATTTATCCTATATCTATACTATATGACGTGACTTCGTACTAAATTTCAAGATTCTAAGTTTACGGGAAGTACCCTGTAGGTTTTGATTCCCGTGCGAGTTTCGAAAATTTGCGGAAATTTGTGGCCTAAATGTCTGTATCTTTTGACTGCATTGGCATAGAAGGTTGATTTTTCTACAGCTTTCAGGGACAGTAGACCTAAGTATCATATAGAAATTTCAGTTTGATACCTCCACGCGTTCCTGAGAAAAACGGTCTTGACAGACGGACGGACGGACGGACAGACGGACAACAAAGTGATCTTATAAGGGTTCCGTTTTTTTCTTTTGAGGTACGGAACCCTAAAAATATTTCAAACTATCTCTGTCTTATATTATTGTGTTTTCATTATTTTCTTATTGCGATCAATATACCTACATAGTTTTTGATTTTTATTTCTGCTACTGTTATTTATTCTTTTGTTTTCATTATTTTCTTATTACGATAGATATTTTTTTATACTGAACAACACTTATAATCTAAGGACACATCGGCTCCACAAAGTACTGTGAATCAAATACACCGGCACTGTTATCAGTGCCTAGTGACTTGTAGCATATTTAAAATTTAAGGCCTCTAGCACACCGACGCGTTCGAATGCGAATACGAAACAACGAAAAATAACTGTTGGTTGTATGGCATATGTTATGTCACACTCTTATATTAGCAAGATTATATGGTTGCGTTCTTGTTGGTACGAAATGTATGCGTCTGTATAGCGGCCATTTCGCAATTATCGGCGAAACAGTACTGACAAGGATGTAATTATTTCATCTCGTTGAAATTAGAGTGAGACAAAGCATATGCCATAGCACTGACAGTTTTCTTGCTGTTTCGGATTCGCACGCAAACGCGTCAGTGTGCTAGAGGCATAACCACACCGTTATCCTACGAGTAATACCGGTATCAAAAGTCATTTAGCTCATAATCCGTTTGAAGGATTGCGCTTCGGGATTTGGAGCGTTGTCATTATTTTTTTTAACTACAAAATTTGGTAGTAAATAACTAGTGATTCGCTCGTGGCTTCACCCGCGTGAAATTCGCTTTCAAGCTAATATTTCGTGATAAAAACTATCCTATGTCCTTTCCCAAGGTACACTTCAGAGTGTTAGTAACGCATTTATAAAATTTATATAGATAAAATTGGGCACTAGGGTTGCATTACAAAAGATAGAAAACGATCGCTCAGAGATTTGACATGTCTATTAATTCGTATATCTAGGTTACTTTAGTTTTAATATTGATTTCTTTTACATTTACTTTCCTTTACTTACCTACTAATGTCAAACAGATCACAATATGGTTCGTAGTTTTTGAAATTGTTTACACTAAAATGATCTCCAGAAAAAAAATGTTAGAGACTTGGACGCGTAAAAAGGTTTGTCTCGGATTGATTACTATTTCATCATCCACGCGTGCCTTGTCTCGAAGTACTTTTTTAAGTGTGTAGAAAACAATGTTTTTACAGCCTGTTCCGTCACAAGATTTTTACATCACGTACCTATAGGAGCGACGTGAATTCGAAAACCACATAACCTCGGTCCGAGGTAGCCAGCGCTATAAATCTTCTGTCTAAGTGGCATTTACACGAGGAATATGTTTTCTAGCATGAGGCAAATCGTAAACGTCTCCAGCGAAATGCTCTGCGCGTTCCGTGGCCCGTCACGGACCTAAGTAGAAATGATGGAGAAGGCATCTTTTTTAAGGAGTGCAATCTTGTATGTGTTCTTTATAACATGATTGAGAGTTAATGATAGTCAGTCATGGAAAAAATAATAATAATTCATTTATTTCAGGCAGCAGATTATAAAAAATACAGGCCCATATTATACTTAAATACCTTACAGACTAACATAGGTACATACAAATAATAAAAAAACACGGGTGCACTCCGGGAGTGCCGGCAGAAGTGAAAACTTGATTATTAACGTTGTGCATTTTTGATTTATTTGAACCGTCTTACGGTTTTTCGATCAGCATCACGTGACCTGACGCGAGTTTCACAGTTTCTACCCATGCCACAAAAGTGCTCAACGCCGCTAAAGAAGTTTTCACTTCAAAAATGACATAATCTAGTTAAATATTAAACACAACAAATCACACGCGTTAGCGAACAGCGGAAGCCGTCCTCGGAACTTCCGAATCACGACGCCCTGCGGCCAGAAATCTTGTATAGAATAAAAAAATTGTCAGAATATTTTTTTTGTAAGAAACCAAGCAGGTGATGGGAAAATTGCTACTTACTCGTCTTTTAATATCAGTTGGTCAGAATATTCTAGGCAGTTAGTTCCCAACTTTGAAGCCAGACCAAAGGTTTCCCCACTAAGTATGGTCGTGTACATTCTATGAAAATGACATCTGCAATTAGTATGTACGCGATTCCTGCAATTCTATGACTATTCTATGATCTTTAAATGCTTCCGCCAGCCTACTTGTAAAGGATCGAAAGTCACTTCCATAATAAGTACTCCCTTATCTTACGAAACAATATTCTTAGATAGGAATACTGCTTCTTTGATAGATATAGATATATCTATCAAAGAAGCAATAGACCCGCCTAATTTTCTTTTTCTTTCATGGGCCTAAGTACACCTATGTTTTGGAAGAAAGATGGCGGTGTTTGTCCTCCCCCAAGATTGAACCAATTTCCCACTAGAGTGTTGCTGTGTTTTTGTAACGACAACAAGAGATTGAATCGTGTTTTAGTGTTTATTCTTGCGGTGGTTTGTTAGTTCAATCAAAATGTAGCAAGATTGGATGGTATTGTAAGGGAGTTTGATTCGATTTTGCAGCGGTCGTTTGGTGTCAGTGTCATAAACAATTATCAGCACGTGTAAAGTGTTGTTATACTGTTTGTTACCTGCGATAAAAAAAAACTATTTTAGTTCATGTGCCGTGACTTTTTGAAGACAAACACCTACCTTAATGACTAGAATTTTTCTCAAATGACTTAGCTACGACGACGTTTGCGTGGTTTAACGTTGAATTGACACTCTAAGGAATCTTGAGCCTCCTATTTAATTCTATCCAAGCTTTCTTATATTATATTTAGACCAGCATTGTTTCCTATCTTACAAATATCATTTAAAACATGGTTCCGCGGTTTCTCATGTGCAATTTACTGCAAAAAAAACGGTCTACAAAATCAAAGAGCTGGCATCTGCACGTTACTATCGAGTCTAGCAAATCCTGCACGATCTATAGACCTCTCCCCCCTCCTTCTAGGGGGTTAGGGGGTCGTAAAGCGGGGTCGCCGGGAATCTCCGGAAAATCCACACTTCACTACGGACCGGTAATCACGTCCGAGCCGGGGATTTCCACGGTATAATATATGTATATTGTGGCCCGTGATATCTTGAAGGTATTTAGTTGTAGGATATAGGAGAATTTTCGGTGTAAAGTATTCCGTGTTGTATTCTAACTGTCTTGTTGTGTGATTTGGTATAATGTGACAGAAATGTAAATTGCATAATATGCAATCACATTTCAAGAATGGGAATTATATCAAATCTAAGTGAATTGAAAGGAACACTCAATTTCTTAATTGTCCCAAGATTAATTCAATTATGTAAGGTAACTAAAACATAATCTTTTTCAATAGACTTTCATAATAGTACAGTATTTCAATGTTCTATGATATTAAAATTCATTAATTTATCATTTTTACTTTCGACACATTTCCTCTTACCGTTAACAGTACACACCTCCAACATCTTGTGCAATTTAATAAGAGTGTTTTTGCTTCGGAAATGTTACAGGTGGACTGTATTCGGCTTTGTTCACCAAACAACCGGATTATAAATACGATCAGTCAATTATAAATCCTTGTTAATATCTACCGCGTTTTGACTTCACAAATGTAGGCGAGGTATAAAGTGTAGATAAGGGGGTATTAGCCGCTAATCAGTGGCTGGATTGCTTGTAAATGTTTTTGATTTACCGCTACACTAGTCTTCGAGGTTCTTGAATTCACGACGAAAATTAGATTTTTACACCATATAATTAAATAAACTTTAAAGCTTTATTCTGTGTAGGTAGATGTCTGTATGGTTCCGACCATATCAAAATAAATGTGCCAACTAAATATGTTGATTGAAAGATGAGCTAGCTAGATAATTAAAAAGTGATAAATAAGGTTTTGTGAGGAAGTGTGCATTTTTTTTACATTAATAACATAATAAACGATAGCCATCATTTCTCGTACTCACCTATTGAAATGTTTCATGTAGGTACTCTAATCTCTAACACAGAACCTTATTGTAATCCACGATTACAGTAAAAATATTAACTTAAAACTTAACTACCTTCGTGTTGCTGGCAGACATGTAAATTCGCAAAGTTGTCAAGTTGCTAATTCCGAGGTAGGCTGCACTTAGCCGAAGGCAGGTGTTCGTGAAAAGTGCAGCAGCAAGGAAGCGAGAAGTGCAGGGCATATTTAGTAGTTACCGGGAACTCTTCATTAGCACCCACTTTCGCGGGGACTCATTTAGGTAGGATTCTTATCTGACGGCGCGCATCAGCGCAGAGCGAAGTGCATTTACAAAGCTGCAGAGAAAATTGTATTTATTTGGGTATAGTTCTTCGTATTCAAATTCAAATCAGTCTTCCTAGCCGATTTCGACCACGGTAGCCAATCTCAACAGAGATCAGCCAATGCTCAGGAGATATTATAGTGCACAAGTGTGAGCGCAATACACAGGTGCACTCACTGTTCCATCACTCTCAAAGTTCGGTGAGACGGAAGGATTCATTACAGAAAATCTCAGAAACAATTTTGGCTCGACCTGGGATTCGAACCCAGGACCTCTTGGATGTTAGGCAGAAACTTTGCCACTACACCAACGAGGCGGTCAAATATATCATGTGAAAACGCTCGACCGCTCTGTGCTACGCTGCTCTACGTGATACGTATCGATGCGCTCGTCTGAGGCTCTGTGAATCCAACCTTAGGGTGCTTGCAGACGAGCAAAATATGTCAGTCACTGCGTGCGAAATATATCAGCGACTATGTGCGACGACGATAGGGAGAGGCAGAGGACGCACTGGGCTCTGCCATTAATTTAGTTTTTTTTACCTAAATCGATATTTAATTTATAATTTTTTGTAATTATTATTCTCATTTTAATTTTACAGCTATAAAAATAACTCTATAGCGTATGAAAGATAACTATTGTTGAAAGTGTTTTGTAGGTAACTGTTCTATTTTTCAACAATACTCATATATCAACATTAATATTTTCTATAAATACAGACGTTCAGCACTAAAAACATCTCTGCTCGAATTACATTTTATACGTCGCGATATCCCATAAAAAAATGTTCTGAATTATCAATGTACATGTAAATGCAGTCTGAATCCACCACAATTTGGAGGTTCGCCGTTTTTTATATCGCCTGAATTATTAACTTGACGGTGGCCCCTTGAATTACTGTTATGTGCGCGACTGTACCTCGCGGCGTGTGCCTTGATTTTTTTACCGTTTCCGTACCGACTGTGACTGCTAAAGGAATAACTCAAATTACAGTTTTCCCATGACTTTTATTACAGCACAGAGAATCAGGGATGGTAGAAGATAATTGAGGGGTGGAAGAATAAGATTGGAAATATGATTTTAAACTTTCGCGTTGGATTTCAACACTAACTACTGGTTATCGGGTCTAAACGCGATATATTTTAATGAGTATTAGGTACTCACAGCTCGACGTTTCGGCTGGATTGCACACAGCCGTGGTCACGAGCTGACTGACATTAAAATATATCGCGTTTAGATCCGATAACCAGCAGTTAGTGAGATTGGAAATGCGCTAAAGACATTTATTTTGCATTTTTCCTATATCGTCCTTGTCTTACTAAAGAATTACGACAGTGCTTGTCAATTTCGAGAGGTATTTAATAATGTTTGATTCCATCATCTCAAACCCTTTATTTAATAAAAACACGGGTTGCACTCCGGGAGTGCCGGCAGAAGTGAAAACTTGATTATTAACGTTGTGCATTTTTGATTTATTTGAACCGTCTTACGGTTTTTCGATCAGCATCACGTGACCTGACGCGAGTTTCACAGTTTCTACCCATGCCACAAAAGTGCTCAACGCCGCTAAAGAAGTTTTCACTTCAAAAATCTATTCAATCTGTAGATTGGGCTTGTCACTTCAACTGGTTATTCTATTCCACAGTACTCACTAGTTCGCGGTAACAGTTGTTGTTTAATTGTGTCTTTGGGTTGATTCCAATAATATAATACAACCCACAACCCACCTACCACTAACCTTTGCATTGCAACATCTAAACATCTTCCACCCTTAAGCTAACCTTAAAACACCTCAGCCATATTTCGTGAAATCTTGCCAGAGGTAGCACTTTAAGTTGGAGCGATCATATATTTAATTCACGAGCATCTAAAGTACGTCGCCATAAAAATCCGGCCCTGTGATACTGTGCAGATGAGCCGCACAGAGATGGATTAAGGGCGGTAATTTAATTATATTAATGTCTGTTTTATTGCGAATCTCGAGTTTAGTGCCGCGATAATGGCCCGTAATGATTTCTGGGCAATCCCGGCACGACCTATTGTCATATTATTTGAGATATTTTATGGAGATCGGGGAGTAACTTTCTGCGGTAAATTGTTTCGCATGCCAACGTCAAATATATAGCTATTTGTTTAGGTTGTGCTGATGAGATTATTTTAATAGACCTTGCATACAAATTTATTGTTTTCATGTAAGTAGTTACTTGAATATTTCAGCACACTGAACACCTACTATCTTGACTTATCGTAAACTTCTTCTCTTAGTGATGTCACTAAACTTAAACTTTCAGTCATAGAATTGACTGATAATCACCTAACTCTTCCGTAGTATTTCAAACTGCTTTCCAAATGCTTATACCTATTACAACGTAGCGCATAAATTTTCACATTATTTCATTATGGTTTTTGACATGAATTGGCACCGTTCCACAAATCCGCACTGAGCACGCGTGTTGGAGTATGGCTCGTACTACGAGTACTTCTTAGTTAAGTTGAGGCCTGTGCTCAGCAGTGGAACGTACCTATTTATCCGCAAAAAAACTAACTCCCTCGTAACAAGACTGTGGAATAGCCCTCATAGCATCCTGAAGATATTTGCGGTTTGACGTGCGTCACCGCTTTGGAAAAATTTCGTCGGGAATAGTAACAGTTACGGGTGCTCACCCTCTCCCGTAATGACAATATATGTATATATTTTTCTTATATTTTTATTTTGTTTATTTATTAATTATTACCTACTACTACAATACTGAATAGAATTTTTTTTACCCTGAAAAAGAGATTTTGCTTTAAATTTCCACTAAACGACACCAGCGCAGGAATTAAAAAATTTTAAGCAAAATAATTATCTTTTTCAGCTTCAGTCATGGATTCCCGCAAAGTAACGCCTGATTCCATCGAGTAAAGATTATTTTACTACAACATGGATTCGTGTGGTCCAAACAAAGATTGATAATTATAATTATTATATTACTAGACATTGAAATGAGACACTTTTACGGATTATTTCGCGATTTATTTACATTTTGTTTTAACCTGACGTTTCGGACCCTTTTCAGCGTCCGTGGTCACAGGCATACTAAGGTGTTAGTTATCATTACATAGTTTGAAAATTTTTTAAACTACCATCACTCAAAAATATTAAGTTACGTTCCTATCCACACAAAATGAGCTAACAGTATCTTGAGGCAGGCAAAAAATATTCCTGCCCGCAAAAATAGTGGCGCCCCAGCCCGTGGCCGGCCCTGCCGCGCCCAGGATTTACGGTTATCGTTCGCCGGGACGCGTTCAATCACAACCCTGGAACTTCGCACTTAGCGCGTCTGCCCGCTCCGCTGATATTGAGATGGTATCGATTCTACAAGGTGTAAAAAAAAACCCTTATAACTGAAGGGTGTTGTTGTGCCCGGAAAACTGCACAACATTCCCAATGATACCTTGGTCAAAATCTCAAAAAAAAATCGGACCTCCCATACAAAATTGCCAATCAGCTGATCGATTTACTATGGGAGAGCCAAAAGATTTTTTGAGATTTCGACCTAGGTTTCTTAGCGAAAGTTGTTCAGGTTTACGGGCACAACAACACCCTTCAGTTATAACGGGTTTTTTTTGTTACACCTTGTATAGTTACCTGTATACTATTCCACCTATGACTGCCTCGTTGGTGTAGTGGCAAAGTTTCTACCTTACATCCGAGCGGTCCTGGGTTCGAATCCCAGGTCGAGCCAAATTTGTTTCTGAGATTTTCTGTCATGAATTTCTCAAAACAGCTCGGAGTCGGGAATTTGGCGGTGTTAAACCCCCGGTGTGCACAATTGTGCACTATACTATCTCCCGCGTAGTTGGCTGATCTCTGTTGAGATTGGCCGCCGTGGTCGAAATCGGCCAGGAGGACTATTATTCTACATATAACTTGGGCCGTATCACGATCTTGCTTTCCGCTTACTGGCAAAATTCTTATTTCAAAAAATTAAGACAAAATCACGATTAACAGCGCTATCGCAGAGCTTCTGTTGACCCAAAACAACTCTGTTTAGGTAAAAGTGCCTCTACTGTAGACTACTGAAACAGTCTGCCTGGTAATCTTTACAGAAACATGATTCAAAACTCTTGAGTCTTTAACTAAATCGTAAGATGTGATCTATCTCTTCTAGAAGTACCTATATGGCTTATGTGAAATTATGAACAAATGAGGTTCTGGACACAATATGTTACATATTTTAAGTTGCTAACAACACAATTTCTGTGAACAATGGTCTGGTTTTCAAACGGTTAGGACTAACCAGAAAAAAGGACAAGATATGGATCACAGTTTTATTAAGTGCAGGTACCTTACTTGAGATTGAACTTTATTTGAGATAGGTTTAAACTTGCACTAGGTAGTGGCCCAACTTTCTTAAGAACAAAAAAAAATCTTCTGCTTATTTGGCTCCATATTACTTTAACATTCAAAATACAAGTTGAAAAGCGAAAGAAAATGGCGTCGAATAAAAGTAAGTGCCTGTTAAAATCTGTGAACGCTCTCCAGGACCGTAACGTATAACTAGTTTATCATCCATAACCCGCTAAGTACGCAATTTCTTTCGAACGATCCAAATAAAGACGGCTAGCGATTGGCAAATTGTTGCAGGTAGGTATTATACAAGTTATGTACTTATTGTGAAATGTAGGTTGACTTCTGCAAGACATGTTATTGATGGGAATAATGCAAGTAGCACTAATGACATGCAGTAATAGTGACCATAGAAAGGGTTTCTATCAAATTTCGGTTGACTCGACTCAAATCAACAAATTGGGAACACAAGTTCCAAACTCACTCTGTAACCGCGTAACGACGTCTAACGGGTAACTTAATACTTCTATATAAATTATCCCATCTCCCCACAAATCAATCCGAAGTTTCAGCATAGATCAATAATACATAGACGATCTTTCAATTCATTCACTACGGAGAGTTCACCCCGAAAACAATTAAGTGCCGCGTCCCTTTCACACTTCTCCCCACTTCCCCATTTCCCCACTTGCCGTTCTCCCCGTAATATAGCAGCATAATTACGCTGTTAAGGACGAAGATTTCTCCCTGCTTGCGGACTTTGCGTAAGGGATTGTAATTTCTTGTAATCGTTGAAGTTTGGCTTGTTTACATCTCTTGTGTCTATTTGGAAGATTCATTGCGTTGTTTCGCTGAGTTTCACCTTAATATTCGTCTTGAGTTGGAAAGTTTCGTCATAATTATATTTTGGATCGCGGTAAATGCGTTATTAAATACCACTAATGCCTATCATGACATTCTAAAATTACGTTACAGTATATAATCATTTTACAGTAATACAATGAAGTTCTATTAATAGATAGACACGTAATCTAATAAACCTAATACGTAATGAGTATAAAACGAATTATTGTTATGGATTCTGCAAAACATCGAGCTTTAACGCTTTCTCATTCGACATTATTTTCCTTAATCAAATACAAAACAGTAGACTCTTTAATCAAATGCAATATAATGGACTCGATGACATGTAGGTTTAAACACAATATGTACTAGTAAGTAACGGAATGAGTTCCCAAAAAAATTGTTTCCTAAGTTTGTTCACTAGAAGTAACTTTGTCTGAGTTCCAAAACAAGATGTGTACGCAAACATCTGACTAGACCCTCGCGCACTCCGCCACAAAGGCCTAAACAATCCGTCCGAACATCTTTCTCTGTAAAAATCTGTAGCGTGGAAGTATCGCGAAGACGGAGAGACGCTAACGACCGAGCGGCAAGAGCGCTCTGATTTCCAATTCAAGGGAAAATTGCGATCCATAAAGCGGGCAGGGATGGGGAGAGGGGTAGAACCCCCCACCGTTGCTACGCGACGCGGGGAGGAGTCGCCGCAATCTCGGTCCAATAGCACGACGGATATAAATTGCTCTGGCGACACGCGAGCGGGACGGGTATAGCCGAGCCGCTCGCTCTAATGAAGTGCTGCTCACCGGCACTTGATTGACGGACTCGGCCCTTTCGAAGTACCTAAGTCGGGAATCGACGCCGCGCTGTGATTTGTGAAGGTAATTACCTACAGTAGAACACCGTCGCATTGGTTGCCACTGTTTTCCTGTTTTGTCCACGCCAACTTTAATACTGTAAAATTGTGTTGATTATACGTTTTAAATGGCATTTAGGTATAATTATACAAAAACCGACCGAAATTTCCGCATGCGAATGCAAATTAACGGTAACAGAAATGGACGGTTTATAACTGCCATGATGTGATAAATACAAACGTCGTAAATGTTATATATATTATACAAGACTTAAATTTAATTCGTGGCCATTTTTTTAAAATCCTCTTGAGTACTTTTCAAAAGAAAATAGAAATGAATCGGCGTTGATAAAAGCAGCAGCGAACAATGGCACACAAAGCGTTATTAAATTCCTACAGCGCTGGAATCACGATTGACGTTAAACCATGATATTGAAAGAACTTTACGAACGCAGATATTTTCGTTTCATCTAAAAAATTAACAAGATACTAATTTGAACAAAATATCATGCAAACTTAATTTATTACTTATGTTTTGCATAATTAAGGAGGATACCATACCTAGGTAGGTATTAAGAAGGTACTTAATAATGTTTTGTTCTTACATTCAAATTAAACGCTTTGGAAAATACTTAAGCTAGTTATAATATTGTAATACAGCTCTACCTATTAAAAGACAAACGGATCATTTCAAATCTCATCAACTATTACTTTAAGTGCTCTGTGACACCCCTAGATTCTGGAATGCGCAAATTGAGTCCTGTGTCCAGTATATAAAGTTACGTTTTAAACCTTTGTAGGGGTGCGCTATAAATTTTTGTAAGGTACGCGCGGGTACGGACATCGAATGCGTAATACGTCGGAGCTCGCACAGATTACATCCGGTATTAATTCGTGCTAGGATATAGCCGTCATAGACGAAGTCTTTATAGAACGGCCGACGACAAGGTACTACTACGAAAAACGAAATCCATTGAAACGATAATCGATTTTTCTTTGTATGACACAAGTATCTACACAAGACAGCACGTCAAGGCGAAAACTGTGGACTTTTATGCGCATGTAATGAAAGCGTTGAAATTCGTAGCGTGATGTGCTGTCGTCTCAAGTAGTAGGTAGGCCTTCAGCTACTTATAGAAAGAATCTCTGCTAATCGCAATCTCTGACAATAAAAAATACCGACTGCCACAGACTCTTATTTTTTCTTCATGTTGCTTAAGAATGTATGTGTTTTCTTTGTCAGAGGACAAAGAAAAATTGTATTAGGCCTTCAGTTCCTACTTATAGAAATAATCTCTAATAAACACAATCCAGTACTGACAATAATAAATACCGACTGCCACAGAGTCTTAATTTTTCTTCATGTTGCTTAAGTATGTAGTATATTTTCCTTACGTTGCTGTATAATATAATTAAAGATTGGTTTATGTTACCTGAAAAATAAACCCCAAGCTCCCGTACGAAAAAAAATGTTATTAAATTAAGTATACTTTGATCAGATGTACGGGAGCTGTCCCATAGATTCTCATTCATTTATACCGTTTGAAAGTCGATACACCACTTTTCTTGTCTTGTCGATGATTACAGTGTTACTTTTTATATATCTATACATATATTCGGGGTATTTACGCCGGATACCACAAATATTACCTTACCAGCGGGAAGGTATTTGAACTTTTTTAAAATAACCGCTTAAGGTATTTAAGTATGTTTATCCGTTGTCTAGTATCCATGACACAAGCCTCGTAGCTTAATTTGGGACTAGAGAATTGGTGTGGTTGTTATGAAATATTTATTTATTTATTTAAGGTCATCGTTTCAGACTAGACATTACATTTATTATTATTTTCGAGAGATACTTCTTTGTTAAAAGCATTTTAGATTATCTTGTTATCTCGGTAAAAATTCAGAGGCGTCCACGCGTCCTAACAGGGAGTGGACACAACATCATTAGGGCTTATAAATTTTCGTAAGCTGGTAGGAGCGCGCTGCGAATACGTAATGTCCGACCTCGCAGTTCGCACAGATTACGCGGTTAGGTACGTGGGCTGGACGCCGGCGTTGTAAGGGTTGCCTATTCTACATCTTAAAATGCTTCCTTATACTAAAATAAAAATAAAATCTATGCAACTGACAAATGCGTCTCAATTTGTTTTACCTTTACTTTTCCCAAAAGCCTATTAGCTTCCTTGGGTACACTTCTTTGTAACGAGTATTGCTGTTTTGACTAACGGAAACTTGTTGAAATATCTTACATAAAAAAACCTATCTAGTTTGCATGCTTAAAGTATTCATAGAGCCAAGCCGCCTCCACTAAATGAAGTCAAGGCCAAAGATCCTCTAATAGCTATTTCTTTATAGCAAACAGAATCTGTCGGTGTCTGTGAATGAGACAATTCTAAACCCTTATTATCCTTGTCCACAGGAGAGAAGCCGCACAAATGCCAGGTCTGCGGCAAAGCCTTCAGCCAGAGCTCAAACCTGATCACCCACTCTCGCAAGCACACCGGCTTTAAGCCCTTTGCTTGTGAGCTGTGCGGCAAAGCCTTCCAGAGGAAGGTCGACTTACGCCGGCATAGGGAGACGCAGCATGCAGACCTGAGGGCCCCGCAGCCGCATATGCAGCCCCCGCACACAGATGTGCACAGCATGCACGCCCCTGAGATGCATGGCGTGGCGGAGCATAGGCTAGGTAAGATTTGACACTCAAATTAAATTATACAATATGCTGATAAATAAAGATGTACCTTGAGAGCTGAAAACCCTACCTACCCACTAGCCAGTCTGCATGCATGGCAAGATATAATGAGTTTTCTGATTGTAGGTTGATATCATTGAACAAGTTCATCCTCATAGTAAGTTGGCTGACAAAACCACTTTCAATCCTGTATAATGAAACGACGTGACACCAAGATACATTTCAACCTATTTCAAAACTAAGAGAGAAACATAACATTGCAGATGTCAATCTCAATATTACATGACTCTCTACCACTCTGTACTCTCTGCCACAACGGCTCCATAGAGTAGTAGAGTCTAGAGCCGTCACATTCCAACAGCAAATCAAAGCCCTCCTCTTTGCTTAGTCAGGTAAAAATAACAAAGCATCTCTTTGCCCACAGACCTGCGGCCCCCGCACCCCGAGCTGCGGCCCCCCCACCCCGACTTTAGGGCGCACATGACCAGCTCCGTGCCCCCCCTGCAGCCGTTACCATCCTGAACGACGTCAGCCTTCGCGCCGGCCACCTGGCGTTAAGGCAGTAGAGTAGAGATACCAAAGATTACGCTGTGAAGATAGGAACGGAGTGTGGTGTCCGTTAAAAAAACGTTTGAAATTTTTAAATGACGGAACTTGACGAGTAGACCTGCAATTTAGTACCAAAGAAAAATATTAAGTACCTACAGTAAAACACAATCTTTTTTTAAATTGAATATCGATTTTTGGTATGAATTTTGAGTAATACTTTCGAGTAACCGCCACTGCAGATAGCTGCAGTTGATTGCTTTCAGAAGAACTTAAATATAATTGAATTAAATTTTTTATCATGAAAATGTATAGTTCAATTTTATTTTTGTGAATTTTTATTTTTACAGTCACCTTTTATGTATTTTTCTAGGCTTCAAAACATTTGGTTTAACTGATTGTTTGCAATCGTATGACTGTCATACATATTATAAATAGTTTAGTTTCCACTTTTAACGTACCAGCAATTTTTTTATAAATAATATCAATCATTTATTTTTTTGCTTTAATATTTTCTTATACCATTATTATTATCATTAAAACCGTATCATACAACATACGAATTCCAATGAAATTTCCAATATACTTAGTAATACAATTTTTTTTTAATTATCTTAAGATAGAGCATTCCAAAAATTAAAACGTTTTGTTGAGTGAGTTTTTGATCTCGTTGTGTAAATTAAATAAATAAATAAAATATTAGCTGTATTATTTGCTACGTACTACTGTAAAAACTTGTACTTGTACTGTACCTGTACTTGTTTAAGAGTTATTCAAGACATTCCAAAGATAAGTAATTTTGTTTGGTAAACTAGTATTTTTTCAATCGCATTAACTTTCAACTGTTACTCTTGACAATGTACCGTGGCCGGCACGTCACGGTAAAATTATTATGGTTACTTATGCGTTTGTGAGACGGGCGATTTTGCAACAAAAATTGGTAGGCTTGTATGCTGGTCACTGTACAAAGATTCATTCCATATAAAAAAAATGATTCCCTGATTCATTCCTGTGACTAAAATATTGTTTTTGTTTTTCCTCAAGTTTAAAGGTGAAAATTTTGTATTGCGCCATTGTCGTTCCAATATTAATAATTTATGTAAATAGGTATAAAATTAAAATTTTATGTATAAATGTTGTCTATTTTTATGACTAGTGTATTATTTGAAAATTTCTTACATACTGTATGTTATTGCTTATACCGTAAAATATTTAAAAATAACTACTTTACAACTTGGATATTTTTCCTTTTTTTATTATTTTATATGATTTTTTCTCAACTTATATTAATAGGCATTAGACTAGGAAAAATATTATTATTTTAAATCAGTAACTATACCTTGGCTTTTGGTTATTACAAAGTTGATCTATTCACAATAACATTGAATATTTAGAAATCAAAGTTTGTATATAATCACTGTGGAACTACGAATTATATTAATGTTATTTAATAATTACTTATATTCGGTTTATCATTAATATACTGTCCGAATGAATAACATAGTTTTAAAAAATATGTGTACAAAATGTTTTATAAATTTCAATTTCACTTCTTAAAATAAAGTAAGTAAATTTATATAAGTGTTGTTAATACTGTGTAAATATACTTCTTTAGTCGTGAAAACGTATCCAAAGAAAATCGTGCAATCCTTATGTATTTACGAGTTATTGTGATTATCATTAACAACTGTCACTTCAATAAATGATGATGTATCAAATCGTCTTTTTTTCATTAATAATCTTATTTTTAGTGTTCCGTAGTCTGCCAAGGAACCCTTATAAGATCGTTCAGTCCGTCCTAGTCTGTCACATCAGAATATCTTCTACGTTTATGGACTGAATTGCATGTAACTTGGTTCGAGGATACTTCACACAGGTATAGATCTAATTTTAAAAATACGAAAAATTAAAATTACCCTTTTTTAAGGGTACCTCCCTGTACATGTAAAGGGGGGGGGGGTGAATTTTTTTTTTGTGTGCACCCCCTTTTGTGGGGTATTGTTGAAAAGGACTATGAAAAAAAGATAGGGTTTTCAAGAAAGAGGCACGGAAACTCTTATTTAAAATTGTTTCGGGTATCCTGTGATGAATTCTTTCGAAATTATAAATAAAGTAAAAATATATACTTTACAATTATGACATTGACGGCTAGGGAGATGATGATGATGCAAGAAATGCAAAACAGCGCGGTGCCAAAATTGACTACCGAACCCTACTTAATGCGTGGTCCGACACGCACTTGGCCGGTCATTTTTTTATTTCTCACTATTTACTCCACTGCTTCCTTTTCGTTAGGGGTAAAAAATCTAAATGACAACGTTAATTTTGGGGTACTCAATTCCACAAGACGATTGGAAACAACACTGCCTTAAAGTATCCAAATATTTGCATGCTGTACTATGCAGCTAGGTAGGAAGCAGCTGTATATTAATATTTAGGATCACATTTATATGTATGTCCTACTCTACTTAACAACAAATAAAGAATTAGACGACCACTTTGGTGTAATGGTCAAAAAGTTGTCTATTAACCAAGAGGTCGCGGGTTCTATCATGAACATGTCTGTTTGTACTGTTCTGGGTTAACTATATGTATTTATTTAAGTTTATTCGTAATACCACTGTTGATTCTGATATCTGTAACACATGTGCTTAAGCTACATACCACGGAGTGAGATCAATGTTTGTGATGTTGTTGGATATTTATCATTATTATTATTATAATTTGAATTCGAAAGTATGAAATTCCATAGAAAATATTAGGCAAGCGTAAGTCGACACCGCAAAGCTTACGAAAACCAACATTATGTTAATACGGCGTGATGGTCTTAATTCAATGAACCCTCGACATCACATTAAGGCTTACACTGCAGCATCTTATGCACTTGTGATAAAAGCGATTTTCCAACAAAAATGGATAGCCTGATGTGCTTTCTGTTCCCTCGATTCGGCAGAGGGCGCCTCTGAGCGATTTAAGACACCGCGATAAGGTTTCAGCGTAATTCACATTTTCTCCTATTATTTCTCGGCTGTAAAGCCTCTGTGGCTTAGTGGTGTAATAAGAGATAGGTACTGAGGTGCCGGGGTTCGATTCTGAAGGTCAGTTCAGTATTTAAAATGACATATATTTCTAGCCCACTAATTTTAAAGAATTAAAACCATCTCATTAGATCGGCGTACCCCACATGGTTCGTTAGATATTTAAGTAATCATGTCATCTAAAATAAATAAATACGAACTAAGCGTAATCTACGTCCTAAATTTATTATTTTTTGAATAAATTAAATTACCACCGGCACCATTCACCGGCAGTGAACATTTATCTGAGAATTGTAGTTTGTACTATCATATCAGAATCAGAATCAGAATCATTTTATTTCGCTTGAAAGTGGTACAAAGATGTTATAAAAGTACAAAAAGATCGCACTTTTCACCAGAGTTTGGCATGCAAATTAAAACATAACATGTAATTAATTGGCATGATGACACCTATCATAAATATTTTCAAGACCATGGCGTTTAAAAAACATAGCCCCTATGAAGTTAATACAGCCAATATATTTCCTTAAAGCTGTAGAAACCATTTTTTAAACACACAAAACTCAATAAATATTCGGTCAATAGACTCCGAATTCTGATACATGACCGTGACGTCACTTTCATGTATTTCCATATAAAATCGATGGAGGCAGACCGTTTTGACAGATAATATAAAGTAAGTCAACGATTGGTGGTGTCATCTAACCAATTAATTAGAATGTCAATTCTCTCATAATATAATATAATAAGTCAGTGGAATGCAAAATAAGTGGGTTACAACATCCGGGATTTAAATGATTTAAAATATTCGTCAATTGAGTAAAAACATTTTTCTATTAACCATCTTTTCATACATGTAACTTTCAAATTTTGTACAGCAGTCCTGGAGCCTAAATTCCTCTATTCAACCATAACAATACGGTGATTGGGATGATGACACCTATCTTAAATTTTGTCAAGAACATGGTGTTTAAAAAACATAGCCCCTATGAAGTTAATACAACCAATATATTTCAAAAAAGCTGTAGAAACGAAAAACAAACACGAAACGAAATCTATGAAGGCAGACCGTTTTGACAGATAATAAAAAGTATGTCATCGATTGGTGGTGTCGTCTAGCCAATTGAATTTCCCAATTTTGACATTTCGTCCATACTTTAACTAACAAAAACAGGCGATTCAATTACGTCTTCGTTACGATTAATAAACGGAATTGGCCAGACGACACCACCAATCGTTGACATACTTTTTATTATCTGTCAAAACGGTCTGCCTCCATAGATTTCGTATGGGAATAAATGATTGGGACGTCACGGTCATGTATCAGAAATCGGAGTCAATTGACCGAATATTTATTGCGTTTTGTGTGTTTAAAAATTGGTTTCTACAGCTTTTTTGAAATATATTGAATGTATTAACTTCATAGGGGCTATATTTTTCAAATACCATGTTCTTGACAATATTTAAGATAGGTGTCATCATCCCAATTGCAAATTTGTTATATTCTTGCAAATAGACGATTTCTTTCCCTATTCCTATTACAAAAAAATCTAGTTCTCCTACCCAACCCTGTAGTAAATTAATCCAATTAACTGATTACATTGATTGAACGTTTGTTTGCGGTGTTATGATCGATCGATGATTTAGCTAATGGCTCTTGACTTCAATCTATGGTATTGGCAAACAGTGTGATCGCCCATTACGAAGGTGTAGTATATTGTTGATAGTGGATTGATAAAAAAGTGAAGATAATGATCGATGAAGTACTCAGACTTTATTGGAACATCTAACAAGCAGATACATGATGTTTAGGTACTGCACATTTTAGTGCATTGGAGTAGTTGACACCACCAATCGTTGACGTACTTATTAATTAACTGTCAAAACGCTTTCCTCCATAGAGTTGGTATAGGAATAACACACTTTTACGTCATCACGTGCAATGCCAAATGAGTGACTATCGAATCAAATCAAATCAAATATTTTATTTCAGGCGGGGAGCCCATATAAAGTTAGTAACAACTTTTCTGACTATTGATCGATTGGATTTCAATTAAACATCGAATTTTACGAACTGCATAAAAAAAATAATGTAAGGGGATCTGAAATGATGAACCTATTTTATAGAAAATCAGTTTTTGAATATTTCTTTCATAGTGGAAACAAGCCTATTCCCAGTCCTTACAAGATTTACATTGATTTACTGATCTTATTGTAATGTCAAAGCAATTAGTATTAGTAATACTGGTTGCACAGTTTTATTGAGGTATAATTTGATGTCAACTCATCTGCACATGTTATCTCAAACCTGAACATCTTGATTTACTAACAAAATAAGATCATTTTAATGTTTTGAATTCCAATACCAGATCATTTATTAACAAACTAGCGGACCCGCAGACGTTGTCCTGCCCGTTGCTTCTTTTTTCATTGTTTTTTTTTATTTATTTATTTGGGAATGGTTTGCTCTTGACCCAAGACTAAGCCCAAACGAGGCAAAGACCGAGTCTACGATGGAGCGAGCTCACCTAGAAGATGCCTGTTCACTCTAGCTTTGAAGATTAAATTGTTTAAACTTTTCCTGGACTTCTACGAATATTTTGAGACTAAAATTATTGAAATCGGTTCAACCGTTCCCGAGTTTTAGCGAGACTAACGAACAGCAATTCATTTTTACATATACGGTAGCTTTTATTGTAGCTATAGTTTTCAATTGTAAGTCAAGTCTCGTCGTTTCGAAAATAATTTTCTCATCATCCCATTTCATACGGCTCTAAAGAGGTCCACATGAAAAATTCACTCAACAAAAACGCACAGGTCTATTTGATTAAGGTAACTGTAGGACGAAAAAACATTGTTAGATTTGGAGTGAGAGGGCATTCCTCTCGGGAGGACGGAGGACGCTAAACGCCTGTTATCACGCACTACAGGGCCGTGGTAGGGCGAGGCTATTGTTATAGCAGGGACGGATTCGGGACTGTATTTTGCTGGAAGTTTGTGCAGTGGCCTGTACAAATGTTTTTTTTTTCATATATTCGTTATTTCATAGACACTAGTTAGCCACTAGTAAGACTAGTTCTAGACACTTCACTACAAGGATCGATCAAACAAAGTAACATCTGTCTCCAATAATTTTATGCTATTTCTTTCATTATGTTCCCAAATCTATCCGGGCTACAACAATACAATGTAGTAAGCATTTAGACCTTTCATAATTTCCTTGGTCTGGGTCCAAACCACTTCACCCTTAGATACGTGAGGAGTCTGACCACCTGTTTAACCATTAGGTATATATACAAAAAAAGGTGTACCTACGCTTCAGGCGCTACCTAACAATATCCTACTAAAATTATAAACGCGAAAGTTTTTAAGTATGTTTGGATGTTTTTTACTCTTTCACACCAAAACTACTAGATCAATATGGCTGAAATTTAGAACATAGATAAATTTTTACCTGGAATATCACATAAGGTATGTTTATCCCGTAAAACTTCACGGATCCCGTGGGATATGTAGAAAACGGGTTCTATGCGGTTGAAACCGCAGGGCGCAACTACTCAAACATATGTATCACAATGCAATAGCCACGATTACCAATCGGCCGTATACTTGAAAAATTCGTAATGCTACTTAACGTAGCATGCCTGGCACCTGTGCAAACATTCAAGCGATTTTATGTGATTGAGTAACTCTAACGAACTATAATTTTAATTCTACTTTCATCGGTTCCATGGTGTAATGGTTAGCACTCTGGACTTTGAATCCAGCGATCCGAGTTCAAATCTCGGTGGAACCTGATTTTTTAAATAATAGAATTGAACTTAATTTTATAGAGGTACGTAATATGTACATAATTTAGTTATGAAAATATCTGTTATCATTCCTGTTCCTTTTTTGGATGGACTCAATAAAATAAATAGATAAAATAAATAGATAAAACCGCTATGTATTGCGCATTACAGCGCTTTTTTTGAGTATTCTTCAAGTAAACTACTATTACTAAATCTCCGGTAGCATTTCACACACAAGTGACGATTATTTCACTTTTGAAAAAAAAACTTTTCTATAAAAATCCATTCCAAAAACTTGACCCCCAAGTCCGGCACTGTACGGTCCGAATCGCCACACATATATTATTCAAACGCATCCACGTGCGTTCCGGACGCAATCAGTATTGTGAATAATTGATCCGGGCCCTGCACGATTGTCCGGCCCGCGAGATTGAAGATTTCTGAGTCCGGCCCTGTGGATTTGTGACGTCATTATTATTAGAACAGAAGGGAGCAATTCGGAAAAATGTATGGAAGAGATTACGTTTTTAAAATTGGACTATCTTTTTACCTATTTATTGCTTTGTTATCAGTGAAGAAGTATTTAAGTTGATTAAAATGTTGATATCTGAAAATATTGTTAAAAATATGTTATTTTATTATGTCAAAACGTTTTTTTTTATATTTAAAAGTTAATTCTAATTCGAGTCGAGTAGTGCTTCGACGGAATTTAATTCTTGAATTGAATTTATTTGGCAAAATGTAACTTACGATACGAATACTTATTTAAGTGACCAAAAATCCTATGCAAAATCCAATACATAGTACATGATGTCGCGTTACATAAATAAAACCAAACTATGTATAAGTGAAAAATCGGTATTCTATTGAGATATCTTCTAGACAACACTTCGCACTTTTTATCACAATTTAAAAAAGCAAAATTTTTTATTGAATAATTCGTTAATAGCACATTATTTTTTAATTCTGAAAAGTTCCCTTACACTTTTTATTAGCAAAATCCAATAAATAGAACAGCGCGTCTGTTTTGACGTCATCCAACCACGCTCACACAAGTGAACGTCTTTTGATAATGTGAAAGGCCAAACATCTTCAACTTTCACTTATCTATGGCATATGAGCACATCGCGACCTGCGCGTGACCACACATCACGAAGTCGGCGCTTTAGAACGGTAATTTCGCGAAACCGACAAGCGGTTCCATGGTGTAATGGTTAGCACTCTGGACTTTGAATCCAGCGATCCGAGTTCAAATCTCGGTGGAACCTGTCGTTTTTGTTGCAGTTTGTAGTTTCCAACTATGAATTAAATTATGATTTAAGGTTTTATTTCGACTTTGATTTTGAAATTTCATGACGTCATATCATAGGAGACTATGTGTGTTTTATATTTTCATTTAGTCTGTAATAATAAAACTAAAACTAGTCATAAATTAAACAAATCATTAAATTTGGTCGTAAATGTTGATAAAATATGAATCTTATTCCTGTATGTTTAGCATGTATGCTAATTTATAAATGATAATATAACTTCCTGCTGGGTGTTGACATGTAGTGTCATTAATTTAAGGTTAATACTCTGCTGTGTATTTGCGATGAATTAATTAACATTGATATTTCCATGGGGACATTGAAGGTTTGTCTTCGGATTCCTGGTCTTCTAAACATATTTTATACCTCTATATACCTATATATAGGTATAAAATATGTTTATTAGGTACCTACCTACCTTGCCTAGTGTATATGTAGTTTCCGCAACAAACAATAGGTAATTAAGTTGTCTGATGTTGTCAATACCCTAATTGCAATATCAGATTGAGTCAGGCTATAAACGACTCTTCCAAAACGAAGCTATGTAGACTTCCATCGAAAGCTTCAATTAAAGTTAACCATAACTTTTACTTAATTAACAACCTTGAAGGTACTTGAAACATTTATTATATTTTTATTTTATTTTATTTATTCATCGCTCTCAAAACAAGTAACAGTCAGTGAATAACAAAAAGAAAAGCAGTATACAAAGCTAGACTGAAACTCTAAACATGTAAGCACAATTTGTTCTAGCTTTAATGAAATGTTAAAGGGTTATAGCTTAAAATACAGATATAGTATTTATAAACTATTATTAGTTTTGTTAGTAATATAGTTCCTTAGTAATAACAAGAATAAGTGTGAATAACTGACTTAATACACAAGTAAATAAAATTTGAATTCGTATCACCATTCATCAATTTAAAAAAAACGGTTGCAGATGTGTTTATTCCTCACACAGCAACTATTTTGCGATGGCTAAACAAGTACTTACTGTTAAAACAGCTTGTGAAGAGTACAAGAGAAGGCATAGGTGATCAACAATTGAAAGACACCCACTATCTGTTAGTCCTCCTTTGACAAACTTATATCAGTTGGCTTTTAGCGGTCCAGACAAAGACGGTAGACGATCATACCCCCCCGACTCCCTATAAGACGTTATTTCTCTCTACCCTCCAAAAGAAAATCTACTTTGAACATTGTACAATAAAGCTTACTATCTCTCGCGTGTGCTTCAAGAAAGCAAGTGAACCTCTGCTAAGAGGAAACCGATGTTATTTTGAAAGGAATAAGAATTTCTATCCATAATCATTTAGGTTCGGAATTGAGGTTTAGCTCATTGGAGATTCAGCTCTATTGGTTGTACTTAGGGTTCGTTTTAGATGCGTAGATATGTAAAGCAGGTGTCACAGAATTGCCAGGGAGACAGCGCACAATTTGAATATATTTCTGCCGTTGCGGTGCGCGGGGATCGTTCGGAAACTGATATGGTGATGAAATTGGTCGCTCTCGGATTATCCACGGGTTTATTGGACCAGTAAAAACGTATTCCTGATTGGTTTCGGGTGTTTGCTTTGTGATGTATTGCCGTTTTTATGATTCGGCTGAATATTTCACGCGACTGTGGGTGGGCAAACGAACGTATGTGAAACTGGAGGTAAATAGCTTGATGATATCCGTAAAAAGGTTTTTCAAAGGACCTCTATCGACGATAGATGGCATGGTCAAAATAAAGCGAATATCTTATAATAGAACGCATGGTTTCTGTTTACATTTTCAATTAGGATTTGTACCCGCTATGCAACTAATGTGATAAAGCTTCGTAGATAGAGTCAACTTTTAAGGAGAAAACTCTATTAAATTTCTAAGTAAAAAATGAAGCATATAAATTTTCCTTTTCTAAACCTTTGTTTTCGAACAGCCGTAAATCAACATCAAATCGACTCGAAACTGCCTACTTATGTATTCATTCCTTTACCCTATCCAGGCTGCACGACGGGGGACATATTGAAAATAAATATCGGCAGTCCCATCCCCTTGCAAATCAACTTACACGGATCCAGTGGAAACATTTAAAAACTCGTCACGACACCAAAGAGATGAACTGCCTTGGAAACACTTCTAACGCCGCCATTTTGTTTTTAACTTTCACGGCGGCGCTAGTAGTCATACAACTTGCTATGTAAACGCCTAGTTCTAAAAAAGAACGCGCGCAATACAAACTTTGCACGGGAATTAGCATAAAATGGCGACGGTGTCAGTTTGAGAAGCGTCAAAATTGAGTTAGGAGGCGGGGGCACTTTAAAACTGTCGCTTAGTAAAGACGTCGAATCCGTTTAGAGTTTTTGGGAGTTTTCAAGATGGGTAGTGAGAGGATGTTGAACACATCTTATCGATGAAATTCCCTCTTCATTTCAGTTTGAATGTAGGACCGGTCTACCGGTCATTTGCTTCAAGACTAGTCTTTAACTTTGCAAACAGATAATATTTGCCAATCTATTCGCTTACCACATACTTACAGAGTGATCTATCAGTGCTTGCTTTCTTTGAAAATAATCAAGGAGGTTGGTTTTCCTTACGTATCATTTTGATTAAAATTACATCTGAATAGGGTAAGTATAATGTTCCTAATTTATTTCCGTAACAAAGGCAGTACTTTTTATTTTATTTAAGGTAAGTGAGCATTAAAATTAAAGAAAATACAATCTCATTATCTGTCATGTCATCCACATATGATCGAAGTCTTCTTCTTAGTCGGTTACTCTTAGCAGAGCAGTCGTGTCACTATGACAGTCATTCTCAAACGTAGGTGGCTCGCCGGACAGTCTCCCGCTATTTTACTCTCACTGCATTGCGCACACACTTATTAAGTGGTGATTCGATGAGAGTCTAGACTTGGTCAGTTCAACGCATCGGGGAGCGTCCTCTCGATCAACATCATGATCGAAGTCTCTACCAAAAAAAAACTATCGATACATTTTCAATTACTTTCCCATCACCAGCCATCAGGGGCGTCCAACTTGCGTATTGAGTTACGCGCGGTAGGACCAATCGCGTCAGAGATCCTGAAGCCGTAATACAGTACCCGTCCGAGACACTCGTAATCTCGATATTTACATAATGGCACTCTTGAGTTCGGATCTTGTATCGGTCGGGGGGGTGGGGGGTGTCGAGTTCGAGACGTTATCGTATTCGATTTGGACGAGAATTGCGATCGGGCAATTATATTTAGGACTAGCGAACCCGGCAGACGTTATCTTGCCCGCTGTTTTCGCAATTTTTCACACATTTTCTCACAGTTTAAACTTTCCCTAGACTTCCACGAATATTTCGAGACTAATATTTGTCATATCGGTTCAGCCGTTCTCGAGTTTGAGTGAGACTATAGAACAGCAGTTCATTTTTATACATAACATGGTTGCTTTTGAGTGGGTAGAAAATAGTGGTTGATTGGCCATAAAACTAGAACGATTATAGAAACTAAAACGATTGATTCGCTCTAGTTTAAGGGCTATTGCATCATCTAGAGTCGGACAGTACTACGAATCACGAAAAAGAACACATCCGTTCTTACCTCACTTCTATTTAAAGTAAATATACCTAGTGAAATTAAAACACACTTAAAGAAAAATGGATTGCCACAGGCGAGACCCGAACCCGCACCGCTCTTGCTCTCCCAATTGAGCTACCGTGACACTTACTAATCGGCCCGAATTTCTTAAGTGTTCCTTACGCTGCAGCCAGCCATGATTCATCACTGTTGCGGTTACCAACAACATCCGATTGAAACACCTTATCAGCTGTATTTTTTTTCTTTTTTTTAAATAAATAAATAAAAATACAACAACATCACATACATTGATCTGACTCCGTGGTAAGTAGAAGTAACTAAAGCACTTGTGTTACAGATATCAGAATCAACAGTGGTGTTACAGATAAACTTAAATAAATTAAATTGAATAATAGTCAACTTCTTCACCATTACACATTATACAAAAGTGGTCGTGTTTATTATATATTGAGTTGTTTCCACAGGCGGGACATTTCTCTTTAAGTGTGTTTTAATTGCACAGAGTAATAAAATAGCTTTGTTAATAAAAAATAAAGTGACTCAGTAAATATACCTGTCAAGATACGTTTTTTTTCCCAAACTTATTCTTAAATGAACTACCAAAGATCCCCCTGAAGGGAGAAACTGCACGTACAGACGTCCTACTCTGAGTAAATTCGTAGTGAGATACAAGAAAATATAAGCGCTAGCTTGTTACGGACTTATCCCACCGTACTATTCCGCCGTGGCAACCCTGTCTAGCCAAGATATTCAGCTTGGACGAGTTGCAAACCCCAACCAGTGAAGTCTAGATGAAATATCAAGCGAGAGACTAGACAAAAAGATTTGTGAAAAACATACAGACCAACTTACCTACTAGCCAGTAAAAATGTGTCAGAAGCCTCAGAAAGTACCAATTAACTTGATAGCTTACTATTACTATTTTCGACTGCTTCGTTGGTGTAGTTGCAAAGTTTCTGCCTTACATCCGAGAGGTCCTGGGTTTGAACCCCAGGGTCCCCAGGTCGAGCCAAAATTGTTTCTAAGAATATCTGTCATGAATTTCTCAAAAACAGCTCGGAGTCGGGAAGCTGGCGGTGATACACCCCCGTGCCTCGGAAAGCACTTTAAGCCGTTGGTCCTGCGCCTGATCTCTCTCCGGTCATGTCAGATTGCCGTCTCACCAAACTTTGAGAGTGATGGAAATGTGAGTGCACCTGCGTATTGCGCTCACACTTGGGCACTATAATATCGCCTGCGTAGTTGGCTGATCTTTGTTGAGATTGGCCGCCGTTGTCGACATCGGCCAGGAGGGCTATTATTACTATTTTGAACACCTTTCCTGAAAAACTAGATTTTCAAGTCTCAACTCGAGGATGCACGAGTTACTGACAGTGACTTATACCAACACTCAAAACCGTCTACCAAAGTAGTTTCCCGTCGTATCGGCAGTATTGCTCACATTCAGTCACACGCACATTCTTCAATAACGTTTCTATCAGAGGTATTCAAATGCGGCCCGTAATTGATTCGACGCGGCGCCTTTTGAATTTCAATTGGAACGATTAAATTGATATAACTGAGACGTAAGGCGCAAATCAAATCGACTGGGGCGTGGTGGAGGGTGGCGATGGAAGAGGACTTTTTTGTTTTACGTAGGTAGGTATTTGTCAGATAGATATATACAAGGTGTAACAAAAAAAACTGTAATAACTGAATGGTGTTGTGCCCGTAAAACTGAACAACTTTTGCAAGAAAACCTATGTCAAAATCTCAAAAAAAATCATGACTCTCCCATAGTAAATCGATCAGCTGATTGGCAATTTTGTATGGGAGGTCAGCTTTTTTTTGAGATATTGACCCAGGTATCTTTGGGAATGTTGTGCAGTTTTCCGGGCACAACAACACCTATCAGTTATTACAGGGTTTTTTGAAACACCTTGTATACTGTCGCTAAGCATCACAGACCTATTTTCAATGATTTAATAATAGGCTGATTAATAATTTTACTTTTTGTTTGCTTTCTGTATACCATTACTTGAGACAAAAAGTTGCTTCCTTTTTGAGGTACCTAACAGAGAGTTACATTAGGAAAGTCAAAAATCTACATACACTACTACTACTAGTCCCTACTCCATTAAAATGGAGCTAGGTTTCGACTGAGACTGTTAAATGAAATACTTCAATGGCAAATACGAGTACTTCCAGTTATTCCTTATATTTTAACCGCTACTGAACCACATACGATATCAAATGAAAAGTGATTACTAACGCAAAAAGCCATCGCTTAACTACGTCATAAATACGACAAACCCTGTATATTTATGACGGCAATTCGGCACTAAGTGATAGCAATGATAAAACTGAATAAAACACATATCGACGCTACGCGACACGTAGCATAAAATGAATCGAATGTTATGATGTATTTGTTTTATGGCTGTGTGGTTAGGCCTTATTGGTAGTGAGGTGGATAATATGGCGATATTACTCAAATTAGACACTGATGTCACAATTTGTTGATAAGTATAACTACATATCAATAAATTAAAATATATATCATTATTTAACCTTCTCTTAGAAAACGTAAAATTTAGACTTTAATCCATCTCTTATACATAAAAATGAATTGCTGTTCGTTAGTCTCGCTAAAACTCGAGAAAAGCTAAACCGATTTTGGGAATTTTGGTTTAAAATTATTTTTGGAAGTTCAGGAAAGGTTTAGTAGACTGACTATTACAAAAAAATGCAAAAACCGCGGCCAGGACGAAGTCTGCCAGGTCCGCTAGTCTATATATATAAAAATGAAACCCGTTTTCCTTGGTCACGGCATCACGCGAATGGCTGGACCGATTTCACTAATTCTTTTTTTGTTGTAATATTTGTTATTATTAGGAGAAGGTTCTTACGGAAAAAAAATATTAAGAAAATCTCTCAGAAATATTGAAAAATATACATTTAATTTTGCATATTTTAAAAAACGCGCGTAACTAATGTCAATGTCATTCGATGACATTGTTCAAACATTGCAACGCTAAGGCGGTACGAAGTTCGCCGGGTCAGCTAGTTGGTTATAATTACTTACACACAAACCGCGCCATCATCATTCGATCTTTTCTTTGAACAATTTCTAATGTAAAGTAAGAGTCAAGAAGAGAAAAAATGTCCCAAGGGTCGGATCCTGAGTATATATTTTTAAATAGGTTTTATTTAATCACTTATCTTCTGTATTAGTAAACAAATATATACTCGTAATAGATATTAAAAGTTGTTATCAAACTCTATGTCAAACTTTAATTTGAAGTTCTGTTGTAATTCTGAAGCATCAATATATATATGGCATATATATGCATATATCAATATGGCAAAAATTTTTCACTTTTTTTTACATTTTCACATTCTCCACGAAATTCACATTGGACAACACTTAATAAGACTAACCGCTGTGTTTTTACAGTGGCATTTTAGGCGATTTTTCAATAATTTAATTTTATAGAAAAATAGGCTAAATTTTAATTGTAAATCGCACATCTAGTTTTTTAAAGTAATAAATGTAAAAAATTATAAATAAGACGATCTTAAAGAACTCAATTTATTTGTATAAAAGGAAAGTTGTGGCATGGTTAACTCAATTTAAGATTTTTTGACATTTACGACTTTAAAAAACTGCGATGTGCGAAATAGTATGATATGGTACATAGTATACCTTAAGACATGATATAATATTCATAGGCATCTCCAGAGAATCACTAGTATGCAAAGAGCGGTCACCAAGCGGGGTCGTCAATATTTTACGGGACACAGCTGTAAAATCAATCATTCTAGTACTGTAGGCAGGTCGTACGGATGGCAGAAAAATTAAAACATCACAAAAATAAAATAAAAAGACTTTAATTAAAATTTTATTTAAAAGAATTTTAACACATATATGTATGTACTAACACCTTGTTTATTAAGCGCCATTGTATTACTAACCCATGTATTTTTTGCTGTCCGCAATAAATAAATGAATTGAATTTAATATTTTTGTAGCAAAAGCTCGTGAATGTTACGAATAAAATAAATTATCCAATGAAACAACGCTACAGAATCCGATTCCTAATAACTTTCATTTATTGGTATAAATGTTTAATTTAATTGAGTTTTAAAATCCCTTGAATATCCAACATCTATAGGTGGACTGAAAAAAAATCTCTCAGGTACTTTCATTGTTTACAAACTAAAAGGCAACATTTTAAAATTCACCTAACACTTAATACCACTACTTGTTACATCTATCTAAAAATCAAAAGGGGGTATCCGTACATGTTACTGAACATATGTGTGCAGTCAAAAGTTTGTAAATGTCAAAGGGAGTCTAAACAAAAAATCTAAGTTATGTTATATATTACCTAAATTATGGATCTATAGCAAATATTTCATTCATGCGTCATCGCATACATACATACTCTATGTTCGTATTTTCAAATCTAGCCTTCCCTGTCAATTATGCTAGAAAAAACGTACGAATGAAAGCGTAATAGAATAGGACTTTCTTTATAAATTAAGCAACCAACATTTATGGATTTTTTTGGAAAAAATCGAAGCATGTATTAATTTTTAACTTTACTGCACACATAATATGTTCAGTGATATATACTGATACCCCATTTAATTTTTAGATATAATTGAAAAGTAGTGGTGTATATTTATGTCGTGTTTGGTTTATAACAAATTATAAAAATATCAATTTGCTATTATTTATTTCTGTCTGTTAATTCTTAAACATTTGCTTTTACAACGTTTTTCTGCTGACTCTATCTGATTGATATTCGGGGAAGGTGTATTTTTATCATATTTGCCCGAAGCTTACTGTAATGCAAAATTTAGGACGATTCAGTGATATCCGATGTAAAACGAGTATGAGATGTTTTTTGTGACTACACTCATACATCATACATGCATACCCACGCAGTAAAATATGATATTACCTACATTCATAATCATTATGACCAATGCAGAAAATATAAGTACTTTGCGGAAATCTATGACTAAAGTTGAAAAAGTTAATTATTTTGCTTTAAATGTCCACTAAACGACGCCAGCGCAGGAACCTACGTCTCTTCAACAGACTACTCGTACAAGCGACTCGCTCGTTGTCTATCGAAGAGATAACATCTCCAGAGGATGCCACGTGTAGTGGCGAAACGCGTCGAGTGTTTTATTGGTGTCACATTGACACTGTCAATGTTGTTTCCGGGTGCATTCTCTGTGTCACTTTGTGAGTTGTAAGACTTCCAGCTCTAGTTTTTCAAGTGGTTACGGTTGGATATATCTGGGTTCCTGCGCTGGCGTCGTTTAGTGGATGTTTAAAGCCAAATAATTCCCTTTTTCGGGCTTAAAAGTTATAAAGCTTTTAGTAGCTTATGATCATTAAATAACTCTTTTTTCAACCTTCTGCACTAAAAGAGGTTTCTTTAGTTTAGACTATTGATTTTTTTTGGTTGTCTGTATGTCTATGGCACTAGAGCTCCTAGATGAATTGCGATGAACGTGGTGGTTGTTATTCATGTTGTAACAAGCACAGATAAAATTCTTAACAACATACGGAAATTGGCACTCGAGAATATATGGAAATGTACACTTCGTCCATCGATAAGCATGAATAAAGCATTTATTTCCCGACTAATCATTAACCAATTATAGGGTGCTAATGATAATACATGGCGACACTAACAGGCCGAGGAGCTCGGCAAATGGTTACGGTGCATATTTGAGGCGCCCACAGGTGTAATGGGAGAGATCACGCGACGTGAGATTTACGCCTGATGTTTAATTGTTAGCAAAGTTTCTGAGGTGGAAGTTGGTGCTGACTTTTGTTAAGATGATGACAATTTAATTTTAGACTTAATATATAAAAGAGTGTGTAAGCGTGTAAAGATGCATAACTAAACATAATTAAGGGAGAGGTACTTTGAAAACTTTTTACATTTTCTGTCATTTCTCTAGTGCTTGACCAATTTTCTATTTCCCAATGTCTGTCTATTCGGCTAAAAAATCGCAATACATTATATGACGAAAAATTTGCTTATAATAGCCGAAATATCCATTTGAAATATCATTTAATTTGATAGGATTTTAAGGTTTCATAAACTTTTCGATAACAACATTAATACACTCAACATTAGAAACGGTGGAGATGAAAATTTCATTAGAAAGTTTTAAATAAAAAAAAGCACAAAGTTCTTGATTAATCTTCTTTCTGAATCTTTAGTATGCTACCTAAGCTTATGGTTGGATAGATTTCAAAATAACCTTTAAATGTGCATCAGACTGACAATCATCGCAAAAAAATAATATTAAATACTTTTAAACAAGAACATTTGCAACAAGTATCCTTGCAGGAGTTAGCCCAAGTATTGACCGCACCCAAGCTAAATTCCTTTTTTTTCATCCGGTTAAAAACCACTCTGGTCGCGTGCCGCTCGCCATCTACCGACAATTAAGATTTAGTGGTACAGGGAGATTTGTCGGCAACACCACCAATTCGCCACATTGATTTGTTGCCGATAGCCTCTTTATTGCCAATTAAAATGTCGTTACGTGAAAAAATAATTAGAGCTACATTAGGACCCCCTAATGTAGCTCTAATTATTTTTTGAGAGGCAATAATTTTTAAACGTAAACAATGTGTTCTTTAGATATTTGGTAGTTATCCGATGCTTAAACGCTTAATACTGTAGCTAAGTAATTCTGTACAAAAATACATTTTATAAGGATTCCGCGTACATGACGCGTAAAAGACGTACAACGTCGACGGACGTACGACTTTATGGGATAATTCTGCTACAGTAACATAACTTATTCATTTAATAATGTATTTATAATCAACTTATTTTTTTAGCATTAACAATGCAAATTTCGAAACAATGGGTAGTTAAAAAACTCTTAGAAAAATATACTAGCTAAGTAAAAGATAACTAGCATTTAAATATTTTAGAAAAAACTCAATATGACGACCACTTCGGTGTAATGGTTAAGAACTTGACTATTAACCAAGAGGTCGCGGGTACGATCTCCGCACTGTACAACAGACTTGTTCATGCACACAAATGTTAATAAATACATATAACACCTAGGTATTATTATGTATAAATTAAATTTACTTGTAATACCGCTGTTGATTCTGATATCTGTAACACAAGTGCTTAAGCTACGGACCACGGAGTCTGATTAATGTATGTGATGTTGTTGTATATTATATATGTGACGAATTTAAAAGCATGAAACCAACTCAATATCAAAACACTTCTGAGACAAAACTTTAGAGGGACGACGACGTTCATTTGAAAGTACATACAACCTTTTCAGTTAGCGTCAGCTTAAAATGAAAACTATTAACCCTTGTGCAACTCCTAGCTGCTTCACCGCAGCACCACAGTGAGCAATCATAAACCGTACTGTATTTTATTTTACCACCTTAATGGCTGTCTTTATGTTCCAATAAAGTCGTCGCAGTAACTGCATCTTGGCTTATCGATGCAGGCTTACTATGCAAAACCCATAAATGTTAGCCGTACTACGTTTACTGTCGCAGCCTGTATTAGTTCTGTTTACATGACACGACTGGTTTGTTAAAAGTCCTATTTTTTCAAAAAATTTTTTGGAATAGTTAAAAAACCTGCTTAGAGTATAATAGCAATGTCAGTGGACAGCTTACAAAAATATACATGCATTAGATAAAAAATGATTTTTTATTTATTTATTGAAAGTTCACAATAAGTACACAATTACAAATAAACCTTATACAATAGTAAATTCAACAGCGATGATTACATTTTAAACAGTGGAATAAACAATCACGTGGGACTATTTGTCTATTAATATAGATATCAATGTTTGTATACAATAAACTTATTTTAATTTTATGTACATATATTTTTAATTATTTATTTGTTGGAAGTTTGTTTGTGGGTCACGTTGTGTCACGAATACAGATTATTATTATTATAAAAATCTAAGAAGGATTTTTGTGATGGTTATTCGATCAACTACGACTAATAAAATCTATATTATGCATGCTACGATACTACGAAACATGCGTAGCTTGCTTGTAGCTGCCTAACCGGCTCTTCCCTGCTACGCGCTACGAACCTACGACGTAGCGCAGACCGTCAAACTACGAGTGTGGAAAAAATATTAGTATTTTTCTGGCATTATGTAAGTATTCTTCAGGTAGTAACAATTCATTGTTATTAGACAGCAGACGTTTTATATATTATTTAGAAAAATCAGGTGCCGATGATATAAGTAAGGTGTAGGTTTAGGTTTTCAAGTTATTCAAAGCAAACCAACCAGTCAGGAGTAGCAGAAATTCGTCATCAATGAAATCCTACTAATATTATAAACGCAAAAGTTTGTCTGTATGTTTATTACTCTTTCAAGGCTAAAACTACAGATTTGGCTGAAATTTACAACATAAATAGATTATAACCTGGAATAACACTTTTTATTCTGTCAAACTTCTCTGTTCCTGTGGGATATGTAGAAAACGGGTTCTATGCGACTCAAACCGCAGGGCAAAGCTAGTTACTAATAAAAAACAATAATGTTGCCTTTTTCTCTCAATGCAATCGTGTCGCAAAATATAAATTCCACAACCCCACGTTAATTGTTCGATACTACTCGGGGCCCACACGAGCCCCGCGGGCGTCGTCCGGAGCCCGCACGAGCCCCGCACGGGCCCCGCACGACACGCAAAGATATCACTTTAATGCGACGTAAATTCTGTTTTATTTGTCGCGCGTAAACTTCGGCGGCCATTATGCGAATTGCTTTCGATTTGCCAATGGTAATGCGATGGATGGAGTTGGATATACACCTGTGTAGGTATTTTTAGTAAAGACAGTATTTTTGCAATAAAGAAATCAGCTGTCTGAGGAGTTTATTTTTTTTACGGCAAATTATTCTCGTCTCGTTTGCAACGTGTATGCGTATTACCAAAAATAATTAAACTATTGTTATCATTATTAATAGACAGACAAATCTACTAATATAATTAAATATAATCTAATCTGTCTATTCAATATAATTTAAAATAATTTAATATATTATTATAGCTATATATTATGTTTATTAATTTTTGCGTTAGTAACCACGTTTAATCATTCTCATTTAATTTTCACTGCACCCATTGCCTTCTTTCTGCATGACCTTGAGGTTGACTGGCAGAAAATGCTTTTAGCATTAAGTCCAACCCTTTGTACATTTCTTGTGCAGTAAAGTTTTAAAGAAATAAATTCTATCAAGTTATGTCGAGGTGTCATTTATGCTAGCCAAGGCTAATTAATGGCTATGACATTTTCTTGCACTAATTTGGCATGAGACCCCGTAGCGAGGGGAATAAGAACATGCGCCCATAGGTAACCTATCATTTGAGTGATCAAGTTTTGCGCTTGACAGGATATGTTTACTAGGTCATTTTAAGTATTTTTAGTCCGAGCAGAAAGGATTTCTTTTCTTCTGGTGGGGGGTAGGGGGCTACAAAGATGGCCGCTGCCGACAATTTAAAAAAAAAATCTCCTCGTATACTTACAGCTATTATAGCGATATTGGTGTCATTTTCGTATAAACCGAAGCCGTAGAATTCATTTCTGATATTTATTTTTAGCACTTTCATACATTTTTTTTAAGAAATAGTAAAAAAAGTGAGAAATTGTATTCAGTATTTTTTGTTTAAGAGCCTGTCAGTGGTACGTTTAATTATAAAAAAGAAAATAAAAAATATGAGAAGAAAGAAAATTTTATGCTGATTCTAAAAATATATACTTTAATAGACTTATCTAGTATTTAAATGTAAAAAAAAATATATTTATGCAGCAGCGGTGATGTGCAGTATTTAAGTTTATCGATCATATCTGCAGAAATAATCGAAATCTCAATTTATTTTTAATGTAACAACTGTATTTATTTACAATATCAAAAGATAAAATATAAACCTGTGTTTGTTAGCTTACTTGTTCACTTATTTTATAACAATTAGTGATATCATAATGAAAGTTACAAAAACAAAGAAGAACTTTTTGAGTTACTCACGCTGCGATGCCTCGCGATAGATTTTGACCAAGACAAAGAATTCAACGTTACTAAAAACAATTCTGTTTTGAGTAATATTAACCGTGAGAAAGGAAATCTGGAGCCATGCAACCACGAAGAAGCAGACACAAGAATGCTCCTTCACGCAGCGGACGCTGTACTTCGTGGTCATAGCTCCATTTTGATTCGCACTGTTGATACGGATGTGGTTGTGATTGCGATTTCTAGTGTTCATAAATTACCAAATTTGAAAGATTTATGGGTGCATATGGGCACAGGGAAAAACCACTCCTACATATCATGCAATGCAATTGCGAATGGACTTGGTAAGTGTGTTACACGCTGAACTTCTTTTACATTATGAATCTGAATTTCAACCCATCGACGTCCCAAATTTAATTACTGATATTTTTTTAGGATTTGATAGGGCTGAAGTATTGCCTGTGTTTCATGCCTTTACTGGATGTGACACTGTGTCGGCTTTTCATGGGAGAGGCAAAAAGAGCGCGTTTGACGCCTGGTTTGCCTACCCGGAAGCAACACTTGGGTTCAAAGCATTGGTACAACAAAACTTGGCAGAAGCAGATAGTTTCATTCAGAAATTTATCATCACAATGTACGATCGGTAAGTATGAATAGTAAAATTAAGAACGCTCAACCTCTACGCTATAGAGACCTTTAGTGAATTTATATTCATTCTTATATAACATCAATTTCTTATCCACACCTACATAATATAAACAATGTCCGCAAATTTTATTTCACAGCTCAAGCCCCTGTACCACCGTTAATGAGTGTCGAAAATATCTTTTCACAAAGAAAGACAGACAGCTGGAAAATATACCCCCAACAGAAGGCGCTCTGCATCAGCACACATTAAGAGCAATGTACCAAGGTGTGCATATTTGGGGCCAAACGTTAATTCCCGATCAAAATCTTCCCTGTCCGTCATCTTGGGGTTGGATTCGTGAAGGAAACGTCTGGAAACCTCGCTGGTCTGTTTTACCAGATGTAGCAACAGTTTGCCTAGAACTTACCCGGTGCAGATGCAAAACATCATGCAAAAATAGATGCAACTGCATAAAAAGAAATTTAAAATGCACAGAACTATGTTTCTGTGCCGGATTATGTTAACACTAGGCTCTGCTAAGGTCTGTCTAATCAGTGTTATTTTTATTTTTCAAATTTTTCTATTATTTTCATTTTCGTCAGATAACCCTTGAAACTTGTCAGACGTAGCGTAACCGCTCTACCTTCCCCATCACGGATAAAGGCGTGATTTATGTTGTAACTATGTATTTCGTCTTCATATATTAATAATTAGATACTATAAATTTACTTTAATCATAACTGTTTTACCTAACCTTTTGACAGCCATAGTCGGCTATAGCCGTCAAAAGTTTTTTAAGTTGCTGCTAAAGCTGTGGCGGTCAAAGGGTTTAAATTGTGACACCAAGATCTTTCTTGGTGCCTGTCTGTCGTTCATTTTTAATATATTTGTTCCTTGATTACTGAAAACGACTGAAGCGATTTAGATAATTATTTTTTTTGTTTCAGAAGTGCTGCTTTTAGAATAGTCCCATAGTCATTTAATCAAATGTCAAAAGATAAAATGAAATGGGAATGGAGGATTCGAGGAGAATCTTCATATGGAAAGCGATTTTTGTAACTTTCATTATGATATCACTAATTGTTATAAAATAAGTGAACAAGTAAGCTAACAAACACAGGTTTATATTTTATCTTTTGATATTGTAAATAAATACAGTTGTTACATTAAAAATAAATTGAGATTTCGATTATTTCTGCAGATATGATCGATAAACTTAAATACTGCACATCACCGCTGCTGCATAAATATATTTTTTTTTACATTTAAATACTAGATAAGTCTATTAAAGTATATATTTTTAGAATCAGCATAAAATTTTCTTTCTTCTCATATTTTTTATTTTCTTTTTTATAATTAAACGTACCACTGACAGGCTCTTAAACAAAAAATACTGAATACAATTTCTCACTTTTTTTACTATTTCTTAAAAAAAATGTATGAAAGTGCTAAAAATAAATATCAGAAATGAATTCTACGGCTTCGGTTTATACGAAAATGACACCAATATCGCTATAATAGCTGTAAGTATACGAGGAGATTTTTTTTTTAAATTGTCGGCAGCGGCCATCTTTGTAGCCCCCTACCCCCCACCAGAAGAAAAGAAATCCTTTTTGCTCGGACTAAAAATACTTAAAATGACCTAGTGAACATATCCTGTCAAGCGCAGAACTTGATCACTAAAATGATAGGTCATGTTTGTTATTCCCCTCAGTACCGGGGCTAACGTCATTCAGATACCTACATTTTGCAAACGAAGCTTTCGTTCGTGTCTTCAACTATCTACTAGATTTGTTCCTATTTGAAAATACGTATAAATTTTTAGTTTAAACAAATCAATTAGGATTGTTAAAATGTGTGTATTAATCTGTAAATTTATATCAAAGAAAACGTACAACAAACTCAGAGTGCAAACTTCACGAGCCATTTAACCAACACCGCCAATATTTGATCAAACCACCCCAACACTGAATAATCTCGTTATTAACTACAGTTCTTGCATTTCACGAAGGCGAGTAGTCTTTATTTGTTTTTAAACGTGTACATGCATAATGCAATAGTGTGCGTGTATGACGACGCGGTCAGTCGCGAGCGCGCTGTCGCTCAGGTTAGTTGTGTTTATTGTTTCCGGACGCTAATTGCCGTGAAGTACTGTCAGCATGTCATGACCTTATCAAAGAGACTAAGCTCCGCTGCATACGCTGTAAGAAAGATAAGGTTTCTGACTGATGTTGAAACGGCAAGACTAGTTTATTTTAGTTATTTTCACAGTATCATGTCATACGGCATCTTACTATGGGGCTCAGCTGCAGATATAGAGACAATTTTCGTATTGCAGAAACGAGCCGTGCGGGCTATTTATAAACTTAAATCAAATGAAACACTTAGAGAATTGTTTAAAGAAGTTAAAATACTTACAGTTTACTCGCAATACATTTACGAAAACCTAATTTACGTTCGAAAAAACTTACACTTATTTCCTAAAAATAGCGATTTGCATAACTTCAACACAAGACAAAAAAATAGGCTTGCCGTTCCACATTTTAGGCTTCATAAAGTTGGTCACTCATTTATGGGTAGATGTGTAATATTTTTTAATAAATTACCTGAAAATTTAATTTCATTGCCTTTAGATAAATTTAAAACAGTTGTAAAAGATGTATTAATGTCGAAAGGATATTATAAAATTGATGATTATATAAATGACAAAGATATATGGAAATGTTTAAATGCAAACAATTACAATTATTGTAAATCAATTTTGAAAAGAGGCAATGACAATAGTGACTGAGTTTCTTGCGCCGCTTCTTCTCAGCACTGGCCCAAACTGTCCCGAAGCGGTGGTAGGGTCAATTTATATGTTGGGACGTGTAAAAGTGCTAATTTGTTAGCCTAATTACAAAAATAAATTGATTTTATTGATTTTATTGATTATTGATTTAAAGCGCAAAGTTATCCATAGCGAGGTAAATATTTTTTTTCTAGTTTTGACATTAAATAAAAATGATTATTTTTTAATTTAAGTAATAGTTTAGTTTTGACTTTTGATACTTATTCAATTGTATATTTTATTGTTTTTAGGGTCGAGCAATCATTGCTAAAGTCTTTCACTTTCTAAAAGATGAATATAATTTTATGAAAGCAAATAACACTGATGGATGTGACCTAAGTCCATTAGCAAACATATTAGAACGAACTGCCCAAGCAACAGGCGTCAGTGAACGCACAGTAAGTAGGATTTTAAAAGAAGAGAAAGAGTTGCCATCTTCATCAACCAAGTTTACTTCACCCATGAAAAAGCGACGAAAAAGAGACGGTAAATTTAATTTAGATAATATGAATCGAGAAATTATTCGAACTACAATTCAAAATTTTCATATAGAACACAATGAACTTCCAACTTTGGCAAAACTTCAGTCAGCATTAAGAGAAAAAATTGGTTTTGACGGATGTTTGAGCACATTACGTTCGTTGCTTATAAAAATGGGCTACGAATGGAACAAAATTGAAAACAATCGTAAATCTTTACAAGAAAGGCATGAAATACAATTGTGGAGATTTAATTTTTTGAAAAAAAATCATGAATACCGTGAAGAAGGCCGTCCCATTATATATACAGACGAAACATATGTGCTAACTTCGCACGTACGTCAAAACACGTGGAATTTAAAAAAACTAGATACTAAGACAAAAGACAAGTCATTTTTAAAAAAATTGAGTACCGGTGCTCGTTTTATTATAGTGCATGCGGGTAGCAGTAGTGGATTTATTAAAGATGCTTCGTTAATATACAAAGCATCATCCACAACTGGAGACTATCACTCAAATATGAATTTCAATAATTATAGCAAATGGCTGAATGAAAAGCTGCTGCCAAATTTACCAGATAAATCTGTTATAGTGATGGACAACGCATCCTACCATAATACTCGAAGTAGTAGTATACCTACGTCAAATTCGCGCAAGAGCGACATGCAAAAGTGGCTGACGGAACACGGTATTCCTTTCAATGCACTGTCCCGCAATGTAGAATTGTATGATTTAATAATCAGAAATAAGCAGCGTTTTATTTCATATAGAATTGACGAGATAATAAAAAGCAAAGGTTTCGAAATACTACGACTGCCACCATATCACCCCGAATTAAATGCCATTGAAAACATCTGGGGTATTCTGAAAAATAAGATTGCCTCGAAAAATATTGGTCAAAATATGACAGAAGTTCAAAATTTAATAGCTGAAGGTTTAAACAGTATCGATAACAACATCTGGCTTAATACATGCAAGCATGTCGAAAAAATTGAAAAGGAGTATATGAAATATTTTGATTATGACTTTGAATTTGTAATTAATGTGGGTGAATCAAGTGATAGCAGCACGACTGACTTTGAAACTAACGAAAGCAACAGTTTTTCCGAAGAAGATTAAGGCGACACATTTTTCACATACGTAAAAATAGATAGAAATTTGTTATTAAATAGTTCCAGCCTAGCCTTATTTTCATAATTTTGCCATATCTTGAGTTCAATTGTATATCCTTATTTAAGTCTTATGTTTCGCTTAAATTAAAACTTAAACCCAAATGTAGAAGAACATAATTTTATTTTAATACATTCCCTTATTTATTATTTATTTTAAATAATAAACATTTTAGTTTAAAAGTTTTGTTGTTTTATTTTATTATCAATTGAACATACAAAAATATTGGTATTATTTTTATGCTAACCATACCCGCTTTCGTTTTCACGCACACATCGACACATATACGGACACATATTTACCACAAGTAAATTCTGCTCGACTTCGTGATTTGAAAGAACTATAACTACAATGAGCGTATAAATATAAATTCAAATGCACATCCGTTGTGCTCAAATAAATTGATATCGAAACCGAAACATCCCTAAAATGTAGCAAGAACCAAACGATTGTCGACTTTATATCTGTTGTAACAATTTACAAAATGATACGCAAGCGTTCATAGAGATTTTGAAAAACGAATCATATTTCACCACCATCCTGCACTATGACAACCATCAACCAAAATCCCACTCTGTATACCCTAACAATAGATTTTAAAATCCTTCGTTGTCACACACCAAAGATCCGTTAGGGACGCGCAAAGCCGTAGGCCTATTTGTGTCGGTTTCACACTTATAACAATAGTGTCATGATTCGTGATCCCGGATTATCCCGATACAATCGCGGGATTAGCACGCCTTGCGGCAAACAAATGGGCTCGGTGTAACGAGTGAACAAGTGCCCGGACGGTGCCGCGTCACTAATGGGCTTCGAATTTCAAATTTTATTTGTTTTAATTTTTCTTGCTGTAGACAATAGTGTGGTGTTTTTTATTTAATTTATTTGTAGCCAGTGTTGGTACACAACATTTTAAGTTTTTTTTTTGAAAACGCCTTGTTTTGTTTGCATTCATAACATGAAGGTTTTTCAGAACATGAATCTTGTTCGAATGCTCAGATAGAAGGTACTTTTACGCTTATGATCTAATACCTTGGGAACCGCAATAATTATGTGGTTTTATGTACACATGCAAGCACGTCACCGGCATCTTACGCACTTGTAAGAGCGACTATGCAACAAAAAAGGGTAGCCTGATGAGCTATTGTCTATACTTTACCGATGAACAAAAGGTTATTGACCTCAACATCCTATAGGTTCTATAATTCACATATCGCGACTAATCTATCCGCAAGCTGTCGCGTCATCGCGGCATCTCGGAGTTCCCAGTCTCATTAGCGGCATTGTCTCTGCTTATCTGTCGTTTAACTGGCCAGTGTAGTGAGACCCCTGGGTCTTGGATTGGCACCGTTTGTCAACATTGAAGACTTGCAAAGCTAAGCAATTGAACAGATCATTTTTTGCTCTTTTAGGGTTCCGTCTTATTGTTATATTTCCGCTGCCTAGCTGTTTTGGGCTATAGCCCAATAAAATAATAGTTAAATATTATTTGCTGAGTATTTTTTGCATTCACAACGCTATTTTTAATTTCGAAAAGACATAACACTTAAAAAAATCGATCGATTCCACCCCGATGACCGGAGCCGAATATATTTTTTTAATTGTTATGTCTTTTCGTAATAGTTAAATAGTTTATGAACTATTAATTAATTAATCATGCACTATATAATAATCAGAACTATATTATCAAATAGTTCATAAACAAATTTATGAACCATATTAACCGGAAAGACAAAATGTTTATAAATTGTGTAAGTAAGTATTTCTATTGGGACTCGCTATTATAACAAGAGATCAATCATGTTGCTGATGGAAGATGAAACAGTACAGACCTCTTTATCTGTTGATGGACAATGGTATGTTTTTTTTTTCATCTGTTTCACGATAAGCCTAATTTTGTTTCGCGTCGTCAGTGCGGTTCGCTGTGCGTGCATTAAAATCCACAACATACATTTGACGACCGCTTGGTGGAGTGGTCCACAGGTCGGACTTCTAAAACCAAGGGTCGCGGGTTCGATCCCCGCACAGTACAAGCATGTGTGTTTGTACTGGTCTGGGTGTTTTCTATGTATGATATGTATTTATTAACAAAAAAAAGTATTTAAGTATGTTTATCCGTTGTCTAGTACCCATAACACAAGCCTCGTAGCTTAATTTGGGACTAGAGAATTGGTGTATATTAATAGTCAACTTCTAAACCATTACACCAAAGTGGTCGTCAAAGTTAATCGAATGTTTGAGAACCACTGCAAAAGCTTAGAAACCCCTAGCTATAGCTACAAATGCGACGGGTACATTGTTTGTGACGCAATTAATCAGTCTGAATCGTCCTCGCCGTGACAATGGAGCTTTGAGGTATTGTATCTGCTTTAAAACGATCTCTGTAACCTGTGAGTACTCCATACAGTAGGCAATATTGTGTTTGAGGTAAATTAATTTTGCGGTTTAACCCTCGACGAAAAATAGGGTTGTAAGTTTGACCACAATGTCTGTTTGTGTCTGTATACAGGGTGGCGACGACAAAACGACGATTGACTTTCTGTCTGTTACGATTTCACGTCTTAATTACTGAACAGATTTGGATGAAATTTGGTACACATGCATGGTCGGCAACATTCTGTATGTGTATTAAATTTCATCCAAATCTGTTTAGTAGTATAGGCGTGAGAGCGTAACAGACAGAAATCCAATTGGCTAGACGACACCACCAATCGTTGACATACTTTTTATCATCTGTCAAAACGGTCTGCCTCCCTAGATTTCGTATGGGAATAAATGATTGTGACGTCACGGTCATGTATCAGAAATCGGAGTCAATTGACCGAACATTTATTGCGTTTTGTGTGTTTAAAAATTGGTTTCTACAGCTTTTTTGAAATATATTGGTTGTATTAACTTCATAGGAGCTATGTTTTTTAAACACCATGTTCTTGACAATATTTAAGATAGGTGTCATCATCCCAATTGTCGTATTGTGGTCGCCACCCTGTATGTTTTTATGTCTTTGTAAGTATGTGGCATTGTAGGTCCCGAGCGGATGGACCGATTCCAAGGCGGTTTTTTTATTCGAAAGATAATATAAATATAAATAAATATAAATATTTCACAACAATCACACCAATTCTCTAGTCCCAAATTAAGCTACGAGGCTTGTGTTATGGGTACTAGACAACGGATAAACATACTTAAATACTTTTTTTTTTATAAATAAATACATATTATACATAGAAAACACCCAGACCAGTACAAACACACATGTTCATACACACTTATGCTTGTGCGGGGATAGAACCCGCGACCCTTGGTTTTTTAGAAGTCCGACCTGTGGACCACTGCACCCGCTTCGTCATAATTTAATAGTTTTAGCCGTTGAAGCTCACCAAATGTTTTCCAAGCTCATTTTTTAAACTGGAAAGTAAGTTTTTTTTAAGACATTGTGTACTACATATTTTGCTTAGAAAAAACTAACTTTCTTTAACTCACTTTTTTGCGTCTACACAATGTGTATAAAAATCAAAACCCAAAAAAGTATCCTTAGCTTTAGATCCTATATATGTTTTTCTTAAGCTAGCAATCGTAAGCCATTTTTAGTCAAGGTTCTGACGCGTAAATATGCATTGGTTAACTGTAACTGATCAAAATTCGTCCAGCCATTGAAACTCACCAGATGTTTTCCAGGCTCATTCGAGGGTTTTATAACTGGAAAGTTAGTTTTTTTTAAGACTTTGTGTACTACATTTGAGATATTGTGTCTTAAAAAAACTTACTTTCTTTTACTAACTTTTTCAACAAAAAAAATATCTTCAACTTTAGAAAGCCTATGGATGTTTATCTTAAAATAGCAATCGCAAGCCTTTTTTTGTCAAGGTTCTGACGCGTAAAATTTGTGTTTTAAGACCAGTTCCTAATCTGAGGGTTTCTATTTGTTCCTTAAACTAAATATTAAAGCAAAATGACAGTTTTTGTTTTAGTAAGTAATGTTACTTTGATGCATTCTTCTTTGGCACATTTCACACTCACACATTTACATTCACACATTTACATTTTTTAAAATAACGAACAGTATACCTAACGGACCCTCAGGGTCCGCGGGTTCACCGCATCCTCAATTAGAAACAAATCCTTACCCGAAAAGGAAAAAGCCCAGGATTTCGGACCGAACAAATCCCACATTATTTACTACGAAAAAGGCCGGATAAATTCACACTGCTGATTTTCCATTTACCCGACCGAAACCGCTAACGATTACTTTCCAAACTCTTCACACTTATGGCAACGGGTGTTTGTCTATCCCTTTTACGCCGTAGTGTGAAATCAGTCCAACAAATTAAATCCGGCCTCAGATTATTACATAGCTCAGTGACTGTTCATAAATAACCCGTAGGGAGCGCGATAATGCGCTCTTTAAAGATGGCGGGCGGAGAGTTTTTTTTTAAGCTTATGGCAAAGGATTTTGGTTTTCATGCCAACATCTTGTTTGATTTATTATATTCCTATTAGTTACCCTTTATTGACGTGACAATGTCTTATAAATTGGTTTGCCGGGTGACACTTCAAGAAACTGCGTTACGCTCCGCTCACGTTCCGCGCTCACAATGAGAGCGAGTGAGAGGCACGCGTCCCTTCAACTCGGGCATGGTTAGCCCGCCTAAGAGCGAGTGAGACAGACATAAAAAGTGAAAGGCACGCGTCCCTTCCACTCGAGCACAGTTAACCCGCCTAAGAGCGAGAGAGACAGAGCGAGAGAGAGAGAGTGAGAGAGATAGGCATATACACCGGTTCATGTTATACGAATGAATATTCACATTAAAATTATTTTACCACTCAAAGTCGTTGTCAAGTAAAACTTTCGCCTGTATACCGACTTTACAGGCAACCAATTTTTTATGCACTTACGGTCGCCCGCAACTCCGTCTGTGTATTATTTCCTTTCTTAGCAAATGCGTACGTTATAGTAGCTAACTGCATGTCAAATTTCACCCCGATCCCGGTGGTTAGGGCTGTACGTTGATAGATCACTATGTCAGTCAGTAAGTCAGTTTTCAGTTTTACATACTTATATAATTCACCCATCAGCATGCATCCAATAAAATTTTATATACTAGATGTACTAGTTAATAATTTAGCTACAAACACAACACAACCCTTCATGTTATTTTTTTAAGCATTATACCATTATTCATCCATCAGCATGCATCCAATAAAATTTAATATGGAGGTACTAGTCAGAAATAATTTTGCCACAAGAACGCTCAACTCTTCAACTTATATCTTTTAACAAGGCAACCGCGAGCAAAAAAGTAACATTGTTTTTTTTTTAAACTAACATCCTAGCCAACCAGTTGCGATTCGAATTTCAAAAATCCCGCCCAAATGTGAACTCAGAGGGGCAGTGGATTTGGGCCGCATTCCGTCGACAGTCGCTCGCTGTTATATTATGTCCGTGATTTATAGCATCGAATGCTCTTCGGTAATTAGTGCGTGCCTTCCCCGCGCAACCCGCACGGGGCCGGTGACACCAACTGAGAAACTCTCTAAGCCACAGTTAAAGTTATACGTTAGTTAGAGACAACCGAAAAAAACAAAGAAACAGACAGAAAGATAAATATTTTTATTATTATTATTTACTATCTTCTTGGTCTGGTGATCCGGGGCTATCTATTCCTCGAGCTAAAAGTAGTACTCGTATCTATGATTGTTCTTCTGATGATTTGGATTCATACTTGCAATTATGCGTTTGCAGTTTTTAACTCTATAAATATCGAAGAAGGGAATGAGAAAATTACTTATGATAACCAGCTGAAGTATTTTATTTTTACTTTAATATGGACATTAAAAGAGTGTAATTATTAATCCGAAGATAGCAGACACAAACCATATTATATTTTTACGCGAGCCGGTTTTGGCCAAACAGGGCTTAATTGGTTTATTGACTCATCTAGATACACATAAAAGTCTGAGTGTACTACGCTTCCTTTGTGTACAATACCAACAATTAAAATTAATTATCACTAACTGACGTCAGTGCAACCGGCCCCCGCGCCGCGGATTACCGGAGATTGAGTTTAATCGAACGCCCGGGAGCGTCCCATTAATAACGGAGCCCGTTAATTGAACGCTAGTGCCGCCGGACATATTTCAAATATAGAACGCCGCTCGGCATAAAGTGGATTTATCGTTCTTTAATGACAGTTGTCAATCTTAATCGATGGGTTGACCGAAAATTGGTGCAACTGACTCTATGTTTACCTTTTTTTTCCGCTAAAATGGTGGGTGAACCTATTTATTCGACTATGAAATTGCTTAAGATTAGAGATCAGACTCGTACAAGTCAATTTAAAAAAAGTACAGAACTCTACCATGCTTCCAATAAAATTGCAATGATGCACTTTTTAACATAAAAGTTTTTTTTTTCGATTCATGTTTTTTTCGATGTATAGGGATTCGTCATTAAAAATCAAAGTTGAAATGAATAGTTTTGATCCATACATTCCACCTGCTTTACTTTAGTTAGTATAAATCACTTATAACTAGAATAATTGTCTGAAACCGTTCGATCTGCCCCGTGTTAAAGGGTGGCGGCTACATGTGATAGAAAATTGGTAATGTTTTCTTTTATTTTAAGAAGATGAGATCGCTTATAGCTTAAAATATTACCAAAGATTTTCGACATTTAACAGCTCAACATAATAATATTATTTAAGATTACTTTGCAGCTAGCTATTTCATATTTTACCAATTTATATCAACTTAGTTACACTTTATTTCAATTTGACACAAATTAATTTCAAACATAAAGATAAAGATGGATTAAAGAGGTACTTTTTTCTTAGGTAAGTTTGAAATTAAAATAGTGTATTTTCGAAGTCGTTGAGACAACCGCGTGTCCTTCAAAATAAAAGTGCTGCGCTTAAAAATCAATGGCTCCCAATAACTTCGATCCATGCATTCTGACTGATTTTAAAGTCAGTTAGCGCCATGAAGCAAAAACAAAGAGGAGTCGTAACAGTCAAATTTCTTTATGAAACGACGCGTGATATTTTGCGGGGTGCGGGGGTGTTCAGCTCTGACCGTGGCTCCGCCCACTTCGCAATATTTAATCTATCGGCTAATAGCAAAACTACTAGTTTAGGTGTATGTTGATGTTACTACTAATTCAGCTATCTCACACTAGATGTCGATAGTCTTGAATATGATGGGACGTACTCAGAACTTAAAAAAATGTAATATGTATTTTTTTTTCTCTTTATTATCATGTAAAAAATCGTTAACTAACATACTTAGTACAAGTGAACCACTTGGGTTTGTAATAATTATACTAAGGGTTACAAATAAAGTTAATAAATTCATAAAAACAAGAATTGGACAAATAATATATGTAAGCCGTTTGGTTAATAATTGAATTATTGCTAATTACAGGAAAGAAAACCAAGAAAGTTAAGCTTTAATTTAATATTTTTAAAAGATAAATTATCTCGTAATTCTCTTGATAGTTTATTTATTAGGCGAGGCACAATAAAATCAGAAGTTCGCTTACCGTAGTCATTATTTACGCGAGTCGAGCTGCACCTCAACTCACGCCAAGCTACCGATCGTGTGTATACAGGGTTGTTTGTTTGTGGCTGATTTTTACACGTCTTGAAGAACAGATTATTTAGCAAAATGAATTTAACTTGGATTTGAACAGGTTGATTACTTTACAATATTCAAAAAGGCCGGAATAGTCATCACTATATTGTTGCCTGATTCCTTTTGGTACTATATTCTTTAGTATTCTTACTTGAAGATCGTATATTTTATTTAAGTATGTATTATAGGTGCGTCCATAGCTGCATAAACCGTATTGGATGTACGATTCCGCTAGAGAATTATACAGCATCATCCTCACCTTGTACGGGATCCGGTTTTTAAGAATAATTATGTTTGCCAAAACCTATCTCAACTTATTACACACATATACATTATGATTGTACCAGTTAAATTTATTGTCAATCTGTAGACCTAAACATGTTTGGCAATCTACTATTTCTACGGGAGTACACATACAATTAAGCGAAACAGATGAGTGAAAGTATTTATGGTCATGAGCCAGAATGCCCTTTAAGGGAACGCTTTTAATATAAGGTGATTTAATCGGCAGTAAATTTGTTTTTGAAGCGTTGACAACTAGTCCTACATCGTGACACTACATCAAAAGAGCGTTAAAGTCCGATTGCAGCATAGCCCATGCTTCACTATGGGCAGCCACTAGGCAGGTGTCATCGGCAAACTGATAGCATTTACTATTTTTATTGTAATTGTTCATGTCGTTGACATATGAAAGAAAGTGTAGGGGCCCTAAGACCGATCCTTGGGCCTAAATAAGAGATGGTTTGGCATTTTGACCGAGTAAACTTAATTTTAAAATATTTAGAGTAGATTTAAAAATAATAGACAAAATTTTATTCCAAACATAACTTTGTTTAAAAAAATCAATTACCAGTAAAAATAATAGTTTTGGTTAGTTGTTGTCGGTTGGTTGCCCGTTCGTTTTGTATTGTTGCAAAGTGCTTAAAACGAATATCAATATATTTTTCTGCAATCGATTTCATCAGAAGTACAATATGATTAGCTGTAGGTGATTGGTCAAACATATGAATGGCCGATTGTTTGAAACAATCTTGTCCAATAAGAGATTGTAATATATACGATACAATGGTATGTTTACGAAAGTTAGGAGTATTCAAAGATTGCGATTTAACAGAACGAATACAGCATTCGGTCCGAATACATATTTTTATGACATCTCTAGATGGCAAAGTAAGACCACCCTTATTTTTTGTATTTATCAAATCCAGGTCACTACCATTATAATTATCAGCATATAACTCTTTGCCTTCATTTACCTCATTTACCTACTTTTTCAAGCGCTTAACTTGCATTTGTAGTCTTCTGATTTTTAATCCAGCCCTTTTTGACGTGACAACGTCTTATTAATTGGTTTGCCGGGTGACACTTCAAGAAACTGCGTTACGCTGCTCCGCTCACGTTCCGCGCTCAATGAGAGCGAGTGAGAGGCACGCGTCCCTTCGACTCGGGCATGGTTAGCCCGCCTAAGAGCGAGTGAGACAGACATAAAAAGTGAAAGGCACGCGTACCTTCCACTCGAGCACAGTTAACCCGCATAAGAGCGAGAGGGACAGAGCGAGAGAGAGAGAGTGAGAGAGATAGGCATACACACCGGTTCATGTTATACGGATGAATATTCACATTAAAATTATTTTACCACTCAAAGTCGTTGTCACGTAAAACTTTCGCCCGTATACCGACTTTACAGGCAACCACTGTTTTTCTTTAGATCGAAGTTGTCCTATTTCTTGCTTTAGCTTCTTTTTTCTAGGCAAATCATTTAGTATCAGAAATTCATTTAAATCACTTGTGGTAGGGTCTACAGATGATTTTACAGGCTCTGGTAATTTTCTTTTAAGCTGTAATATAAAAAAATAAAATTAACTAGTTATTTTTTAAAAATTAATTAAACTCGGTCACGCAAACATCATTTAAACAAACCGATAAATCCAGTTTTAAAGTAGGTAAAATGCCCTTTTTCAATTTTTAAGGCCCTTTTTTGTCACTATGAAGTCCACGTCAATGAAATGGCCAGAACAAATCTTTGTATATTTTGTTGGTGTCCAATCCGGTCTATTAAGTTTTAAAATCCATTGCTATTTTAAATTTTGGTCAGATGGAAATCTGAAACGAACATATAAAAATAAATATTTTTTAACAGGATCATTTAATTCTTAATACGGCCCTGGATATTTGTTATATTTAAAATAGTTATTCTAGACGACGACAGATAGCGGCCCGTTAGTAATATAATAATAAAAGCTATAAAAGTAATGTTTTAGCTACTAAAAGGTATTTAATACTAAGTTTATAACAGTTTTCAGTTTAAACGCATGAGTATTACAATATACTACTGCAAAATGATACGTAAACTTACGTTTTTACTTCCCAAAACTGTCGCCATCTAGTGTCAAATAGAATAATTTGAACTGAACTGAAGCTGAAAGCTGAGAATGTTATAGACTTTTTAATTTTAATTTACGATTAAAATTACTTACAAATGAAATGTGATGCCATCCATATTATCAGAACGTCTGTCTGAGTAACTTTGACATTGTAAAACACAACACTTCATCCTTTTTTTTTGTTAAAACGCAAAAAACACACTTACAATGCGAGTCTCGTTACGTGTGCATCTGACGAACGCTGACAACAAACTAAGCTAGGCCCCGCCCACAATGATGACGTCAGGACCTAGTTGAAAATCACAGTGCACAGTTGCTTAGGCCAGCTCCTCTTTGTTTTTGCTTCATGGTTAGCGCTAACAGTCAGATAAAATTCCAAGATGGCTGATTTGTAAAGTCTTAACTGCCTATGTAGAAATTCAAAACGAATGTTATCTAAAATTAAACCAATTCATATTTAACAGTCCAATAACTGCTATTTAAAAAATTAGCTCTAAATCACACAGAAAACTGTACAATAATTAGCTAAAACCGTGCGACCTGCGCAGCGGAGAAGTGCCGAGGATAATGTGATTGCGCGCAGGTCGCAGGTGCGCTCGCTGAGTATATTGCCGACTGAGTATGGGAGCGGTAAGATGCTGCTTTTGGAAAATAAATTTTATAAAACACAGTTTGGATAGTCGAAGGATTCGGCTACCACTTTGGTGTAATGGTCAAAAAGTTGACTACTAACCAAAAGGTCGCGGGTTCGATCCCCGCACTGTACTTGTGTGCACGAACATGTCTGTTTCTACTGGTCTGGGTGTTTTATGTATTTATTAAAATTTATTAGTAATGCCACTGTTGATTCTGATATCTGTAACACAAGTGCTCAAGCTACTAACCACGGAGTCAGATCAATGTATGTGATGTTTTTAAAAAAAAGAAAGAAAAGAGAAAAGGGATGGCTTGGACTTAAAAAAGAGATAAATACCATCCAGCGAATATGACGCGAAAGCAAAGAAGAAGAAAAATATCTTACGGCATAGCTTTCATTTTCAATTGGGCTTTCAGTTTTCAGACGGGCTTGCAAAGAATGCTGTGGATACTGGCCAGTTATGACCAGTCAATTTAATATATTGAAACCTCTAGTAAGGAGGAATTGTTCAACAGGAATTACTTGCAGACTCGTATGTAATAATAGTCCTGCGGGTTACGATGATGTACCGCTTAGAAGGACCGTGCTGGGAGCTAACTCACCAGTCTGCAGAATAAGCAAAGTGCAGTGGATGGATCGATGTTCATTCAATGTTTCTGGCGAAGTTCAGGGTCACTATAGTCATAGCCATTACCTAATAATTTTGTTGTTTTTTTTTCTTTTTTTTAAAGTTTTTTTTTTGCAATCGTGACTTTTTTTCTTCTTGTCTTTAATAGTTTTTTTTGTTACATTTAATAAATCATTTCTTTTAAAATTATTCATTCTTGTCAAAATTGTTCTCTCTAGCATGTTGCGTACACCCTTAATTAATAATGCAATTAGCAACACTATCGTTGGTGTGCCTAATAAATAAAATTAAATGATGATGAGTGAATGTTTGTGAAAGTGAATGTGTTGGCTGTGTGGTGACGGCAGAGTAGAATATAATTGTCACTACCCCTTTTCTTCCCGCGGGTGTCGTAAGAGGCGACAAAGGGAATACATTGGTCAGAGAACGGGCAGCAGCGCTCTCTGTGAAATAACCTTTATTACTGCGATCTCCAACCCACCTGCCAAGCGTGGAGATAATGGCAAACCCCTCTAATGTAGAGGAGGCCTATAGTCCAGCAGTGGACTCTTAAGGGCTGTGTGTGAGTGAATGTAGGGAATTCTTGAACAGGGTATGAAAAAAAGTACAATTATGTGAAAGATGTCCAACATTTAGTTCGTTGTGACAAGCCGATGTGCATGTTATTTATTGTCTTATATAAGATTAAGCAATAAAACACATAAAAAAGGTTTCATCTTATCTAACGTGAAGTGTAGTGTAACTCACCTGTACTGTGAAGAACAAACTGTATTGTATTGCTTAATTTACTTGGTCCTTCGAGCCGGATCAGCGACATCTTAGCGCGCCTGATCAGCAGCCGGGGCCCGTATAAATCATTCGCTGTCGTACCGTATTGGATTAAGATTTCCTCGATGTATTGGATGGAGCTCGTCTGCCGAGTGACGGCGTCGAAACGAGAGGTATTGACGCGAATTTCCCTTGAGTGGGTAACGAGTATCTTATATTTGAGATAGCTTTGTGATGTGGTTGGAAAACTAAACTGCCATATTTTTGTGGAGATGAGGTTCGACCTACCTTTCACTTCTGAATAGTTGCGAAATTGCAAGTGCACGTCTCTACATAAAGTTTACTGCTAACTTAAAATAGGTACTGAATTGTCAGATTATAGTTTGCACTGCTTACGAAAATAAAGACGCCCCGTACAATTCTTAAGACGTACGTAATCATAATACTTTTAAGGAAACTTATGCTAAAACCTCAAAAATTGGCACTTATTAAACTTAGCAACTGTATCACTTACGCTCAAATAAAGCTATTCTAACAATCAAAATAAAAGACAAATAGCTAGTTAATTTGTATGTCAATTGTTACAAGACTTGAACAAATAATAAACTCGTGTCGCATAATGTAAAGTAGTTATGCCAACACCTGTGTAAAGTTACGTCAATTGTTTTGTTCGGTTCGGTTCTTCATCGAATTTAACAGATGCTTTTCCGCGTGGTGTTTCTCATGTTCACTTTTTAGACTTCACAAAATCTTTCGACGATAATATTCATAATTTTGTCTTTGCTTTTATCGAATTCTCGCCCGAGTGAGAGTGCTTGACAATATTTTTTTTTGTTCTGCACATGTGTACAATGGTGGACTTAATGACGAAGGCATTCTCTACCAGTCAACCATAGGTCCAAGCAGAGAAAATTCAATTCAAGAGCATTGGACCGGACTTCCAAAGGTTGGGGGCTCGATTCCTCCCAGATGACCGGAGCCGAAAACATTTTTTTTGATTTGATCCGTCCATTGGCCCGATCAGTCCAGTCCGTCCAGTCCACAGCCCAAAGGTTGTGCGTTTATAGATCACTTTGTCAGTCAGTCACCTTAGGGTTTGATATTTTTAGACGGTGACTGTAGTCAACCAATAAAAGATGGCCATCTACAGAACCTCACACTGCAAAGCCTTACCTCACGAAGTCTGGTTTTTAAACCCAAAACACAGAAAACTAATGCTCTTTTAAGACAAATCGTCGTCACACCTTGACAGTTCGTTCGAAACATCTTTTAAAGTTCCCAAAACCCCTCGACGTTCCAGTGGCCGCGCTGGGCGATTTGTCGCGCGTCGCGGCTATATTGCTACTGTTAGTGAACACAGTAAGGTTAGGCAGTAAGCGAAGTGGGAAAGACGATAAGGCTTCTTATTATTGCGGCGACAGAAAAATTGATGGGTTTATTACCTAGTAAGAGAGCACTTTTTAACAATTTATGAATACCTATTTTGTACTTATAAGTTGCTTTCTAGTTTCCGCTCGTCAATAAATTCAATCTTCTCCTGTTTCACCAAGGATTGGAGATCGTGCCCATCATACCGTGTCAGCGCTGAGTTTGGGCCAGGACAACTTTCTCCAAATGCTCTGGTCAGCAGCAGTGTGTAAAGCTTCGTACAATCGCAGTTGCAAATAAGATTTCGTTTGGTCACACCATCTTACACGGTCTCTTCATCTTTTCCCTCCACTTTATCCATCAGTATGTGTTTTTCCAGAGACTCTGGGCCACTACGCGCTATGTGTCCATGGAGTTTCGAGGCTGTCCTCGGAATGCGGAGCATCATGCGCCTTATCCACATCTCAAATGCATCGTTTCTTGTTATCAGGGTGGCTTTGATAATCCATGTTTTGGAGTTGTATAAGAAAGTAGGAAACACAGTGGTATTTACGAGTCTTAGTTTGGTACGCTTGGTGATATTAGTTTTTTCTATTATAAATTTAATAGCCAAAAGAAAAAGTCGATGTCAGTTTTAATTAAAAGAAACCTTTCTAATGGATTACCACTATCACCACCGTTGCTGCCAATCTATTACATTTTTAGAACCTTAAATCACTTTTATTAGTCGCCATTTTAAATACATGCCTGAACTTAATACTGTAGAAACATAAATTGCCAAGATTTTGGCTTTAAAAATCTGTGTAAAATGGTTTATTTAAGTGGTTTGCGCTGCCTAAGTATTGTGACTCTACATCTCCAACAAGAAGTTTGGCCATTCAAACCTACACTTAATGTACTCCCACAGGCCGACTTTCGACAGAGTAGTCTTCTGGTATCGTCACTTTATTAGTTAATTTGATTTTACCCTATTTAGTTACGCTTACAGAAAATAAAGTCTCCCTCAGTGAAAAGGTTCCTTCTGGCCTCACTTCATTGTTGTTTACTTCGATTTAAGAAGCACATAAAACGCTGGTACCAAGGGTAGTTATTAGCAATTTTGATTATTATTTGTAACTTTCTATTATCGAAATCATTGAAGGCAACTTACTGACCTCGTTTCTACTATGGCAAGAGCGATGGTCGCCCGCGCACCCTTTAATAAAATATTCGCGCTCAGAGACAGGTTACTCGACAATAGTATCACAACTTTGAAACAAGTTGTGCAGACAACAACACATCAAGTTAAACACTGTGACACCTTATGCAATTGTAATAGAGCGGACTTTGAAATAGAAATGTGGAGTCTGATATGTTATCGACTGTACGTTCTATATTGACTGTGGAAGTGGAAAAGGTTTTTTGATAGTTTTGCTAAAAAGGGTCTCGTAGAGATTAAGTGTAGGCAACACTACACGGAGTATTAGGTAAAAGATGTAGCAGCTTATACCTGAATTGTACGTGAAGCACATTGCAATTTCGAATTCAGAAACAAGTTAGCGTTTAAAAAGTTAAAAAGTTAGCGTTTAATAATTGAGGAAATATAATAAGTATTATGTTGTTAGCATCGATCTCCATGCTACAGTATTTTATTCTTTTCTTAGCCTAGTTTGCACAAATAAACTCAGCTCTGATCTCTATATTTTTCTGTCAGTTTCAACTGAAGTTGAATGACTTTTTTTACACCCTGTATAGCAAAGAACTGAAAGGTTTCCCTAATTACCTAAGACTTCTTTTAACTTTCACCACCAGCGAGCGAAAATTGATGGGCGGCAAGCTGAAAAAAAGCGCGTCTTGACACCGTCATGTCCAAAGTCGATTTGTCGTCCGCGTAGATTACGTTCGAAATGAAAAGCGGGTAGTTTGAAAACTTTTCCCATCCGACCCGTCGTAAATACTTGTCGGGGACAACCGTTGACTGATTTGCTGGAAGGAGGTTGTTCATCGCTTTTATTAAATTTATGGTAATTCTTGGCGATGGTACAGTGTTTGTGAAGCAAAAAGTTTCTTTTTTAACACGCTTTTATTAGATCGGGGTGTATGTATGTAGGTATGTAACGGAATATTTGAGCTCAATTTTCACCAACTTCCAGAAACTGGATTAATTTGAAACTTTGCACACGTATTAATGACAATGCAATAATTTGATAAGAGTTTTCCATTATCCTTACTAACTAAAAAAAATAAAAAAATGTTTAAAAAACAAAAAAAACACGCTTTTATTGCTAACTAAAAAGAGAAAATAATTTCCACGCTTTTTACTCTACTGTAATATAAATTCCGTGTACTCTTTATTTTCTCTTTTTAGTTAGCAATAAAAGCGTGTTTCTTTTTTGTTTTTCAAACTATTCTTTTGTGTACATACCTACTCGTTGTTACATCAGTTTTGGTCTACTTACCTACAGTAGCAGTTATACAAACCTACATTATTTTTGAAACCAGTCCAAAAAGATAAACATTAAGAATAATTATTTTACGGAGAAACGTTTGTTCAGGTGTATTAAATTATCTTATAAGTAAACATTGTTAATTCATTAATGAAAAATTAAACATTTGACAAGCGGTTCCATGGTGTAATGGTTAGCACTCTGGACTTTGAATCCAGCGATCCGAGTTCAAATCTCGGTGGAACCTGTTCTTTTTGATAAAATTATAATATCATATATTTATTTAATTTGACAGTCAGATGTAATCCTGAAATGACAATGACTGATTTGTAAGAACGATTGGTGCCTTTTTGGGGGGCGGCTGGCGACCAAAACTTTTTCAGCTCATAGTAAACACTATAACGAGTAATTTATATTATGGAATTTATAGACGATAACTTTCGAAGATAACGAAGTTATATTGGATTAAAGATAAAGAAAAATAAGGTTCTGAACTAACATATTTGGTTGCGCTATGTCACGAAAATAATTATAGTAGTATTTTTATTATATTGTGTCGTTTCTTATCTTGGTAATATGTAGCCCCAGGCCTTTGAAAGGCGAGAGTAGGGCGAAAGCCAACCTGTGGAGACCCATTTTAAAACATAGATCTAGTTAATGCCGGGTTACATCAATCAATGATTTGCCAAGATGGTGAGTGTAAATCTGGCAACCTGGTTTCCTACACTGTGATTGGCCAAGAATAATCGCCTCTTTCTTACCATCGGTTATTCGTTTGACAATTCCACGAAACTTATAAAAACTATTCTTTTATAAACAGTTCTTCAAACAAACAGAGATATAGCTCAATTCCCATGGCCGTAATAATTTCCGAAATTTTGGTTAAGGTCCGCTCAAAGAGTTAAAATTAAATATTCAGGACATCAATCAATATTTGACTCGTAACCGAGAAGGGTACGCTTTCATATTTCATATTGCCACCTAACTCTACTGATACTAGTCTCGGGGACAGACATCTTCATGTTTCGTCTGTTATGTCTGAATCTGTCTGTAAGGTAAGTAATAGTCCTCCTGGCCGATTCGACCACCTCGGCCGATCTCAACAGAGATCAGCCAACTGCACAGGAGATATTATAGTGCACAAGTGTGAGCGCAATACACAGGTGCACTCACTGTTCCATCACTCTCAAAGTTCGGTTAGACGGCAATCTGATATGACCGGAGAGAGATCAGGCGTAGGACCAACGGCTTAACGTACTTAAACGTTACGTTTTGCGTCTGTAAGGTACAGAAAGTGTTTCAAGCCAAGAGGATCTACCTAATAATGGATCCTACAAAATGCTAAAAATGGAGGTCCAACTATGAATATTGTAACTCGGGTAGCTAGATTCAAAGCCCTGTCAATCATTAAGACATGGAATAATAACATCTTACCGCTGATTGAAGCGTACGCTTAATTACTTGGAATTAACTTAAATTGAATTTTGGGGTTTTTGTTTGCGCAAGTGTAAATTGTAATTATAGAGAAAATAAAGGCGATTAAGGAGATAGTTACAGTAAACGTCACAAAAATCTTCAGTAGGCTTCAGTTCTCGATACATAAAAGGCAATTTTTATAATAGTCAAATAAATAGCTATCCGACTGTTAAATATAAACTGACCGAATTTAAGATGACATTCGGTTTGAACTTCTACATAATCAAATTTAACGTTTAAAATCAGCCATCTTGGAATTTCATCGTACCGTTAGCGCTATCTGTCTATTGGAAAATCGGCTCTAAGTAGGTATATCTTCATACTGGGTATATCTTTTACTTTTAATGGCAAAATTACAGCGACAGTTGTTATCACATAAAAGTAACCCAAAAAGCAAGATAGTCGAATAAGAATTTGTTTACTCAGCCTTTAATCGTATAAGAGCCGAGTAACCGTTCTCAAAAGAAACGTCAACACCCGTTTTTCGTATAGTGGTGGTAAACTCGACTATTTGGACATATTTGCTAATGTGTGCTTTAAGGGAGTGGAATAAACGTTTACAGTGCTATATTTTAGCACTTTAATCCACCTAGTAGATGCTGAATTAAAGAGGCCTGAATACTCTTAAAACAGTCTTAGTATTTTCTACCACTTTAACTCAAATCTTAGAGCATCTTTTTGCTGCTTACTCAGCGTTTATTCCACTTCAATGGGACTTTCTAAATAATTTGCGCCTTTTTCGCGTCGAGTAAACGTTTTCAGCGCTTTAACTCGACTGTTTTTGGGACTTTTATAGAGCTTAAAGCAAAAAGGAATAACGCACGCTGCTTCGAAAATATACAAAAATGAAGGAAAAGTGGTAAATGTTTTACAGCACCGCATAAAATTTGACAAATTATCATAAGCATTTCCTGAGAGGTTGACAGTAGAAAAAGTGTAATCAAGTCACCGTTTACTATCTGTATCCTGTCTCTTGGCCTACTCTAGTCGTACACGTTCCAATATTGGCAAAAAACAATATTTTATAGCGGCCGCTAAGCCGTCGCGAATGTATGCTGGCGGATAAAACCCGGTCCTTTTGCGCACATGAGGTTGCAATGGCGGCATCTTCAGACTTGTCGTCACAATTTACAACTATTTTATATATTTTTAAGTGACTAGCTTTCCGTCAGCGGCTTGGCCCTCGCGCTTGGAATTCTGCTATATTTTGCTTAATATAAAAATATTATTTTATTAATATAAAATATAGTGTCCGTCCGTGACTTCGTCTGCGCAAACATGGTCACTGTTTTATCCCAAGGGAGCATATAATCAGAATAAAAAGTCAGCTTATACTCTGTCTCTATACCAAATTTCATTAAAATCCGTCCGTTAGGATAACTCAATGCAGTCTACTTCAAGCTCAAAAGGTATCTTACTGAGCATGAAATAACTTAAATAATAATAATTACTTTCTCATTAAACATACACATAAGATGTCTTTTTTTCATATCCAACTGAGTTACACCTTTTATATAGGTAGATACTTATTTTAATTGAAAAGTTAGTATAAGAATATAAGATTTGGAGCCTTAAAGTAAACTGCTATCTCTAGACGAACCCACGACTCAAACAGCATGTGTACCCCACATCTTTCTGGGCATCGCATTAAATATTGACAAAATAAAAATGTAGAATGCCACAAGACGTGCGCCCGTTATGGCGACGTCGGTTAACCTCCGGGAGCGATTCCATTTTCAAATGTTTCCCGCCAATAAATATCTTATCGAGTTACAATGAGCGGAACGAGCCGCCCCGGGACTATTCCGCACATTCCACCTATTTATGTCACTCTCGTATATCTATCTGTTTTTGGAAAAAATACAATCGGCTAGTATTTTTTTAGGTTTCTGTACCTCAAAAGAAAAAAACGGAACCCTTATAAGATCACTTTGTTGTCCGTCCGTCCGTCTGTTAAGACCGTTTTTCTCAGGAACGCGTGGAGGTATCAAACTGAAATTTCTATATGATACTTAGGTCTACTGTCCCTGCAAGCTGTAGAAAAATCAACCTTCTAAGCCAACGCAATCAAAAGATACAGCCATTTAGGCCGCAAATTTCCGCAAATTTTCGAAACTCGCACGGGAATCAAAACCTACAGGGTACTTCCCGTAAACTTAGAATCTTGAAATTTAGTACGAAGTCACGTCTTATAGTACAGATATAGGAAAAATTACGAAAACCGTAAATTTTCAGTTTCATCATATTAAAAAATATATTTTTGAAAAATATTTTTGACAATTTTGAAAATTTCAAAGTTACTTCTCCTTAACTACAGGTTTGTACGGAACCTTCGGTGCGCGATTCAAACTCGCACTTGACCGGTTTTTTTTCTTTTGAAGGTTATGTATTAAAAACGTATGTAGAAAAAAAATATAATACACCCATCAGTGATAATGTGAAGAAGTGAGTGACGTAACTTTTGGATGCACTCCATTTTTTTTTCACATTTTTGATTTTTGGCAAATACGAGTAGTAGGTAACCTAGTTTGAATAAAAGTCATTTGACTACCGGAGTCATGATTTCTAACAGTTATTTTTTTTTTTAAAGTGACTTTTAAGCTCCTACTCATTAGGTTATCGGTTTATTTGTAGCAAATTTATTTAACTCGTGTCTTTTTAAATAGTAATATATATAATCCGTCATTTAACATGTCAGGGTAGGTACAATCATTACTACTGGATTTTTGTAAACAATGCCAAATTACTCTTTTGCAATCATAACAAAGATTTATTCAAACTAAAAATATACTATTCAAGGCCGAATAGTTCAAATGTACACATGTACGAAATTCGTGCCAAGTGAAAGCATCTCACGAGCAAAGCAGTCTGTATTTTCGACGCGGCAGTCAGACGGTTCCATGGTGTAATGGTTAGCACTCTGGACTCTGAATCCAGCGATCCGAGTTCAAATCTCGGTGGAACCTGAACTTTTGCAGATTGAAGATATTTTAATGAACTTAGATAACCGCGGTGTAACTACTCTTATCATCATATCTACGACACCCTCTTTTTACATACAATCTAAAAAAGCTTTTGATTAATTCAATATTGGAAATTAGTTTTCGCTTTTATTTTGTTTTTATCAAGTACATACCTAGTTCACAATGTTTTAAAAAATACACTCTTTTGCAAAAAAACGGGCACCTAAGGAAATTTACGTTCTAAGGTCGATTTGAGTTAATTAAATGAAATTTATTTCTTTGACGTAGTCTGTATACTTATAATCGTGTAAATTAATGCGCGTGAAGTGAGTTCGGGCAACTAAAAGAAAAAAAAAACGATGGATTCTTTAAAACCGATGTACACGCCCAAACAATAAGAAGTGGTCGGCAATAAAGATAAGATTTTTTTTTTACTTTTTTTAATTAAATAAAGTTACAAATGTAAAAACCTAATACCGAATGTGACCTCCTTTTGCCAAAATCACAGCTTGAATCCTTCTGGGCATGCTTTCCACGATGTTTTTAATAACGTTTTGAGGAATTCGTTCCCACTCTTCTGCAATGACTCTTTTTAGCTCCCTGATGTTTTGTGGAGCAGGTTGCACTGAACTTACACGTCTCTTTAGAACATCCCAGACATGCTCAATTGGATTGAGGTCAGGACTTCGAGCTGGCCAATCTAAACGACGGATCCCAACTTCTTGCATGTACGCTTCCACGTCGCCAGAACGGTGCGAGCGAGCATTGTCGTCATTATAAATGGAATCTTCCCCAAGTGCAGTCAATGTGGGTTGTGCATATGGAATTAGGACTTCCATTATGTACCGATGTGCATTTAATGTTCCATTTTCTATGAAAACTAACTCCGTACGCTCCGTCGAATTAATTGCTGCCCAAAACATAACGGAGCCTCCGCCATAAGGAGTGATTTCTTCGAAACACACTTCCGCATAGCGTTCCCGTGGTCTTCGCAGCACTCGCCGGCGTCGGTCCTCTCCACACAAAGAGATTCTAGCTTCATCAGAAAACAATACTTTATTCCAGTCCTCCAGAGTCCATGAAGCACAGTTCCGAGCAAACTGAAGTCGAGCAACACGGTGCTCACGGAGTAATTTAGGGCCCCGAGCTGGGCGGTAACTCCTGATATTGGCAGCCAAAAGCCTCCTCCTGACCGTCCACAAGCTAACTTCTACTCCTCTTACTTCTTCAAGGCTCTTCTTCAGGTCCACACTTGACGCCTTACGATTCCGCAACGCCTGACTCACCAAAAAGCGGTCATCTCTTGGTTCTGTGCATCGTTTTCTTCCCGAACCGGGTCTTCTTTTGACCGAACCGGTCTCTTGATACCGTTGCCAAGTCCTCTGGACAGTTGAACGACTCACATTTAGCCGCTGAGACACGTAAGTTTGCGAACAACCTTCTTCAAGTAGGGCTATAATTTTACCGGCCCTTATCGCTTTATCACTCATATCAAAAAGTGGTATTTAATGTAAAAATAAAGATTAAATTGTTTAATTTGCAGAAAATGTCCAAAAAGTTTTAAAATATCGTAATCAGTTAAAAATCGTTTCAGCAATTCGCGCCATTAGTAAAGCAATTTTAGAATAATCCACAATAATCATTATTTTTCTTTTATTAATTTCAAATTTTAAATTTGGAACGTAAAGAATCATGCCAGGACGCTTCAAATAACATGCCAATACATCGTCAAATTAATAAAACCTATTTCTTGTTCTTCTTCATTAAAGTAGAGGCAAAAATCTAAAGTGCCCGTTTTTTTTGCAAAAGAGTTTATATAATTAATTATAAGAAAGTAAATAATAAAAAGTATCACAGTGAAGTTAGGTTTAAAAATTTAAGCTTAAAATTGCGGTTCAATTAAAGAAACACAAAAACCGTTTCGATACTAATAATACTCATTAAGATCTTATAAATATGCTCAGTTTCCTTTTTCTTACTTCCTACAAAAACTAATATCAAATACTAACACTTATCGTCATAAAATGACACTGCAATTAGCTTAGCGCGATTCCCTGCACTAATCATAAAACCTAACCTAGGCGACAATACCGCGCAACAACGCCAGGCTAACCTAGTGTTAGAACATCCATCAATCAGGCCTCAAACAGCATATAATACGAAGCTACAACCAACCGGGGCCGCTCCTAACGAATTAACTGATTAGGTTAATTAAAAGCCAACTCTTTGGCAGCCGCCCTGGGATTTGTGGGCGGGACGCGAGCGCGTTAAAAATCTATGGCGGCCCGGTTGCTATGACTGCGGTTAACGTTTATCGGAGTTTAACTTGAGTTTAAGAAGCCAGCAGTTTATTTCTCTCTATGCAGTTACATTCATAGATAGAGTGATTCAAGAGGCAGGTTTAAATGTATAATTATGAATGACGACCACTTTAGTGTATTGGTTTTGAAGTTGACTATTAACCAAGTGGTCGCGGGCTAGATCCTCGCACTGTACAAACATTTGTGTGCATGAACATGTCTGTTTGTACTGGTATGAGTGTTATATGCATTTATTAAGTTTATTTATAATAACACTGAAGATTCTGATATCTGTAACACGAGTGTTTAAGCTACGTACCACGGAGTCATATCTATGTATGTGATGTTGTTGTATAGGTATTTATTATATTTATAACATGCTCAATATTAGAGAACCGTTCTAAGCAAGCGAGCCCGCTGAAGTGAAGCTAGTGATTGATAAAATTAAAAAATATATATAAGAGTAGGTGCCTTAAAGTATAAACATTCGTCATATGATTACGTTACCATGACGTATTTTATAATACATACACAATAAAAATAGCATTAACACGTCCAACGAACGTGTTGCAGATGTTAACACACAATTTCTTTACTGTTGATTTGTATCATTGATAACTTAAGTAGATTCAATTATTGCTGTTTACGTCATAAATATATATTAGGTCCTTACATATGAAATTGGCGTTTTGTCATACTGGCCACTTTGATCACAAATTTTTCCTATTTGGTTAGGAATTCGAAATTCAAATTTATACAGCTATTTCCACATGTAGTTGTGTTTCGTAAACCGTCATTCATTTGTTTTTTTACTTATCTTTTTTCTGTTTGCATCGCTCAATTTACAAAATGGAAAATTTGAAATATCGCGTTATTTACGAGTACGAGTTCCACCGTGGCACCAGTGCTGCGGAAACGGCTCGAAGGGTTAATGATGTGTATGGCGGTTGTGTCGCAAAAGAAAACACAGTGCGTTTTTGGTTCCAACGTTTTCGTTCTGGAAATTTCGACCTGCAAAACAAGCCCCGTGGACGGCCGGAGACCCAAGTTGATAATGAAGAATTGAAGGCTATTGTGGAAGCGGATCCATCGCAAACCACGTCCGAGTTAGCTGCAGGCTTTGGCGTTAGTGATAAAACTGTTTTAATCCACTTGAAGCAAATTGGGAAGATTAAAAAACTTGAAAGGTGGGTTCCTCACGAATTGAGTGAAGCAAACCGGCAAACGCGCGTCAACTGCTGCGTTACATTACTTGACCGGCACAATAACGAAGGGATTTTAAATCGAATCATTACCTGTGATGAAAAGTGGATTCTCTACGATAATCGGAAGCGCTCATCGCAATGGCTGGACCCTGGCAAGCCAGCCAAAGCCTGCTCCAAGCGAAAATTGACCAATAAAAAGTTACTTGTAAGCGTTTGGTGGACTAGCGCCGGTGTCGTTCATTACAGTTTTCTCAAATCTGGCCAGACGATTACGGCAGATATCTATTGTCAGCAATTGCAGACCATGATGGAAAAGCTAGTTGCTAAACAACCAAGGCTGGTCAATCGCTCTACGCCACTGCTGCTTCACGACAACGCTAGACCACACACTGCACAACAGACGGCTAGCAAATTAGAAGAACTTCAATTGGAATCTCTAAGGCATCCACCGTACTCCCCGGACCTTGCTCCAACAGATTACCATTTTTTTCGAAATTTGGATAACTTCTTGCAAGGGAAAAAGTTCAACTCAGATGGGGCAGTCCAAGTCGCCTTCAAAGATTTTATTGATTCCCGTTCGAATGGTTTTTTTAGTAAAGGGATCAATGAACTACCTATGAGATGGCAAAAGTGCATAGATTACAATGGCTCATACTTTGATTAAATAAATATGCTATATAAAAAAATTTCGACTTTTTGTTCCTCCCATACAAAACGCCAATTTCATAGGTAAGGACCTAATATTATTGCACCGAGGTAAATAGCTAAATCCAGATGACAGGAGAATACAACTATATAATAAAAAAAATACGTTAAAATTGGTTTGTGAACGCCAGTTTTTACTTATTATTGGATTTATTCACATACAAATAATCAGTTAACTTCACTGCAAAACAATATGAACAGAGATAACTACTCCAGTTATTTGATACGGTGGCTAGCACGTCACGGTAAACACTGCGATTTCCTATGCGCTTGTGATACGGGCGATTTTGCAACAAAAATGGGTAGCCTGATGTGCTGGCCACTGTACTAAGAGTCAATGATATTTACTAAGAGTACAGACTTTCTTATACCTGGTCGCATTGACTTAATATTTTACTATGACCCCTACATCAGAAATAAATAAATAGAAATGTTTTATATAATTGGGCCATGAATTAATTTTATCTGAAATGATAAAATAGTAAAAATGTGTAGTGTATAATGAAATTAATTAATTGTTTAACTTTAATTTATATATTTCAATTTTGCATGCCGCCTATGGCAAAACATGATGGTCTAAGATGAAATTCTGTTATCAAATTTACCATGTTTTGAGATAATAAACATATTCTATTCTATTCTACTCAGCGGTCAGTTAAAAGACTTAACCCAATTCGGTGTAACCGGCTTTAACCCTTCCCGCGATGCTTATCAACGTCGGACGTTACCTGTGAATTATTATTTCTGATTAGTGAATTGTGCGTCCCACGGGAGTCGAAGGCGAGACACCGCACGCTCGCGTCAATTATGAAATTTGATGGGTTCCCGACGCCAGCACACCCCGGGGCACCCCGCCCTTGCAGGGTTAAGGGAGTGTTGGTGAGGTGACAGTTGGTTTTTTTTTTAATTTTGGACGTATGGCGGACTTTTTTGTGCTTTTTTTTGCTTAAATCAATTCAAATATAAGAAAATACAGTATGTAGGTATGTGTTTTTACAATCGTCAACTTAAAAATGGCACGCAGATGTACACGTATGGACATGTAAGTAACTCACAGTGCTGACGGACTAGGAGCGGAGCAGGTCTATTGTTCTCAGTTAAGAAGGTCCACACGCGAATAGCTCGTACCGTATCTGCCCGTTATTGATTTAATTTAAGCTTTTTTGTGTAGCTTGGTAATTATATGAAAAGTTTTTTTTTGTTTTTCGACGCCATGCTGTGACATCTTTTTGTCGTTGGCATTTTGAAATAAATACCAGCTGTTGTCTTTTCATGTTTGTTAGCATAGAACGGTAACCCGAATGTTTTATACGAGTAAAGTATATTATATATATTGTATCAGGCAAATTGATAAAATATAATAACATAAACTTTATCATTGTGTAGGTCAAATTAATCTTATCGCAGTAACCTGCTGAATGAAGTTCAACATTCTTGAAACAAGTATAAATTAAATAATATTTAGGGTCGATGTATTCCGCTCGCTCTATGTAACTTAAACGACATAACTGTTGTCTGGGGTACTTACAAACCTACAAAGTACCTACTGTAGAAAATTTACAGTGTTTTTCTTATAAATACTTCGTATACAGCCTCACAGTCTCGTCATCCGAATCGTTTTTTTTAACTGTAAGTTTCACAAAAACAGAAGATTCACCGATCCAGGCCAAGATGCTATAGGCCAATTAAATTCGTATAGCATTGTTGCTATTTGTATAGCTAACAGATGTTTTGACTAGATACCTACTTTCGCATTCGCAGGCAGACGCCCAAACTCTTCTATTAGCTCAGTCGGTTCCATGGTGTAATGGTTAGCACTCTGGACTCTGAATCCAGCGATCCGAGTTCAAATCTCGGTGGAACCTGTTCTTTTGCTAAATAGGCCGATTTATCTATTCGGTGTTATATACGGTTATTTCGTTATTATAAACTATGATTTTGTCCGCGAGATCCATACAGACTCTCATCTACCTTTTTTATACTTTAACATTATATTATTTAATCTATCATCTATGATCTGTGTAGATGAGCTCTTGGTAAGCGTATCTTATAAATTTATCATTTTTACAAGTCTCTCCTAGCACGATGGCGACTGTAAAAAAATGTGTTTTAAAAATTAATTAGAAAGGGATATGTTGAACTTTACAATCGGGTTGGTCCCTTGGTCAATGTAATAGGTGGTTAGTGTGACATCAAATATAGGGTAAAGCCTCGTCTGCTTTGATGCCCATTTACCTAATAACCGCCTACAAGTGATGTGAGGTGACCATGAAGATACAAAAAGTAGGTACCTACTTTAAAAACCTAAAGCCGAGGGTCATTTAGTTTTTTAAGGAGCTTAAAAGTTATATTTTTTTTAAAATATGAATATTGAACTTTCTTCTTTACCTTCTTACAATTTTTTAAAAAGATTTTAACATGATCACCTTTTAATTAAATTTTCAGAATTTAGAACTTCTGAACTTTAATTTTCAGATGAAATTAACAAGCACGCCAAACGATTTCTGCGAAATAAATTTTCAAGTGAAAACTTTTCAAAATACGAAAGTTGGCACGGTTTCATCATGAATTTAATCAATGACTTACAAGAAAGCAGTTTTTTCACTTTTTCCTGCGAAATGAACTATTTCAAACGCAGTGATATTTACGACAAAACATTTATCGCACTGGCATTTCTAAAAACCGCGCTAAAAAGTCCAGGGAACTGATGATTAACAGTCGATCAAAATGATTAATTTGTGACAAAGATTTTACCGGTTACAATAGCAACCATATCGATAATTCATATCTTGACGTATTTTTCGTATCTTTAAAACATTTTTCTTGAATAAATACTATTCATTTATAATACTAAGAAAGCGTACTGTGTATCGAATCTGTTCGATGCTGTCATTCGGTTAGTCACAAACTAGTCCGGTTTTTCACGGTCTATTCTTGTACTGAAGAAAACTCTGCGTCAGTTTTTATAGTTGAGTTGAAACTATTTTCATATAACCATTATTTTTTTCTTTTCTGCATTTTTCTACTTAAATCTTGGCGTAACGTTGCATTTTTTCGTCTTATTTCGCGGGCTTTCATACCTAATGGTGAACATAAAAAATTATTAAACGTTTTCAAGAAGCAAAATTAGTAATTATCTTATTATTTAATTACTTAGTAGGTAAATGACAACTCTTCCTTACACAATCAATAACAAAATGCTGTTCTACCAAAAGTTAGGTATTACCTACAAAAAATTTAACTAGAACTGAACTAGGTTTCAATTTGTAATGGTCACAGCGACAGAATACAAAATTTTCCTTAACGGGATAGCATTTTATATGTCGATGACGATAACATTCACTTTGATAAAAAGCTTTCATAGAGTACCCAGGCTGGGGACGTCAGGCGGCGGTTATATGGTGATGATGACAAATAACCAAGTTAAAAAAATCCAACCAAGCTTATTGAGAATATCTCACACCCCCTTAACTCTTCGTCACCCTACAAAACAACACCACTGTTAAAACTGAACAGTAATTACAGCAAATGTGTTAACTAGCTGGTACAAATTGCTGACGGTCACGGAATATCTTAATCCTAGTAAATGCATGTTACCTGACCTCGAACCGATTGGATAGTAGAGCTTCCATTCCGTAATTACGTAACTACGCAATTACGTAATTACGCAAAGATTTTAAACTTTTGAAAATTCCATAACTGAAGGGTCGAATTCCGTAATTACGTAAGTAAAGGACTTTCATAAAATCAATGAAATATAATATGACTAGCGACCCGCCCCGGCTTCGCACGCGTGTTAATGGATGTTATTATACATATAAACCATCCTCTTGAATCACTCTATCTATTAAAAGAAACCGCATCAAAATCCGTTGCGTAGTTTCAAAGATTTAAGCATACAAAGGGACATAGGGACAGAGAAAGCGACTTTGTTTTATACTATGTAGTGATATTCATTATTTCAATCCATTCAATCACACATTAGCAACTTATTAGCAAGTTTCCAACATTAAACATTATTCTAATCAGGACATTTGACATATAAGACAACCCACCTAGCCTACACTGAAACTGAATGTTGGCGGAAGCGCGGAAGCACAGACAAAACTCAACTCGTCTCCAAGCCAAAACATTAAAAAAAATAAGCAATTTTTTCCCCGTAAAGGAAAAATTTACTCCGGTAAATATTAGGAGAGCTATTCTTGAGATTCGAGCGATGAAAACGTATTATTTAAGATCAGTAAAACCTTCCGCTAACAACTTTATTTTGCTAAAGTATATATGCGACTAAGCTATCTGAATTCTGAATCGTAAACTGTTTACCTACTTGTAAAGTTTATTTAAAGTAAATCAAGAATAATTAGCTCCTATTCGAACGATAATGTTTTCGAGTGATCTCAAGAATAGCACTCCTATACTTCATGGTCCGGTACTTCCCCGGCGGGGATCCCCGCGTTTTATTGTAGCCTTGCATAACGTACGGAATAATGATCTTTGAAATGTATGTAATAGAGTATAACCACAGATTACTAAATAGTTACTACGTAACTTTATTATGAATAATCCGCAGGGAAAGCCCCCCACGATCTATGTGTAAGTTCGGCTCTTTGATTTATCAAAAAAAAAATAGTCTCATTCCTCATTTGTCTCTTAATACGTTCAAAGGTCACGCTCACACCTTGAAATTCAAGAACTGACCTGATCAATTAAGTAATTTGTTAAGTGCCTGTCATGTGTTGTGAACTATTTTAGATTTCTGTTTGTCACTGGAGGCACAATAAATGAAGGCTTGTGTAATGTGTTGTGTTATTTATTATATACGAATTGTCCTAAAATATACTTACTAACTGTACTTATTGTATTGTATTACTTTATAGTAGGAACTAGGAAGGGACTTCATTCATGTTCCTTTGATTTTTTTAATTAAACTTCTGTTTAATATCTTTTTAACTCTGCATTTTTTTGCTATAGTCGGTCTGTGAATACACTGACAGAATAATAAAACATCGATTTCAAAAGTATCATAAAAATTACGTAATTACGGAATTACGTAATTGGACCCAAAAATTCGTAATTAGTTACGTAATTAGCATATCCGTAATTTTGGAACCCCTATTGGATAGTGAGATTATACGAAAGTGGATTGCTCTATAGAGGATATCAGAAAACTATAGCAGTTAAGAGCTGTAAAGTCATCGTTGTAATTGTTAGTACTATTTGTTATTTATTATACAGGTTAAATTTTAGTGGATGTTTTCCCGCTGCGGAACGTATTTACTTTCTGTAATAATATCGAATCATGGTAGTTCTTTTTATTTTTAAATAGGTTCTATTTTTGTTCTCCATACTGCAAGCGCTCCATGAAACGCGCCCGCCCATACATGATGTTGAAAATTTTTGCTGTTTTTATTTAAAAATAACTTAAACAATCGATTTATCTACTGATAAAGAATCAATTCACTGCGGGAAAACAACCACTAAAATTTCATCCTGTATAAGGTTTCAATGGTCTGATTGTATCTTAGGAGGCTTGGTCGAATTATATGTGACGGTGATTATACCGTTATTATTATGGCACATACATAATATATCCATGTAATTAATTATTTATAGAAAACAACAGTAGGCCTAAGTTATTTTTATAGGCTTGTTCCACTTGTGCTTCCACTATAAAAGCAATATTCAAAAAATGATTTTCTATAAAATTATTTATAATTAATGATCCATTTTCATTAATATTTTTCTGCAGTTCATGAAATTTGTTTTGTAATTGAAATTCAATCAATAAATAGTCACCCAGTCGGCATTATACGCAATGACGTCAAAGTGTGTTATGCCCACACAAACTCTATGATAACTGAATTGACAGTTGATAAAAAGTACGTCAACGATTGGTGGTGTCAACTTCCCTATTTAGGTAGGTAACAAGAAAAATATAATCAGATTTAGATTCATTGTCTTGATCTTTTATTTATCTTTTACTTGAGGACCCCGCAGATGTTGTCCTTCCCGTAGTTTTTAGAAATTAATAAGTCTTTTTAACGTGAAAACCTTGTCCTGACAACAAGGAACCCATAAAAAAAGAATCATCCAATTTGTTGCAATTGATCTGAAGTTATACGCGTACCTACATTTGAACCATTCATTTTTAGGGTTCCGTAGTCCGACAAGGAACCCTTATAAGATCATGCAGTCCGTCCTAGTCTGTCCGTTGAAAAGGACTATGAAAATAAGATAGGGTTTTCATACAATACTTTTTTATCAGCTTTACCATTTTCGAGTTACAGCCCGCCAAAGTCACGCAAAGTCGTTTACACGATGCCCCCTCCCCCCCACCTGTAATTTCTAAAGTCTTGGACCTGTAAACTTAAAATCTCTCACGTAATTATTTATCTAGATAAAGTATTCATACTTTTTTTGTTGCAGGCTACAAAAAAGTTAAGGTAAAGATGACAAATGAAACATGTTATTTATCGCTTTTATTTATTTTGTGATTCACTGGTTTTATACAGGCTATCTCACTGCTTCTAAAATTTGTGTTGATCTACTTTAATTTGTACGAAATAACACAAACAAATTACCTAGTAATATTACGAAACAAAACAAAATTACTACACTTTAGTACATATCTGACTGTACAAATGATCGTGTTCAATGACCGCACGAGTACTCGCACCGAGGTTACTTTGTAGCGGAAAATGTAATTGATCAACAAGAAAAAACAATTTACACCGTTACCACTAGCTAAATTCACATGTCATCTACATACGAGAAGTAAGATAACGCTTATCAGTTCATCAGTCCATCGCTTTCGGCGATTCCGATAAAATTCACAGCACTTTAGACTAACACTTCAACGCATGACGAATGTGAAGAGCGACTCGATGACGTCATCCAGATCCTTGCTGAAGGGAGACAGCTGCGCTTCATGTGACGGCATCCCCTTTCTCTGTCCCGCAACGGTTAGAAGACATGTCGGTCCAACCAGCTGGACTTTGTCCCCCTTCCATCTCTTCACGATTGTCACGATCCCGTTGCCTCCAACCAGGTGTATGGCTCCGTAATTGTCACGAACCTCGATGGAGCAGTCGTTTCCAATGACTTCGATATCGCCGTAGTTGCAGTTCACACGGACGATGCAGTTGTTCCCAACCACCTTTAAGAGAGATGAGTTGGTCTCCATTGTCACTTTCTTCTTGTTACCGACCACGGAGTAGACCTTCATTTTTGAATTTGGAGCTTAAATTCTTTTTAATTGAAAAAGCTGCGAGCTCTTAGACACTGGCCAGTAACAAAAAACTTTTATAAGTTTTTGAATTCAGAACACGTCTGTTTATTGCGCGACATAAGTTCGAATGAAACGGCCGTGTTTGCGTTCTCGTTTTATATTCCTTAGGCTTGCGCGTACGCACGCGCCGCCGGCCGCGGCGGGTGGGTGGCGGGGGGGAGTTCCCTCACGGTGCGTCACTCATTGATCGAGTGTTTAGACCTCACTGAACTCTTAAAGTTATTCCCCTGGCAGGTAGAGCATTAGACAAAAAAACGAAACGAAAGGCGTGTTTGGCCGTTGTGAGGTTCAAACTGGTTTTGTAAGAAAAGCCTAATTAGTATGGAATCGCCGTCGCTTGGTTACGTTTTGAAGAGTTTTCTATCATGTTTGTTTATAAGGAAGTTAACTTAGTCATTTCTCGTCAAGGTCTATGTCACGAACAACTGATAAACTTGACATTGGCATAGTTACGATAAGAGCAATCACTTCTAATTAAGATTCAAAATGATTAGGTTTGATAAACTGTCATTCCATTACTTACATAAACTAAAAAGTTAAATAAGTCCATTGTCATGTCACTTTAACTTAGTAAGTGGAAATCCGCATTATATAGGTACCTACTTTCAGATACTTTACTAACATTTTATACTGGTGTTAGTGTTACACATTAATTCAAATAATAAGTGACTCTACATAACATTACGTGTTATAAACTACATAAGCTAAAACCTGTTTACAAATCGAATATAAATTAAAGCATTTACTAAAATGTACTTATGAGATTTAAATTAGTTGAAAGTAGTAAGTTTTATTTTTTAAAAGGTCGCGATGTATATTTTAAGGACTGGGCTGGGCTTAACTTATATTGAGCGTTCGCTATGTTTTTTTAATATAAAATTAATATATTTTTTTATAAATTACACTGAGTCATTAATACTGTTTATGAAGAAATGCAATTAATGCAAAATATTATGCTTTCATTATAGTTGTACAATTTATAATAATATCTTATCATTTTATTATCTTGAGATACCCTGTTAATTATGGTTATTATAACATTGATTTCATCAAAGCAAATATGTACATATAAACCGATTGAACTCGAACGAACAATCACAGTTAATTTATCAAATAATCTTTGATTACGTTTTATCATTTCACTGCCTTCTTTCTAGAAGGCATTGAAGTTGACTGGCAGAAAATGCTTTTAGCATTAAGTCCACCCTATGTTCATTTCTTGTGCAATAAAGTTTCAAATAAATAAATGAAAATAAATAAGTAGGTATGTGCACATGATATAACATTACATTATTTTTAAGGCAGGGAATTACCGGTAAATAAGGTATGTAGATCAGGTAGAAATAAATTAGGTGATAAAAAATAATTAAACATTACCTGCATTTAAACTTTTTAGTATTAGATTATGTAATTAATTGAAAATTTATATGTGCATACTAAATTACGAACTACCTTCCAATTAACATATAACTCGTTATTGTGTGTCCTAAGCTAAGTAAAACGATTCGATAAGTAAACAAAACGTCTGATTGCGTTTAGTTCAAGTAACGAACCTACTTAAATTAAAAAGTTTATAGAAAAAACATAACACCAGAACAGAACAGAACCACCTCATAGTTGAGGTGGCCTCACCGTTGTGCCCAGCAGAGGGACGTATATAGGATGATGAGATGAGAAATAACATCGTTACATCTTGTACAGCACTGATATAGCATAATGTCAAAAAGATGTTTTAAGAAAAATAGTTGGTTGCCTGTAAAGTCGGTATACGGGCGAAAGTTTTAAGTGACAACGACTTTGAGTGGTAAAATAATTTTAATGTGAATATTCATTCGTAGAACATGAACCGGTGTGTATGCCTATCTCTCTCACTCTCTCTCTCTCACTCTGTCTCTCTCTCTCTTAGGCGGGTTAACTGTGCTCGAGTGGAAGGGACGCGTGCCTTTCACTTTTTATGTCTGTCTCACTCGCTCTTAGGCGGGCTAACCATGCCCGAGTCGAAGGGACGCGTGCCTCTCACTCGCTCTCATTGTGAGCGCGGAACGTGAGCGGAGCAGCGTAACGCAGTTTCTTGAAGTGTCACCCGGCAAACCAATTTATAAGACGTTGTCACGTCAAAAAACTGTGAATGATACGATTACGTACGATACGATTATATGTTATTCTTAACCCGACCACAATTATACAGGTACATATAGCCTAGTATTCTTATCCGGTAGGTAAGTGCTGACCGCTATTATATGCATTCCAAATCATTTTTTTTTTAAATTTGTTCTTTCCAAACCACAGAATTTGACATGCTCTTTGTGAAAGTTGAGTCTGTTACTTTCTGACAACAGATGCCATCGTTTCGTCACAAATTCATTGCACAAGAAAAGTAATTTAACTACACTACAGTTACATAAACCACTCAGTATTCGTTATAAAGGTAAAATCCCGTGAATTCGGAAATGGTCATTGACAATAGTGGTTTACCTTGCACCTTGGAAGCCTTAAGTGTCATTTTGAAGGAAAATAAATACAGAGGTAAGTTGGTAGTAGGCGGATGAAATAACTTAATTTTAAAACACGTTTAGTAAATAAACAAATCGGCGAAACGGTTTTGTAATCGGCATGATTCATTGAATTAATATAGGAAGGCACGTGTTGACATATAATTACCGCCAACTTACTTTATTGTCGTTATCGGATTATATATGTAGGTTCGGATTTGATTATGTATTTTTTACTTCAATTAGGTGTTCGACTCCACACCTTTCATAGTCTATAGTTCGTTGTTTAAAGGTAAAACTGAAAGTTTATTATGTAAATACAATGTATGTCAGAAGATTTTGTATTTACATACTAATGTAAATATAAAATCTTCTTACATTAAAATAGTCTAGTACTAGCCCAAGATTTATTTATTTATTTAAAGTATTAGATCTAACTAGACACATAAATCTCTGTCTTAAGAATTTCCAAAGTTTTGCGTCATTCCCTATGAGGACTAAACATTTTTTTGATTGATTTCTCATGACTACTATCTAGAGCATTACGCACAAGCAGTCAATTATCTACAGGTAAAATTAAAAAAAAAAAAAACAATTTCCACAAAATACTCCGTGTCAACAAGCAGGATAACAGACGGAACTACACTTCTAAACGATAAGTGAATTCTTGTAGATACGCCTATCGCGATTTCTTACAAAAAGTCTTACGGTACATACGTTTTTCCTGGACACCATTCACGTGCTTGTGTGCTCGTGAGTCACCTGTCTGGCTCTTACCAAATTGATGTAATCGAACGAGAAATGCTGGGTGACTCATGGGCCATCGCTTCGGTGGACGCGGGCGCCATAGATTGGGTCGACAGAACCGACAGAGAGCAAATTCTGCCTACTGGACACTAAGCGACAGTTAAGATATCAACTTGCATCAGATTGATAGAAGAAATGAACCAGCAATGTGTCTTTTAAAGGGGACCGTACATTGCGTTGCGACTTCGTAGACGCTATCGTCGGTTTTCCCAAATAAAAATCTGTTAACCCAACAACTACGTTAATATGCTGCTCTCATGATCTATTGAAACAATCTTAGGAGTTGGAAGTTAATCAATTCCTCTAATTATACTTCGATTCTTTTATTCTCAATTGACCAATAAAAAATACTTGTTATCTCTTTTGGCTGTTAATTTTCGTTTGGTTATTAGTTTTTAAAGGCAACTAACGAGACACCATTCACGGTTGCAGAAATAGGAATAAAAGATACTTCATTAAGTTGCAAGTTGAAAATAAATGTTGTATAATTTAAAGTCTTCTTCACCTATTTTAGAATTAGTTACGAAATTTCTAGAAGTACTTTTTAGATAGGTATCTGTAGATAATACCAAAATAACTTGATTTATCTTTTTCAAGTGTCTTCACGTATGCCTACGTAAGCATAGATAACTCACGATCTATTGTATTTATTTAAATACATACGAGTGAAAGATGTACATAAAATACAGTTCTATTGTATTTATTCGAAAACATATAAGATTTAAGTAAACTACATTGAGTAGTTAAACTTAAGCATTTTGCTAAAAAAACCGAGAGGATGCATACTCATACAGTGTAACAAACCGAAACTCACTTTAGGTACATACTGCGCTAAATGTGACATTCTGTCAACTCTCGAAAATCTTTGACGGTCGCGAAACGAACAACGCGACGACTAGGCGGGATCGCTTGAGAAAAACTGGGAACCCGGGACTCGCCGGTGACTCATACATTAGTACGTAAGTACGCGCCGGTCACATTCACCGATTCCAGTTTTTATGTTCACATACCGACAGGTGCTTTGCTCATTTAATTTGCTTTGAAATTATGGAGCTGGGCTCTTACTGTACAGTTCGACAGCTTTTTGTAATTTATTTTACGAGTTTTACGTCAAAACGGTGCTGGCATAAGAGGTCATAGCACCGTTACTTCGCCCTACAGATGGTACTGGCACATAGCTATTTTTTTGGCTTGCACTACATTGAAGAGGAATCGAACAACCGTCTTGAAAAGATCATTTAAAACTGCTCGATAAATACTTTTGTATATAAAAGTTACATAAGTACGCATATAGGTAGGTATACATCTTATAACTGCACATCAACATCAATGTTTACCTCGATTACACTATCAGAAAAGAGGACTAAGGTAGGTTACCATTATTTGTCAGACAGGCACAGTTCCGAATTCGCGAAAGCGATATTAGTCTGGTCACTGGTCGTATCTAGATCTAACTACTATCTAACGTTTAGGAGTATAGAGCGACAGGTATTTTGAACGAATGTCACCGTAACCTAATAAACTGACCTCCATCTGTGGAATCTGCTCAGGAGATAGGAACTACTGGAGGTCAAGGCAATCTGCCTTCATCATCGAAAATCCCATGACGCACAGTTCATGGTTAAGTCCACTTGGTGCAAACCAGGATCTACAATGATGTGTCCAAAGCAAACAAATATGGGAGTGTTGTAATTCCCGTGCGTAATCAATTGAGAACATTGTCTGGGTTCATTTTAATACGAGTACCAACCTACTTGAGTCGCTGATTCAAAAATCATTAATTGATTTGAAATGTAATATAGACTCTCCTAACCACATATTACGTTTGTATAAAGAACTTCGTAGATTAAGGTTAGCGACATTCCTCTTTAATTTTTTATAAATAAATATACTACAACATCACATTCGTTGTAGTATATTTATTTGATCTGACTCCGTGGTAAGTAGCATAAGCACTTGTGTTACGGATATCAGAATCAACAGTGGTATTACAAGTAAACTTAAATAAATACATATAGCAGACCAGACAGAACATGCACACAAATGTTTGTACAGTGCGGGGATCGAACCCGCGACCCCTTGGTTAATAGTCGACTTCTTGACCACTACACCAAAGTGGTCGTCAAGTGGTAATTTTTTTCCTAATTTTACCATATTATGATACCCTCCTATCATAATGTAGTGAGACTGAGAGCCTATCCATCCAACATTTTTATCAGTTCTAATATTTCAATACATAGTATTTTTCCGAATCCGAAACGTTATCTAAACATCAATACTTAGATTAGAAATATCACGTGAAAAATAACAGATAATTATCTATTATGTATACTAGGGGAATTACTTCGGATAGGTAACTAGGCACAGCGGAAGTCAGTAAATGATGCCCATTCAAGCTAATGACGATAGTAGCTAACATAGGTAGGTACTTACAGATAAAAAACCGGTCAAGTGCGTGTCGGGACACGCGCATTGTAAGGTTCCGTAGTTTCAAGAGCCAACGTTCAGTTAACACTCACAAATGTCTTAGGAATTTATATTTAAATACTTGTTTTACATAACTACCAACTGCCAACTAATTTTCAATCAAATCCGTTAACCCCTTTAACTTATAAGTTTTTATTTGCTACTTAGCTCGAATAGTTTTCCTTTAAACTTCGTTATACGAGTATATGCTCTTGTTGTAATTTTTTCACGGATCCTAATACCTATAGCCGTTGAGAGAACTGCTAAAAGATATTTTAAAACAAATATCATTCATACGTACCTTACCTGACATATGTACCTACCTTATGAAATTTATTATTATTATTTACTTTATGGTGGACATGTAATATATTGATTATTAATGGTTTTCTTATATTAATTTTAATCGCATGACGACGAACGATTTGCATATCGAAAAATCGATAAAACATGCTTGGCCATTTTGTTATTTTAACATCTCAAAAATGTATGTACCATGTTTTATGCAAATAAAGATTAGTCTATTCTATTCTATACGCACGAGCGACTAATGCAAACTAGTCATTCAATGTTGTGTTAATCTGTTAATGTAACACATACATTAACAGATTAACACAACATTGAATGATGATGTGTTATTTCAGCTGAATTTGCAAACTTTGAGGTTTTAACTTTACTTATATTGAATCGAGATAAATGACGAGAAAAAGTATCTTCGCATTAGTACCGTAGATAGACGGACCGTATTATTTATTCAACGATTGTCAGCGCTACCTGACAGGGCGGGGCATTAAACCAGGTTTTTTGTTAGCTTTGGTAAGTTTTTTTTAAATATAACAACATCACTTACATCGATCTGACTCCGTGGTAAGTAGCTAAAGCCAAGTGCTTTAGTGTTGAAGATATTAGAATCAACTGTGGTATTATGTCAAATAAACTTAAACATATAACACCCAGACAAGTACAAACAGACATGTTCATGCACACAAATGTTTGTACAGTGCGGGGATCGAACCCGCGACCTATCGGTTAATATTCAACTTCTTGAGCATTACACCAAAGTCGTCACCAAACCACCAAAGTTGTTAGTTTTTATAAGTTTTAAAAAAGAGTTTAATTCTACTAAACTAGTCTTCGTGTACACGATGCCAGCGTTTTTTCAAGGCTTTTAACCTCTGTAGGTACTACTAGATAGGCTCCCCCGACCCCTCCATATAAGACTGAAATCGTGGCTCTTCGGCGTTGAACCCTTAACTGTCCTGTTTAATTTATATTAACGTCCAAATAACTGACAACACAGTTTCTAGGTCATTTTTTAAAGCTAATGGAAAGGGACTGTTGACTACAACAGGTCGTTACACCTGCAATAGGTTTTGCAACGATTTCCTCATACTACTTACTTTCCTGATACGACATATTTATGAATTAAATCCTTCCTAACCATATTTGGACATGTTTCGTCTTTCCATAACACCGGATCTGATAAGAAATGATAACAGGATTACATCTATAACAGGTAACAAATCATGAGTAACAAACACACATGAGTCATTCTGTCATAATATTTCGTTTGAGCTCTATCTTACGGTCATAGTTTAGTTAATGAAATGTGTACAAACGTGGTAAACTAGGAGATAAGGGAAGATAAATCACTGTGTTGCGAAGATTTCCGGCGCCATACTTCTGTTTCAAAATAGATATTAGTAAACTAAGGTTTCAACAACAGGACGTCTTAATGTTGGATAGAAAATAACCTATTTAGTGCAATCCTGAAAACTGGAAAAGTCTGACATCTATTAATATACCAGAAAGTGTTGTAACATCAACGACGACCGCTTGTCCAATGGTCTACGTGTCCGACTCCAAAAACCAAGGGTCGCGGGTTCGATATCCGCACAGTACAAGCATTAGTGTGCATGAACATGTGTGTTTGTACTGGTCTGGGTGTTTTCTATGTATAATATGTATTTATCCTCATCAAACACACGGAATAGAATCAATAGCAGACACATGACACACACAAACACACACACACTCACAGACGCACGTGCACGTACAGACACACACACATACTTCATTTTATTATAAAACTGTTATTTATTTATAAAAATAAAGTATTTAAGTATGTTTATCTGTTGTCTAGTACCCATAACACAAGCCTCGTAGCTTAATTTGGGACTAAAGAATTGGTGTGATTGTTGTGAAATATTCATTTATTGATTTAACATAGAAAATTTCGAATAGTCTAAGATTATAGACATTTTCTTATGTAAGCGAGTACGAAACAGCACCAACACTCTTTTATTATACCTATTCTGTTTCACTTGTCATTTATGCTTGATGTATCTATCGTCAACTATGCTTCATGTTGAGACTTCGCGCAACATCGTTGGCATCACAGGTGACGAACACCGAGGTAACCCGAGCCTGCACGATCTCGCCCGACCAGCTCGCAGCCGAGCCGAACGATCGCACATTCGCCTACACAAAGTACTTTTTTATATAGGGAATAGAGACTTAACTTCAGGGTTTTTTTGGGCAAGGTGCACTAGCGACATCTATGTTTGTCAGATGGCAACTTTATTGTACTGTATCGTACTGTAGGTGTACCTACACTCTTCCTATTTCCTTATCCTTCTTTTTAGTTTTTTAGGAAAATAATGTATGGATTAATAGTATTTTTAAGCAGTTTACTTGAGCTCTATCAAATACATACATTAATAAGAAAATAAAACAAAACATTTCGAACAATACAGTACCTATATTTCAGAAATCAGAATATTTATTTGCACAATGTACATTACATTGGATGGCTGAAGGCATGCAAATGTTAGTAGGTACGTTTCAGTATAACTGTTACAGTACAATACACAATTCATTCACTGGAGTGTCTGTCTCAAATCCTCAAATCAGTCACTATACAAGCTATCACCATTTTACTATGCTATCACTGTCGTAGTTTTAATACTAGTTTGGAGGAGCAGGAACAGGGCTCGACTCAAAAAACAGCTTAAACAAGACAAGATTAACTTGAAAGCACAAAATACAGAAAAACAACGAACCGCACCGCACAACGAACGAAATTTTTCTGCAATGTCAGTCAATGTCAACAAAGTCAGTCAAAGTGACACGACTTGACATTCAGAGCAGAAAAAATGAGGTTCTATGACCGGGGGTAGAAATTGTCTGTCTATTAATGTAAGTGACATGACATGAGACATCTATAGTTTTCCGACGGCAACTTTTGCAGTTTAGTACTTGATTAATTCTATGATTGTAGGCCCTGTTCGCCTACAAGCACTCGGACCTCGTACACGTTTGTCGCGTTTAAGATTGTTTAAGTTTTTATTCTCTGTATATTTGAGGACGAATTAAACCACACTTTTCGTTACAGCCCGCTAGTTTTACTTATATTTACGATAGGACACTTTACGTTGCACTAACATTTTATTTTTAGGTTTTTAAGTGGTTCGCGATATTTGCGAAAATACAAAGATTATGTCAAACAGTTAAAAAACAAATTCTATGTCAAAATCTGATAATCGTTTTTCTACGTATTTTATCACAGGTAACATGGTAGATACTTATCTAAAAATACCCGGACCTACTATTGATTGTCAAACACGACACAATAGGTCGATTGCAAAAAGTATTTAAATGTAATATTTAGGTCCGCTTGGTGCAGTAGTCCACAGGTCGGACTTCTAAAACCAAGGGTCGATCCCCGCACAGTACAAGCATAAGTGTGCATGAACATGTGTGTTTGTACTGGTCTGGGTGTTTTCTATGTATAATATGTATTTATTTACAAAAAAAAGTATTTAAGTATGTTTATCCGTTGTCTAGTACCCAAAACACAAGCCTCGTTGCTTAATTTGGGACTAGAGAATCGGTATGATTGTTGTGAAATATTTATTATTATTATTGAAAACTCATGAGATCAGATATAAAAATGTATATTTCGTAAATATGATATGGCGACTAGCTATTGTAGTATTACAATATGCGTAATGTATAGTTACTTAAATTATATGTAATGAATGAGTATACAAAATACCTAGTTTACAATAGGCTATACTTTCGTTGTATGTAAATAACTGCGGGTAAACATACATTTAAGAACATAAATATATATCAAAGTTGATATGATAATACATGACAATTTTAACATGTTGAGCTAAAGATGGTTTAACAATGTTTGATTTGCTATGAATTTACTTTTTTTTTATATCATCTAGCTAGCCAACGGCTACGCCCGCGTGGGATTAGAACAATTGAACTGTTCAAATTTGAAATTGATTGAGAATATAGCCGACGTCTACTCGCCGAGGCCTTTCTAACGGTATCTGAACCATTATTCTAGGCCTAAGCGTCGCGATGCAAGCTGTGACAATAGCTTAATCTTACAGCAAATAAATAATAGGATTAATCTTACAGCAATAATATACATATATATAGAGAGATTAATGGCATAAAAATATGGCAAATATCGGCTATTCTATGATCATGAAAAATGTATAAAAGTCAAAACCGTAGAAAAATTGTCTCTACTTAACTTAAAATAGGTTCGATTTATTATTTAAACTTATTATTTTATCACTGTGGTGTTTGAACTCATTTGGATTATTATTAGTATTAATTTACCATACATTTTAAATGCGGTCACACAATACAAGCTAAGTCACTAACACTAAAATCACACTTTATGATTATTTAGTAACTAAGGTATTTAAATATAAATTCACTATCATGGTACATAAATATAAAAAATTAATCATTTCGTAATATTTGCTACTTAAATTATACTTTTCACTGTATGAGAATCATGTAAAAACTTAAATATTATTCGAAAATATTGAAAAAATTAAACAATACAAAAGTATTCTTGATGAAAAAAGTATTTAGATTTTATGAGATTCCATAATTCAAAATCACTGGTAAATTTTATGACAATATTTTTATATTGATAAATTAATACGAAATGACGCTCAAATATGTGAACCTAATATGTGTCCTCCACAGAATCACAGTTCTATAGCAACATTTTTTTTACACTTTGTTTAAAAACATTTTGATTACACAAATGATGAAGACAAATTAAATAGTCCATAACTGGCACATGACAAAAAATATAAGTGTGGCATTTTGACACATTGGCTATTTGTGCAGTTACTTTTTTAAAATCCCTGTTTCATTTTCGTTCTACGAAAAAGTTTTGACACTTTATTTATTTCTCCTACTTCCTTTTTCATTTTTTTCTACTTTCGTTTTTAAATAATTTATACCTACTAATCTAAAAATTGCAATAAATAATCGTCTACAATACTAACGTTCATGTGCCAACTGAAGTGGTTGACCCCCGGCACCGTGACGACGTGCAGCCGCCCGCTGTCGTCCATCGCCCGGAGGCCGATGCGGTCCTCCTTGTAGATGTCCTGCCCTCGCATCTCTATGACTGTTTCGTTGGCGTCATAGTAGCCGAACTGGCTGGAAATATAGACAAAAAAAACCTTTAATGGATTGTTCTTTATAAAAAAATGTATTATGTACTTATCATCAACTTGTTGTGGATCAAAAGTATAAATGAAAATAAAAATAAAAAACCGGTCAAGTGCGAGTTGGACTCGCGCACCGAGGGTTCCGTACAAACCTTGTAGATGAGGAGTAGTAACTTTGAAATTTTCAAAATTGACAAAAATATTTTTCAAAAATATTTTTTTTATATGATGAAACTGAAAATTTACGGTTTTCGTAATTTTTCCTATATCTGTACTATAAGACGTGACTTCGTACTAAATTTCAAGATTCTAAGTTTACGGGAAGTACCCTGTAGGTTTTGATTCCCGTGCGAGTTTCGAAAATTTGTGGAAATTTGCGGCCTAAATGGCTGTATCTTTTGATTGCGTTGGCTTAAAAGGTTGATTTTTCTACAGCTTCCAGGGACAGTAGACTTAAGTATTATAAAGAAATTTCAGTTTGATACCTCCACGCGTTCCTAAGAAAAACGGTCTTGACAGACGGACGGACGGACGGACGGACGGACAACAAAGTGATCTTATAAGGGTTCCGTTTTTCTCTTTTGAGGTACGGAACCCTAAAAACAAGTTATTTTGATAGTATGTACGTAGGAAGTATTGCTATACTTCGGTTATTCATGTACAAAAATGAATTGCTGTGTATGGTCTCGATAATATGGCTGGGCTGAACCGATTTGACAAATGTTTGTCTTGTTACGTCGAACTTCAATTCACTTAGATATTAAGTTCACTAGGCCAGCTAATCTAAACTAATATAATTATTGAATTTTATCCTACTACTATTATAAAGGCGAAAGTTTGTAAGTATGGATGTATGGATGCATGGATGTTTGTTACTCTTTCACGTAAAAACTACTGAATGGATTTGAATGAAACTTTACCACAATATAGCTTATACATCAGAATAACATATAGGCTACAATTCATAAAGAATTTTTAAGATAAAGGCTTTCCACGCGGACGAAGTCGCGGGCGGCCACTAGTATTTTAATAATTCTATTATTTTAAAATCCTACATTTTCCCTAATGAACATAGGCAATATTTTGTTTAATATATTAGAGAACCGAATTCTACGCGGGCAGAAGCCGCTGCCGGGAAGCTAGATGCTTATAAATACATTTGGATGACGTCACTTGTCAGCTAATCTACCCAAAAAATAACCAAGTTTTTTTAAGTCTTTTGTTACCTAATTGACAGATTATATGAATTTATACCTGCTTTGCCAAGGAGTTATAACGTTGTCATCAGGTCCTCCAATAAGCACCAGCCTCTTCAGTCGCATAAGATTGTTTTTGAAGTCATCAGATTTGGCTGACCTGTTTTTTTTAAATACGCATTAAAAAAGATAATTAAAAAGCACAAAAATAAAATAAAACAATAAATTAAAAACAAAAAACAATTTAAAGCACGAAAACAAAAGTACAGGTTCCACCGAGATTTGAACTCGGATCGCTGGATTCAGAGTCCAGAGTGCTAACCATTACACCATGGAACCGGCTGACCAACTTACCGAAATTAGCGACCGTTTAGTACAGGTCTATTTTATTTTTAGTTTTTAACCAGCAAAATAAAGTTGCGTTTCGAGACGGACCGCAGACCGCATCCGCAGGCGGTCCTGCGGTCGCTACTTCATAAGTTTCTATCTGTGAATTTGCTTTCGCTTTTACTATGGCCGTGACCTGTGGCCGTGACGTACGGTGCCGCAGTGTCGCTTGCAGTGGCGGTCTGCGGTCCGTCTCGGAATGCTACTTTAAGACGAATATGCGAGTGTTATGTTACTACATTTTTACAGGAATGCCGATAACAATTGACGAGAGACTTTTTCATTAACGAAATGAAATACTAATTAATTATATTTTTAGTGAAAAAACTAACTTTCCAGTAAAAAAAACTCCCAAGTGAGCTAGAAAAACAGATGATGAGCTTCAGCCAATTGGCTAGACGACACCACCAATCGTTGACATACTTTTTATTATCTGTCAAAACGGATATATCTGTCTTCATAGATTTCGTATGGTAATAAATGAATGTGACGTCACCGTCATGTGTCAGAAATCGGAGTCAATTGACCGAATATTTATTGCGTTTTGTGTGTTTAAAAATTGGTTTCTACAGCTTTTTTGAAATATATTGGTTGTATTAACTTCATAGGGGCTATGTTTTTTAAACACCATGTTCTTGACAATATTTAAGATAGGTGTCATCATCCCAATTATCTTTTAAATATAAATAAACCATTGGAAATTGGTCCATCCGTTCAGGAGCTACTACAATGCTACAGATAGACACACACAAAAACACAACAACACAAACAGACATTGGGGTCAAACTTATAACACCCTTTCTTTTTTGTCGGGGATTAATATTATCATTGCATAATTCTATAACGTTTTAAATCTTTTGGTTCAACTACAAAATATTTTTAGCGGTACCCACTTTAAATGATTGTTAATATAAGGCAGGAACACACTGTAGCTCTCGAACAGCGTCTGGTGGTAGGGGTCGTTCCAGTAGTTCCCCACCGACGTGTGCTGACCGACCCGGGAGTAGAACAGCTCGTACGCCGTGTCCTTGACCAGGCCCGGGAATATGACGTGGAGGAATCCGGCTGAAATGATTTTTTTTTTGCTTACAGTTTCATTCAATCCAATAAACTGGAGCCTTATTCCGCTATTCAATAGTAACAAATTCTTAATTTAATTGGCCGATTTTGAAATTTTGTCCATACTATAATTAGTGCTAGTAACATTTAGATGTTGTTATTATTGATTAGTGGAATTGGGCCCCTAGTTCGCAAAAAAGGGACAGTTTCTGTACTTTGTAGGTTACCTATCGAATTAAAGATATTAATTAACACTGTGGTTATTATATACTTTTGTATTAATGTACAGGTAACGTACGCGACGGTGGCGATGCGCAGCTTTGTCAACTTTTACACATAAATACAAATAATCAGTATTTTTGCAATTAAAAACCAATAATCCAGCAAAATTGTTCTAGTTGATATACAGCTCTTGGAAATATGTATATAAAATTTGCTAGAGCCATTTCTGCCACTATTTTTGCATTTAACAATGCAGCAATAGTTATAGTGACCCATTTCTTAGCTTTGATTTGTACTGAAATACTTCTATATGGAAAGCCAGTCATCCCATTTAACTTCAATTTTTTGCCACATTGTGCGCTGCGATCGTTGTCGTACACCACCCGCTTCACACATACAGTGAATATTGATAACTCAATTATGTGATTACATCTCTTTACCTCCATACTGTCCTGCTTGTGGTGAGCTCAAGGAAATAAATGTGCTGACCGACACATTAGGGAATGTCTCCACTATGCCTCGAGCTATAAGGCCACCTTGAGAGTACCCTGGAACATATAAATCTTTATATATAAAAATGAATTGCTGTTCGTTAGTCTCGCTAAAACTCGAGAACGACTGGACCGATTTGAATAATTTTAGTCGCAAAATAATCGTGGAAGTCCAGGGAAGGTTTAAACGATAAAAAATTTAAAAAAAAAATTGTCAGGACAACGTCTGCGGGTCCGCTAGTAAACAAATAATTTAATGCCTTGTCATAATAGTAATTTTTTACTAAAGAACTTAATTATTCTATATCTTTTATACCAGCAATGTTTACTTTAGTTTTGTGAGCATACCAGTGGTGTGAGCATGAACAGCTATCGTAACGTACTCGTAGCGTTTACCTATAGTTATCTTGTTAATTTGTATGGGGAAACTGTCAGTTTCTGACGTTTGAACGACACAGATACGTTACGATAATGTTCGTGCTCACCCCACAGGTAATCAAAGGTAGCAAGGAATGTTAAAATCGTAATTGAATTGGCCGATTTTGACATTTCGTCCTTACTAGAATTGTTAAAAACAGACAGGCGATTTGGATTTATTAGCGGAGTAAGGCCCCAGGACTATGTCTCTTGACAATGTATGTTAGATTGTTAGAATGTATCTTGACAATATTCTAAGCATATATTTGTACTGGGACATAATGACAAGGCCAATGAATCAAAGCATATGAGTATTGATAAAACAATAGCCTCCAGTCCAGATGTTTTATAACAATGTTTATTATCATAAGGAATTGGATTGGTTTAAACACAGAGCTGGATATGTTTAAAGTCAAAGATCACTGTGATCTATGTCACTGTCACACAGTAAAACACACATACACACATTACATTGATTGCTTAGGTAAATAGAAAAAAAAAACAGAAATTGATATAAAGCACTTATTGCTAAAAGCGATCTCTTCCAACCTTTGGGTTAAGAGTTTTGCTATATGGGTATATGTAGACAGCAAATACAAGTTATAACAAAGAAATACATACTTTACATACACATTAAACTAACATACTTTTCATTTCATGTCCAAAAAACTTATACCTTTTTTTATAGTAATATCTTACAAATTTTTTTTTCTTGTCAGTTTATGTTAATCCTTTTTGCTAAAAACGTTGTTAATAACTTATTATTTTAGTTAGCACTTATATGAATTTATATGACCATATTTATAGTAGTTCCACACATTTTACTACTGGTGACTGCACCTTACCACTTTTGTTTGCTGTTGTTTGCTTTATGTCCAATTAGTTATTTTTTATTTGTATTTGTTATAATATGTGGATAGTGTGTTAACTGTTTATTTATTAGGTCCTTACATATGAAATTGGCGTTTTGTCGTACTGGCCACTTCGATCACAAATTTTTCCTATTTGGTTAGGAATTCGAAATTCAAATTTATACAGCTATTTCCACATGTAGTTGTGTTTCGTAAACCGTCATTCATTTGTTTTTTTACTTATCTTTTTTCTGTTTGCATCGCTCAATTTACAAAATGGAAAATTTGAAATATCGCGTTATTTACGAGTACGAGTTCCACCGTGGCACCAGTGCTGCGGAAACGGCTCGAAGGGTTAATGATGTGTATGGCGGTTGTGTCGCAAAAGAAAACACAGTGCGTTTTTGGTTCCAACGTTTTCGTTCTGGAAATTTCGACCTGCAAAACAAGCCCCGTGGACGGCCGGAGACCCAAGTTGATAATGAAGAATTGAAGGCTATTGTGGAAGCGGATCCATCGCAAACCACGTCCGAGTTAGCTGCAGGCTTTGGCGTTAGTGATAAAACTGTTTTAATCCACTTGAAGCAAATTGGGAAGATTAAAAAACTTGAAAGGTGGGTTTCTCACGAATTGAGTGAAGCAAACCGGCAAACGCGCGTCAACTGCTGCGTTACATTACTTGACCGGCACAATAACGAAGGGATTTTAAATCGAATCTTTACCTGTGATGAAAAGTGGATTCTCTACGATAATCGGAAGCGCTCATCGCAATGGCTGGACCCTGGCAAGCCAGCCAAAGCCTGCTCCAAGCGAAAATTGACCAATAAAAAGTTACTTGTAAGCGTTTGGTGGACTAGCGCCGGTGTCGTTCATTACAGTTTTCTCAAATCTGGCCAGACGATTACGGCAGATATCTATTGTCAGCAATTGCAAACCATGATGGAAAAGCTAGTTGCTAAACAACCAAGGCTGGTCAATCGCTCTACGCCACTGCTGCTTCACGACAACGCTAGACCACACACTGCACAACAGACGGCTAGCAAATTAGAAGAACTTCAATTGGAATCTCTAAGGCATCCACCGTACTCCCCGGACCTTGCTCCAACAGATTACCATTTTTTTCGAAATTTGGATAACTTCTTGCAAGGGAAAAAGTTCAACTCAGATGGGGCAGTCCAAGTCGCCTTCAAAGATTTTATTGATTCCCGTTCGAATGGTTTTTTTAGTAAAGGGATCAATGAACTACCTATGAGATGGCAAAAGTGCATAGATTACAATGGCTCATACTTTGATTAAATAAATATGCTATATAAAAAAATTTCGACTTTTTGTTCCTCCCATACAAAACGCCAATTTCATAGGTAAGGACCTAATATTAATAATAACATAAGCCTAAAATATTGTACCACTATATAGTATGTAGTTAATTGTTTACTATCCCAAAGAAAGAGAAAATAAAACTTTCTTACCAATAAGATTGATTCCCTCAGGATGCTTTGATGAAATGTTAGCAACATCTTTGCCAATCTCAAGCACTTGGTGCCACATGGTCTCCAGGCTGGACCAGCTTTCAAAGCGGTTCACATTGTACACTATTGTGCCTGGATGTTTCTGGAAAACATTGGAAAAGCAATTGCCATGAATTTTGAAGACAGTTTTAAGATAGGGATGTTTCTGGAAAATATGTTATTGTAAAAAGCATGTGTCTAGAATTTTTCAGGAGAGCTTTGTAATTATTTTCTTAGCTTTTTATATTCACACTTTTCTTGCAAAATGCTATCAAAATATTTAAAAATAAATATTTACAATTATACCTTAGTTATAATTAAATTAATCATTAATCATTAGCTTATAGTTTACATTTACTTAGGAAAAAAGTAACTTAATTATTTTGTTTATCTAATATATAAAATTCTCGTGTCACAGTTTTCGTTGCCATACTCCTCCGAAACGGCTTGACCGATTCTCATGAAATTTTGTGAGCATATTGAGTAGGTCTGAGAATCGGCCAACATCTATTTTTCATACCTCTAAGTGATAAAAAAAAATTAAATGGCAAAACAACGGTTGCCGGGTCAGCTAGTAATATGTAATATGCATAAACAATTTTAAGGAATTAAGCTTTAACCTTGGTCTATGGCAGGAACCAGGTTTGGGTTTGACTTGGTTACTTTCCTAATAAATTGTAGAAGGATCGTCAACAAATACAACACAATTTAAGGTATGTATGTACGAAAATCGCCAAACATGGCAAAACTATCTTAATTTGGTGCTGTAATAACAATAACATAAACCAACCTCTTGTATCCTATGTGAAATCATTTCCATGCTCCCACTGCCCGTCATGATGCCATGTATCAAAACAACGGGTTTATATCCACGTATCTGATTAATCAGTAGTAAAAAGGCAAGCACAGCTAATCTCGATTCCATTTTAGGGCTCTGAGAACAAAGAAATCACCATACAACTTTGCTCTAGGTTATGTCTCAGTTGAATGCGCGAATGATACGTACATGTATTATTGTTAGACGCAAATAAACAGCTGCTGTCGTCACGTAAAGTTTTCAAAACAATTCAAGGCGGAAGGACATTATTTACGTAAAATTTTGCATCATTGATAACACCAGGATGAACGAAAATGAAGAAAACAAACAATTATTCACATTTGACATTGACATCGGGAGAAGTGCAACAATATATATATTAGTCTATGGTGCAACAAATAATTTATTGTATCGTCAATTCGTCATTTATTTTGTAGCTGGTATACTTTGTATCGAGTATTTTATACCTTGCCCTTTGACAAAGATATTCATTTCATTGGCATAGCACAATGAATACCAACCAAAATGCATTCTGTAAATGTGTTTTTAGAGGAAGAAGAAACTTTTAGTAAAACCACCGTCAACCAATATTTCTAAAATAAGTAGATTTCAAAAGAACTTAGTATTTACACGTGGGAGTTGTATTTTTAAATATTCAAGTGAGAACATGGTGGCTTAGATAACTATCATATCTTAAAAGACTTCAAAATACTTTCTGTATAAATTCCTAAAAGAAAAACGAACACTTCAATCAATATTTTTTTGTGGGTTTTTATCAAATGAGCAAGTTATATTTACATTAATAAAATGAATTACCTTATATATGATAATACAACTAATACTGAGGGGAATAACAAACATGACCTATCATTTTAGTGATCAAGTTCTGCGCTTGACAGGATATGTTTACTAGGTCATTTTAAGTATTTTTAGTCCGAGCAGAAAGGATTTCTTTTCTTCTGGTGGGGGGTAGGGGGCTACAAAGATGGCCGCTGCCGACAATTTAAAAAAAAAATCTCCTCGTATACTTACAGCTATTATAGCGATATTGGTGTCATTTTCGTATAAACCGAAGCCGTAGAATTCATTTCTGATATTTATTTTTAGCACTTTCATACATTTTTTTTAAGAAATAGTAAAAAAAGTGAGAAATTGTATTCAGTATTTTTTGTTTAAGAGCCTGTCAGTGGTACGTTTAATTATAAAAAAGAAAATAAAAAATATGAGAAGAAAGAAAATTTTATGCTGATTCTAAAAATATATACTTTAATAGACTTATCTAGTATTTAAATGTAAAAAAAAATATATTTATGCAGCAGCGGTGATGTGCAGTATTTAAGTTTATCGATCATATCTGCAGAAATAATCGAAATCTCAATTTATTTTTAATGTAACAACTGTATTTATTTACAATATCAAAAGATAAAATATAAACCTGTGTTTGTTAGCTTACTTGTTCACTTATTTTATAACAATTAGTGATATCATAATGAAAGTTACAAAAATCGCTTTCCATATGAAGATTCTCCTCGAATCCTCCATTCCCATTTCATTTTATCTTTTGACATTTGATTAAATGACTATGGGACTATTCTAAAAGCAGCACTTCTGAAACAAAAAAAATAATTATCTAAATCGCTTCAGTCGTTTTCAGTAATCAAGGAACAAATATATTAAAAATGAACGACAGACAGGCACCAAGAAAGATCTTGGTGTCACAATTTAAACCCTTTGACCGCCACAGCTTTAGCAGCAACTTAAAAACTTACATTATTGAAAGATTTATGGGTGCATATGGGCACAGGGAAAAACCACTCCTACATATCATGCAATGCAATTGCGAATGGACTTGGTAAGTGTGTTACACGCTGAACTTCTTTTACATTATGAATCTGAATTTCAACCCATCGACGTCCCAAATTTAATTACTGATATTTTTTTAGGATTTGATAGGGCTGAAGTATTGCCTGTGTTTCATGCCTTTACTGGATGTGACACTGTGTCGGCTTTTCATGGGAGAGGCAAAAAGAGCGCGTTTGACGCCTGGTTTGCCTACCCGGAAGCAACACTTGGGTTCAAAGCATTGGTACAACAAAACTTGGCAGAAGCAGATAGTTTCATTCAGAAATTTATCATCACAATGTACGATCGGTAAGTATGAATAGTAAAATTAAGAACGCTCAACCTCTACGCTATAGAGACCTTTAGTGAATTTATATTCATTCTTATATAACATCAATTTCTTATCCACACCTACATAATATAAACAATGTCCGCAAATTTTATTTCACAGCTCAAGCCCCTGTACCACCGTTAATGAGTGTCGAAAATATCTTTTCACAAAGAAAGACAGACAGCTGGAAAATATACCCCCAACAGAAGGCGCTCTGCATCAGCACACATTAAGAGCAATGTACCAAGGTGTGCATATTTGGGGCCAAACGTTAATTCCCGATCAAAATCTTCCCTGTCCGTCATCTTGGGGTTGGATTCGTGAAGGAAACGTCTGGAAACCTCGCTGGTCTGTTTTACCAGATGTAGCAACAGTTTGCCTAGAACTTACCCGGTGCAGATGCAAAACATCATGCAAAAATAGATGCAACTGCATAAAAAGAAATTTAAAATGCACAGAACTATGTTTCTGTGCCGGATTATGTTAACACTAGGCTCTGCTAAGGTCTGTCTAATCAGTGTTATTTTTATTTTTCAAATTTTTCTATTATTTTCATTTTCGTCAGATAACCCTTGAAACTTGTCAGACGTAGCGTAACCGCTCTACCTTCCCCATCACGGATAAAGGCGTGATTTATGTTGTAACTATGTATTTCGTCTTCATATATTAATAATTAGATACTATAAATTTACTTTAATCATAACTGTTTTACCTAACCTTTTGACAGCCATAGTCGGCTATAGCCGTCAAAAGTTTTTTAAGTTGCTGCTAAAGCTGTGGCGGTCAAAGGGTTTAAATTGTGACACCAAGATCTTTCTTGGTGCCTGTCTGTCGTTCATTTTTAATATATTTGTTCCTTGATTACTGAAAACGACTGAAGCGATTTAGATAATTATTTTTTTTGTTTCAGAAGTGCTGCTTTTAGAATAGTCCCATAGTCATTTAATCAAATGTCAAAAGATAAAATGAAATGGGAATGGAGGATTCGAGGAGAATCTTCATATGGAAAGCGATTTTTGTAACTTTCATTATGATATCACTAATTGTTATAAAATAAGTGAACAAGTAAGCTAACAAACACAGGTTTATATTTTATCTTTTGATATTGTAAATAAATACAGTTGTTACATTAAAAATAAATTGAGATTTCGATTATTTCTGCAGATATGATCGATAAACTTAAATACTGCACATCACCGCTGCTGCATAAATATATTTTTTTTTACATTTAAATACTAGATAAGTCTATTAAAGTATATATTTTTAGAATCAGCATAAAATTTTCTTTCTTCTCATATTTTTTATTTTCTTTTTTATAATTAAACGTACCACTGACAGGCTCTTAAACAAAAAATACTGAATACAATTTCTCACTTTTTTTACTATTTCTTAAAAAAAATGTATGAAAGTGCTAAAAATAAATATCAGAAATGAATTCTACGGCTTCGGTTTATACGAAAATGACACCAATATCGCTATAATAGCTGTAAGTATACGAGGAGATTTTTTTTTTAAATTGTCGGCAGCGGCCATCTTTGTAGCCCCCTACCCCCCACCAGAAGAAAAGAAATCCTTTCTGCTCGGACTAAAAATACTTAAAATGACCTAGTAAACATATCCTGTCAAGCGCAAAACTTGATCACTCAAATGATAGGTTACCTATGGGCGCATGTTCTTATTCCCCTCGCTATAACCTTATAAAAGTATTTGACTTAATTATATTCATGTAAATATTACTAATAGTCAAATTAAATGATTTTTTCTTCTACTTTCAGAATATCATGTCAATTTTGAGAACTATCTGTTACAAATATCGAATTTCAGGGCCGTATGTTCTTAAGTACGTTTTCACTTATTTAGTGCTCATTTTGCTCAAGTTATTTCGTCCTTTATACGCTGTAAGCCTAAAGTTACTAAACTTACTAAAGCCTAAAGTCACGAAAAAAAAGAATGTCACATTGACATTTATTCGTGACGTTTTGGGAATAACATGCGCACATGTTGAAAAAGCGCGGGAACCTTGAACAAGAAAGGCGCCCAATTTTGTGCTAGTTTTGAAATTAATTTGTAAAATTGTATATTTTGTAGCTTTCTGCGTAAATATTGTGTATTATAGTTAGTGAAATAGTTGTGCATGTAGTTAATACTGTGTTCTGAAGATGGGTGGAGTCAAAAAGCGGAAAAAACAGGATCCAACTGATGGGCCAGTAATGGAGACTTCTTCGGATGATGAGGACACTAGTAAAAAGTACCAAGTTTATAAAGTGCCAGGATACACACGAAAGTATCCTGAAAATACTTAAAAAACTGAATTTATAGTGTTTCTATCACACATTGACGACAAAAAGACATTTACCGATAAGGACCGCCTCGCCATTTCACATGCCATACGCAAATACTGCGTTACCGGCATACTTCATCTAAAATCGATCAATAAATACAAGATAGGCATAACTTTTGATCTTTCCAACAACGCAAATGTATTTTTGCAAAACAAAAAAATGCTTGACGAATTGGGCCTAAAGGCCACTATACCGGCTGTCGACACAGAGGTGACAGGGGTCATTACCTCAGTCCCTATAGATTTATCTAACAAAATGATCTCTTCCTTAATTGGTAGCTCTCGAAACATAATCCAGGTAAGGCGATTCATGCGTCGTGTTCGGAGCGAGGATGGTGCGGTCTCGTACCAACCAACGCCGACAGTCGCCGTCACGTTCGCCTCAACAGAACTCCCTCAGTATGTATACTTGGATTCCTGGAGGCATGAGGTAAGCGTGTATGTACCTCCAGTAAAGCAATGTCTTCGATGCATGAAGTTTGGCCACATTGCACAATATTGCAGAAACGCCGAAGTATGTTCAATATGTACAGAGAGTAACCACAATTTTAAAGCATGTAAGGTGGACCCCAAAAATGCTAAATGCGCTAACTGTGGTGGAAACCACATCTCTATTTCTAATACTTGCCCTCAAAAGAAAGCAAAAATTGAAGAAAATAAAATAAAATCCAGAGCAACAAAATATTCAGAACTTTTCAATGAAAATGCATTCCCACAACTAACTTTTAGAAATATCGAAACCCAAATACAAAATTTAACAAAATCTGATTTCTTTATGAATTTATTGACAAATGCAATCACAAAAATTGTTTTAAATCAAAAAGAAAATCCTATTAATTTCACTTCAATAAAAGACATCTTACATCAAACATTCAGAAATACCACTTCTTCTCCTGATAATGGATCTTAACATCATGCAGTGGAACGCCCAGAGTATTATAAGTAATAAGCTTTCACTTACCCAATTTCTTTATGACCACAATATACATGTAGCAATAATATCTGAGACCTGGCTAAGCCCTATTAAAGACTTTACCATAAAAGGTTATCAAATAGAAAGAAACGATATTGGCAATAAGCATAATGGCGTAGCCATTCTAATTCATCATAGTTAAAGTTACAAAAAAATAAACACATATTCAGACAATTCTTTACAAAACATTTGTGTAAGAGTTATTGTAAATAAGAAAGAAATAAGTATGTATTGTAAGTTTTTATTGTCCACCAAACTGTACACCACCTTTTAATAAAGGTAATTTTGAATCTTTAATACAATCAGTACCTGAACCAATGATATTTGCTGGTGATTTTAATGCTCACCACACAGCATGGGGATGCAATTTCGTTAATTCAAGAGGTAGAGATATTTTGGATGTTATTGATAACAATGGTTTGATTTTATTAAATAATGGCGAAGTGACAACTGTTGGTTCTTTGACGTGGCGCCCAAGTGCCCTAGATTTGTCTTTGGTTTCTCCATCGTTGGCTCTTTCTTGTGACTGGTCAGTACATAATGATCCTCTGGGAAGCTATCATCTTCCTGTAATTATAAAAGTTTCTGTAAATATTAATAATGTAAATAATGGTCTTGTAAATAATAGCACACTTTTGCCAATCTACCCTAATTTTAAAATGGTAGATTGGAAAATGTATGCGCAAAATGTAGATTTAGAGTTGTCTAATTTTCAGGTTCAAAATTTTCTTCCAATAGAAGCATATGCTGCCTTTCTTAAAATTTTGCACTCTTCTATTGATAAATCTCTGCCAATTCAGAATGTGTCTGTCTCTTCTTCTACTAACCCTTCCAACAGGAAGTCTTTTAAAAACCCTCCTCTTCCTTGGTGGAATAAGTCATGTTCAGATGCAGTACAAAAGTCTAAGTCTGCTTACGTTAATTTTAAAAATAATCCATGTGACAAAACTTATATAGAATTTAAAAAATTGCAAGCTTTTAAAAAACTTACTTTAAAAAAAGAGAGATCTAATAGCTGGATTGAATTGTGTAACTCCTTTAACCGATGTACTCCTCTGTCGAGAATCTGGAATTATATGCGAAAATTTAACAGAACATATTCTTGGAGCAATACCGATGATGACTGGGTTCCAGATTTTTTGAAGAAGTATACCCCAGACTATGTAAATAAACAATCAAATCTTTCACAAGACAGCAAAAGTAACTCTGTAAATAACTTCTTAGTCAGACCTTTTTCCTTACAAGAGCTAATGACTGCTATTTACTCTAGAAAGGATAGTGCTTTTGGTTTAGATGGTGTTCCCTATATTATGTTGAAAAAGTTGAGTGAAAAGGGTCATCACATTTTTCTCGAAATATTGAATAAACTTTGGCTGATAAATGACATTCCTCATTCATGGAAGACTGACTGCTTAGTACCCATATTGAAACCTGATAAGCTGCGGTCAAATCCTGATTCTTATCGTCCTATTGCTCTAACATCTTGTGTAGGAAAAGTATTTGAACAGTTGCTAAAACAAAGGCTGGAATTCTATGTAGAACAAAATAACCTATTACCTGCTAATCAATTCGGTTTTCGTAGGGGGTCGTCAGCTCGTGAAAGCATTTGTCAGCTTCAACTTGATATCCAAAAGAGTAAAGATAAAAAAGAATTTTTAGTGTCAGTATTCTTTGATGTCGCTGGAGCTTTCAATAGTGTCAATATTGATGTACTATCTTCAGAATTGCTCTCTGTTGGGATTCCAAACAAAATATTAGGTCCTTACCTATGAAATTGGCGTTTTGTATGGGAGGAACAAAAAGTCGAAATTTTTTTATATAGCATATTTATTTAATCAAAGTATGAGCCATTGTAATCTATGCACTTTTGCCATCTCATAGGTAGTTCATTGATCCCTTTACTAAAAAAACCATTCGAACGGGAATCAATAAAATCTTTGAAGGCGACTTGGACTGCCCCATCTGAGTTGAACTTTTTCCCTTGCAAGAAGTTATCCAAATTTCGAAAAAAATGGTAATCTGTTGGAGCAAGGTCCGGGGAGTACGGTGGATGCCTTAGAGATTCCAATTGAAGTTCTTCTAATTTGCTAGCCGTCTGTTGTGCAGTGTGTGGTCTAGCGTTGTCGTGAAGCAGCAGTGGCGTAGAGCGATTGACCAGCCTTGGTTGTTTAGCAACTAGCTTTTCCATCATGGTTTGCAATTGCTGACAATAGATATCTGCCGTAATCGTCTGGCCAGATTTGAGAAAACTGTAATGAACGACACCGGCGCTAGTCCACCAAACGCTTACAAGTAACTTTTTATTGGTCAATTTTCGCTTGGAGCAGGCTTTGGCTGGCTTGCCAGGGTCCAGCCATTGCGATGAGCGCTTCCGATTATCGTAGAGAATCCACTTTTCATCACAGGTAATGATTCGATTTAAAATCCCTTCGTTATTGTGCCGGTCAAGTAATGTAACGCAGCAGTTGACGCGCGTTTGCCGGTTTGCTTCACTCAATTCGTGAGGAACCCACCTTTCAAGTTTTTTAATCTTCCCAATTTGCTTCAAGTGGATTAAAACAGTTTTATCACTAACGCCAAAGCCTGCAGCTAACTCGGACGTGGTTTGCGATGGATCCGCTTCCACAATAGCCTTCAATTCTTCATTATCAACTTGGGTCTCCGGCCGTCCACGGGGCTTGTTTTGCAGGTCGAAATTTCCAGAACGAAAACGTTGGAACCAAAAACGCACTGTGTTTTCTTTTGCGACACAACCGCCATACACATCATTAACCCTTCGAGCCGTTTCCGCAGCACTGGTGCCACGGTGGAACTCGTACTCGTAAATAACGCGATATTTCAAATTTTCCATTTTATAAATTGAGTGATGCAAACAGAAAAAAGATAAGTAAAAAAACAAATGAATGACGGTTTACGAAACACAACTACATGTGGAAATAGCTGTATAAATTTGAATTTCGAATTCCTAACCAAATAGGAAAAATTTGTGATCAAAGTGGCCAGTACGACAAAACGCCATATTCATATGTAAGGACCTAATAGTTCATTGGGTTTATAATTTTTTGACTGAAAGGGAAGTTTACGCTAAGCATAATAGTCAATTGCATGGTCCCAGATTTGCTTCAGTTGGAGTTTGTCAAGGTGGAATTCTCTCTCCTTTATTATTCATACTGTATATTCGCCGTCTTAATATGATTTTGGGTTCAGAAGTGAAAAGCCTCCAATTTGCAGATGATTTGGTTGTCTATGTGTCTGGAAAAAAAATAACAGATATTACTAACATTCTCAATAGGTCATTGGAAGGGTTGTGTAAATATTTCTATCATTTGAATCTTGATATAAATGCATTAAAATCTAAAATGGTAATCTTTGGTAAGGATAGCAACATTATTCCTTCTGTTTATTACAATAAAGTTCCAATTTCTGTCTCCCATGATGCTAAGTTTTTAGGTGTAACTTTTACTCATAATGTCTCTTGGAAAAATTACATTGATTTAATAAGTTTAAGAGCTAATAAAGCATTTAATATCTTGAAATCATTGTGTAGAACGTCCTGGGGAGCTGATCCCAAAATATTGCTGCTATTGTATAAATCTTTGATTCGTAGTCATTTTGAATATGGTTTTCTCTGCTTTGCTGGTGATAGTAGGTTAGTAGATATTTTGGATAAAATTCAAAACAAAAGCTTGAGACTCATAACTGGAGCATTTAAAAGCACTCCTATCAATTCAATGCAAGTTGAGTGTAATTTACCTCCACTAAGTATCAGATTCTCTTACTTGAAGGAACGGTTTTTATTAAAACTATACAGCAAAAGTAATAATCACCTACTTTTAAACTTAAAAAATTCTCCTCCACCATCCATTCATCATCCTCTCTATATACTTCAGGGATTCCCACAATTTGTAAATTTTCTTGATACTCTGCATATCCATAGATCATCTTTGCTTCCATGCTACCAGGGAGCCTTTCACAGCAAATTTCCTGCAATGAACATTATTATTGATCACAGTTTATCCTCAAAAGAAGATGTGTATAGTAAATTATCAGAGTTTATTGATTATAGATTCATGTATACTGATGGGTCTAAAACTGAGGCTGCCGTTTCATTTGCTATTTTTGAAAGGTTTCTAAATACTGGCATTGGGTACAAAATAAATTCAAATACAAGTATATTCACAGCTGAGGCTGTGGCTATTCTTGCTGCCTTAAAACACATAAAACTCAAAAATAATGGTTGTCGTGAGTGGTTAATAGTCAGTGATAGCATGAGTGTTCTTGTAAGTATGAGAAATAACAAGTTTAATGCTAACACTAACTATTTAATTTATTTAATTAAGGAATCTTGGCTTGAATTGTTCACTATACACAATGTTAAAGTTGAATTTATGTGGGTTCCTTCTCATGTTGGTGTGTTAGGAAATGAGAGGGCTGACTTTTTAGCTAGGACTATAACAAATTTTTCTACCACTGTCCCTGATTCTAGTAGTCATCTTGATATCTCTGTACCTTGCACAGATATAGTCCCTCTCCTAAAGAAAAGGTTTATCGATATTTGGAAAAGGCATTGGAATTACACAGTTCAAATTGAAAACAAGGGCCTGTGGTATGCCACATATAATGTCCCCATAGGAACCATGCCATGGTTCTGCAAATTTAGTTCTTATTTTAATAGGAAATTTTATACCACCATTCTAAGACTTCGTTTTGGACACTGTCGTTTAAACTATCATCTCTTCCGCTTGAAAATAGTCCATAGTCCTTATTGTGATCATTGTAACTCCCAAGTAGAGCAATCCCTGTCCCACATATTTTTCCGTTGCTCATCCTTTGGCATTCAGCGCCTTGTGCTAATGGATGAGCTGATTGAAATTTATGGTAGATCGAACTTGGTACCGCGCTCTATCCAGGATCTTCTTGTAAATAGTTTGACATATGTTCCTTTGTTCAAATTTGTTCATAGTACAGTTGGACAAATCTAGATTTGTCCAATTGTATTGTGAATAAAAACTACCATAAGATTATAAACATCGCCTGTTTGTAATTATATAGTGGTTTTGTGTTAAAAGTTATCTGATTTTAATAATGTGTTTTTCGTCTTTTCTTGTTTTGTTGTCTAATTTGGTTACCAAAGGGTTCATAGTTTACTTTGGTTATTGGTTTTGTTTTTGTACAGACTCTGTGTGAAAAAGGATTTGACATTGACATTTATCGGACTTGACTGTTGGTTGTTCCAAACACGACGTTTTTGTTTGTTAGACGATCAAATATTATAAATTATTACAAAAGATTTTCTAATCTGAATAACTGTATGTTTTGAATAATGGATTTGACTGTTGTACTATTAGGTTTTTTTTTACTGAAGACGTAAACTTGGATTATATTACCAAAGAATTAAATACTATACTAATGACTAGGCAGCATGGTCCTGGACCTTAGCCTGTTCCTTGCGGAACAAAAAAAAAAAAAAAAAATGCGCACATGTTTGTTTTTATCGTACCTACAGTCAATCGGGGTAACTTTGACAGATCTCAACATTATTTTTTTATTTAACTTCTATTGAGACATCTATTATACAAAAGATTCTACTTAATCTGTGCTCTCTGGTAGGTTTTCACACAGTCATGGTATTACATGTGTAAAAAATATTTTAATATATCAGAAATTGCCAATTTTGTTGTATGTCAAAGTTATAACCCTTAAATGGGTAACTTTGACACAGATAAAATTTTCTTTCTTGAGGGTAACATTATTTACATAAGTATGTATTAACAATTATCAAAAGCATTATAATCATAGAAAAGTCAATAAAATCATAAACTTATAGTTCTATCTTTATTGAAACTCTTTGGAAACAAGAATAAAAATCAACATTTAAAAATTTTTGGAACAATTTTAAAAATAAGCTTTAAAATCTTTACAATCAATGGTATCATTTAAAACCTAGACTAATTTACTGCCTATTCTCCCCACTCCATATAAAGTAAATCATCTTTAAATTATAAATTCCAAGAGATTTTATTTTGATTTTATCTGTATCCACAGTTGATACGATGTCGTCGAACTGAATCTTTGCCATCTCTCTTTTGTGTGGCCACTTCCACCCACCACCCATTTTTTGGCCATAGTCGCAACTAAATAGTATGGAGGACAGGACGATACAACTTTTCCTGGAAACAAGCATCCTTTATCCCTGAATATGAAAGGAAAGCGGCCAAACTTTTGAGATATCTAAAAAGTTAATCACTGAAAAAATATAACAGTTGGACACAGGAAGATTTAAAAAACTTTTTGACACCAACTTAGTTTGACAGCTTTTTTTTTCTTATTGTTCATTTACGAAGGTCGATAAGCAAACGAATGATATTAGATGTCATGTCATACACTAAATATTTACAACGTAAAATAATAAAATAAAAATTGATACTTGACTGTCAAAGTTACCCTTATAAATCAAAGTTACCCCAAATGACTGTATGTAACATTTCCGATTTTAATCTAAAAAAAGTTGTGAAAATATTCGGATATCTTGTAACATAATAATAAACGCTGAGCTTGGTAAGTATTATATATAAGTTAAATACACACATTCAAATAACCTTTTGCAAATAATCAGAGGTGAGGTTAAGATATTGCAGTCACACCGAAGTTTTTTCTATTTTCAGAATGAAATAATTGCTGTAACATAACAGAATGGCAGCCACATCCTTAGCAGAGCAGCTTAAGAAGCTGTCTGCTCCTCAGACTGCTATTTATAGAGAAGACAAGAAAAAGGCGTCCTTACTTTTCGACCCAAAAGAAGCCGGCCTCAAAGATCGAGATACGTTTTATGAAATAGGCTTGAGTGGTCTCAACGAGTTGATTGCGTTATACGAAGGATTCAGAGTGTATGAAGACTCTCTCTTCAGCTTATCTTCCAAGGAGTTTGAAAGAGCTGTACAAAGCAAAGAGGTTAACCAAAATCTTGATCAAACCATTGAGAAGTTTCTTCTTCAACTTTCTCCGTACTTCTTGCTTCAGTCTGCACACAAGGCTTTAGAATGGCTGGTAAACAGGTATCACATTCAACAGTACAACCAAGATGCAATCATGGCTTTGATTATGCCATACCATGGATCTAAGATATTTGTGCGGTTCATTCAAATCATGGACATAGAATCGAATTCAAATAGATGGAACTGGTTGGAGCCTATCCAAAAGAATGGAGTGCCACTTGGAAATCAGGTTTGGTACAATCAGTGTGTTTCAAACCCTGCAACATTGCAGTTCACAGCAAAAACAACTTTGAAATATGTCAAAGAGTTTGGAGAAAGGTCATCTCAACTCAACACAGTATTCGCATTCTTCTGCCAGACAGCATTAGGAGTTTTGGAGAGTGGTAAGCGTGTTACTGAAGCCATAATCAATGCTCTGTTACCCACCATTATGAAGGCAATAGAATCTCCAATAGTAGATTTTAGATCGGCAGCATTTGTTGTTCTTGGTTTCCTATTCACAAAAACAACTTTAAAAGCCGACACCTTGAATGAAATTATTCTGAAACTCATAACAACAGAGTTTGATATGACTTACGATATTGCTATATTGATCACAATGCTCTATGCTCATCAGAAGCATATAAAGAAAATGTCAGATACTATTCTGAATAATCTTTCATTGGACAGTATGACTGATATATGCAAATTTTTAAAGAAGTCCATAGAATGCAAGCAGAATATCCAGCCATTTGTGGTAGCATTTCTGTCCAGTGTTCTGCCGGTGCTGCAGAGTGATATGGAGGAGTTCAGGAGGTTCCGGGAATTGCCAGAGACATTGATTGATGAAGTTGACTTGAAACTGCAACAACCTGAAACAATCATCAAGTGAGTTAATATTATTTTTTCTTACATAACTACATTGAATATAACTATATTAAAATAACAGAGAGTACATAAAATGAGTTTACTTGATTAATGTGTCTAAAGAGTGTATGTTGACTTAAGGCCTTGGATGCCTTTCATAAGTGGACCCTGTGGTTTTGAGTATAGATATGAACAACTTATGGAACCTAAAAGACAACCTTGAGTTAAATTACCTTGCATGGTTTAAATTATTAACCTTTGTTTGTATTTTTAAGTAATATTCATTAATTTTCAAAATGTTCTATTATGTACATCAATGCATTTTCCAGGTGTGTCCTTGATGCATTTCAAACGCAGCAGCCGCTACAAGCCGAAGATGGGGATGAAAGCGATATAGAAATAATTGAGGAAGATGAAGGCTCCCCTGAAATACTAAAGTGGTACTCCTCATTTCTAAAAAACCTTGAAACCAAATACCCTGATGCATTTGACAAAGTCGTCAAGCAAGAAATGAGTTCACAGAACAAGGCTTCAAATAAAAGGAGACTGCAGCTTTCGAAAGTATTGGGCTTCAAACCATCAGTGGCTCACCAAGTTGGAGGCTCTTACCTTTTTGAAAACCTCAACCATGTGAACCCAGAGCTAAGAATTGAAGCTGTGAAGTACATTAGCAAGGAATTTGAGACACTTAAAATTGACAATGTGGAATTTGTAAAAGATTCCATTGTGAACAGGTTTAATGATGATAACATTGACGTGGTTACAGCAGCTTTGAACATCCCAAGTGAATATCTAGCTGAGGCTCTCAATGAAATAGACGCAACAAATGTTCTTGTCAAAATTCTTAGTAAAACTTCGAAGAAATGGAGGAATGTTATTGGTACTGCTATCAAAAAGTTATGCTCATTAGAAATCCTACCAGTTACCCAGGAGACTGTGTTGGCATTAGTGCCACACCTCTTCCCTCATAATGAAGATTCTGCCTTAGTAACATGGGATATTTTACATTCTCCCTGGGGTCGTAAATTTGGTTTGGTTAAGAAACTCAAAAATCTTAACGCCTCATACAAAGACAATTATGAAGTGATGAACCAAATCATTTTCAAGGCTATATTTGTTGATAGAGTGATCAACTTTGATGAGTATCTTGATTTTTATCAACTGAACAAAAATAATACACTAGATATTTACACATATTTACTTCTAAAGAGCTGTTCTTTCAAAGAGGCATCTATTGAGGAAATAACAGCTACACTAAACTTGTTATTGGAATCTGTTGAAGTTGAGGGGAGAATAATAGTAGAAAGTTCTGAAGACGGGACATTCTCAAGCAAGATTATGCCTGAATTCGTTAAATCGTCTAGACAAAACAAGATCTTGTTTGAAACTTTTGACTACATTATATCCAGAGTGATTGCAGACATGAATGTGAAAAAACTTTCCAAGCAATGGTGCAATGTTTGTGAGAACGCTGAAACTATTCTTGTTCGAAGATTGTATGAGATCTGTGTCACAGGCTGTGCTATTCCCTCTTATGAGAAGAAATATGTCAAACTTTTGCAACAACTGTTCGGGAAGTTTTTCAAAAACGCTCGTCAGAGATTTGAGTTTATTGCGAACTTTGGTTGTGGACATATTCTGTATGCTAATGAACCCAAGGATGTGATTGGCCCAGAGTTACAACTTAGAAGTTTAAAGTTGCTCAACAATTACTTCTCACTGAAAGATACAGAATGGATTTATGAGTCTGATGTTGTTGTTTTGACGATTCTTTTCAACTTGAATAATCCTATTGCACCAATCCGTCAATGTGCAATCGACACCATCGGTAAATTGTTGCAACTTGAACCCGACAAGACTACAGTATATGTGCAGCTATTGACGGACATTTTTGCTCATAAAGAAGAATTAATATTGGACCATGAGCAGATACCACAAGTACTAAACACTGTGCTGACACAATCATCACCTTCTAAAAAGATTTTCAGGAAGAATTGTCTTATGAAGTTTACAAAAATTCTAACCTCAGACACTCCACCTCATGTCACTTCAAGTTTCCTCAAACTGCTATATAATATAAACAGTGCAAGCACATTCCCCTACATTGTGCCAGCTTTAAACACAATGCAGCAGACTTTGGTAGAAAATGAGTCGAATCCAAAGTTTGTGTTCAATATCTATGAGTCAAATCTCTTCAAGCATGTATACAACCAAATCAACGAAGCAACTGTAAGCACGTTAGCAAAAGATGAAGTATGGAACTGTGTAGCTTCCGGTTTAAAAGAGTACAGAGAATGTGTTTTGGAAGAAGGACAAACACTTACCAGTCCATGTGTATTGATCATGAAACAAATTGATGAGGATGTCTTCAAAAAAGTTCCTGAGGAGAAAACTAAAGATTTGGTGAGACTTATAGCCTCAGCAGGTACTTTCAGTAACAATCCGTCGATAGCAAGTTCTGCTGCCAAAGTGATAAAGAAGATTCACCTGGACTTCTCAGATTTCAAGCCAATTTTGCAAAGTATGTTGAATGCTGTAGACCCAGTAGCTAAGGAACCTAAAAAGAAGAAAACTTCAGTCACTATGCTGTCCTATCAAGTAACGGAGACCAATGAATGGAAACTAGGCGTGACTCTTCTAGAATACGTCCAGAACAAAAAGAAGATGACAGTTGACAGTACTTTTGTCAACCTCTTGTTTGAGCTGCTAAATAAGTGTTTGAGATTTGAGGAACAGTCGTATGTCGAGTACACAAAGCAGCTTATTCTGTCTTCCTTGTGGTACTTCTGCAAGAAGTTCGTAAATGTCAAGGATAGAGATCAAATGAAATCTCTCAAAACGCATTTCAAGGTTGAACTTGTGGTTCAGTGTATCAGAGGCACGCAAAATCCTCAGACCCATCATCACGCTTTGATTCTTCTATCACACGCTGCCTATATGCTGCCTGAACAAGTACTCCACCACACCATGGAGATATTTACTTTCATGGGATCCTCTGTGCTAAGACACGACGACGCATACAGCTTCCAGATCATAATAAAAATCATCGAGACTCTTATCCCAATTCTTGTCAAAATTGACAGGGATGTTGACGAATATACCGAAAAAGAACTTCAACAGCTACAAAGTCGTATCGTACCCGTCCTCAGGATATTCGCCGATGTAGTCTTGCACGTTCCTGAGCATAGGCGACTGCCGTTATACAAGAAGTTGGTGGAAACACTGGGACCGAGACATTTCCTCTGGGTCTTCCTTGCTTTATTGCTAGAGACACATATCACACATTTCAATGACGATAAAAAGAAGGATAAGACGCAAAGCAGGACGTTGGCTGATCAGGAATCGCCAATGAACAGGCTCGACTTCGGCCAGAGTATTTTACTTGAATTCCCGCCAGAAGTTGGCATAGAAAACTTTATTAAACTCATGGTGTATATCAAGTCATTGCCGATTCAGAAAGACGAGGATTCCATGGACACTGACGTTGATCCGAGCGACATTTTCAGCGTAAACGGTCACACTGCAGTTCAACTCCGTCAGTACAAATATGTCATAATAACTTTCATGAATAATTGCCTCGCATCGTCCAGGTTTATCCAGCATAGCAGCCAAGCTGAATACAAGAAAGAAATGGAGACCCATTACAAAAACTTCATCATAAATATACTGACGTTCATCCAAAGCATTGCTAAGTTTAATGATGAGAAAACGAAATATTGGCGGGTTATGTTACATCACAGTTACGATCTTCTGGACAACACTAACAACTTGTTATCAGCTCCGATGTTCTTATCAGTTGTTAAGGGACTGCTAAAACACACCTTGCAGGCTGTGAGAAGGAAATCAATGGAGTTACTAAACTCCAAAATACAGTTCAGTCCAGAAATGTTTACCGATGTCAACAAGGATCTCTTATATGCCCTTCTACCTGCGTTACTCGACATTATCAAGACCATAGAGGTTAAAGAAGATGGTCTAAACGAAATGGCATCTCAAGAGCTCGAGTTGAATCAGCAAACTGCTTTACTTTCCTTGAAACTGCTAACTAGAATGCTAGCATCCGAAAACCCTGAACCATTCAAACCAGTCCTGGACACAGTAACAGAATATACATGCAATTCGAAGATAACGAGCAACGTTATGGCGTCCGTGGTGTTATGCTTAGCTGAACTATGTAGCAATTTGAAAGCTCACGCTTTGGCAAGCTTAAGGAAGTTCATGCCGGCTCTAATAAAGGTTTTGAAGAAGCAGAGAGAAGCAGAAACTCCTGAGCTTATACTTTTAAGTACAGTCACCGCCATATCGAAGATCGTGGAGAGTTTGCCCCTGTTTCTGAGTCCGTATCTCCAAAAAATACTATACGAATACGCGTTACTGCTATCCAAGTGGCAGACCCATGATCAGGAGTGCAGTAAAGTGTCGGCTATCGTTACGAAGTTGGTTACGATAAAGAAAAGGATAGCCACCTCGATCCCGCCAAGAGTTTTGATACCAGTGGCGAATGAGACTCATCAGCTGCTTTTAGACAGAGAGAACTATGACGCGATAGGCCCTGTCATGTCAGTGCTAGCTGACAGCTTTGCTAACGTCACAACGGCCGACTTCAACGCTCTCCAGCAAGATTTGACTACGTTCTTCTTATCAGCACTGCAGTTGAGAAGCAACGCAACGGAAAAAAACATAGAACCACATGTGATTGATCGAGCTGAAGATGAAGTAGTGAATGCATTGGTGAAGTTGGTGCTGAAACTTTCAGAGACTAGTTTCAGACCGTTCTATTTCAAGATTTACGATTGGGCTATAAGAACCAATATGGATGGACAGAAAGACAGAGCTATTACTTTTTACAGGTAAATAATTTTATTTCATATTTTTTACCTTTTACTATGTGGTACCTTTTTAAAGGCGCACATTTACTTTTTCATGTCCATTGGTAAGAATATGCATGCTTTAGTTATTGTTCGTCGACTAATCATATCACACTGATGTTATAAATATAAAAGTTTATTTGTTTGGATATTTAGATATTTGTCCGTCTATACGCTGTAACTTAACTTAATGCTGCGGCTACATTAGCGAACGAATATTCGTATCGTGTTGTCGCGACAAAAACATCGTGTTCGGGCTTACGCGATGTTCTTGTCTACATTAGCGGACGAAGATTCGTGTCGGGTTGACGAGATACTTCGTGCCGCAGGCGGCGGTTGAAAATGGAGGAAACGGTGGCTTTGCATTATATGTCAGCAAATTATTATTTGATACAATTGTACGAGTATCAACGAATTAATAAGAAAAAGAGAAGAAAGAGGAGGAATAGTAGCCAATATTTGTATTATTAAATTTATGTGTATTAATTTACTAAAAATAAATAAAAAGCCACCCACGCGAATGTTGTCGCGATAAATCCCTTTGATGCGCGCCAGTTTACCGACAGCACCCCGAAGCTACATCGTCTTCGCGCGAATGCTACACGATAACCCGAAGTACCCGGCCACATCTATCGGGCTACGGCGAAGATTCGCCGTAGCCCGATAGTGTGGCCCCAGCATAAGAGGTGCTTGTGGCGCAGTGGTTGCATCGCTTTGGTAGTGATACCTAAAGTTAAGTGACCTACGGCGCGGTCATGTTTGGGATGGGTGACCACTCTGACCAGTTAAGTGATGTCTATTTACAAGCATCTCCGTGCTTCGGAAGGCACGTTAAGCTGTTGGTTCCTGGTTAATGTCGATAGATATTAGTCGTTAAGCCTGGTCAGAGGCCTTCGGGCGGCTTAATAACATTTGACAGTAAGGTTGGTCACTTACCTTACACACACCCCTCCACCAATCCGCACTGAGCCCGCGTGGTGGAGTATGGCTTCGACCACCTCATAGTTGAGGTAAGCCCTGTGCCCAGCAGTGGGACGTATATAGGCTGATGAGATGACGCTGTAACTACCGGATTTTGATTAAATTTGGTATACAGACACAGACAGTGTATGAGCTGACTTAGGTGATAGGATACTTTTTAGCCTGATTAAATACTCCCTTGGGATAAAAACGTTTGGGCGCACGAAGTCGCGGGCGGGCTGCTAGTTAACAATAATTGTGGGCGTTCACAGGTCGGGATCGTATGCATCGGACGTAACGCATCAAACGGATGTTAACAATATGTTCACTGCGTCCACTGTATCGGCGGCGATCGGTTTGCCGACGCGAATATCAGCAATCGGATTGCCGATGACACTTTCATTCGGATTTTTGTAGATCGGTATTCCGTATGACGTCATCGGTACGCTGCATCGCACAGGCATTGCCGATGAGCGGTCTGTACGGTGCGGATCAGTGACCGCTGTTGTATGAGTTTTTATACCAGGCAATCTAAAATCTGTTACGTCTGATGCGTGTGACGAACGTCCCTGTGAACGCTTACTTTAACAAGGTTTCTTTTAGTTAAGCCATAATTAGTTAAAGTTTCTCATTATCTTCATTCCAAGTTTCAGCAGATTAAAAATTAAAATTTCGACCAATCCAACTTTAAACACAAGTTAGTACCTGCCTAATACTCATGGATAATCTAAATGTAATTTTATCAAACTGCTTTTCAGACTAAGCAGTGCAATCGCCGACCAACTAAAAGGACTCTTCGTGCTATTCGCCGGACACTTCATCAAGAACGCATCCGAACTACTCGATTCGTGCAACAATAGCAAAACTGAAACGCTATTCTTTGATTCCGAAGACAAATGCATTATTTTAATCAAGTACATAATTAAAACGCTTCACGTAGTGTTCTTGTATGACAGCCAGAACTTCTTAAACAAGGACCGATTTGAAACACTCATGCAACCGGTTGTGGATCAACTGGAGAACACAGTTGGTGGTATTCAGAACCTCAAGTCGAGGGCGGAAGAGCTAATTATTCCGTGCATATCCCAGTTCGCGGTGGCGACGGCAGACGATTCGCTCTGGAAGCTGTTGAACTATCAGATACTACTGAAAACAAGGCACAATGACGCTGATATAAGGTGGGTAGTGATTCCTTTCCTTAGATTTCTAATATAATATAATAGTCCTCCTGGCCGATTTCGACCACGGCGGCCAATCTCAAAAGAGGTTAGCCAACTACGCAGGAGATATTATAGTGCACAAGTGTGAGCGTAATACACAGGTGCACTCACTGTTACATCACTCTCAGAGTTCGGTGGGACGGCAATCCGACATGACCGGAGAGAGATCAGGCGCAGGACCAACGGCTTAACGTGCTTTCCGAAGCACGAGGGTGTAACACCGCCAACTACTAGTTCTTTCTTTGTACACTCGTGTACAGCACGTCAATGTAGGTAGCATCTTATGCGTATGCAGTGAGGGCGATTTTACAAAAACATTTGTAGTTTGATGTGCTGTGGTCTGTACAACGAAAAACGATATTTTACGATCATATTGACGGATTTAGTTTTTCGTAATAGGCCTTCAGACCGCAAAGTGTGTTTCGTTTTCCCCGTCCACGTTCCCGCCGCGTCCGTGCGCCATTTTGTATAAAATGACGTTTCCGGAACTTCCCGTCCCGTCCGGATAAAAACGTGATAGCTTCACACTTTATAGTGCGTTTGTTAACCGTTTCTTGTTAAAGTAGTTAAGAAGATTTATAACTATTTAATGGTCCGCCATCTTTATCCGAAGTTTAGAAATCAGCCTTGGGCTTCAATCAATAATTTTCTTAGTACGACCCCAAATCTTTTACATTTCCGTATGAGTAGTCGTAAAGTCTAAAAGTTATTTCAACGCTTATAAATCATTTTTTCAGACTCCTCGCCTTAGACTGCTTGGTTTCCATGGCAACGCAGCTCGGTAGCAGCTGGCTTCCACTCCTAGCCGAAAGCGTGCCATTCCTCGCCGAATTACTAGAAGATGGCGACCAGAGAATAGAGACGTGCACTAAAGAAGCAATCAGGAAATTAGAAACGATCCTTGGGGAGCCGTTGGAGAAATACTTTTAGTAAATAAGCATTTTTTTATCTGAATAAAGATTATACATGTTATTGAACAAAAAATGTGGTTTGACTCCATCTCTTGGCGATGTGCGGAACTAAAATACCATTGGGGCGTGATCATCCGTTGATAGTGTCAAAATACTAGCGTTGGCGTTTATGAAAGCAACGGAATGGCAAGTTTCTTTGGGGATACCTACCCAACGGAAGTTGTGAGAAATAAGCAGATCAAGCAAAACTAAATTGAAAAGCCTGAACACCTTTATTTTGCAAATGGTTTTTTCACACTTTTAAAGTACATAAGCTATTTCTAGAGTGTGTAAATACACTCCAATAAAAACGTAAACGTTATTAATATCCTGGATTTGAACAGTAAACACTTTTATATAGATCTACAGCCTTAAAGACTCGCTAGTCAATTTCTTATTTTTAACCATTTCTACCTACTGCCCCCTTGAGTTACCTTGCCCTAGTGTTGCTTAAAAATGCATCTTAAAAATAAAAATCGATCGATCTTTCTTTCCAAGTAATAGTTTAAAAATGGTATTAATCTGTAATCCATTGCGTGATATATCTTTATATATAAAAGAAAGTGGTGTTAGTTACACTATTTATAACTCAAGAGCGGATGAACCAATTTAGCTGAAAATTGGTGGAGAGGTAGCTTACAACCAGGAAACGGACATAGGATACTTTTTATCCTGTTCAACCGCGATTTCGAAAACAAAGGGATTCCACGCAGATGAAGTCGCGGGGGGCCACTAGTATATATATATTTATATAAACATTCTAACTAATAGAGGGAAGAAACGCTCTATAATATACCTTGAAGTAGATGGCCAAAATCCTTACGCACTTTGTTGAAAAAGCTTATCATTTGCACTCTAAATTGAAAACTCCTCATATGAGTTATGAGGAGTTTTCAATTTCGAGGGGGTAACGACGTTACGACGGGCTGTCAAAGGTTCGGTCGTGACAATTGACAGTAGTGCAGATTAGGTTCATGACTCCATTTCGAAATACGTTTCGTCGAATTACTATTAATCGATGACAACAAGTCGATTATTTGTTTGAACGATGCGTTATATACCCGAAAGACGTTACATCGATGGTTCTTTTGATCGAATGCTTAAAGAAATTCGATAAAATGGAGTACACGTGCAGATTTGTGTTGCCAGTACCCAAAAAAATAACCATAAAATTATCTTCCAAAATAACTCCGTAAATTGAAATGTTTAAAGCTGACCCTGATTAAAGGTGGCTGTTTTCTTCTGTCCTACATAAATATTTGCATGTGTTTTCAGAATCCTATTATAAAGATTTTCAAAACCAAAATTCAGGAAGAGACAAAAACTGAAAGTTAGATAATTTTAATTAAATTTCAAGCTCGTACGTCGCATGCTAGAACCACAGTTGGGAGCTAAAAAAGCAGGCTTACTTTATTACTAGATACACAAGATGTCGTTGGCCATCATGTGATCGCGCGTTAAGTTCGTACGAAAAGTTTCCATAGCATTCGTAAACATAACACACAATGTTAACACATTTGTGTTAGGTACCTTTGGTTCAACTATTATTTCCAAAAAATCAAGACGATTGTTAGCAGATAAATTATTTATGTAGGTACAGGTAAATACTCGGTTAATTGAGTGCGCACTATCAGATAATTGACTAATTATAACTAAAGATCGTTTGAATTAATCGACTAATAATAATTATTAGTCTGTTATCTAATAGTTTGCAGATAGTCTGAGATTTTCTGTCACGAATTTCTCAAAAACAGGTCGGAGTCGGTAAGTTGGCAGTGTTACACCCCCGTGACTCGCAAAGCACGTTAAGCCGTTGGTCCTGCGCCTGATCTCACTCCGTTCGGTTTGAGAGTGATGGAACAGTGAGTGCACCTGTGTATTGCACTATAATATCTCCTGCGTAGTTGGCTGATCTCTGTTGAGATTGGCCGCCGTGGTCGAAATAGGCCAGGACTATTGTTATTATTATTACCTTTGGTTGAACAATGATTTCCAAAAAAGCAAGGCGATTGTTAGGTCTAGCCGACAAATTTATGTACAGCTAAATACTCGGTTAATTGAACGCGCACTATCAGATAATAGACTAATTATTAGGTTGTTATCTTATAGTTTACAATACCCATGATAGGTGTTGCAACATATTTCCAAAAGTATATTTGTTAGCTTATTTTGCATACAGATTGATTCTACAACGCGACTTACGTTAACGTTGCTCAGGGCCTACTGTGATAGATTGCCAGTAGGCCCTGAGCAACGTTGTGTCAAAATAAGGCTGTGTTTTAACGTAACAAGCTGGCTTACAGTTAATATTCGAAGCTGACGCTATCCAATCACACTAATGCAACATGTATGAACATACCGAGTACCTACCTAGGTTACTACTTACTAGCTTTAGCTTTGCTAGCTTGCAATGCAAGTTATTAGAACTTGGATGAGCACGGGTATTTGCATTTACCGTAAAAAAATCAAATGTAAGTATTTGAATACCTCCATCCCTATAAGTAGTTAGTACAGTCAAAGTTCGATTTGGATTGTGATTCTTGAATCAGACTATTAATTTATTTAGCTTCAATATGTCGTCGCCGTGACTTTGTCCACGCAAATATAGGACTCTAATCACACCCTGTACTTTATCCAAGACCAAGTAAACTATTGCATTCACTAGTTTCTTTCAATTTTCAAATTTCTTTCATTAGTTTTTTTGCAATAAGATGCCTTTTAATTGTAGTTTTATGAGTAAAATAATCTCCTTCCTTACATTGAAATTGGTTACAAAAAAAACATAGATATCCAGTTGTATCTTATACAATACATCATACTGTATATTAGACGACCGCTTGGTGCAGTGGTCTTATTTCTAAAACCAAGGGTCGCGGGTTCGATCCCCGCACAGTACAAACATAGGAGTGCATGAACATGATGTGTGTTTGTACTGGTCTGGGTGTTTTCTATGTATAATGTATATTTATTTACAAAAAAGAAGTATTTAAGTATGTTTATCCGTTGTCTAGTACCCATAACACAAGCCTCGTAGCTTAATTTGGGACTAGAGATTTGGTGTGATTGTTGTGAAATGTGTACTAATATATTTAGTATTATTATTACAATATTTCAGTTTATGATAAATAAGTGTAAAGTAGGTACTATAATTCATTACTCGGGAAGCACACTATCTTGATTACGTGCTATGGTAATTAGTAAGGTCTTCATTCATAAAATAGGTTGAGAGGTCGGGAATTCTATTCATGGCGTTATCTTCTTGCTATTCCGGCAAAGGCATCAGACATTAATTCTGTCTTTCATATCGTAATAATAGCATCTCTATTCAGGCTGGATTTCCTTTCATTCATGATAAATTTTGCTAGACGAACGGTCGCACAAACACTGTTTACGTGTCACTCAAAATTGAAGGTAACCTAGAATGATCATGATGTAGAGTAGAAAATCAAAATGGGATGAGAGCTACGTAGGTAAGTTTTTCTGATCATAAGATATTTTTAATAGCACTTGGTGGTTTTTAATAGTTCATTATAAATAAAATAAATAAATAAATATTTCACAACAATCACACCAATTCTCTAGTTTACTTATTTATTTATTCTACCATTGATCGAGTTTATCACATAGGTGCTTGTTGTTGTGGCGTCGGTTGGTTGCAGTGCTTTGTTAGTGATACCAAAAGTAAGTAACCTAAGGCGCGGTCGTGTTTGGAATGGGTGGAATGGGTGACCATTCAGACCATTTAAGTCACGTCTATTTACTAGTTCCTCCTTGCTTCGGAAGGCACGGTTATTGGTCCCAGTTATATATATCCATAGATATTAGTCGTTTAGCCTAGTCACAGGCCCTCGGGCGGCTTAATAACATCTGACAGTAAGGTTGGTCACTTACCTTAGAAACACCCCTCTACGCATCCGCACTGAGCCCGCGCGTTAAATCAAATCGTACTATCCTATTCATATCATAAAAGTGAAAGTTTGTAAGTATGTATGGATGTTTGTTTCACGTAAAAATTACTGTATGAAATTTTACAAGAATATACTTAGCTTATACATCAGAATAAAACGAGACTGCCTCTAGTGGATAGGGGGATGTTCATTGACTTGTGGGCCACTGTTCAGTCAAACATTAGTGACAATCTAAAATAATTGAGGATGATGCTGATTTCTTACTATAATAACGGTAAAATCTACAATTAAAATTTTGAGTATGTACCTAGCAATTCAATAGAACACCATCCGATCCTGATAAGTACACGTTACAGAGCTCGGCTTGCTCCACCAAAATTGGATTTCAGCCAACCACGGATCTGATAAGCTTTCATATATTGCCGGATAAAAGACGACAGGCATCCACTAGTTAAGAATAAAGTAAAGTTTACACCTACAACGTACGTTTTGCAGAACAAATAAGGGATGTCTGATGGTTCTCTAGCTTTTTGCTGTTTCCCAATTCTTGGGCATAGGCTATAAAAGTGTTTAATATTAATAAGTTACGAGTCTCATTTAAAGTCAATAATTTTAAATCAGCTGTCTTCATGTCTTGCTAGACAATTTCTAAATAACTCTTTTTTTATATATTTGAAGCAAGTTTTACTAACTGCCATCATTGGTTTGTTAAAAGTTGCCCTAACGGCATTTGAAAAATGGAGAACCTTTTTATCGAAATAAAAGTTTAAAAACGGCATTTATCTTTCCCACAAACATATATCTATTCCTATATTACCCCATGTAAGACGGTTCGATAAAATTATGTACTTAAATTAGATAAAGGTATTTAATTCGATTTGTCTAAAGTCGAAGTGGTAGCTGATGTGATTCATTAGTATGACCGAGCGCCAGTAGCCACACTTCGGTCTCAAAAGTCAAGTCTGTTTTTCCATTAATATAGGAAGCTCTTTATTTGGAAACCAAAAGCTGATTTACGGCCGTAAGTTAAGTAGAAGTAATAAATCCTGCCGCTTGATCCCTACTTCCGAGTGTTTTGCGACCGAATTAAGTCTTCCAATCTAAGTTCGCGAGTTAATTAATAACTGTAGGATTTTGGATCAGTAGAATCTCTCGAAATGGCAACCTAAGGCATTAATCGCCTATAAAACCGCGTTAAAGCTATTCATTCTGATATACGGAAGTGTCTCCAGGTGCTTAAATCTACAAAGGAGGCTTATTGCTAGGCACGGGTTACTAATTACTTAGCGTCAAATTATTTTTCACCTACCCTGTAGCGTCGAATGCCCGTGGTGTCGAAAGCCCGACGCTCAAAAATTTTCCAAGGGCTAAATTAACATAGAAATCCTGTTTTTTGGATGCACGCTTTTTTTAGGGAAGAAAGTTTGACCCAAGGCCTGTTTCAGTAAAATTTCAGCACACAAGATTTCATAGTTTTTCTAGAAATCGAATCAGGAATCGCAAATTCGTGTGCCTAAATTTTACTGAAAAAAGACTGAGATCCAAACCTCCCAAAAAAATGTGTTTATTTCTATGTAAATTTACCCTTGAAAAATTGAGTTTTTCGAACGTGTTTCTTGCACCCGAAAATAAGAATACCTCATAACTCAACGACAGGCTATCAAATGCCCGTTGTGGAGGTTTGTGTTGCTGCTAAAATAAGCTTCGTCGACTTAATTGTCCCTTCTTCCTACTCATTTAACAATAAAAATACAGGTAACATGGTAATATAGGTACCATCTGTTTGACAATTTCATGTCAATTCCAGTTTAATACTAACCTGTCATAATGTAGTAGTTTATACCTAAATTGAAATAAAAGTACTTACCTATCTTGTGATTGTAAACTTTTTTTTTGCATTTAGTCATTTCCTCGCTGAGGTGGAATGAAAAGTTACGTGTTGCACTCGAGTGCAAAGATTTTTCACCTCGTGCTCTTTTGTTTCCCTCGCTAACGCTCAGGGTTTTAATTTCGAATCACTCGCTGCGCTCGTGATTCGATTTTAGAATCTTTCGATTGCTCGGTCATCAAAATTGAACACGCGGTTAAAAAGCAACTTTGCACTCTTGTATAACAAATAACTATTTCTTGATAAAAATAACGACAAGAAGTATTTAGGAACATACATTACATAATCACTGTCATAGAAATAAAGTAACTTTATTTTTCAGCATTAACAATGCAAATATCCTTACAATGTGAAATTACAACATACTTAAAGAAAAATTAACTGCCACAGGCGGGACTCGAACCAGCACCTCTCACAAGCCTGGTGATTACTCTACCAATTCCTGTTCGCTTATGGTAGTCCATTTTTCTTGTGAGTTTTAATTTCACATTGTCATAGAAATGTTTTATATCAGTATTTTGTATATCAGTGACATACATGTGTTATATAGTTATTGGTATCAATCAGTGCAAATATTTATGTGGTTTCATCATCTTTAGTTGTATTATCATTTACGGCTTTAACTAAAGATTTAATTGTAGTAATCCATTGAGGGTATGTTTTTTTTTCTTTAAGCTTGCCTGTATTTTCATTGAGTACCATGATTTTGTTGGGAGTGTTAGCTTTAATATATGATTCAAAATCAATATCTTTTAGTCTATTTTTAGCAAGTCTCTCATATGTCTGTAAAGTTGTACGAGGGGTGCTGAACAACTTTGAAAGCCGAAAAGTGGAGTCCCCTGTTCGTATTTTGCACAACAAAATGTTCATACCACACATAATTTTACTGTCATTCAACTGTGGAAAAGATCTAATAATTTTTTCATACTCTGAACGCGTAAGCCCAAAGAAATACTCAAACATATGCTCAGGTATTGTGTCTGCATGTTTCAAATCTGCTGCATTTGTCTGCAATGCTGAGGACACCATGTCTTCAATATGTTCGGCATCAAAATTGGAAAGCGTAGCAGTGCTTTTAGCCAATTCATGAAATGCCTGATTTTTCAGGTGGTAAGAACAAATGCGACAAGGGAGTGGAATGTAGCAATTATATTTCTTAAGAACTCTTCTTCGTATCTTAGCAGAGATTGTCAGTCTCTCTTTTCGATTACAGTAAGGAATAACACAGATTCTTGATGATGCTTTTGCTCTCTTAATAGTTGGTAAATTAATATATTCTTTTTCTTTTGCTGGTTGCGAATAATTTTCTTTTTTCTTTAGTATACTCTTTGGTGGTCTGTAAGCAGGGTCCTCGTTATCCTCATCCATAAATTCTGTCTCCCAATCATTTGTTACATTTGCCAGAATGTTAGGATCACCTTTTTCATTTACTTCAGATTTATTTTTTGCTTCTACAGATATTTTTTTGCTAAGTCTGAATTGAATTCTTGATGATCCTGGATTTTTATAAACAATATTCTTGATTGGATTGGTATCCTCAATTATTTTGGATAGTTCTTCATCATAAGTGGTATTTGAGTTAATTTTTGGTGGAATTGTAATAATTGCAGGTTCACATCCTTCTATGTCTATGTCTTCAGTGCCCTCCATTTCTTCAACTTTAACTTCAACTTCCTGCTCGGAATCTTCATTTTGTAGTTGACTATCCTGAAGGTCAATGTCTAGCTCTTCTTTTACTTGTACCATGTTACTACCTTGCACTGGCGCATCTTCGACTACAGCTAACTCAAATTCAATATTACTTTTAGGCAAATAGGTGTTTGCAACTCTATAAGCTCGTGTCCAGCATCTTATGCAAGCTTTATCGTTTACCGTGATTTGGCGTGGTTTAAGCCACTTCTCAAAAACAAAAACAATTTTTTCCTCCACTTTAGTGTAATCAGGTCGCTTGAGAAGTCTGCTCCTTATACGCCGTGTAGACTTGCCGCAGGTTACACAAAAGTTATAATCGGAATAACGAAAGTCGGGAGTTAAAGCTTTTCCTTCGTTTATACACTGTGTAGCCGCTGTCCAACACGACTTGCACAAATAGTCTTTCTCACTTGAAACCTCTTGTCCTGTCCAATGCTTTATTGCGTCCACAAAAAGGCTGCTTTCTTCAGACAATGGTATTTTTTGCCTACCAACTAAATTTGCAGTACATTTAACACATCGCGTAAAAGACATTTTTGGTGATTGACGATTTCTTAAAGATTCCTCATTAACAAGTAAGTTTTATTAAATTACAGCACAGTTCGACGATAGTATTTTATGTAATTTATTAAACACAAAAACTTAACTCAAAACGCATTGTTGTGTTGCACAAACTACAGAGGGATACTTTGTGTCTTAAACAAAGAATACCATAGACTTGGCATCAGCGTATACCCGTAAGGGACAGACTCAAAGTACATCACACTTCGGGGTTGCCATATTATGAAAATTACCCATACCTAAATTGAAATAATTTGAACATTATTATAATATCTATTCTTATTATGAATATTATCAGATTTTACTCTTATTCCATTACATAGCATACATAAGAAAGAGATTAACGTCGTTACCCCCTAGTTTGGCTTGATCTTAAGCCATCTACGAAATTTATCAATTACTATAAATTAGTTTAAGCGTAGCATTTAATAATATCGAGTGACTGTAAATTCAAATTTTAAGTGTCAGAAATAAATAATTTCTGCAGGTCAGCATGTAGAAACCGATGCGGTCTTGAGCGGCTCTCTTTAGCTCGTCATAAAAACAAAGTTTGGTCCAGTCCTTGATGTCATCTATCCATTTTCTTCTGGGTCGGCCTGGTGATCTCTTGCCAGGAATCTTGCCTTCGAGGATCAGCCTTAAAAACTCATATAGTGATAGTTCTTAATATAATTGATAATGTAAAGGTTACTGTGATAAAGCCTTACTCAACTTATCTATTACTTACTAGTATGTATGGATTATTTTAGGATCATAAATAAAAGTGTCAACAATGATTTTAGGCATTTATTTCATAATCAGATTACAGTGATTTACATACAGCTTTTATCAATCAACTTTCGAAAGCTATATAACTCGTGGATAATATAGCTTTAGATAATTTAGCTATACGGGCGAAACCGGGGCAAACAGCTAGTTATTTACACAAGAAAAAAAAACTGAATTTTAATTTTATATCCTGCCCTAATATAATGATCAATCAATTTTATAGGAATAACGGTAGGTCACAAAGTCTTGTCTACTTACGTGAATATACAGAGCAGGTATAGATATTTTTCTAGATAAACCTTTTGCTTTGTCCTGCGGAAGCAAAGATTTTCAAAATGTATGGAACATATTCGAGAATATTTAGTCGGTATCCAACTGAGTCGCCCAGTAGCGCGCAACCAAACATTACTTACAGCTTCTTCTTAGGGAAATCTGAAAATATACAAACGAAATATATTAGATATATTAGATACTTGATGCCACCGGTTTCATTGGATTGTTTAATTGCTTCTTAAGAAAGTACAAGTTCACATAAAGATAAAATACTAGTCTTCTTAAAAAATTCTTAGTAAAAAAAATCTGAGACAAGGAAAAAACAAGCTCAAGTCGACCTCAGCGTGTCGTCAATTTTTTGTACCGGCGGTGATACAATACCCAGGTACACGGTAGAATAGGTATAGGTAGCTCGATAGTTGAAGAACGTTACGTTAAACATATTTTCACCATAAATACTTATTCACGTAAATATCCAAAGTTACATTTATTTGATTTGATTAAAAAAAATATGAAAAAAGAAAACGACACCATCCAGGAATTTATTTCATTTTATTCAAGTAACATGAATTTAGTATTTTCCCATAATTCTGGGTATCGTTATTCTTTTTCGACTGACAACACTAAGATGTTTATAATCCGACCCAATTGAAAATCTCTTTCATTGTTAGACATTTTTTGGAGAGTCTAACCTTCTTAAATTGGGTGGATAATGCTACTAACCTTGTAAATTACTCAGGCTACAGAAATTATTTACATAAGTCGATTACTATGTGTTTATTGTATAAGTCACATCAAAAACGGCTTTGTGATGCGTTATAATGGTTTAATAAATAATTTAAAGGATATTGATGCACAGATATCAAGCAGAAATATAAGAAAACACTGTACTTACGTATGAAAGGTTATGTTTGCATTTTGAGTCTCGCTGCGGCTTTTGCAGCCTAGCACAGAACAATTCACCATAGTTTGTGCTAAATCTAGCACCACTAAAGCTAATTCCAACGAAAGGTCACCAATCAGAGCACAATTTTTCCAAATAACCAATATTTGTCGGAGGCACAACACAACTTAGACGCGGTATGTACTCGACTGTTTGCCACAAACTTTTGTGGCAAACAATGAAAAACGCGAAACTATGACAAAGACAAAAAAAGATCAGTGCCTCTCTTTCACGCTTACCGAGAAACGCATATCACTGTCTCATTCTTTCGTGGCATGACGTAGCGGATGTCGAGTCTATGGTATTCTTTGTTTAAGCTTTGTGTTGTGAATTGAAAATGTCATAATGACATTGACAGCATAGCCAGAGGATTTTCTTCCTTTGTCAATGGCGACAAGGATTTATGTATAGACCGCCCCCTATTCTATTCATTATATTGGATGTCAGCGATCGAATCCGGAGATTGCATTTTAATTTTAAGCCAGATCCACACGTTGGCCGAAAAGTTGTTCTATAGGTATAGGTCACTGACCTCTATTACTACGTATAGATAGGTTAATAAATAAATTAAAAAAATGTATCAATCAACGCTTAGATAACCTAGGTACATACATAGTATTTATATTTTCTTGGTAGAACGCTTGTTTTGCTTGAGATCTACTCATTTTCACTCTGAATAGGTTTTAAGTGTAAGAGCAAAGGGGTGGTGGCGCCAATCAACCACCACGGTGGCGAGGGCCGGTTCAAGAGTTGAGGGATGGAATCATTAATAATTTAAAGGTGTTTCGATATAAATAAAGTGGACTGTATGTGCGGGAGGCGCGCATGAAAGTGTCCAGCTGTCCTAACAAATGAACAAATGCAAGCACCTAGGTTAAAGAGGACGAAGAAAATTGAAGAGCACGTGGAAGTGGAAGGAACATGCACAAACATCCTAGCGCACGCTCGAGCATCCGCCTGTGCGCATGTCTCGACAACCGATCGGCTGCCCACGTCTTTTCTACGGCCCGTAGAATTTTCTTCTTTGCCCAAAATTTTGAAGAAAATCATGCTCGATGCTAGCGAGCTCGCACCCCGCCCACGCCCGCGCCCGCGCTTGCACCCGCGCCCACGCATTTCACATGAGCAGGGCCCATGTGAAATGCTTGTTTACATAGAAAAACTTACCTGTGTGCTATTTAGACATCCTCTTCGCATAAAATAGAAAAAAGCAGCCAAGTGTGACTCGAACTCACACACGTGCCTATGGTTCTGCATACTAACTAACATAGTTTTCAGTTTTGGCGAGTGCTGCTCTTCAGACAGCCACCACGTAATATCTGTCTTAATATGACATAAAATTAACAATTCTTCGCCCAGTGTTTTACCTCTTATTTTACTAGTTAGAAAACAAAACAAGATCGGTGTCTCATACTCATCACCTTAAATAAGGTAAAAGATTAGCAAACGTTAGGAAATTCAATAACATAAAACTTGGACCTAATGTGTTAGATCATTCATTACTCAAGCCATCATATTTTTTTTTGCTTCAGTAAAGTCCAGATTGCACGTAAAATTAAAAAGTAGCGCTTAAATATCATAACGTGTATGTACTTACCTATTTACTCGACTACTGGTAGGTACTTACTTACCTACTTGAAGACAGAACCTAGAACGAGTACCTAAGTCTATCATACCTAAGGTACCTTATACATGAGAAAAAATAAGAGAGAACGGGACATAAGGTAAACGATGCTCGAAAATTCGCCTTTAATGCAAATGTAAGCCGGACGGGACCATAAATATCAAGAGTAAACCAAACTTAAGCGTCTCCCTAACGAAGAAAGGGCCTGGTAGGGCTGTGTCTAAAAAAAAACTCTGTAATTTGTTTGATAAAAAGTAGAAAAAAAACACTTGTAAATATACATAGTTAAAATAAAATGCTACCACACAAACAATTTGAATCTGATCATGATCAGCCTTATGATGGGCATCTGCCTATCATCGCTGACCATAAGCTTCTTTCAACGGGTTAAAACATGACAAATAGCACTTTCTCATATCGTACCTAGCTTTCTATTGGTGAAATAATTGTAAAATTCAGTTCAGTAGTTTCCTGCAAACATATAAACTTACAAAGTCACAAAATACCTCTTTCTAACACGTATTAGGAATTACACGTATACCACGTAAAGCTCACAGGTAAGCCAAGGAGAAAACCGTGAAAATACTGGAGCATAATAAATCAACCTTCCCATCTAGCTGGATAAAAATGCAAAAAAAAAACTAAGCCGAGCCAGCCCTGTTTTGTGTCGGCTGAGGCCGATTCTCTAAGGTTTTGTTCGTATTTTAGGGTTTAACCAGCGCATTCCCTCGTATGGCCAAGCTTCAAGAGTGACAGGGATGGTTACATCCGAAACAAAGGAAACTACGGACAATGGCTTAGAGGGTAGGGTGGCAGAAGGGAGAACAGTCCATAAACATTTGTAGGACGTAACTTTTCTAGTTCGAAACTCCTGGGCACTTTTTATCGCGGTGTTTCGCCACGATTATCCGTGTACTCTAAAACTTGTTAAAGCCTCTGATATACATACGAGTGAACTACTGCTAGAGTTTCTACGGTAAAGTACCTACTTATGCCTTAAAAAGCGACGTTAGATATGATGAAACTAAGTAAATATGTAAGTAGAAAGAGATAGAGGACCTCAGTGAGACTTGAGTTTGGTGTCATCGCGGACCAGTTTACTTTTGTAATATTTATATAAACTCTTTTGCAAAAAAAACGGGCACCTAAGGAAATTTACGTTCTAAGGTCGATTTGAGTTAATTAAATGAAATTTATTTCTTTGACGTAGTCTGTATACTTATAATCGTGTAAATTAATGCGCGTGAAGTGAGTTCGGGCAACTAAAAGAAAAAAAAAACGATGGATTCTTTAAAACCGATGTACACGCCCAAACAATAAGAAGTGGTCGGCAATAAAGATAAGATTTTTTTTTACTTTTTTTAATTAAATAAAGTTACAAATGTAAAAACCTAATACCGAATGTGACCTCATCTTGCCAAAATCACAGCTTGAATCCTTCTGGGCATGCTTTCCACGATGTTTTTAATAACGTTTTGAGGAATTCGTTCCCACTCTTCTGCAATGACTCTTTTTAGCTCCCTGATGTTTTGTGGAGCAGGTTGCACTGATCTTACACGTCTCTTTAGAACATCCCAGACATGCTCAATTTTGATTGAGGTCAGGACTTCGAGCTGGCCAATCTAAACGACGGATCCTAACTTCTTGCATGTACGCTTCCACGTCGCCAGAACGGTGCGAGCGAGCATTGTCGTCCATAAAAATGGAATCTTCCCCAAGTGCAGTCAATGTGGGTTGTGCATATGGAATTAGGACTTCCATTATGTACCGATGTGCATTTAATGTTCCATTTTCTATGAAAACTAACTCCGTACGCTCCGTCGAATTAATTGCTGCCCAAAACATAACGGAGCCTCCGCCATAAGGAGTGATTTCTTCGAAACACACTTCCGCATAGCGTTCCCGTGGTCTTCGCAGCACTCGCCGGCGTCGGTCCTCTCCACACAAAGAGATTCTAGCTTCATCAGAAAACAATACTTTATTCCAGTCCTCCAGAGTCCATGAAGCACAGTTCCGAGCAAACTGAAGTCGAGCAACACGGTGCTCACGGAGTAATTTAGGGCCCCGAGCTGGGCGGTAACTCCTGATATTGGCAGCCAAAAGCCTCCTCCTGACCGTCCACAAGCTAACTTCTACTCCTCTTACTTCTTCAAGGCTCTTCTTCAGGTCCACACTTGACGCCTTACGATTCCGCAACGCCTGACTCACCAAAAAGCGGTCATCTCTTGGTTCTGTGCATCGTTTTCTTCCCGAACCGGGTCTTCTTTTGACCGAACCGGTCTCTTGATACCGTTGCCAAGTCCTCTGGACAGTTGAACGACTCACATTTAGCCGCTGAGACACGTAAGTTTGCGAACAACCTTCTTCAAGTAGGGCTATAATTTTACCGGCCCTTATCGCTTTATCACTCATATCAAAAAGTGGTATTTAATGTAAAAATAAAGATTAAATTGTTTAATTTGCAGAAAATGTCCAAAAAGTTTTAAAATATCGTAATCAGTTAAAAATCGTTTCAGCAATTCGCGCCATTAGCAAAGCAATTTTAGAATAATCCACAATAATCATTATTTTTCTTTTATTAATTTCAAATTTTAAATTTGGAACGTAAAGAATCATGCCAGGATGCTTCAAATAACATGCCAATACATCGTCAAATTAATAAAACCTATTTCTTGTTCTTCTTCATTAAAGTAGAGGAAAAAATCTAAAGTGCCCGTTTTTTTTGCAAAAGAGTGTATTATACTATTTTGTGACTATTGTGAAGTATAGACGTGAAGTTTCACTTAATGTATTTTTTAGGGTCACCTAATGTGTCCTTTAAAAAATTGTGAAAATACTACGGCCTATTCCTAGGCGACACTTGCGTGATATAATGACTAAAAACGGAGGTAGTCGCATCTTTCTTATTTAGAGGCTTACAGGATCCCAGAGAACAAACACACCCGAAATATGCCAAATCTTTTTTTTAATTTAAATGGCTCCGATTACTGTAATAAATTTGTACTTTTGTTGTTATACTTTCAGGATATTTTTGACGATGGGGTTTTTTAACAACCACAGTTTATGACCTGAATACCTTCTCAAATCTAAAAGATTTGTGTTATATATTTTCTATCTGTATTTAAAACTTAAGTCACAGGTGTTTAATCTGATTGAAAGACGGAAAAATAAACCAACTAACGGTGGCCGTATTACGCAGTCGGCTTGACGCCTTCACATAAGAATAGCGAACGGCTTGCGATATTGGGAAACACATCTATCATCTAGGAATAGGGTGACCAAGCATGAAATAAAACTGACCAAGTGCGTCGAACTCACATTTGGAAAGAGGGACCAACAGCGGAGGCACTCATAGGTACCGCTAGAGTTCTCTATAACTGCCAAACACGGACAGTACTATTTAAAAGTACGAAATCGTGTGAAGTTTTTGATATTGTCAATAAGAAAAAGTCAACGACGCGCTGCCTTTGAACGGTTTGGTTTTAAGATTATGATTTGCAAATAGTGATCCACTTTCATTTTACCTTCCTATTTTCTTTTTAAATAAATCGTCACTCTCTGAGTCGGCATCTAATTCCAATCCCGTACTTACTTCCGGAACAATATTTTTCACTACTCTTTTTTCAAGAAGATAACTCGACTAGGCCCTACGGTATTTACATCGGAGGATGTCAGTAAAGATTTGCAGGTACTCCATGCAAAATCTTCATTGCTACTTTACTTACTAAGCTTGCCATATGCGACATAAAGTTACTCGATAAATTACCCGCCCCCTTAAGTTTTGCGGGTAAATACCCAAATCGACGCGTAGGTACTACAAAAACACGTGCGAAACAAAAACGGGGTGCCGTTCAATCGGATAATTTATCGCACTTTGTTGACACCCTAAGATTTATTTGCGATCGAAAGGCGTATTTGATTGGTACCCAAGTTCTTGTGCCGTGTCAACTGTTAACACTGTTTACCTTATTTCTTAATGGTAGTCATGCATAATTCAGAAAAAGAAATGACTGTCTGTTTTTTTATGTATGTGCGTTTTCTTATTTATTACAAGCGGACACGGCAGACGTCGACCTGCCCGCTGTTTTCGCATTTTTTTATGTTTTCTCACCGGTTAAACCTTTTTTTTTAAGTAACTGCTCCGGAAGATGCTGGTCGTATTCCATTTGCCACTACGCCATTTCCTATGTAGCGAAAACTCACAATAAAATATAAACCACTATTTCAAATTCCATAAAACTCTAAAAAAAAGATATAAGTGTTTAATCGGAGTTTCCAACATGAAAAGTAAGAAACTTATCTTTACATACACACAGTAGAAAAAAACGATTCTTCTCTCAACCCACCTCAAAGAGTTGCAAGGATTGGCAAGGAAGGATGCAATCTCACTGCGGGTAGACAGCGCATTTGCATTACAAGGTCCCAAGTTCGGTGTCTGGCGGAGAAAAGCGCTTCCGGTGCAATGATTGTGGGAAGGATAGTATGAAGTCTTCACTTCTTCAGTATAAAGTACTTTAAAGAGATTGCGTTATATAAAAAATCGTAATTCGGCGATAAATATTTGTAAAACACAAACTTTATTTTTACAAATAAATTTAGATTTGAAATATTATAATTAATGTTTTAACTTTCATGGACATCTTATTAATGCTTATATAGTTGTATTTTGATATAGTAATATTTTTATTTACTTGAATATTGTATTTTAAATTGATTTAATATAATTTGCATGCTGTTATAATATGGCTGAAAAAGCTGAACCAAAATTTTAAACCTACCACCTAAATATCCCCACTTTCATACCTAAATAATTTTTCATTTAAATTTTACATTTTATTTCAAAATCAATTCAAAAATAATCATTTCAGTCAGCTGGGCACAGGCCTCACCTCAACTATGACGTGGTGCGAACCATACTTCACCACGCGGGCTCAGTGCGGATTGGTGTGAAATTTAAGTTACCTTACTGTCAAATGTTATTAAGCCATTCGACGGCCTCTGACCAGACTTAACTACTTATACTATCTATCAATATTAACTGGGACCAACAAGTAAGTAGGAATTATTACATCTCAGAATATTTTTTTTACAAAAACAAATCATTACGAAAATATTATAGTGCTTAGTTACCTATTGCTAGAAACTTCAAATATTTTATTTAAGCTCTATTGCACTGATAGGGATACAATTGGCGGACTTAATGCCAAAACGCATTCTCCATCAATCGACCGCGTAGGGATGCAGATAGGTGATATTAATATATATTTAATGTTACTAAGACCCATAATAGTGACCATAGAAAATTATACAAAATTACCAAATCACAAAACACGCCTGGAAGTAGTTAGGGTAGTGTTTACAGTTACAGAAGGTATCCAATGGGACACGGATCTCACAATGAAAACCCATCGAAGTATGAAGGCGTGTACTCCCTTTGTTCCGTCTCAAAGGTACAGTTCTGTCCACGGCGATTGTGTCTCGATCGATGATATAACTTCACATAACTACAACACTTTATAATTCATTTAAGATGTTAAACAATAATTAAGAAATTTAATTATACTTAACTATATATTCGCACATCTAGTTCTTTATAGTCATAAATGACAAAAAAAAAACGATCTTTAAGCAAACAATAGATTCGTATTAAAGGAAACCTGTGGCGTGGTTAACTCAATTTTAGCTTTTTTGACATTTATGTGATGTGCGTTAGCAGCAGTGTTGCTTATGTGTCCGTGAAAAAAGCTGCATTTTAGACTTCGTCAAAACTTTTAAGGTTGCGTTTCATCGCCAAGGAATTCAATTTAGCCTGTTTTTGCAATTCTTGCCCAAAATCCCCTGCTTAGAATCTACATCGTTGCTCTTTTATGATAGAAATTTTCAGAAAAAAAACTTTACAAAAAAAAAATAGGTATCAGGTTGTTCTTTCTATCTTATAATGTCTGAGGGTTGTGTTCACAATTGCACTGTGTTGTTCACAAACGTGATTTTTATTTCACATAAATACGTAGTAGTTTAGTAAGTAGGTGCCTAACCATTTTATGTTCATTTTCTTTTTTCTTTGTATGTGCACCGCCTGTATGTTCTCTGCTTGGACCTGTGGTTGACTGGTAGAGAATGCCTCTGGCATTAAGTCCGCCATTGTACACAAGTTTGTGCAGAAGTTTTTAAAATAAATAAATAAAATAAAAGACGACTACTTTGGTTTAATGGTCAAGAAGTTGACTATAAACCAAGAGGTCGCGGGTTCAATCCCCGCACTGTACAAACATTTGTGTGTATGAACGTGTCTGTTTGTACTGGTCTGGGTGTTATATGTATTTATTTAAATGTCTTTGTAATACCACTGTTGATTCTGATGTCTGTACCACAAGTGCTTTAGCTACTTACAACGGAGTCAGATCAATGTATGTGATGTTGTTGTATATATATTTTTTTATAAAACTATATCATCCCACTGCTGGGCAAAGGTCTCCCTCGAACTCCTCCACTGTTCTCTATTGGCGGCTAAGGATTTCTAATCTGTTCGAAAACTCGGCAAATCGTCACACCATCTTTTTTTCGGTCTACCTCTATGGCGATAGCCATCTGCTGGTATCCATTGTGTGAAGATTTGAGCCCATCTATCCGGGTGCATCCTGCATACGTGACCCGCTGTCTTTTCGCCTACGTCCATTATGCCAGTTTTGGAGCGTATTGTGGTATTTCGGATTCTGTCAATCCTTTTAATACCCAACACGCTCCTTTCCATGGCTTGCTGGGAAACCTTGAGTTTGAATTTCTTACTTTCAGTCAATGACCATGTTTGCGCTTTATATGTTAGAACGGGCAGAATACAGGTGTAGATGAGTTTGCGTTTTAACGAGATTGGAAGGTTGAATTATTATTATTATTATTATAAAAACGCAGTGACGGAGCTGCCCTTTTTCCAGTCCCACTCGGTATTAATGAGGGCGTGATCCCGCTTTGACGGACATTAATTGCGACACTACGGCCTCCGGCGGCTGCCTCAAAGGCGCGCTGATAGAGATCTCGGAAATTCCTTTTTCACGCTGTTTTTGATGTTTGAGCTCCTACGATGCCTATTTCTTTGTGTCTATATGTGCTTTGGCTCTGAGATTTCAGCCGGAGTTAAAGTCTTCAGCTCAGCTTTATATAGTAAAATAAAAAGCAAGTAAAAGTTAAGGTATAATAATACTGCCAATTTGCAAAAGTTCATTAATGCGCCACTACGGCCTCTGGCGGCTGCCTCAAAAGGCGCGCTGATAGAGATCTCGGAAATTCCTTTTTCACGCTGTTCTTGATGTTTGAGCTCTACGCTACGATGCCTATTCTTTGTGTCTATATGTGCTTTGGCTATGAGAATTCATTCGGAATTAAAGTCTTCAACTCAGCTTCATCTAGTAAAATAAAATGCTAGTAAGAGTTTAGTTATATATACAGGGTGTCCCAAAAAGAGCGTGCCAAACTTAAGGTGATGATAGACTAGTGGATGACCATTTATACAAAAAAAAAACACCTTAGTAAAAGTATCACCATTTCAGAGATACAATGTTTTTTCACAAAAATTAATTTATGTCCCTAAAAATAATAAAGAAAATGTAACTTCCCGGAGATAGATCAATAATTCAGAATCAGAATTCTTCGATTATTTGACAAGAAGAATAAGAAAAATATCTGTTCATTTGTACACACAGCAACAAGAGGTGGGCTCAAAATTAGAGATTTAGAAATAGAAATCTTTATTTGCGTTTGGTTAAGGTACACTGGAGATGGTCATAATTATTTATCAGCAATTATACATCCGCTTAATCAACCATTATCAATGGCATGCAAATCTTAAATTAATATTGGCATAATAAATTTAAATAGTAAAATGTCTATCTAAACAATCACAAAATGTCAACAAAGTTATCATTAAATTAACAAAAAAATATTATTTATCATCTTCTATCGCAATTTAAATATTCCTGTATAGTGTAAAAAGCCTTTTCACTAAGCCAGTTGTATAATTCTTTTTTAAATTTATTAAAGGGTAGGTCTTCTACTCTGAAATGATGAACTTTTACAAAATGTTTTAATTGTATAAACATCCAATAGTCGGTATCTTTTTTCAAAAGTTCATTAATTGCGTCACTACGGCTTACGGCAACTGCCTCAAAAGGCGCGCGGTAGAGGTCTCAGAAATTCACGTGAGGAACCACTTTTAGCGTTGTTTTTGCTGCCATTATGAAGATTTTTGTTAAATGTTGATTTTAGGCCGATGTCTGTGCCCGTAGACCATTCTGACGTTCTTCCATCGCGTCAGCGACGCGTGGAATTGTAACATTGTTTTGGGCCCTAATCTCAATGTTCTAATGTATTGAAAATTCTTTATTGTTAAAACTTTCATCGAGGAACGTCAAAGTTTTAAAAATACCGGAGGTAAATGATTCCTGTACAAATCCTAGCTTGGCAAGTCACAGTCGAGGTAATGCTATATATGTCGCCCTGCTTAAATAAAAACTTTTCAGACAACGGTATATTTTGTCGGCAGATAGTCTTTATACAGTACAGTAAATTTATCATATATTACCTTAAGCTAAAATGTCGCTAGCGTGAGTTAACTATGACCAACACAATCTGTAAAAGGATGGGACCGTGATCAAATAATAGACGTGTTATTTCAGTTATAGGTTCCAATATAATGCGTCAAATAACGCTTACAACTAACTTATATATAGATACAATAAGGGTGAAGTGAGCTTCACACTACAAATCTGTTAGCACAATTTAGAACCAACCTTTAAATAAATGTTATTATTGATTGTATAATATCTAGACGATCTCATAAACAAAATGAGCATGTGAAAAGGATCTTTCTAACGGTTTATTATCCCAAAAAATACGACATCATAGCAAAGTATGTGCAGTCATCTGTTCACAAAGAGTTGTACTCCTTGATCTGTACCTACCTAAATTTCAATAAGGAAATCCCAGGTTTGTGAACTCAAAGTCCAGAGCAAGTTCCTTTAACCCTTCTGTGCTTAACCAAAGAAAAGGACGCGTAAACAAGTATAGGGCCTTATTATTAAACCCGATGTCCGTAATTTTAAATCTAGCTACCCCTGTCTCTCATGCCAGTTATTCCGTGCGAGCGAAGGGGATGCTAGTGTCGGAATAACGAATAAAGTAGTTATGGGTATGAGTCTTTGCCATTTCTAAGCGCACTTCGCACTAATGAGCGTCGAGCCCTTTGATGGCGGGCCGGGTCAAGAAACCTCTATCTAATAATCTCTATCACAAAAAGAGAAAAACTGAAAATAAAAATTGACGACCGTTTGGTGCATTGGTCTACATGTCGGACTTTAAAACCAAGGGTCGCGGGTTCGACCCCCGCACAGTACAAGCATATGTGTGCATGAACATGTGTGTTTGTACTGGTCTGGGTGTTTTCTATGTATAATATGTATTTATTTACAAAAAATAAGTATTTAAGTATGTTTATCCGTTATCAAGTACTTATAACACAATCCTCGTAGCTTAATTTGGGACTAGAGAATTGGTGTGATTGTTGTCAAATATTTATTTAAAAAACAAAAAAACGAAATGAGCCAGAAAAACATCTGTCTGAAGATTTTGAACAGCCGTTGCTAACACACTTCGAATAAAAGAAACCGCACTGTAATCGGTCGATTCGTTTCGTAGCTGCGATGACAGACAGACACAAACTAAACAGGGGTCAAACTTATAACGCCCCTCTTTTTCGTCGGGGTAAATATTGTTAGAAAGGGTGGAATAAAACTTAGAAACTTTCCAAGTAAGGTGTTTACTCTTTCAGATCAAGTAACAGAATGCCTCATAGTCGGCCAGTTTCACATTTTATATCGGTAAACTATCGTTAAAGTTCGTACAGATAGCGCCACTAGGCGATCTTCCGTTTAAAAATATAATATTCTTAACAACTAGGCAGACTTCCGGTAATATTCAAACTTCCTGTTAAAATACAATAATTTTAAAAGTAAGAGGATTTCCGGTTGATTTAATACAATTTTAAATTAGCGTTACTAGTCTACGTCCGGTGTGAATGAAATTAAAATAAAAGATGGCGCTACAGTGCAAACTTCCTGTTTTAAAATAAAATATTAATTTTATACTTCTTCCGGTCTAACAATTTTAAAGAGGGCGCTACTGAGCCGGCTAGCAAATAGGGAATATTCATGTTTTTCTTTTTTGTCTTAAATTAATAGTTTACTATTTTATAACATAGAAAAAAATATTAATGGGCTTCAAAATACTCTAGATATTGTTAAAAATGAAATTTAAAACTTTTAAAAAATTTAAGCAGTTCAAACGCTGCCATTTTGCGCGCGCTTTGCGTGACGTCACATGACACGTCCAGTGAGTGTTTACCTTAGTGTTTACTATGGACTTTTCAGATACTTCGTAATTTTTACAATACTATGTCGTGTCAGATGACGTCACATTTCGTTCGATCTATGGTGGCGCGTTTTGGAAGTTTGAATTTCGCTCCCTTATTTTGCACTTTTTGAATATTATTTTAGGGGTTTAAATAATAAGTAAATAAAAAAAAAATCTTTTCATTATAATATTACGATAATAAGTATTCGAGAAAAAAATATTTTAGGCCATTTAAAATTTTATGCATATTCCCTATTGGCTAGACGACACCACCAATCGTTGACATACTTTTTATTATCTGTCTGTCAAAATGGTCTGCCTCCATAGATTTCGTATGGTAATAAATGATTGTGACGTCACGGTCAGTCAGGTGTCAGAAATCGGAGTCAATTGACCGAATATTTATTGCGTTTTGTGTGTTTAAAAATTGGTTTCTACAGCTTTTTTGAAATATATTGGTTGTATTAACTTCATAGGGGCTATGTTTTTTAAACGCCATGTTCTTGGCAATATTTAAGATAGGTGTCATCATCCCAATTATTTCATTAAACAGTTTCCGTTTCCGTTAAACAATTTAATAAGAATTACAAAATATTTGAGATGACCGTCATATCCTTTTACAAATAAGTTTAATAATTATATCTTATAATTAAATAATATTATCAATATATATTAAGGTACTTATAGATACGGGAAAAATAATCGGGAATTTGGGATGATACAAATGATAACTATTATATTTGGATGATATTTATTTATGATCGGTCTTAATATCCTAACTACCGTTGACTGAAAGTTAAATAACCATCTGTTTCATACTTAAAGCTATCTGAAGTTTCCGATTTTTCTACAGTCAACGGTATATAAAGGATATTGAAATCGGCCATTAGAAAAATGATTCTGAATTTGTGACGGATAATCAGCTCTAGCTAAGCTCAAGTAGCGGTGGAAAAGCGCAGGGCACTTAGCGCAAAAACTTATGACTGCTGGGCAGAAAAAGTTATAGATTATATATACTCGTACATATAAGATATATTCTATGTTGTATAATTATTTCCAGTCGTTGCACCAAGCAGCGATATAGTCCTCCTGGCCGATTTCGACCACGGCGGCCAATCTTAAAAGAGATCAGCCAACTACGCAGGAGATGTTATAGTGCACAAGTGTGTGCGCAATACACAGGTGCACTCACTGTTCCATCACTCTCAAAGTTCGGTGAGACGGCAATCCGACATGACCGGAGAGAGATCCACCAACCAACGGCTTAACGTGCTTTCCGAGGCACGGGGGTGTCAAACCGCCAATTTCCCGACTCCGAGCAGTTTTTGAGAAATTCATGACAGAAAATCACAGAAACAATTTTGGCTCGACCTGGGATTCGAACCCAGGACCTCGCGGATGTAAGGCAGAAAGCAGCAAAAACCAAGCAGCGATACAGCTGTGATTAAAAAAAAAACTAAAAAGTAAAGTAAAAACTAGGAAAATTACTTGCATTTCAATAAAAAAGTTTGACTAACTAATAAAACTTACCTCTAACCCGTATCTGTAGACTCTCCGCTCTACAGAATAGAAAAAGTTAATTACTTTTATCATATTTTAATTGTTTGTCTGTATTTAATGTTGATCTATTGAAGTAGTCATGATTGTCTCATCTTTCTTTTATACTAGCACTAATCTAGATTTGAATGAAATAATCTAACCTAACTGCTTCTATAATTGACAGATTTCTCAAAACTTTTCAAATAGCCCTAGGTACATTCTACATCGGTTATATAAGAAAACTAGTGGCCCCCGCGACTTTGTCCGCGTGGAATTCCTTTGTCTTCGAAATCGCGGTCGAACGGGATAAAAAGTATCCTATGTCCGTTTCCTGGTTCTAAGCTTCCTCTCCGCCAATTTTCAGCCAAATCAGTTCATCCGTTTTTGAGTTATAAATAGTGTAACTAACACCACTTTCTTTTATATATATAGATAAGACAAAACAAGACTAATAGAAGCGAGAACAGTACGATTTATTTTAGTGAATTTCTAATACACTTCCGTAGGTACATATGCGGTCACATAGCTACACTTCGGTACATTCACATTAACATCAGATGTCAATATTGATAACAGGTATTTATAGTTCATTCTAGTAGAAAGTGATTTTGCTAAATGAACTTAAAAGATACGCAGCGATGATACTATGATAAAAATGATTTACTTAAACTTAATATTGACGTGACAACGTCTTATAAATTGGTTTGCCGGGTGACACTTCAAGTAACTGCGTTACGCTCCGCTCACGTTCCGCGCTCACAATGAGAGCGAGTGAGAGGCACGCGTCCCTTCGACTCGGGCATGGTTAGCCCGCCTAAGAGCGAGTGAGACAGACATAAAAAGTGAAAGGCACGCGTCCCTTCCACTCGAGCACAGTTAACCCGCCTAAGAGCGAGAGAGACAGAGCGAGAGAGAGAGAGTGAGAGAGATAGGCATACACACCGGTTCATGTTATACGAATGAATATTCACATTAAAATTATTTTACCACTCAAAGTCGTTGTCACGTAAAACTTTCGCCCGTATACCGACTTTACAGGCAACCAATTTTTTTTTTATATTAAATAAAAGTTATCCTGCTTTAGACTGAAATCTCCAATTTTGTGAAATGGGTCAGTAAGACGTTATCTACAAAGGTTCTACTTTATCCCTTCATTCAGGTCTGGTACCAAATCTTACCAATGCGTCTACCGTATCAATGTTGCAATCGCTACTCGATGTAATGAGAAAACGTATTTAATTTTAAATTTGATTTCATCCACTGCCCCCACCGGGCACGGCAAATTTGATTAAATTAAACCTATCCCCTGCATGGATAGCGTGAAATTTTAAGAAATTTTACTTTACGACGCCTTTTAAGCTCCCGGGGTCTATCTTCAAAGCGTTATTTTGTGAATCAATGTCAATTGATATTAGAATAAGGGCAATTCTAAAAAAATATTGTTAAATTTAATCACAAAAAATACTTAATACTCTTTCTTGTTGATATCTTAGATTTCATATATGGAATAAGGCATTACTTTGCGCTATAGCTAAAAAAGAGAAATATTTAGCTTAAAATTTCCACTATACGACGCCAGCGCAGGGACCCAAATACATAAACAAATTTAAAGCAAAATAATTCTTTTTTTCAGCTTTATCGTAGATTTCCCTTGGAGCGCCACTCACTTTGATTTGCAATCCGATTACAATAAATTACATTCGACCGTGAAATGAAATAAGATTACATTAACCTTCGTGAAGATGGTTGGCTGCAAAGAGCCATCAATGCTATAATTGGGTGGCCCTAAAGGGTCTGACTCTACCGAATTATAAAAAAACTTATTTTCGATTAAAATATCGAAAAAAAAATTTAATGTCTTTTACGACTTTTTATCCAAAACTACTGAAATGAAAGAGTTCGTGGGGCGTTAACGTCAATGTATTTTTGCATTATTCAACGATTAAGCTCTTAACCTAAGATCATAACTTTGCATAAAAAATTGGTTGCCTGTAAAGTCGGTATACGGGCGAAAGTTTTACGTGACAACGACTTTGAGTGGTAAAAAATTTTTAATGTGAATATTCATTCGTATAACATGAACCGGTGTGTATTAGTAATGGCAATTATTGCTATTTATTGTTAATTCAATTAGCATGCTAAATTTTATAGCATAGCATGCTACGCGCTATTGCTATGCTAATATGAAATTTCATCGAAATTGAGAAATAGCGTTAGCGTAAAATATTAAATTGCGAAATTGTGACTGTTGTATGCAACGTACATTTTAATCTTGTGACTAAAATTAGATTAAATTTGACTTTATTAAAATTAAAACTGCACCGAATAGATAATTCAATCAAGTCACGAAAAGACAAACAATTTCATTCAAATAAACAGTTCAATAAACCGCACGCAAAATACGACTCTAAATGCAAGGATGCCGTATTCTCTTCTCTTTCTTTGTTCGCCATTCACTCGGGTAACGCTCAAAAGCCGATCGTCACCCGACAGCACGCGAACGCGAGTTTCAATTGGCTGCTACTGCTAATAGCGGCTGCTATTAGCAGTAGCAGCCTGCTAAAGCAGTGCGTGCGAATCTATGAAAGCAACGACACGTTAATTTTAGCAGTCACGTGAATTTTAGCATTCACACAATTTAGCATCGTCAAATAATTTAATTATTGCTAACGATGAAATCGCATGCTAATTATTGATGCTAATGCTAATTATTCCATTACTAGTGTGTATGCCTATCTCTCTCACTCTCTCTCTCTCGCCCTGTCTCTCTCACTCTTAGGCGGGCTAACTGTGCTCGAGTGGAAGGGACGCGTGCCTTTCACTTTTTATGTCTGTCTCACTCGCTCTTAGGCGGGCTAACCATGCCCGAGTCGATGGGACGCGTGCCTCTCACTCGCTCTCATTGTGAGCGGAGCGTAACGCAGTTTCTTGAAGTGTCACCCGGCAAACCAATTTATAAGACGTTGTCACGTCAAAATAAATATGAAAATATATATGTACTGAAACATATGAAATAATATAAGCAGTACGAGAACTTAACTGAAAGTATATTTTTCGTTATTAAAGCACGCTTTACGTGAAAGATCCCTTACCTAGCTGGTTAGTTTACCTAGCTGGCCTTGTACATTGGTATTGCTAGGTTTGAACTACATAAAATATTTCAAAACTTTAGGGGTCCCAATGACAAAATAACACTTTGAATATACAAGGTGTTACAAAAGACCCCGTAATAACTAAAGGGTGTTGTTGTGCCCGAAAAACTGCAAAAAAAATCTCAAAAAAAAATCGGACCTCCCATACAAAATTTCCAATTAGCTGATCGATTTACTATGGGAGAGCCAATTTTTGTTTGAGATTTCGACCTAGGTTTCTTTGCGAAAGTTGTTCGTTTTACAGACACAACAACACCCTTCAGTTATAATAGTTTTTTTGTAACACCTTGTATTCTTTGACATATCTTTTTATCTTTCCAAATTTTATATGTTACTAAAGTATTCAGTATACTCGTATTTTAGCTAGTGAATGTACCTGGATTGTAAACCATACTAACCATACCTATTTAAGATTGGTACCGCTGATAGGTAGGTCCTTCCTAATCCGATCAACCAGGTGAGCCGGCCGATATCGAAGGCTCGTAATTACGATTGATTTGGGGATAGACCCCTGTTTTAATTAAGGTAAAAGTTATTGTTGCAAAGACAGTTGACGTCTGCCGTTATTGTACTAAAAGAACATTCAAATTGGATTACTTTGCGTTTGTTAAGTGGAAGTTACCGAGTGTGTATTGATCATGGTTATTTGTTGTTAACTTCCAAGTGTCATAAGTTTATAAATTATTAGGTTCTTGGTATTCTATTCTATTCATTGTGAATTTCTGAATCATGATGCATAAAGTAGGTAAGTACAGTATACAATAATTATACTTATACAATGGCTTACTTATATGTATCGATCGTGATTTTACAAAATTAGAAATCTAGATTTATCTGTTTTTTTACTGAATTACTTCACGTCATAAACGTTCTGTCTATAACTACTACAAATAAAGTGAAGCTAGAGTGAACAGGGATCATCTAGGTGTAGCTCGCTCCATCGTAGATTCAGTCTTAGCCTCGTTGGGCTTAGACCTGGGTCAAGAGCAAACCTATCCCATAAAAAAAAAGTTGAAACTATATACCTTGCTATAGTTCTTCTTCTGAGTCAGTTGCTCTTGGCAGAGCAGTTGTGGTCATGGTCATTATTTTTCCAACGTGGATAGCTCGACGCACAGTCTCCCGTCACTTTGCTGTGACTGAGCCATTTCGCTCACACTCATTCAGTGGTGATTCGGTGAGGGTCTTGCCTTGGTTAGTCCTTTCGATCTTGTGCCATTAACTCATCCCTGGACAACAAGTCTCTCTGGGTTCGCCATCTTTGCGACTATCGTGTCCGAAGAAGCGAAGTGTAGCAATTTAAGACTGCTGAAATGGTTGATATGGTTGATAATGGTTGGTAGATAATATTTCGAATCGTGGGCATAATGCACAAAAAAATTCACACACACAAATGACGACCACTTTGGTGTAATGGTTACGAAGTTGACTACTAACCAAGAGGTCGCGGGTTCGATCCCCGCACAGTACAAACATTTGTGTGCATGAACATATCTGTTTGTACTGGTCTGGGTGTTATGTGTATTTATTTAAGTTTATTTGAAATAACCATTGTTGATTCTGATATTTATAACACAAGTGCTAAAGCTACTTACCACGGAGTCAGATCACGGTATGTGATGTTGTTGTATATAAATAAAAAAAAAGGATTAACGAGTTTGATATCAATCCTACATTGGGTAAACTTATTCTAATCTGCATAAATAGAAAATGATTTAGTTGTATTTCCATCCCAGGTTTCCAAGGCTGGAGCGCTTTCAGTAGACGTTTTTATAAATCCCCCAATATTGGTCTGGGACGTTAGCCTCTATTGGGGCTTAGGGATAAGTGAGGTGCGCAGTGGAGCAGCATAACACAAGCCCTTTACAGTCACATCACTATCGGCACAGATATTATAATAGCTATCGGTATACATGGTTATTCGCAAAAGAGTTAAAGCCCGACTTAAAATAATAAGACAGTGTTAAAAACTAAGCTAGAACATTAAGCGTTAAGTTGACATTTTTTTGCTATGGCCTTAGGCCTAAGGTTAAAGACCTAAGCATACATACATACACACAGACATATGGACAGACGCGGAAAGCGATTTTGCTTTAAACTATGTTGTATTGATAGGTAAATACAACATAGCACTTCCCGCGTCGGTCTACGCTTGTAAAAGAAAAGGAGAGCTATTTGATTTTTTGATTGTTTTTAAATTAAATTAAAATTCATTTATTTCAGATAAACATTATCATAATTTACATACATGTCAATCATTATATAAATATAAAATAATTTTGGAGCGACACGAAATATTAAAATTAACTACATAGATTCCCAGATTTCTTACATTATCTCCTTTCGTCTCAAACACATCCGTGGCCAAGTAAGCATTAATTTGTAACACAAATAAACGGATCTGTTTGTAAAGCCTCTTTGGAAGAAAATTCAGTGAATTAAGCCATAACCACAATATTTGCTGTTTGTATTTTATTCCGCGGTAGTCGTGACGTGTAGATCGTCCTTGATGTCTACTTAAGATAAAATGTTTGCTGGAAAACAAACGAAATTGCTTACCGGTAAGTGCCTTCTACGGATTCGGTGAGTGATAGTTTGTACGTTAGTGGAAATGAATAAAATCGTAGCCTGCGTAATTTTATGTATTTTATAGAGAAATACAAGTACAAATACAAGTGCTTTAGCTACTTACCACGGAGCAGATCGATGTATGTGATGTTGTGTATATTTATATATATTTATTTACAACAATTACTTTACGTATTTTAAAGCCATCCTAGAAAACAATGAATATATAGTTACATATAATTTTTTTGTTTGATTTGAATGCTTGCCAGTATACAGTTGCATACAGTTTTTTATAAAAAATTTCTGAAATTGATATTTGGTAGGTTTATTGTTTAGATTGTGTAATTTTTATTATTTGTATGTTAGTCTGTAAGGTATTTATAATATGGGCCTGTATTTTTTGAAATCTGTTTGCCTGAAATAAATATTATTATTAATGCTCATGGTATTAAATATTATTGTTAGATAAATTAACTGTAATATTAACGTCCTATTTCTTACATTTTATCTAATGAATAAAAATCCACTGGACATCAAGAGACCATCCAGAAAATTATTTCTTACCTAATACAATCAGAAGGCTGCCGGTATTAAGAACCATTGGAACGAAATGAAGATTTAGTTAAATACCAGATAAGGAAGTTAATCTTTGCAGTTCTCTATAAAAATATCATCAGCAGTAATTTTTAAATCCTTTTTCCTTTTAGTGTCTTGAGTCTTAAGTCAAGAATAGGTATAACCTGGTTTGTTACAACTTCTGTAAGAATTCACCTGAAGTGTGTAGTGACTTTACTCGGATTCATAAATGTATCTACCTCGTGTGTTCATAACTTTTGAGACGAAATAAAAGTTGCATAACTTTTTTTATAATTAACATATATTTCTAAAATTTTCAGTAAACAATTAGTAGATAATAATAAACAAAAAATAATTATTATTATTCAAAATGACCACCCTTGTTTTTGATACAGGCCCTTAGACGATTTGGCCAGTCATCAATGACGGCACGAATCTTTTCCAGCGGGATTCGCTTTGTTTCTCGGACAAGAGCTCGCTTCAGTGACTCAAAGTTTGGGTGGGACTTTCGGCAGGCCCTGAGCTCTAGCTCAGCCCATAAAGCATAATCCAGCGGGTTGAGGTCGGGGCTAGAAGAGGGCCATTCGTTCGCCGCGATGAAAGCCGGCACATTTTCCCTCAACCACGCTTGGGTGGTTTTTGCTTTATGGGATGGCGCTGAGTCCTGTTGGAAAACCCAATCCTTGTTGTGAAACAAAGTAAGGGACAGGGGTTTCACAACAGGCTCTAAGATGTCAGTTTGATAGTTCTTGGCTTTCACCTTGACGCCTTGTTGACAGAAATGGAGCGGAGTGACACCTTAATACGAAACTCCCCACCATACCATCACACTAGCCGGATGATGAGTACGCGAGACATTTCGTGCTGAAGCTGGGACGTCCTTGCTACTTTTTGCATACACTTTATTGTTTTGTCGGTTGAACTTTTCTTCGACAGTAAAGATATTCTCATCGGTGAAGAGTATTTTCCTCGCATCGTGTCACTTAAGCAGTATTGGACAACGTTCGCGTCGCAACTTACGAAGGCGATCGTTTAAAAATTGAACTTTCCTACAGCTATACGCCTTCACCTTAAGATCATATTTCAGTATTCTGTTGACTGAAACGCGCGAAATATTAGTCTGCAGAGCTAGTTTTTTCTGAGTACGACATGGATTTCGGCGAAGTCGCTCTCGGATGATTTTGATGTTCGCAGGCGTCTTTACAGAGCGCGGCCGACCACTCCTTTGGCAATCTTGCAAAGAACTTGTCTCCTTGTATCGTTTAATAGTGTAATACACGAAGTTACGGCTCACACCAAAAGTTTTCACCTCACGGAAAATCTCCATTGGTTTGTTTCCCGCCTTAAATAGCGAATTCACGGTCGCACGCAATTCTTTTGTTCTCTCCGTCACGAGAAAATTGAAAGAAATGAATTTGAAAATCAAAGGAATTAAAAGTTAACATTCGAAATTCAAAATTAGAAAAAGAAATAAATAGCAGCCAGTAATTTTTTATTTCTTTTTTTTAGCACAAAGTTTGTCTCAAAACTTATGAACACACGAGGTATTTAAAACTTTTAACAGCAGTGCTAATGATCCAAAGTTATAATGGCGGAATTTCAGTACAATAACACCGTAGCTCGGTTTGTCACTTAAACGGGTAAAATATTCAACAAACATAATTGAGTTAAGAAACTGTTGAATACCCGCAGCGAAATCACAAGAATCAAACCCGGTTGGTGCCACCATCGGAAACTTTTACCCTAACGTCAAAAATACGGTTCAATATCATGGGATGCACTGCCACTATGCGACAAACAAACAAATAAAAGGCTTATTAAAAAAACTAAACAGAGTATCTATCGTTTTTTAGTACTGTGAATTATGTAGGTAGGTCTAACGCATTAGGATGCGTTAGACCTACCTTAGAATAGCAACCTTATATATAGCTGGAGAGCGATTCATGTAGTTAAAATCGACACTGTCGACGGCCGTGAAATATCTCGTCGTCGAACATGAAAACTGCCCCGTATACAGACTTGCACATCGCGATTCACGAATTAAGCGCTGTAAGATATTATGACGGCGCTGTAATTTGTGACGTTAAATCATAGGAAAATTACCTTGAAAATTCCATATGAAACTATCAAGCTGTTCGCCCTTGACTAGTTCGGATTTACGCAGTTCTTAGGCCACATGCGCTAGATTTGATCCGTCTTGGGTGTTCGCTGAAGCAATGAATCAACATGATGAAGCTAGCTTTTACGACGATGAAGCTTAGGGAGCTAACGGATGAGCAATGTCTGTCGGCGACTTTCAAACTGATACTATTTTATTTCATTTCATTTCATTCATAAAATGCAAAAATCCACGAAGTCCATTTGTATTAAAAAAACAACCCAAGATAGACTATTTTGGCGCAAGATCCGACCCTAACCAAAATGGGAATATGGAGGATGTAGAAGAAGAAAATGGATCAGGAGCAGTTTGAGTGTGAGTTTTTTTTTAATTGCGCTTCCTAGCGGGTACGTTCACAATTCCTCCCCATATGTTTTCACTCCGCGATCGTCTAGTGGCTGCTGAATAATTCCACTTTGTGATCGAGTTGACGTTCCATCCCTCACCGCGGTGACCCGCGGCGTTCGATATTAATCGATTCCTTACCCGGTAAAATAATTTTGTGTTACGGACGGGATTTACACGGAAAGATTTAAGCTTTTGAGCTACGCGAAACGCTCAGAACACACCTGCGGCATATTGTCACCGACACTCGCGACTGTCAGCCATTAAGGGGGGGCCACTGGTTGACACGCTGTCATAATAATAATAGTCCTCCTAGCCGATTTTGACCACGGCGGCCAATCTCAACAGAGATCAGCCAACTACGCAGGATATATTATAGTGCACAAGTGTGAGCGTAATACACTGGTGCACTAATTAAATAACGATTTCGGAGTTTAACTAAAAAAATATTTATTTTCACAATTGGGCAGCCTTACGCTAACTACAATCAAATTCATCTTAATTAACTTAGGCACTAGTATTTATATAATAATAAATGCTTACTATCTAATATTATATCTAGATCAAGTAGAGTGGTGGTTATTGCTAATGAAGCGTATTGGTTTAGGGCTGTCGACCCTAACACACTCACTGTTCCATCACTCTCAAAGTTCGGTGAGACGGCAATCCGACATGACCGGAGAGAGATCAGGCGGAAGACCAACGGCTTAACGTGCTTTCCGAGGCACGGGGGTGTAACACCGCCAACTTCCCGACTCCGAGCTGTTTTTGAGAAATTCATGACAGAAAATCTCAAAAACAACTTTTTGCTCGACCTGGGATTCGAACCCAGGACCTCTCGGATGTAAGGCAGAAACTTTGCCACTACACCAACGAGGCAGTCACGCTGTCATAAGCGAGTCACGGCAACAGAAAGTGAGCGTAATAGGCTAGATGACACCACCAATCGTTGACATACTCTTTATCATCTGTCAAAACGATCTGCCGCCATACATTTTGTATGGAAATACTATAATTTGACGCCATAATATATTACCAGAAATCGAAGTCAATGGACTGAATATTTATTTAATTCTTTGTAAATAAAAATTGGGTTTACAGCTTTTTGGAAATAAATTGGTTGTACTAGCTTCAAAGAAAGCCGAAAAAGAGTATTATTTTGCTTTAAATTTCCACTAAACGACGACAGCGCAGGAACTAAAATACATCAAACTGTAATCACCTGAAAAAGCTAGAGCTGAAAGTCGCAGGACTTGCAATACCTACAACTCACAACGTGACACAAAAGATGCACGTGGAATCACAACACTAACACCAACGAACACTCGACGCGTTTCGCCACTACACGTGGCATCCTCAGGAGATGTTGTTGCTTCGACTGACTACGAGCGACTGAACAGGTTCAGTCATGGATTTCCGCAAAGTAACGCCTGATTCCATCAACTATAGCTTCATAGAGGTTATGTTTTTAAAACACCATGGCTTTGAAAATATTTACGATAGGTGTCATCATGCCTATCGACACAAAATATATTTTATTACTATGTCGGAGAGTAATATCTGACTGCTGTTCAAGGGCTTTAAAGTGTTGATATCACGGAATGGTTAAAACAACAACAACACAAAGTTCCGTCACGTAACTAAGCGAAGGCTGCCTTTCAATAAATTTTGCAACGGAAATCGATAGGAAATTTCGTTGTGTTAGTGATCTTTGTCTATGGTTGCGTTGCGTGCGTTGTATGCGCGCAGAAATATATAAGATTAAAAATTAAAAGTAAAAAGTACTCAGCACATCAGGGAAACTGCTCAACAGCTTATGTACTTGTAATGAAAAAAATTGAAAAAACGGATCGATTTGGCACCAACATAGTGTTTTTGACCATGCCGTCGTAATAGGTACTATCGCGGTCCACGCCGCATGAACACCTTAAAGGCGAAAATCATTTGCACATCGCGCGCAATCCCGCTTGCAAATCGCTCAGCGTATGTCGATGTGCATGCAAACAATTTTTGTTAGAAAGTGTTCACGCGGAGGTGACTGCCACCGTACATTCAAATCGATTTATGCAGTCGAACCGACCCATGTGCGAATCCTATTCAGAATACTTAAATGCAAACATGAGATAGGTATAGAGCATTGAGTCTTTTCTACTTCACCGTAGGTAGTCGGGTAAAATGATCCAACCATTAAGCCACAAGGGTCCAAATGTAAATACTCTGCCAGACGTCGTAAGCTATATCGTCCTACTCGCAACATTTGGGCTCCGTGTCGTGTGTAACGGTACTATGGAAACTATTTTTTATAAGGAAAACGTATTGGTTAATTCGGCGTGTTTGATCTCTATTTATTTTGACCAAACAAATATATTGGGAATCGATCAAAAATGTTCCTCTTACTTTATTTATGAAACAAACGTTGAACACGAAAATATATGTCTGATGTTAAAGGTTAAGAGCACATCACAACTAATTTAGCGAAGGATACTTAAGTATTTGAAGTAGGAAACTGACTTGGGAATCTTAAAATTGATTAAAAGGCAATATAAGTATAGGGATTCAAATATGAGGAAAATTGTTTCTCCTTTAATAATAAATTTTCGTTTTTCAATTGTACTATAAAACTCACTTTGTATTATAAAAGGCTAAGTTAAATAAAGCTAGCCTGAATTGGTGTGCGAGAACATAAGTTAGGTACTGTAAAGTGAAAAGCAAGTATGGTATAAGTTTACCTGCACCATGTTAACGTTTAAATTACAAAGATTTACTGCAAAAACAGCTTTACATAAATAAAATATCCACTTCAATTTTACAGCTATAATACCTATAGCGATAAAATTGAAAAATACTTTACCGAAGTAAGTAATCCCACCTTACTGTTTATTCGTTTCTTTAAAAAATGTTTTTTTTTTTACCGGGACCTTATTGAAAATGGCGGCGAATCCATCACTGATATTAGATGGGTGTGTTATTTAATCCATCATAAAAGTACCAAACTCTTCTGATGGATTTAATGATGTATGACTTGCTGAAATGATACAAATATCGAATAAAATGCTGTATTCTGAAAAAAAAAACAACTGAGAGTGTCGCATTAGAAAAAATAAATTAAAAAAAAACATGAGTCAGGAAAACCGCTGATGAGTGTAAACCTTAAATAAATAAATATACAACAACATCACATACATTGATCTGACTCCGTGGCAAGTAGCTAAAGCACTTGTGTTACAGATATCAGAATCAACAGTGGTTATACAAATAAACTTAAATAAATACATATAACACCCAGACCAATACAAACAGACATGTTTATGCACACAAATGTTTGTACAGTGCTGGGATCGTTCCTGCGACCTTGGTTAATAGTCAACTTTTTGACCATTACACCAAAGTGGTCGTCAAATATACCTTGATGTGATTATTTGATCCCGCATCTGTCTCACATAAATCTATCTAATCGTAACATGATCTCATTTCCTTTTCCCGCTAACCATCCAGGCTTAGAAAGTGACGACCACTTTGGTGTAATGGTCAAGAAGTTGACTATTAACCAAGAGGTCGCGGGTTCGATCCCCGCACTGTCAGGGTGTTATATGTATTTATTGAAGTTTATTTGTAATACCACTCTTGTTTCTGATATCTGTAACACAAGTGCTTAAGCAACTTACCACGGAGTCAGATCAATGTATGTGATGTTGTTGTATATTTATTTATTTATTATTATTTATTAAGTAGGGTTTCCAAGCCGTTGTCCGTAGTTTGGGATTTAGTCTTCCCTGTCAGTCTAACAAGGTTTAGGTATCCAGCGAGCGAGCGCCGAAAATGCGAGCAAAACTTTTAAGGCTTATCTTTATAAGGGCTTTCGGCCTTAGTTTCTTTCTTATATTACTTTACTAGCAACCCGCCCAGGCTTCGCACGGGTGCAATGCTGATACTAAATACACCACCAAATAATGTGAACGTTGTATATAAAAACATAGCGGCCTTCTCTGGCTTCGCACGGGTATAACATATATAGCCTACGGCACTCACTGAAAAAGTGATTAAAATCGATCCAGTAGTTTTGATTCGGTCATTACTGCCCGTGGCCCGCACGCGTTAAATTTGTAGTAAATCATTTCCCCTTTCCCTATACCATGAAGATTTCTTGCTATCTTTGGAATATCTAAATTCATATCTACATTACTTATTTAATTTTCACATTTTTGTCTATTTCTTTTATTTTTTCTGCAATTATTACATTACATCTTTATACAACGTTTATAGGCATGCTGCCGCCGCCCTGGCCGGCCAGTACCACCGCAAGCGCTACGTCATTCACGCAATTTTCGAAAAATCTTCGAAAATGTTCATTTAAATCTTGTGCTGTAAAGAACCATATAGATTTATATTAAATCAACAATTTATTTAAGCTATTTAATTGGATAATAATTAATGCTGTATCGGTTAAAATCACTTCGAAAAATTGCCATTATTTGTCGTAAAAAGTAAATGATAAAAATTATATTGTGGGATATCCATAAGAGATAGCTATATACCATCGCGGAGTTTTCTGTAGACCTTTTCAATGTGTACAAATATTGGAACATTATTTTGATAAATTTAGTAGGGTTCAGCCTGCGTTTGAGATGTAATCGGAAAAAAATAATAATTGACATCACATTTGAAACCTCATAATTAACAGTATTTTTCCACTATTTAATTGATCTATCGATTAAAAAAACCGCATCAAAATCCGTTGCGTAGTTTTAAAGATTTAAGCGAACAAAGGGACATGAGGACAGAGAAAGCGACTTTGTTATATACTATGTAGTGATAACTATCCCCCACCTGCTCATGATGCATTTGGATGTAAAGGAAGGAATCCCAACGGCCCTCTAGAGTCATAATTAGATGAGAGTGCGTGCCCCGTGATTCAAACGAGGTACTACGTGTCTAGGCTGAGGGATAGAGAGAAAATAACAGCCAGTTTAGAAGACAGTAAATGGGTGATTCTCTGCTATTGTGAAAATCGTCCATGCAAGACTGTCCTAAGCAAATTTTATCAAATGTTGAAAATATTTGTGTATAAAATGAAGGACTTTAGTTAACTAAATATATATATATAAACCCACACATGTTCTTCTTGCTTTTTGAGTTATGGACGATTTTGTGCAAAACCGTGGTCACCATCCAGGGGAATGTTTTTTATGGACAAAAACAAGTATTTTCGTTCAAATAATATGAGCGTTTTTATTGAAGTGAAAACTTCTTTAGCGGCGTTGAGCACTTTTGTGGCATGGGTAGAAACTGTGAAACTCGCGTCAGGTCACGTGATGCTGATCGAAAAACCGTAAGACGGTTGTTAAGTTTTCACTTCTGCCGGCACTCCCGGAGTGCAACCCGTGTTTTTTTTCTTTGTTATTCTTAATATATATAGGACAAATATGTAAAAAACAAATGTAATGGTCAATGTATGTTTTATTTACTCTGGGATCAGAACAATGTATGTGATGTTTTCTTCATTTATTTTATAACCCCCGACGAGAAACAGGTTTGTTATAGGTTCGACCCCTGTTTGCCTGTCTGTGGCATTGTAGCTTAGATCCCAAACGGATGGACCGATTTCAGTGAGATTTTTAATTTGAAATAAATAAATATTTCACAACGATCACACCAATTCTCTTCCCAAATTAAGCTACGAGGCTGGTGTTATGGGTACTAGACAACGGATAAACATACTTAAATACTTTTTTTGTAAATAAATACATTTTATACATAGAAAACACCCAACAAACACACATGTTCATGCACACTTATGCTTGGACTTGAAAGATTATTAAATCACGGTGGTTCCTAAGGCTGCTCAAAATCCGTCCAGCCATTGAAGCTCATATAGCTCCGTGTATCAGTAGCTCAAGAGGCAGTGGCATTGGCAGGGAAATTCTAGATTGGAGACTATTTATTGATAAAATGTGATGATGATTCATGAATTATGATAACGGGATGAGAATAAACTAGCGGTTCTCTTTATCTATGTAAGTCTAAGCTAAATGAAGTTTTCGCTTCGCAGAATTGTGTAATAAAACTAAGAAGCTATGAAAGATTCAGTGATTTTTGAAACCGAAATGCTGTTATTATTAGTGATATGCGCTCGTTTACATAAACTAAGATGTTTGTTAGTAGCTATAATTCGATACAAAAAGTATGATATGTCCTCGCATATCCATAACATGTTACCTTAAACAGGTTTGATAAAAAATTAAACAGCGCTTTACGGCTGTCGAGCGGTCTGATGAAAAATTTAAAGCGATTCATAATTCACTAGACGAGGGGAAAAACAACTCACAGGTTATAAAAGGTTAAGTCATAAATTTTGGAGGGTTTGGCAAAACAAGTTGATGGTTGACATGTACAAAATATGTTACGACGCATTAACAGATTATACCGGGTTACACTTTTATACATTTATTTATTCTATTTGCACATACGCAATAGCAACAAAAGCAAGAAACAAACTTAATTTGAGTAAAAAGGTAAAGCGATTTTACATCGGGATTCAAGCGAAAAGTTGACATGACATGATAGCTGATGTTGTTGTTCCTTTAAGCTGGTTCGAGGAATAAAAATTTACTCTTGTCCGTATTTTCCTCGAAAACCACGAACTAACCTCGTAATCAGCGATAGCAGGACAACACCCATCATTCGTAGCCTCGTAGCATATCCGTAGCACCGTAGCTAGTACCTTGCGGATGCTACGATACTTCAACGAATACTTCCAACCATTATCGTTAAATATCGTATACGTTGTTTTTTGCCATTATATTTGTTAAAATGAGGAAAAGAGATAAACAAAAGTAATACATTCGGAATAGCTTTAAGGCTCAGGGAAAGATAAACGGACATTTTAGGTGTTAGGTGGAAACAAGTTATTTCTGTTTTTATGTTAAGTATTGAATATTATCTGCAACTTTTGAATTTTGTCGGTCAGGTAAAGAAAGTTCACTTTGAACTTATTCTTAAAAAAGCGGCACGTCCTGGCTTGCATGGATGGACAATAGGCTTGTTTCCACTATGAAAGAAATATTAAAAAACTGATTTTCTCTAAAATAATTCATAATTTCAGATGCCTTTACACTAATATTTTTCTGCAGTTCGTATTATTTGATTTTTAATTGGAATTCAAATGATAATTAGTCACTCAGTCGGCATTGCACGCGGTGACGTCAAAGTGTGTTATTCCCATACAAGCTCTATGAAGAAAAGCGTTTTGACAGTTGATAAAAAGTACGTCAACGATTGGTGGTGTCAACTACCGTATTAGTTTTTACATTTACACAAACAATATAGCCCTATGTTAATCAGGCATAATGTAGGATTCTAATGGTATAATGTTTTTTTTTATCGGTCCAGTAGTGTTGGAGTATATTCAATTTAAAGAAACCATCAAATCTTTCCTCTTTATATTAGTGTAGATAAGTTTTCATTATTGCTGATAGATAAGCATCAATTTTAGGTATTTTCTCAACCTGTACCAGCCTTATGAGTATTTCTAAGTGAACCGCCGTTGTTTAGCAACACACTTTGAGTTTCGCCAACTTTTCCCTTCAAGCACAATTAAGTAGGGCAAGGAAATCGCAAGCAGGTGTTCGGAGGCATTACAACAGATGTAAAACATTTTAAGGGCTGGTTCGAGGCTGTAAACCTGTTTACGTCGAGGATGTGGATAAGAAAGGAGGTGCTTTAATGTCAGATTAGGTTCTGACGTAAAACTTACTTGTAAAAGATTTCGATTTTTGTTTCATGTGAATAATTTTGTTTGGGATTAAAAAAATACTTTGTGTGCCTTGCTAAATGCTTCACACGATCGATTTTGGCGGAACCGTCTCCCCATGTTCGTGGTAAACTTAATATTGCTCGCCGTAACGAAAAAGAAGAAGAATTTATTAAGAAAAAAGCCATTAGGACCTTCTAAATAGTGATGTGTTGGTTTGCTTAAAAATTTATTTCCGCGGAGACGGATTCGAATTCGGGTATTTGATCTGCGGATATAGATACGGATCTACATTTACTTTCTCAATCGTTGTCAGTGCACGAGGTCTTGAAATTATAGTTGACGTCACGCCCGCCGGAATGATAGTAACAGTTGCTTACAGAAGTACCCTACCCATGATAACAACAGTACAGTAAAAATTATATTTGATAGACAACACAGATAGACAGTAAAATGTAACCAAAAACCAAATTCGTGGAACACATTTCCACCTCTATTGCTAATTCAGTCCCGGGGCTCTATTCTTTGAGCCAATGTTTATACTCTTTAATCTATCTTTCTTTGGTTTACGAATGTAGCTAACTCTGTCATTCGAGCTAACCTGAATGTGCCTGTGAACGAGACGGAAAGAGACGAAAATAAACGCAACGTTTCAGAGTAGCACTCCAGTTTAGCGTGAAACGTATCAGGACGTCTCATGATATGCATTTGACACGAACAATCGCGAGTAAACGGAATTAGACGGAGTTTACGAAGCGTGTGCTGTTGACATTTTGCACTAAGTGCGTATCAAAATGTACACTTCCAGTATAGCTTGAACTCTTGCTCACAGAACTTGCGGTTTTATAAAGGTTCTGGTTACAGTGGAAATGTGCAGTTTGATTTAGCTGTGCTTTCGTATGAACATAAATACTTACATACGTCGAAATTGATCTCGTGTGTTCTATACACTTCAAATATAGCTATGAGATGGATGTTTAGGAGGTGTGAGACTGTGTTTAATTATTGTTAAGGGTCACACAATTTTGGCAGTTAAGCAGTTTTTTGTCGAAAATTTTAAATTTAAACGATAAATGTAAGATCCATTATAGATCTGTACATTGACAATGTTTTGACGGAATTGATTCATTAGTTTTAATAATAAATTATATTTATTTTCTTTCACAAAAAAGCCTTACAATTAAGTATCTTACATCATATGCATTGTAGTATTACTAGATTGTGAAAGACTGGTGCCTGAAATAGGTTCAAATTGCGTAACATTACCTATCTAATTACGAAGATTGTTTCGTAGCGGCCTCCGAATTTCGATTTATCTTTTGAAAACGTTCGGCAAAAAAACCTGGTAACTTGACTTTGGCTGTCGAAATTTTGTGATAAGCCTGTGATAAGGCTTCGTTGAGTTGTACTTATAATTAATATTGATGCTTAGGTATACCTATGTCAAGCAAATGTTATAATTTGTTACATATGTTTATGGACTAACACATTTATACACTTTAATATACATTTTGATTTCGGAACAGCACTTTGCCATCATCATCAAATATTTATTTCAAGTTTAAAACATGGAGTTATTAAACATAAGAGTAATTAATATGTACAGTTAGTCAGTATCAATGGTAATTTCCTAAGTCCATCCGGACGCACACTAACACAATTCATTGTTATTTTTTCATTCGTTTATTTAAAATCTTTATTGCATCAAAAGTATACAAAAGCTGCACTTAACGCTTAAAAGCATTCATGTTATTAATAGAATTTGAATTTGAAATATACGATTCCAGCAAAAACCCATATCAACAATGTATAATTCCGCGAACATTCGTGCCTGCATTTCGGACATATTGTAATAAGTGCTCCCTGTCTGATAAAATTCCGCACAAAATTAGCATTATTCGGTTATTTTCATCATACTTTTGCATTGCTAGACAAACTTAAACTCACTCTATCTCTGTATTTTATTTGTGTTAGATCATTCCTTCCCTATGAGCCTGTGTTTCGGTGAATTTGAACGCGAACGAAGTCCCGGGCGGCCGGTAGTATACCTTATTTTGCGAACGTTCGCGTTCTGCCTGCAGTTTCCGCGCCGACGCACCCCGCCCTGTTATTGGGATACGTCGAAATTGGGAATCACTGATTGAGACCCGAATATGAACCTGCGGCTAATGCGCTGGGGTGGGCACGCTTCGTTACACGTCATGGGATAAATCATGCGATGATACTTCGACTTGTAACATGAGTTTGAAAGCCATACACAGTCTTTTTGGATTTGAACCCATGAACATTAAAATACTGCGATTTTAACAAAAAGATGAGTTACATTTTTTCATTCAAATTCTAGCTAGACAGAGCTGGGATAACCGAACAGTTTCCGGTTGAGTATAAGTAAACTTTTATCCCCATAAACGAGAACAAGCCAAAATTAAAATATTACAAGATTATTTCGCGATTTATTTACATTTTGTTTTAACCTAAAAAAAGTAAATAAACGCATAAAAGGTTTAAATAAATCGCAAAATCTAGTATGCCTACAAAATATCACGTTCCCGGGAAGTAAAAAAAAACAGATTTTTTTTAGTAGCGTTACATCAAAATAAATTCTTGTTATGCAAAGACAGGCTGTTGTGCCTTTTTCTAAAATTAATTGATCCAAAATCCCCCATAATCAGACCTCGCAGTCACGGTAGCATTGGGTAAATGCTCGATGTTAGTTCAGCGCTGAGCTAATACGGAGCCAGTCCGCCACACCGACTCGGCCATAAGCAGCACATCAGGCTATCCATTGTTATTGCAAAGTCGCCCGTATCACAAGTGCATAAGATACCGCAGTGTTTACCGTGACGTGCTGGCCACCGTACACGTCCTTCTTTGGTGCGGCTGAATCGCCCCAGAGCGCCAGCTCTTTGTGCTCTCCAAAAATTCAATCAACGCTTCTTGCTGCTCCAGCGTCACTGCGTCCGCTGACATCTTTTTTTCTTTCTATATTACTTTTAGTTTTACTTTCACCTTAACTTTTCAACAATTTTTTAAACTTTACGCTTCAAAACATGACGATGACTGATAAAAAACGTCAAAAAGCGTGTTTTTTTAAAAAGACTGGCTTATAAATTCAGAAATTTTGTTTGAGGTTTTTACACAGATTAAATAGCCACGAGTACAATCTAGTCTATGGTATAAAGCCAGGCTGTTGCGAGGCCGACGACGTGCCAGTGATATGCTGACGACCTTCATCTCAAAATTAGTAGAATACCGTTTTTAGACCAATGGCGTTGGCATATCAATAGCCTGGCTTCGACATAGCAAATTGAAGTAAAATAGCAGAATTGAGGTCCTGGTATGTTGGATCGGCTTGCCTAAGTCGAATTTGGTAGAATGCCAAGTAGATATAAGATGATGAACTAATCTTCTAAAACTTTGTTATGCAACAAACACTTTTAAACACAAACAGGTTAAAATAAACATGAAAAATTTCGTATCTCTAAAATGATGATACTTTTATTAAGGTGTTTTTTTTTGTATACATGGTGATCTATTCGCGCACGCTCTTTTTGGGACATCCTGCTTACTGCAGACGGGTTATGGCAAAGGGCTTAATTGGCAGATTTTTTTAATGAACGCTGGATTTTATGAAAAAAAAAGAATTTATAAATAAAAGGGAGTCCCATTATTTAAAACTGTCAATTTTTAAAGTCATAGACCCAATTGGTATTCCATTTTTTTTGGACTTCCATAAGCAGCAGCTAAAAAGGCCTTTTAGGTTAAGTAAGCACGATAAAAATATAACACAATGAGAAATAATTAATTAATTAAGGATAGTACAGACGGCATCGCGTCAAGTTAATCACTGCATCTTATGCTTATGTCATAAGGGTGCTTTTGCGACAAAATGGGAAGCTTGATGTAACGTCGTCAGTAAGCATCTGGCTTCCCAAAACATTTTAATTAATTATCTTCCATCTTTTAGGTTATCGAAAACGGAAACCTTAATCGTTATTGAAACTTAATTGAAAAGTCTAGTTCGAGGTATTAACTTTCCGTTTGTTTTAATTGAAAATTGGCAACTTAAAATTGGTGATGTCACGGCTTCAACAAACTTCCATATGTCGAGTCGAGGGAAACCCACCGTTTAATTAGCGAAGTAGGTACAGTTAGACACATACTAGGGGTATGTATTACAAAAGAACTAGGCAGTGATTATCCCTTTTTTAACGTCAGGGAAATGCTGTTACGCATACTAACCAGCCGCGGTGGCAGCTGGGGGTTATGTGGGACTCCAGGCCTCAGAAAGAGAACCCGCTTACCCACTAAAAAATCGTTTGTCTGTAAAGTCGGTTTACTGACGGTAGTTGAACGTGACAACGTCTTTGTCACGTTGCCTCTTTGTCGCTCGTACCGCGCTTCTCGCTTGTACTTCAAGCCTTGAATGGAACGCCTCAGAGCGAGGTAACGCCGCATGCGTCATGTTTTTCGGTGGGTGCAGCCGGCTCCATCGAATCATAAGACGTGGTCACGTCAAAACCTGACGGTGCCCTCCGGTACCATGTGAGTCGGGGACGTGGTGGGTTCACCGTAGGCCTAGAGGCCACAGGCATTCACCGCAATTAGGTAGTGATTATCCCTTATTCAACTATAAGCCGGCGAGTTCAAAGTGAATGACAGCGCAAATGACATTATTGAAACAAGAGATAAATACTGCCAGTTTGTTTTGTAGTAGAGAGGATAGTTAATGAGTTAGTTTTCTAATTCGAAATTGACCCATTTTTTTTGTTGTGCACGCAATAAATTACGGATTGAGGTGCTGGGAGGTACGGATCCGTCTAACTGGACGTCACTCTCAATTTTGTTTGTAGAAATGTAGGATAAGTCTAGTCAAATAATATGGTATGGCATCGGTTTTTTTTAAATTTTGTTTTGAACTGTACAATAAAACTATAGCGAATTAATTTGGTTCGTGCTACCCGTACAGTCGCGTGCGAAAATAGATTCCCATCAGCAGTACACGGTTGACAGAATAGGCGACGAATCGTATGCCGTGATTTTCCTGCTAACTGTACCGAGTAATGCAGAGTGACTTTTGAATTAAAATGTATTTTTGCATTAAAAATGTTACCGAGCGATTCTAATTTAAAAAAAAACTGCACTATGCATATTTACTTGCGTGTTATTTTTTGAAATATATTTCTTGCATTGGGATTTAGGTGATTGTTCATCGAGGGAATTATTTATTTTATTTAATTGCTTGAGCATGAATTTTGGGGCTACTATATTTTTTTATGGTTCAAAGTGGTGCCGCAAAATCATGTTCAATAAAAAAAACATTTTGTCGTCGGTGCAGAAATGTAGTAGATATAACACCTTAGTATACAGATTCAAAATAAAATTGCGCACTCATTAGACATCTGCAAAATCAGGCCAAAATTCGCTTGGCCATTATAAGTGAGCATGATATTTTATTAAAATAAAAAATGAACGTCGCAAATCGTCTACTCAGGATCGCATTCAAGTCAGTCTAAGTTGATAAGTTGAATGAGTTGATTCAGCTATTTCACGTATAAAGCCGCCTTTACACCAAGATAAGAAAGATTTAGAATCATAGTTAGGGATAAAAGCTAGTTACAAAACTGCAGGTATTTTATTTTATTTATTAGACACACCAAAGACAGTCACAATTGATCAAACAAAAGACTTACATGCAGTAAAATAGTGTAGCTAATTGCACTATCAATTGAGGATGTACACAACTTAGGCGTTACAAAATATGATAAAATTAAACAATTTATACAAGAATAAACAATTTTGTCAGAAATGAAATATTTAAAGTAACAAAAAAAATTCAGGATTACAAAAAAAGTTAAAATAACAAAAGAAAAAATACAACAAAATTCTAAAGTAATTTCTTTGGCTATATTGGCCCTGAACCTGGCCAGGGACATTGAATGAACATCGATCCATCCACTGCACCTATTATACAGCTTGCCTATCCTGCAGACTGGTGAGTTAGCTCCCAGCACGGTCCTTCTTAGTTACAGATGTACCTAAAATAAGTGTAGGTTACTTAGGTCGTAAAAATCCTTATTTGGAATATTATTACGTAAATCCTTTATTGAACTTAGGCCTTTTTTTCTTTGATTTTGACAATTAAATTGCTTACAGATCTTTTGTAGCATAATGATGACCATAATGGTGAAATGTGCCTTTCGCAGAACGTAGGAGTTCACGTTATGGGGACGTGTATATATATATATATAGGGGAATCTGCCGTACCTAGGTCAGTAATAATAGTTCTCCTGGCCGATTTCGACCACGGCGGCCAATCTCAACAGAGATCAGCCAACTGCGCAGGAGATATTATAGTGCACAAGTGTGAGCGCAATACACAGGTGCACTCACTGTTCCATCACTCTCAAAGTTCGGTGAGACGGCAATCCGACATGACCGGAGAGAGATCAGGCGCAGGACCAACGGCTTAACGTGCTTTCCGAGGCACGGGGGTGTAACACCGCCAACTTCCCGACTCCGAGCTGTTTGAGATATTCATGACAAAAAAACTCAAAAACAATTTTGGCTCGACATGGGATTCGAACCCAGGACCTCTCTTCGTCATCGACAACGCAATGTGACTTTGTCTAGGGACTTAAAAAAACCTGCTAATATCTATGTTCTACGTACTGACAGTTTGTCTTTCTCCACATAGTACTCGTAAACCGCAATATACGTATCTAGTAGATACGTATATTGCCTTACTATTGTAAGGCAGAAACTTTGCCACTACACCAACGAGGCAGTTCTAGGTCAGTAGCAATGCGTGCAACTGTATTAGGTATGGCCGAGTTACGGTAGGTTCCTCCACCTACTTTCCTATATTTTTCTATTTCAACAATAGTAAGTACTTAACATACTGCTTATTCTCGTTTTTTCCATTTGTATTTATTATCTACTAGCGGACCCCGCAGACGTTGTCATGCCCGTTGTTTCTTTTGTAATAACCATAACCGTACTTTATTCCATAATCAAAGAATTGGCCAAATTGGTCCATGCGTTCTTGAGTTATGCGTTTACCAACACATTTTGCGATTTCTTTTCATATTATACATATATATAAGTACAATTTTTTTAATTTTTGTACTCTGTACTGTAATTAATTATAGACATAAGAAAGTGTTTTTTTTAGCATTGCTAATGCTATAAAATCAATCCTACAAATGAAATTTGTGCATGTAACATATTTATTTTTAGCTATCTACGAGTACACACCCTCCAGTAGAAATGCGACCTAATTCACGCCATTTATTTCGTTCTGCCCAGAAAAACAAATCTGCCGAGAAAAATGGTTCGTATAAGATGATAAATTTTTACATTCAGGGGTCCGTAGTCAAGTCGCGGTGACTGAAGTGAGAGTTTTGTTTTCGCGCGAATGATTTATTTAAGGCAAAGTTACGGAGTTTTATGCTGTTACAATATGCTCGTCATTTGTCAGATTGTCTGTTTTTTAGGGTTCCGTAGTCCGACAAGGAACCCTTATAAGATCGTTCAGTCCGTCCTAGTCTGTCATAGCAGAATATCTTCTACGTTTACGGACTGATTTGCATGTAACTTGGTTCGAGGTTACTTCACATATAAATTTCATTTTTAAAAATACGAAAAATAAAATTACCCCTTTTTACGGGTACCTCCCTATACATGTAAAGGGGGGAGGGGGTGAATTTTTTTTAGTGCGCCTCCTTGTGTCGGGTATCGTTGAAAAGGACTATGAAAATAAGATAGGTGTTCCATACAACACTTTTTTAGCAGCTTTACCATTTGCGAGTTATAGCCCGCCAAAGTCGTTTACACGGTGTGCCCCCCCCCCCTGTAATTTCTAAAGTCTTGGACCTATAAACTTCAAATCTCTCACGTGAAGAAACAGGCACAGAAACTCTTATTTAAAATTGTTTCGGGTATTCTGTGATGAATACTTTCGAAATTATAAATAATATATACCTTACAATGATGACATTGACGGCTAGGGAGATGATGATGGTGCAAGAAATGCAAAACAGCGCGGTGCCAAAATTGACTATGGAACCCTACTTTATGCGTGGTCCGACACGCACTTGGCGGTTTTTGTTGTTTAACTCGCTGGCAGCAATGTAAGACGATTATGCGCCGGCGCACTCCTGCAGCTGACTCGTTCTACGTGAGTGACAAAGTAACGCTACAAGTGTGATGCGACAGGCCAATATCCAATAGGTTAGATGACACCACCAATCGTTGACATAAGTACTCTTTATCATCTGTCAAAACGATCTCCATCCATAGATTTTATATGGGAATACTATAATTTGACGGCATAATTTAGTATCAGAAATCGAAGCCAATTGACTGAATATTTATTGAATTCTATGTGTTAGTTTCTACAGCATTTTGGAAATAAATTGGTTTTACTTGCTTTTTACAGGTTATGTTTTTAAAACACCATGGTGCTGAAAATATTTACAATAGGTGTCATCATGCCTATTGTTGTACGTGTACGATAGGTTTCTACGTGACAAAGCGCGACTAACATTGACACATACTGGTCGCATCGCACGCGTCGCGTTGCACACATATGACAACGCCTATACTGTCACCGCGACTACCGATCGCGACGGCCGCGTATGAACCGATCACTGCGGCCAAATCGCTGACGGTCGCAACTAGCGGCGATAGTATGCCGCATGTGTGTTCTGGGCCTATGAGTAATTTGAATTTGAAGGGCGATATACTTGCAAATTGTGACTCGTTTATAGCCGTTGATGATGTGGCGGTGCAGTGCATCTGGCATGTTTGCCTAGAACAGGGTCGACGATTTATTTGCAATTATGAGAAAAAGAGCGGCTTCGTTTATGAATCGAATTAGGAATTGTAAAATGAAGTAGTTATGGCTGTGTACGAAAGTTGCAAAATGGTTGTCTGTGATCTTTGACAGTGTGCGGTGGTATCTATTTGGGTAGACAATTTTGGCGAAACATTGGCATTTGATTCTAATCTTAATACTCGTAACCTCCTATGAAATGACTTAGGAATTTATGACTGACGGTGTTTTTGTGTATCTCTATGTATTCGTGTATGTTTCTATGAGTGAATTCTTGAAAGAAATGATTTATTATTATTATAGCCTTGTAAAATTTTCAAAATATTGGATAGTAGATAAGTATTTTCTTTTATTCAAGACATCTGATGTACCTATAACAAAGAATTGGAGAAAGAAAATTGAATATTCTTTAGTATTGGAATAACGTTTCTTATTCATTGAACTGCAAGCGATTATTTATGAAAATATCACAATGGTTTTATGTTTTTATTTTATTTTGAGAACTTTTCCTTCGAATGGTTTTCTAGCGTTCTAATATCTTTTTGAAAAACGACCTCTGGTATTAAGTATTGATAGAAAAAGGACACCTGTTTAATGTACCTACCATAATTTTTGCATCAATAATGTAAGGTAATAAACCAATGTAATGTAATATAGTAATTTACTTAAAAAATCATAATATTAAACACGCTAGGAGCACTTTTAGGATTACAATCTAGTTTAAGCTTAGTTCATAATATTGTGATATTATTTGTTTATTTGTTTGTTTATTGGGGTTATGGATTTGTTTATGGGTTGTAGGTACTCTTTTTGTATTCTTTGAATGAATAAAATAAAATAAAAATCTACAAATAGCCTTTAAATGTAATAAAATCATTATAAAATAACTCGACGTCAAATTTGTTTAAGTACTTATTTTGGATATATTAATCTTGTGAAATAGGTAAGATATATTTTGTTCAAGTATAGAACTTTTCATCATTGAATGTTATTCGAAACGTAATTTGGTGTACACATATATATGCATGCGGGCATGTCCTACATAATTATGTATTTACAACGCAAACAACATTAACATAGATGGTGAAGCTCATTTCTGTGTTTTCGTCATTACATATTACATGCGTATGGTTTGGTGAACGAAAACGTAGTCGATTTTTTTCTTTTATATACAAATGCAAACCAAGACAGTTTCCCACTATGTTTTCTAGTGGACTGTTGCTTCCCATAGTGGAACAACGAGTATGAGGTTAGTTGGTGAGCTCACATTTAAAATATAATTATTAATTTACTGCAAGAGTCGAGACTGTGACACAATTAAGATACTTACCATACTTTTGATGACATAAGATGAGAAATAAGACTTCTGAACAAGTCCCTTCATCAAATAATTGTCAGTGGCTCAGATTTTTCCAACAGTTTCTACACTTTTTCCGTTCTCGAGGAGGGATGAGCTAAACAGGTTGCGCTCACCCTGATGTATCGGAGTCATTTGTTTGTATTCATAGATCTAACGAAGTCTGATAATGCTACTATTTTCAATGATGGAGATTGTGTTTGTGTTCATTAACTAAGAGGTTAGGTATAGGTTGATTTGTATAATGTTAGGGTAAAAGTCATTTTATTGACATTATTATTACTCTCTCATTCAGGAGAATAAATTTATCGTTAAATGGATAGTTTGGCATATGGCTTGGCTTCACGAGACAAAAAAACAAATCGGATGCCTAAAATTCTAGGTATAAATATAAAATTCTCGTGTCACAATGTTTGATTCTTACGAAATTTTGTGAGCGTATTGAGTAGGTCTGAGAATCGGCCAACATCTATTTTTCATATCCCATAGTGATATGGGTTGTCCACAATAATTTATATGACAAAACAACATTTGCCGAGTCAGCTAGTGACAAATAAAAATATTATAAAAATAATAAATAAAAATGAATAAATAATAAGTAGAATAAATAATAGTTAGTTAATTAAACTGTAAAAGTACCTATATTGAATAAGCAATTGTTGTGCGAAGTAGTGCTCTGTCTCTGTCTGGGTGTCCTTGGAAGACCAGTGTCGTGGCATTCCTGAGATGCTACGACACATGCTAAGTGACCCACTTTTTCAGTATCTTGTGTATGTGCTTTTGAATATGTGTTTTTCTATTTTGTAAAGCATGTGATACTGAAAAAACATGTTTTATTTCTTTAAAATAAATTATATTGATGCATTGGGCGGGAAACAAAGCGCAACGATCCGATAGGTATTGGGGCGGAAAGGTTCTCGAATGGCGAATGCGTTTCCGGAAGACGCCTCATGGTTAGGTGCCACTACAAGGTAGCCACTGGATGCGGAAAGAAAGAAAGAAAACATGTTAATTCAGTATCACATACTTTACAAAATAGAAAAACACATATTCAAATGCACATGCACAAGATACTGTAAAGGTGGGCACTGATAAGATACTGTAAAGCATGTGTCGTAGCATCTCAGGAATGCCATGACGCTGGTCTTCCGTGGACACCCAGACAAAGAGAGAGCACTACTTCGCACAACAATTGCTTATTCAATATAGGTATTTTTACACTATAATTAAACATCATAATATATTTATTTATTTTTCTTACAAGAAAACTATTAAAAAATACTATTTGTTTCGAACGGCTGATATGATTATTATGATGCAGAAGTACTTAAAATAAACGGGAATTTAACGTGAAACCTACGTTATAGTATAACTGAGTATATAATCTGTAACGACACTAATTTCGCTAATCAATCGTATAAAATGCGATTAATAGGTTTTTTTAATACACACATCAAAAGTGTCTAGGGTTGATCCCCATATATTTTTGCAATAACTTTTCTCCTGATTGATATTAATTAAAATTTTCTTTAAGGATTCATCAAATAAAGTGTTTTCGTTTGTCTACAGTAACAATAAACCAAGTCACCTTTGCATTAATAAAGAAATTTGCCATTTTCCTAATAAAGGGATTTTTGACATTTGAACCACTAACATTAAAGTTCGAAAAAAAAACAGTTCTCTTTAAAATTTTATCGGGTAACTTAAACAATTAATAATCCGTGTTTCTACCGCGAACACTAACAACACAAGAACATCGGTTTGGCATACTCAAAATGAGTTCATCCAAATCACGCTGTGGAATGGCCGCCCATGTTCGTTGCAACAACAAAAAAAGGTCTTCTTGCGACTGGATACCCTCCATATTCGGCAGAGCTCTTCTCTGTAGCATATCCCATGCATGCTCAATCGGGTTCAAGTCTGGCGACTGAGCAGGCCAGGGCATGACATTGATGTTAGCTGCGGCGAGAGTCTGTCTTACAACTCTTGCGGTGTGCGGTCGTGCATTATCATGCATTAACTGAAATAAGGGACCGATTTGCACTTGTAGAGGAACGATGACGTCTGATACAATCGTCTCAGCATAAATTTGAGCGTTGAGGTTACCTCTGATCCAAATCAACTCAGTTCTTCCGCCGATCCAAATACCCGCCCATACCATGATGGTTCCACCACTATAAGGATGGACTTCCTGGCAGGATTTTAATCGCTGTTGGCGTCCAGTGGTTCTCCAGTGTCGTATACGTCTTGTATCCGGTCTCATACCAAAAGCATCAGAAAAGCACACGAAACGCCATTGTTCTTCTGCCCAATTCCTGTGTTCAAGAACCCATTGATATCGAATCCTACGATTGTTCATTGCTATAGGTGGTAACCTTAGCGGTCTTCGGGAATGAAGGTTCACTTCATGCAAGCGGTTTCTGACTGTTTGGTCGCTAATTAAGTTCCCTGAAAAGTGGTGACAAACATTATGGCGGTTATTGTTGGAGCTCTTCGAGTTGTGATTTGAATGTATCGGTCTTGTCTCCGTGTGGTGCAGCGATACCGTCCTCCATGGCGCTCAGCCACGGTACCAGTGCTTCGGTAACGTGTCCAAAGTCGACTGATAACACTCTGACTTGTATTCAGAGCTAAAGCCACAGTACGTTGCCGGGAACCAGCTTCTATCATTCCTACGGCTCTGAGCATTTCTTCCTTAAATGACGTCGCCGCTCCATAATAACGTTGGTTTTAATCAGTAGTAGGGAAACAGTAGCACTAATAATGTCTTCAATGCGTTGTATGTTTTTATAGGGAAAATATTGACAGCTGATTTTCATCTTTTACTCGAATTTGATTGACAGTTCCTGTTTCAAATTATGAAATGCACCAAAAAGGATCCATATAAATTTATAAAATCATAAATTTATTAAAAAGCCACATCTCAATCTCAAGAAATCCGCATGAAAATGCTTGATCCCTAGACACTTTTGATGTGTGTAGAATAAAATAACATTTATTTGACATACAACATTAAATTAAATAAATTACAATTAAGTTAATAAGCAAACTAATAAACAAAATTAGTCATAAAATGTTTATGAGTGTGCCAAAATGGTACTCAGTATAGTCGTGGCATGCGTATCGTATGGTTTTCAGTGTATTTCTTAATCGCGATTGACATTGATACAAGTACCGCGGGGTAAGCGCGAACAACTATCGTACGGATTCGTAGCGCTTACTATTCGTTAATTTTTATGGGACAACTGTGCTGTTTTTGACGTTTTGACGATACGAATTACGCTGGCATATAACAGCATTATACATTAAATGCAAAACAAATGAGCGTGTAAACACAAATAAATCACTTGCACATAAATTAGTGGCGACTTACAGAAAAGTGAGTGTTACTGTAATAAAAATGCAAAGCGCGTTCTCATTTATGCGATAGGCAAAAAGCTAATTCCACACTCATGTATATTTCATGGGAAACTGTATAATGTTCGTATCATCAACCAATTTTTCAGGTCGCGACCGTAAGGCATAGCCAGGTTTACTACAAATAACAAGGTCATTGTTGAAATCTTGTCTAAATATAAGTAAGTCAAAGTGAACACTATTGACGTAAGGGAGAGGGGGCATCTTCGAACACTTTTTACACTTACTGCCTTAACTTCAGATTCTCTAGTTCTGAACCTTTCTACTGTTTCACAATACTCAGTCTTACTATTAGGCTATTAAATTCCAATATTTTAAATGACGAAGAAAATGCAATTATAGCCGCAAAATCCATTTAAGAAGAAGAAGTCAAGTGTTTAAAGCTGCCCCCTGCCCGTGAGGCAGTAGCTATGACTTGCTAGTCAATATTTAGATGGTTTTTAGCCAATTTTAGAACTGTCCCCGTGATAGTGTTCAAGCTACCCCGGGGGTATCTGAAAAATGAGAAACGATTTCTTTTCATGCGAAAGTTTATAACTGGTATTGATCTGTAGTCCTTTGTGTGAAATATGAAACATTCTGACTAATAGAGGGAACAAACGCTCCATATACTTTGAATTGGATGATAAAAATTCTTACGAGCTTAGTTTAAATAGCTTATCATTTGCACTCGAATTTAAAGACTCCTCATAACTCAGCAACAGGCTGTCAAATCGTTCCATAGCTACGATGCCACAGACAGAGACACAAAAACACAAACACATATACACACAGAGACACAGGTCTAACTTAAAAAGAGGGGTCTCTTTTTCGTCGGAGGTTAAAAAGTATTAGTCTTCCTATAGCCGATTTCAACCACGGTGGCCAATCTCAACAGAGATCAGCCAACTGCGCAGGAGATATTATAGTGCACATGTGTGAGCGCAATACACAGGTGCACTCACTGTTCCATCATTCAAAGTTCGGTGAGACGGCAATCCGACATGACCGAAAAAAGATCGGGCGCAGGACCAACGGCTTATGCTTTCCGAGGCACGGGGGTGTAACATCGCCAACTTTTCGACTCCGAGATGTTTTTAAGAGATTCATAACAGAAAATCTCATAAACAATTTTGGCTCGATCTGGGATTCGAACCCAGGACCTCTCGGATGTAAGGCAGAAACTTTGCCACTATACTAACGAGGCAATCAAAAAAGAGGTTAAAAAGTAGGTGAACTCTGTCCTGGGCATAATTAAAAGGATATTCTTTCATGAAGTATGTACATTCTTCTATTTGCAATTGACCGGCATTCGAAATGAATGCAACCAAACAATCCGGCAAACCAGCGAGTTGATTAAAAAAATGTAGAACGTAGAGAAAACTCAATTTTTATTGTAACATAACTGAGTTACCGTGGCGTGTAGCATTTCGTTGCGAGAGCACACAAAATAGAATAAAATTGAATATTCCGGCATTTACAGCCTCTACGATAAGGTGCCTACTCTGACATAGATAATAAAAATAAATAGATTTATTATTATCTATTTAATAATGAATTGTTGACATTTTGTAGTTGTTATAATAGACATTTTACTATTTAAATTTATCATCCCAATATTACTTTTAGGTTTGCATGCCAATACTTAATGGTTGATTAAGCGGATGTATAATCGCTGATCGACAACTACGACCATCTTTAGTGTACCTTGACCAACCGCAAATAAAGATTTTATTTCATTTCATTATTTCAACAAACACATCAATTACCTAGCCCCAAATTCAGCATTAGTTTGTGCTATGGTGACTAGGTAGAGATATAAAACTTTAATAACAATTTACAAACACCCATAACACAGATAAGAACATAGTTCGATTTAAGCTGTTTTTGCCATTAATAATTCCATGACAGTTAGGGAAACCCAAAGATTAGGGAATATTTTCCATAACTTAGTTTTTTTTTAAGTTTAGCGATTTTGAAAATGTATGACTTATCAACAAGGTATGTACTTACCAACCTTCCCTTATTAGTATTAAATATTCTGTGAATTCTAAATGCATTTTAATCTTCAACGTAAAAGAGGTTTTATCTCCAAATTAAAAGAAGGGTATTATAAGTTTGACCGCTATTCTGTGTGTTTGTTTGTGTCTCTCTGTGGCATCGTAGTTGCCGATCGAATGGCGTTTTTTCACGCTGGTCAAATTCCGTCCGTTTGTGTCAAATCAGCATTAGTTTCTCTGGCTCGTGAGCCAGAAAAAGGGGGGTTTGAGGTTTGTTGAATTTTAGTATTTCAATAGAAGTATGGTTTTGAAAGTATGACATACCTACGTTACGTACCAAACGTTTTGCATCTATGTTCCTCATGCGTGCGACTATGGAGTGGAATTTGCTGCCGCCTTAAATATTTCCGGAACATTAAGATGGATGCTTTCAAGAAAAGAGTGAATAGGCTGTTAATAGCCAGACAGGATCTATCTTCGGTCTCATCGTCGCTTACCATCAGGTGAATTCGCAGCCAAATGTCTGCATGGTTTTTTTTTAAGTATGAAAACTGGGATTGCATAGTAGGACCCTAGTCAGAGTCAAGTCACATCTAGTTTGAATGTGAAATGTGTTGCATTTTAAAATTCTGTTTGATTTTATTCGGAGTAGTCCCGTTTGTTGTGCGACAAAGTAACGCTTCGTGGAAGAAATATATATTTTTCTCAACTACCAATTGGGGACATTTTAAGATTCACCTTGAATAAAATACTGAAAGCAGCAATTTGATTTGATCATTATAAACTATTCATGTCAATTAAATTTTTCAAAATGTTATCTGATATTTAAATCACTTACATTTGTATAGCACACAATATCCATTTAAAACAAACTTACAAAATATAATAGTTTAAAAAACAAAAATATCACGTTTTTATTGCTAATTAAAAAACAGAAAATAATTTCTGAGTACAAAGAATTTATATTACAGTAGATTAAAAAGCGTGGGGTGCACTTAATGTAGTTTTCATAGTTTTCTTTTTATAGTTGCCAATAATAGAATGATTTCAACATATACAATATCAAGCACCTCACGATTTTAACTCTACTATAATGAATAAAATAAATAAATATGAATAAATATACAACATTGTTTTGATCACATGCATTGATCTGACTCCGTGGTAAGTAGCTAAAGCATTTATGTTACATATCTCTGTGTTACAGATATCAGAATCAACAGTGGTATTACAAATAAACTATAAATAAATACATATAACACCCAGACCAGTACAAACAGACATGTTCATGCACACAAATTTTTGTACAGTGCGGGGATCGAACCCGCGACCTCTTGGTTAATAGTCAACTTCTTGACCATTACACCAAAGTGGTCATCTAAAGAAATAATACATACATAGATATAATACATACATACATACAGCCCAAGCTAATAAAAGCGTGTTAAAAATATGTAGATTTAAGAGCCCTAACCGCTAAGGCTGTGCTTTCTGTCGTCGACTCGCGACTGCTATAGCGTCAACCAATGGCCACGGCTAAATTGCTGACAGTTGCGAATCGCGCCGAATGTTTGCCACAAGTGTGCTTTAGCTCTTAAGTACATTATTTTTCAAACAATAAATATTCCAAGAATTTCTAAATAGCATTCTTTTCGTAACAAAGACGAACGTCTGTCAAAAGCATCAATATGACAACTGTTTTGTTCTTACACTTTTATTATAGCACGTATTATTTATTAAAGCACGTCATTTGTAATAAAGCTCCGAAAGAATATTATTTCACAGCTATGATTGTCAGGCATTGTTTTGATTAGCACTGATTTTCAAAGATCACAAATATAAAGATTTTATGGTTACCTAAAACCGAAAATCCGAGATCTGACACGGCAGCAAATAAATATAACCTCTTCCATTAGGAAACACAGAAAACAATTACAATCCAGACATGTGCGCAATATGAAGAAGGCGAATTTTCCGTTCCTCTCAGTTCAGATCACGAGATGTGTTCAGTAAGACAAGTAGTTCATGCAAGATCTCTGGTAAGAAAAAGGAAAACATATTCTTGGAGCAGTGACATAAGAAAAGTTAAAAAAAAAAAACATTTGAGCTTTGAGAACCAGTGTCTCAGACGAAACTTCGGACGCTTCGCTTCGCTTTCACTCACGCGATGTCATTGTGAGGTCTTATCATGAAGGCTGAAATGTGAATGTCGGAATTGGTACAGGTAAATATCATTTTAATAGGACGGAAACACTAGCTTCAAATGTATAGTTATTGAAATTATTGTTACTTTATTGGGTCAGACTTTTTATTTTGGTGGAATTCTAAATACCTTAGTTATTTTTTGACGCTGTTGTGAAGAAATCTTGTTTATTTATTTATTTAAGAACAACAAAACTATGTACTTTTGGACTTAACGCCGTAGGGCATTCCCTACCAGTCATACCATTGGGCTAAGCAGAAATTATTAACGGGCGGTGCGACAAAATAAATAAAAGAGAAAACAATAATCAAAATACCTATAATACTTGTTACTGTTAAACCTTTGACAAAAAAGTAAGTATTGATTTTCAGACTGACACAAGACTTTGGCTACGAATTATGAACACAATACACTTACAACTATACATCATGTATGATGGATAAGTGTGACTTAGCAACACATGCCCACTATCTAATACAGGGTGACAACAAAAGTTCCGCGAAATTCGGCCGCTGACGTAAATGAGACCACGATCAATCATCTTCCGTTGACAGTCCCATACAAAAGATATCCTTAGAACCCTTACTCTGGTAGCCGAAGGCCTTTGTTTCGAATGTAGCCATCCCTGTCACTCATGCTGGCCAGACCGTGCGAGAAAACAGGATAGCTTAAGTCGTTAATAAGCATAACGTGATTCGGAGTAGGACATCTGATACCAAAAAGCTCTAATATAGGGTAGTTTGTTTCTTATCCGGGTATCGAAACTTTTGCCGAGGACTTCCATATTGATCATCAATATTTTTTGTCAGATCTTATTCCTTGATGCATACCTACTCTTGTGTGTCTCGAAATGGTGAGAACAAAGTTTCTAAATAATTTGTAAGCAACTAAGAACTTTGCTTTTAATGGATTGCATGGAAAACGCTTTAAATGCTAAAATTCATACAAAAAGGATATCTTTCCACTTCATTCTACAATAATAAACTCGTAAGGAAAAATATAGAAATTACGAAAATATTCTGACAGTGCCTCGAATGGAAAAGAAAACGCTTTTCAGTCAATTGTTATTATTTTGGCACATCTTTGATACGTTAGATAAGTGAAAGAGATACGTTAACCGTCCAAATATTGTATGTCATAAATGCTACTCGTAGTTCATATGTGATTTTAAACTTACGCTTTGCATTTCAACACTTACTTTACTCGTTGTTCATGGTAGCAGGATTTTTTTAAAACGATTATGATGATTTGACATGAATTTTGAGTGCTTGTTCAAAGCCAATTAGCTCTAGGCATAGACATTTATTAACAAGCTTGTTTTACAACTTTAATGCGAAAGGAGAATCATCCACAAAGCATTTTAAAACTCGTCACAGAACGGTAATTATGTAATAAATAATAAAAAATACAGAATGCATTGCCGTACGCCCACAGCCTCCACTCCTAAACGCGAAATAGAAGGAAGCAGTAAGTCCGATTTTAAGCACTAACTAAAATAGGTACTTAATAATAATAATAATAAATCATTTATAAGAGGTGCTTGTGGAGCAGTGGTTGCAGCGCTTTGGTAGTGATACCTAAAGTTAAGCAACCTAAGGCGCGGTCATGTTTGGGATGGGTGACCATTCTGACTATTTAAGTGCAAATTAAATTTACAAGCATCTCCGTGCTTCGGAAGGCACGTTAAGCGGTTGGTCCCGGTTAATATCGATAGATATTAGTTGTTAAGCCTGGTCAGAGGCCCTCGGGCGGCTTAATAACATCTGACAGTAAGGTTGGCCGTTGGTCACTTACCTTACAAACACCCCTCCACCAATCCGCACTGAGCCTGCGTGGTGGAGTATGGCTCGCACCACCTCATAGTTGAGATGAGGCCTGTGCCCAGTAGTGGGACGTATATGTGTAGGCTGATGAGAACATTTATTTCCATAAGTGATAGTAACAAGGTGTTCTTATCTTAATGTTAGTAAAACAATAAACAAATACAATTCACAAAAATAAAACACAATAAAATAACATTTAGTGGGGCTCACTTCTGTGCAACAGGCATTCATAGCTAGTAGCTGGGGAATGAAGCTGCAGCCATCGGCGCATCAGCGCGGAGTCCCAGCGGTCTGTCAACACGCTCACGATGCCGTTCGAGACACAAAACGTATATTTACTAAATTATTCAATGTTAGTATATAAAGAGGCTGCGAGAAAAGCATAAATAACGTACATAAATAGGTCTAGGATCTATCTATACATACTCTTAAAGTCAAGTATGTGTGTCGTAAATAAACTGAAAAGTAATTTCCCAAAGATAATTGTGTTGGCAAGGGATGTGACTACGTGGGTAACTGCGTAATGTGTCTAGCAAAACTATTCGAAACTATTTGAAATAATACTGACCTACCTCAATAATGAATAGTACCTATAGCAATGAAAGTTTCAAGGGAGCGGAATAAAATACAAAAGTAGGTACTTACAATAATTATTGTTCAAAACTGCACACTGTACACTTTTAGTTTTTCACACTTCACAGACAGAGAATCAAGAGAAGACTGTCGTCGTGTCGGAAACCGCCAGGCCTGGGGCTACCCCCCCACCTTAACTTTCGTCCCTTCTACTTTTAAAACGCGTTGATTGGCCAAGGCGTGTTTCCGATACTACGACAGTCAAATGCATTACTTATTTTGGTAAATTTTACAATTACATCATACAAAAATATGTTTAATGATTTTTACTAATTAATATATTAATAATTATTAATAATTGTTAACAATTGTCCTTAAGCTTTAAACGTTATGTTTGATTATTTAATTTGATTCGATTATATTTAATAGTTATTCTTGATTGTATAATTAAATTTAATGATATGTTTAATAATTTAATTTAACCTAATTTTGTAATTCAATTTAACTTAAGTTTCTGTGTCCTAGCCGGGCGTCACTGTACTAGTTTACTCATGAGACTGTAACACCTTACTGTAATGTGTGGCTTGCAATAAATATTATGATTATAATTATGTATTAAAATAAATAATTGAGTTAATGCCTTTCTCAAACTGACGTTTTGATTGCGTAGCATCAAGTTATATTTTTTTATACAGACGCAAAATGCTTATGCGGTAGAAATCTTCCCTTAATCAGATTAAACTTAGTAGACCTACTGAGCATTTTTAAATTGTGTCACAAGGCCAATTTAACTTTTTCCTAACAACGCCACGAGATAACTTTCACCAAACTGAATTATGAATTCGTTTAAATGTTACCCTTTTTGGTCAACAAAGGATTTGTGTTTTTCAATGTCCATTGTTTACAACTCTATAAATGTTATGAAGAATGTGATCTTATGAGTAATATTTCTCTCATCTGAAATCATGTTTAAAAGTATATCAGGATAGTATATTGGGTGTTTCTTTCTTTGATATCAAGCCGATGCGGAGCGATAGCTGAATACTATGCCTATCGATTTAGCCCCCATGTATGTTCCGCAATTTTTTGTAGTTTTCTAGTTATAATTATTTTTCATATTTTTTAAGAGTTTATTTTAGACGTAGCCCGTCTCATCTCGTCATCAGGCCGATTGACTGTGAAAAATTTGATCTGTTTATTACGTGAACTATAAAAAATTTAATTGTGCCAGCCTGTTCCATAATTAGCCATTCTCTTTTGCATTCTCAATTAGCACAATTGTAAGAACAAGAACAATTTCAAAGCCGGAAACCTAATTTGGTTAATTACTATATTACACCAAATTTGTTCAATTTAAAAGTTGTCGAATACCAACATAATGGCAGAAGTTGTCAACATTTTGTGCTAACTTTTCCAATAAAATAAACACCTAATCTACGAGATAAGTATGGAAATTAAGGTATTTTTACGTCAGCCGAAATTGTTGGGGAAGAAATTATAAATTTGTGATTGGCACTCGCCAAAATATGCTACCACTTAGTGGAAATAATTTTGCTGTGACAGATATAACTACATTACGATTCCAGCATCTGGCTAGTTTTGTTTAAAATCTTTTACCATTCAACTATAATCTCTCACATGACAGTGTGACAGTGACACATAACAGAGCAGATTAGTCGATTTTTGCTCCAAAATCACGCTAATCGGCGAATAAACTTTAATACTAAAGATGGTGAAATTAATCTGTATTACCCTGGCCATAAAAATGTTCAACAGTTTGATTCAAAATTTATGCACCGAATACATTCAAAGTCAAAAAGTCTATAGAGATCTTTTAATGTGACAATAATTTCCTAGGCAATATTGTTTTTTTTTATTGGTACCTACATCTTTGTAATCCAATCATAAGTCCCTCCAAAAGGGCTTACATAAGAGAAAAATATTGCACAAGATTGGGGATACACACAAATAGCGCAAAGGAGGTTTCGATGAAAGATTCAAAGATAAAAAGTCGTGTAAATAAGGGCTCGCGGTCCCGATGGCGTAAGATTAAATCATAGAAGCGAAGAATATTTAATAACATAAAACCTCATTTTTAACCTCCGACGATAAAGAGAGGTGTTATAAGTTAGACATCTATTTCTGTTTGTGTATAGATATGTGTTTGTGTTTTTGTGTGTGTCTGTATAAGGCACCGTATCTCCCAAACGGATGGACCGATAACAAAGCGTTTTTTTTTATATTCGAAAGATGATTCAATCACTATGGTTCTTAGCTATGGCTGCTCAAAATCCATCCAGCAGTTGAAGGTCACCAGCTGTTTTCCTGGCTCATGCTGGGGTTTTTACGGGATAATTAGTTTTTTACAATAGTATTGGACAGATAGATAGATTAACACTTTATTGTACAACACAAAACAAATATTACAGACAAGTTTAACAATGAAAGATGTACAATTTAGGCGGTCTTATCGCTTGTAGCGATCTCTTCCAGACCTTCGGTTAATGGAACATCAGCGCATAACTGCGGTATTCTGTTGCCGCGACCCGCGACTAACAGTGTGTCAACCAATGACAGTGGCTATATTGCTGACAGTCGTGAGTCTCAGCGGCGCGGGTAGAAATACCGCAGGTACACCCTGGGCCTTGCAATTGGCTGTTGCAGAGACGGCTAAGAATTGGTTATTCAGATAACCAATTCTTTTGTAAACTCAAAGCCAAGGCGTTCGAATTATAATATTGTGCATTATATTTTTTATTATTCTACGCTTTTTCGCTTGCTAGTCCCAATCAATTTCTGGGTAACCTCGTTATGTACCCTGTATTCAAAGTTTGTGTATGGAAAATCTGATGAAACAAATTGGGGTCGGGTATTTTGTTTACAACAATCTATTTTTATTTGGGCAACATAAATAAATAAATTAACGGCTTTTAAATAATTATTAAAGAATGTATTAATAACTTTTTGTCTTTACTTAAATCAGGGTATTATATAAATGTACCTATCAATAATAAAGACTTTATTAACACAGTTTAACCTAAATTGTTTTTTGCCGTAAAATGTCAACCATGAAACTTGGCTGAATTTCAGCAATTAGAGCAAAAACTTTTTGCCTTCCTGCCATCAACCACTCAACTCTCATAACGTTGTAATTAAAACCACACACCATTTTAGTCCCTCTGAAATGATAAAAAGGCCCGTTCACTCTCATACAAAGAGTCCTCTATGGTGGTACAATTACGGTAAAAACCTTTTGACCCGCGAATGCTACGTAATAAAGGTCATAAAATACTGTTTTCGCTTCAGCGGGTACTGGGGCAATTACGTTCTTGCAATATACCTGACAGTAGCAAGAAAGAAGTTTTCTTCGTTAAGCCCAGTTTTCATTGTAAAGATTTTTCACACAAAGCCATAAAATGAAATATTGTGTTAGCTACTTTTTCTTGACGTTATTGAAAGCACTATTTTTAGATGTATACTGTACTATTGTTATACTATCAATATCATGCGTAGGTATGTGATGAGTATCCTTGGTTACCCAAATACAGGGTTTAAAAAAAGCCTTAACGAAGCCGAATACCACATATTCTACCAATTGTTACGATCATTTTTTTCCTTCACACCATACCTGGGAAGTTAATGGTTACTGAGATATTGATGGTTAAAGTTAAAATTGATGATTTTTACAGAAATGACTTCTGACCGTTATAACTTAACTTTTTTACAAAGAAACATGATACAAATTTTCACTAGTTCTATCATAAAAAGCCTCTAAATGGCACACTCCGCAATGAACAGCGCACACACACTTGAACCGAACCACGTCGCGGCGGGCGTAAAGCAACACGCCCCGCGGTGACTTTTCCGCGTGCGCGCTGTACATTGCGGGTTAGAATTAAATTATTTTTTTTGATGTCCAAAAATAAAAGTTGTTTCCCAGCCAAAATTTATTTTTCATACGATTTGGTTTGATGTACTGAACGCGTGGTTGACGGCTTCGTTAAGGTTTTTTTACACCCTGTATACTCTAGGTTTCTAGAGTATTCATGACTCGAATTTAGATATTATATTCTGTATACATAGACAGCGTGTTTCCAATTTATGTAGCTGGTAAATTGTTTTAAGCCATCTTTACCTACGCTAGCTAGAAACTACGTAGATACTGTTAGTATAACTTCATGTCTAAACAACCTATGACAGAAAAATATTTGAAAATCTCAATAATCAAGTAATTAAACTATAAATGAGTATAGGTACCGTACATATTTAGGTACAGTGAGGACTTAAATACTCATTTAAATAGATCGCGTTTAGACCCGATAACCAATAGTTAGTGTTATGCAACGCGAAAGCTTAAAAGCATATAAATCAAACTGTATATTTTAAAATATCTTGTACTAGCTTCCCGCCAGCGGTTTCGCCCGTGTGGAATTCGTTTCTATAAAATATTAAGCAAATTATAACCTATGTTCATGAGGGATAATGTAGGTTTTTAGAGGTGAGTTGTCCAGTAGTTACGAAGCCTATTCAATTTAAACAAACAATCAAATTTCCTCTTTACAATATTAGTGTAGATAATATTGTAGTATATGTAACCGAAACTTGAAAGTAAGGTTATTTCAAAGCGTCCCATCTCTTTGTGTTGTAATAAACTAAAAATGCCTGATGTAGCAGTCTATAATCACGACGTCGCATAATGAATAACAAGCCTTACACAAACAAGCCACTCGCCTACAAAATGGATGCCGCTCTTGACAAGATGGCCGACATTTTTCAGCGGAATTACGCCTCATAACGAGATTAGCTCCGCTTTGCCAGGGTGGTAATAAAAAAATATGTTTGTTAATATTTCACGCGTCTTGTACACTTGACTAAATAAGTTTTTCTACCTCATTTTACGTACAATCCTAATTTAAAAAAAAAGTAGAAGTGGGTATAATTTATTAAGTGTAATTCAATAAGTACATAGGTAACTTGAGCATTCATTACTCAATACACGTAGGACACTATTATAAACGTACATACTTGAGGGTAAAGAGATCCTAACTAAAGTCATGTTAAAAGTACCATGACCGTTTTCGTCCCCAATCACCAACACTAATGAAATGGTATTTAAATGGTAGATCTCAGCGAATAAAACATCTTATTATATGGCGACATCGAGCAAATCGATGGAGTTCCCATGATATTCTATGTTTCGGGCAGACATTTTGCTTATAAAATGTGACATAAGACTCGCTTGGGCTTGGGATTGAATCAAATCTTCATTTAGACATTTTTTATGACTCTGAAATGAATCTACTATTGTGATAACTTTTGTAAGACTAAATTACGTGTATTTACCGGAATAAAAATATTATTCCATGTGATACATGTTTTAATCGTATGTACTTAATCTTATTTTGTATGGAAATAATAAAAAAAACTTTGATTTATTCTGATTTTTTTTAGTTTATTTTTAAAAGTAACATACTACAATTCATTTGCACTATTCTGCAAAACTGTGTAACAGTTTGTCGGCAGAGCGCTCCATCGATTTCTGTGGAAGAAAATCTTCTAGTCAAGTTATGGGATACTAACGATCATATTGATTTGATATCAATATGATGTCTGTTGGTGGGTGGGGACGGTGTTCATATATTTTTGGTCATGGTCTTTTGATATTGTCTTCGTATGATGAGGTATTAGATCCCATTGTCTTAAGAATCTTAAAAAAAATAGTTTCAAATGATTAAAAACTACTTAGTTTATTACTTAGATATAGAACAAAGATTGGTTGGTGTTTTTAGAGATTAAGGACCATTGCGTCCATCATTTTCTCAGAAAAGCACAATATCTGCACCTGACACTAACTATTTAATTTAATTTCAAACTAATTACTTTCTCAACTTGTCAATAAAGTAATTTTCATAATTGAAAAGTATTTTTAGCTAGGGATATTTATGATACTTATTACTGTTAGAAAAATATTTTCTTCTTCTTCTTCTTTTCTTTTTTTGGCGACAAATTAGTGTAGAATGGTTTGGTGTTTACACTAAATTCCGCCAATGTCACGTGAGTAGTTTTTACACGGATTTTATGGAGAGTTTTAATAACATTTGCACTAAGCAGATTATCCTAAAAAAAAGACAGCACAAATTAAAACAACACAATCTACAACATCACAAAACAAATATTTTAACAAACAAACAGAGCCTTTACAAGAGGAGATTAAAATATACATTTTGAAGGTGGATGAAAGAATGATCAGTGAAAAAAAGATAGCGGATCACAGGCTGATTTTTTTTGACAGTATGAATTTAGATAAAGAATTTAAACCAGGGTAATTAATAGAACACAAAATACATGTAATGTTAGTAGGACGGGGAATTTTTTTGGGTAGAAAATCGAAAAGAGACGAACCAATAGAAGGACAGTTGAAAAAAATATGGTCCGCAGTGCCTTCGTCAAGGCCACATTCACATAAGGAGTTGTCTTTAATCTTCAACTTCGCTAAGTGCGCTGGGGTACATGAGTGACCCATTCGAAGTCGGCAAATAATGGAAACAACTTTTTTCGGCAAGGTAGGGTATTTAAAAAACCAAGGTTTTACGGGTATATGATTTTGAATTTCCGCGTAATATCTACCAGCAACTTGTTTGGAATTGTTCCAATGTGTATCCCAAGACTTGAACAAGTGAATGCGAGGGAGGGACGAAACATCGTGTGAATAAATTTTGTGATGATCCAGTGCTCCCATTGACACAGCGTTTTTGGCACAGGAATCGGCGGTTTCATTGCCAGGGATACCATTATGGCTCGGGATCCAGGTTAAGATGATGTTAAGACCTATTTGTTTGCAGTCAAAGAGTTCCTCGCGGATTCTAAGAATAATGGGAAATTTAGTTTTACTTTTAAAAGGATTGGCTGATATGGCTTGAAGGCAGCTTAGTGAATCGGTAAATATTAGGGTGTTGTTTAGGCAATGAGATTTGGCATACAAGATAGATTCTAAAATAGCTACAGCTTCACCAGTAAAAGTTGAGGTCGTTGGAGGACATTTAAAACTGAGAACAATTTTGTATGCAGGTACCCAGACAGCAGCACCAACACAATCACCAGCGTTAAGTTTAGACGCATCAGTATACATTATGTGCCAGCCTTGCCAGTGTTCCGAGATGATGCTTCTGAATTGTTGAGGGGCGGAACAGGAGTCTTTGGCAATGCCAAAATCCAGTTTAACAGGAGGTATGAAAATAAGCGATTCGAAGCTGTTTAAAAAAAGGGGGTTTAAATGAAATTTTTCTATAGGACATGGAAGACGATTAAACTTTCGAAAACTTAAAATAATACACGGAATTTTTTGAGTCGATTCCGCAAAGGGTATAAGACGGGAAAGGGATTCTAATTTAACTAGCAATGGGTTGGAAGAGTTTTGGGCGACTTTAATGTAGAACCGATCGCTCAAATACTGTCTACGCAGATAAAGAGGAGGTTCCACACATTCAACTTGAAGAGCGTTTATAGGGGACGATTTCATTGCTCCTAAAATCACACGAAGGCACTTCGACTGCAATTTCGTCAGTTTGTCAAGTGCTAATTTGTTGCAAGGATCTAAGAGGAAGGATGCGTAATCGAAATGACTCCGAACAATTGCGTTATATAGCAGTTTTTGTGAGTAAGGGTGAGCCCCCCACCAAGTCCCCGAAAGAGCTCGGAGGATGTTCAACCCTTTCTCCGCTTTTTTCATGATGTACTCAAAGTGTGGAATTCCTGATAATTTTGAATCTAAAATTAGTCCTAAAAACTTTACCTGATTGTTGCAGGGGATGGAGACTCCGTCAATTTTTATATCAGCAGCTGGGATAAGGCGTTTTTTTGTGAAAATAACGCAACTACACTTTGAGGCAGATATTGTAAGCCCATGAGACGTCATCCATTCAGAAAGATATCCCAGGGCCGAATTTAGGCGAGAAGTTGCTTCTGGGAACGATTTTGATGAGATGTATAACGCAATATCATCAGCATATTGGAGAATACTACAAAAGCTTTCAACAGTTCTATCAAGATCATGTGTATAGACGCTGTACAGCAATGGGCTGAGCACAGAGCCCTGAGGTAGGCCTTTCCAGATTAAACGGGATGGGATCTGGCATTTCTGATATCTTAGAGATATAGTTCTGGACATAAGCAAGCTACAAATGAAATTAACCAACTTCTCCGAAACACTCAGCTGGAGCAACTTTTGCCTGAGTACGGGAAGCAAGACATTATCATAGGCAGAGGAAATATCCAGAAATACCCCCAAAAGATATTCCTTATTTATGAAAGCCTTTCTAATATCGGTAGTCAGTATACTTAAGCTATCCAATGTACTGAAGCCCTTCCGAAAACCAAATTGAGAGCCAGACAAGTGGCCATTAGATTCCATAAACCATTCTAAGCGGTTCTTAACCATATGCTCTGTTATTTTGAGAAGGACAGAGGAGAGAGCTATAGGACGGTACGAATTAAAATCTGAAGGGTCCTTCCCAGGTTTGGGAATTGGAATGACAATCTGTTCCTTCCAAGAATTGGGCAAGACTCCTTCATTAAAAAACAAATTGACTAATTTTAAGAAATAAGTTTTAGCCTGATTAGAGGATTTTATAATAAATGAGTATGGTACACCGTCAATACCAGGGGAAGAGTCTGCTAAACCACTCAGAGATGAAATAAGTTCATCAAAAGAAAAAGGAGAGTCTAATATACTAGAAGAAGGTAAAGCAGTCCTAAGCGAGGGAGGGAAACAATCAATGAAGGGGACAAAAGGAGGTGCCAATTTGTCTGCAAAAGAGTTAAGCCATTTGGATGGGTCATTTGAAGGTGGATTCGATGTCGTCTGAGACTGGCGGTATCTTCTTATCTCTTTCCAAACAATTGCAGACGGTGTGCGCGGTGACATATTTTCGCAGAATTTGACCCAACCATGTTTTTTCTTTTTGGAGAAAAGCCTCTTGGCTTGGGCAGCTGTTTTTTGGTACAGGAGGTAGTTTTCTATGGACATTGTTCTATTGTACCTTTTTTCTGCCTCCCTGCGCTTCTGAACAGCGGCAGAGCACTCAGAGTCCCACCAAGGAGGGGAAATTTTTCGTGACAATTTTTTCTTTGGGATGCTAGCTTCTGCTGATGAATTCAGAATTTCAATGAACTGGGAGTAAGCGGTGAGAGCATTGACTTCATTTATAATCGGGAGTGAGTCTAATTTCGAATTAACAGTCGAACTATAGGTGGCCCTACTTAATCGGTATTTTAAAAGAGGGGGAATACGGGTGACTTCGGGAGATGAATGCGGTGTTGTTAATAAGATCGGGAAATGGTCACTACCAAAAGTACTATCAAGAGTCTTCCAGGATAGAAGGGACATCAGGTTAGGGGAGCAAAGAGACACATCAACGGCAGAAGCCGGGTTTTGAGACGGAGTACATCTTCTCGTTGGGCTGCCGTCGTTCAGAATGCACAAGTTTAAGTCATCCAAAAGGTCCAAGAGAATCAAGCCAGGAGCATCGGTGTGGTAGCAACCCCAATAAGTGTGGTGGGCATTTAAATCGCCCAACACGAGAACAGGAGGAGGCACAGACAAAATGGCAGAACGTAATTCGTTCAGAATGGAAGAAGTAGGGCGAGGGATATATACAGATAGTATAGAAATGTTGTGTACTCTAACAGCCACGATATTAATATCCTGGCTGTGATCAGGAAGAGGGAGCTGCGAGTAGGTGTCGGAGCGCCTTACTAATAAGGCGCTTCCAGCATATCCGTCGGCCCTATCATCCCGGAAGCATGAGTAGCCTGAGACACGAAAATGTGAATCAGGTACCAGCCACGTCTCCGAGACGGCTAGGACCGACGGAGAAAACTTTTGAATGTGAAACATCAGTTCATGCTTTTTACTTCTGATGCTTTTGCAGTTCCACTGAACTGCTAAGTTCATTATCATTATTTATCAGATAATCATCATTAAGAGAATATTGAGAGATTTGGGAAAGTCTTTCGGCAACGTTGGACGGTAGCCGGCCGTTATGACCGGAGACAATACGAAGGATGAGAGATAATATTAATTGTAAAACACTTTCATTTTCTTTCGACATAGGATGAGATGAGTCTGCATTTAAAGCACAGCCATTTGGAAGGGCTGAGGGACAATCACGCACAATGGCTTGGTGTGCCTGACGGTCATAACCCTTACCTAATGGGGGACGCGCGCGGGGAGAGGGGCGGGATACCAATTTCTTGTATGAAGAATATTGCTGAGGCTGAGTTTGAGGTTGTGAAGGGCTTGAGTGGCTAGCTTGGACTGACGGAGAAGATTTGGCCATATCAGCATATGATCTGCGAACTGAGGGGAAGAGAAGAGCTGCTTGCTCATAGGATATGTTGTCCTGTGACATTGACATTTTAATTGATTTTTGTCTAGCGTGCTCTGGACAAGATCTATTTAGTGCTGAGTGAGGACCTGAGCAGTGTAAGCATGTAGACTTATTCTCTTCAACTGAACAAGTTTCACCACAGTGCGGTTGAGCGCATCTGTAGCATCTGGGTTTAGAACGGCATTGTGCCTTGACATGGCCAAATCGGCAGCAGTTTACACACTGAATTGTAGGCAGTTGGTAAGTTTCTACCGGAATTGATGTGTGACAGCAATAGACACGTTTAGGTAAAACCTGACCCTGCAGTGTGATAACAACTGATTGTGTGGGGAGCCAGTTTGTTTTTCCCTCAACCACTTGCTTTCTATTCAGACGTCTTGCCTTCAACAAAATGCCACAACCAGAAGGAACAGTCAGAGATTCAGCCAGTTCCTCCATAGTCCAGTCTGTAGGGATGCCCTTGATTAGCCCCATGCGGGTTACATTATATGTAGGAATTGAAGCTTCATATTTGTGTAATGTTAAAAGCTGGTTACAAATGAAGTTATTAGCAGCCTCAGATGACTTGAACTCCACCGATATCCTGTTTCTGCCAATTTTTTTCACACCGTCTAAAACTACACCACCGATTTTGTTGTTCATCAGAAATCTGCCGAATCGTATAGGTTGGATATATGTTGGGGCTGAAGGATCTGGATCTATGCGAGAAACATGAACCAAGAATGGGCCTTTATCTAGGTCGGAGTACGCTTTTGGTGCTATGACAACCGAGGGGTGAACGTACATAGGTTGGTTAGAGGACGCAGACGCGGTAGGGTTAGTAACAGCACGTTTTGCTGGCTCAATGGGCTCCTCAGGTTCAAGGCGGCGTTTTGTTGCCGTTTGAGAAAACATAATCGGAGACATATCCATATGCAAATCTGCAGATGGAGCCCGATCTGGTGGATCGGGTGGCTCAGGAGGATGGTTTATGTCCATTTTACAAGACTTACCGCTTACAAAACACTAATATTATACCACCACCGAATTCCTTAGAAATAATAAGCTTAGATTTAAGTGGAAAAAGGCTAACAATGACTTATTTTACTCTAAATATGAAAGAAATCTGAAATCACGTGTATCTACCAACACTCGCGAAACGGAATCCTTTTCTATTATTAAATGGCTATTATTTTTTCTTTCGAGAAACATTATCTTATCCTGCCATTAATATAAAATGAGCATCAATAGGGTTCGTAAGCAAACGGATACTCTAAATCGATGACTGTTTTTTTTTAAATGTTGCCGGAAAAACTTGTATTCCTAAATTGCTTTTCGTGATTTCCCATTGCTTTGGAACATGTTAGTTAGGATAACAACAAATCTATTTTAATTTTGATTAAATTTAATTTAATGTAATTTTTAAAATAATTTTTTCTTATGTTTTTTTCATTAATCACCGTTATTTATTATTTTGTAACTTTTGTGCCTTAGTAACCTGAAATAAATAAATTTTAATTTAATTTAAGGCAAAGTTTAACTAAGTTAAAATAAGTTACTTTATAATATTCAATATTATAGGTAACTTTACATCGATGAATAGTTTCTCTACAAGCTGGTTACAAATACTACGATCATAATGAAAATGTCCTGAATTGAATGACCTACGACGAAAGACTACGCCGTAGCTACAATTGTCTACGGTTTCGTAACGCTGTAGCAAAGCGTAGCAAAGGGTGTGGAATACTGGAAAAGTCCCCTCTTTCGGCTAAGTGGGCATTGGAGGACTATATTTTGGTACTAATATGGTCTTGATATTGATCTTGGTAAACGTAAGACAGCTCACGGCACTTCTTTCGATTGAACCACTGTACAGTAATATTGACAAACTCGTAGTTACAACTGTCTACGAATTTGTAGCACCGTAGCACTTCGAAGCAAAGTGTGAGTTGCTGGCTAGTTTATTTTTTATCACGGTAGCGGCCGTGTAGCAAAAGTAGCGACGGCTATAATTAGAACTGAGCCATTTCTGGCTAATTCTGTTAGGTATTCTCGGCCAGGAGGACAATTATTATACACGACATAATATTATTGCTAAATCCTACACCAAAAACCCAAATTACAGCAGCGAAATTTTAATTTACTTTGAATCCTCTAAACCACAACACCGTTTTCAATATTCCCTTATTGACATATGGAATGGACATTGTAATCCCGCGTGATGCGGTCACAGGTAACAATGAACAAAATTACTCCGACAGGGATTTGCGGGTTCGTAAAAAACCTTTTAAAATGTCCAGTTCAATTTGTTGACGATTGTTTATTTTTGTATTGTAAAAAACACGTGTGGCAAAATATGGGCTAAAACATTTTGACAACGGCCGCTGTAGCGCTTCGTTTTGCTGGCTAGAAGTGGCTTAAAAACTTTTATGAACGCTATATGGAGACAAAAATGGAGACACTAAAATAATTTTTAAACTATTCCTACTGTTTTTTTCATGTAAGCGTTTTCTTGTTTAAGATAGATGTCTGAAACTATAGTATACAAAATCAAATCTGAACATATAACGTTGGAAGTCCACTTTGGTGTAATAGTCCAGAAGTTGACCATCCACCTAGAGGTCGCGGTTTCGATCCCCACACTGTACAAACATTTGTGTTCATGAACATGTCTGTTTGTACTGGTCTGGATGTTATATGAATTTATTTAAGTTTATTTCTAATGCCACTGTTGCTTCTGATATCTGTAACACAAGTGCTTAAGCTACTTACCACAGAGTCAGATCAATGTATGTGATGTTGTTGTATATTTATATTTATTTATTATTATATCATCTTTTTTATTAATATTTGACATGAGACTGCTTACTTATGGATACTTCTATGTATGTTGAATCAAAAAATTAGAGTGATTACAAACCTTAGATGGCATTGTATTGCGGTATTTAGTTAAACGAATAAAATGTAACGCACTTTGCACAGTATATACGACGATAAGAACGATATTTCAATATTATTTTCTCACTTGTTTCCGTAAACGTGATCTTTATTAACCTATTATCGAACAAAAGGCGCGCGTGATTCGATTAAAATATCGCTTTTGATCGAAAACCTATCAAGTGCTAACAAAAGGGTTAATTATTGATCTGAATTCCATTTACTGTTCAATCACTTATCTTCTGTAATGAACAAAGCGCTAAGTTCTGAACACATACGACAAGCCTTTCAGAGCTTGCCGACTCCCACTCGGTATTTGATAACACTATTTAAGCTCTTTCATATGAATATTATCATAAAGCTGAAAAAGAAAATTATTTTTGTGATTGTTTTGTTGGTGGCAGTGTTGTGTTTCCAGGTTCATTTTCTGTGTCACGTTCTGAGTTGCATTGTAAGTCCTGCGACTTCCAGCTGTAGTTTTTCAAGTGGTTACGTTTGGATGTATTTGGGTTCCTGCCGGTGCTGGCGTCGTTTAGTGGAAAGTTAAAGCAATATAATTATAACTTTATATTATATCTTTTTCAGCTTTAATCATAGATTTCCGCAAAGTAACGACTGATTCCTTCAATTATATTATCTGCTGTAAATTATTTACAGCAGATAAACAGTGTGCCAATACTTTCTATGTTAAAAAATAACTTTCTTTTAAAAGCCCTCGAATGAGCCAGGGAAACTGGTTGTGAGCGTCAATGGACAGATGGATAGCTAAGAACCCCCGCGATTAAATTACCTTTCGAAAAAAAACCGCTTTGAAATCGGTCCAGCCGTTCGGGAACTACAATGCCGCAGAGAAACACACAGAAACACAAAAAAACAGATCCCCCATATCTGAACAAAAAAAATTACGTAATTGGAAAGTCTACCATCTCTGTCAGTCTAGTTAACCCTTGGCTTTAGTACGCTTTGAGCTGGTTTAATCCGAATGTTTTGCCGTATTTTTTTTAGCACATAAGTGGATTAAAGTCGTATAATACCGGAAGAAAATAAAAAGAAGCATAGACGGAACCTAAAGAGGTTTTGTCTTGATGAAGATAAAAGCACTCTTTTGTGGTAAGTAGTTGAGTGTTGAAAGTTGCTTGCAATCTTATTTATTGACGAAATAATTTATCAACGTGCTCGTTCTAATGTACAGAGCCCAATTTTTGGTAGTCAAGTCGGGTAAAATTAAACGATATGTACTGTATCATCTTTCTAATCGTAATTTTAATTAACATTTCTGTGGTGTCCGGGAGAAACCTGTAAAGTCCAAAAATGAAGTAATTATAAGACTTTTAAGGTTCAAGTTTAATTTATAAATCAGTTAAGTAAAATAAAAAAGCCAACCACTGCTGCAGTAATTATTTTTACTACAACAGCAACTTACCAGCAATAGACCAAAATAAAATTTGTTTTTTTTATAACAACATAGTACCAAACCAAAAAATTTACTAACTTAAAATGGTGATTAATTTAACGAACGAGTAACCTACATCAAACAAAAACGCGTAACTTTATGGTGTTTCGAATAAGTAATTAATCCGGTACCTGAATTTTGGTGCATGTGAGTAGAATTTTATACTTCACCCAACTTAGGTAGGAAGTACGTGTTATTAATTAAAAGTTAGTTACGTCGTGTGCCCGTCTCCATTCGGAACTTCACGGTTGTGAACAGGGATGTATTCAGAGTTGCAGCTTATGCTAGCATTCGAATTACCGCGAGACCCGACTCGTGACGTCATGCGACTCACTTTTAAAGATAGAAAGATAGCCTTCAACGTGACGTGACGTAACGAGTCGAGGTTCCGCGGTCGGATTGATCCGTTAGCTTTGGACCCTTCACACATGACTCGGGTGCGAATCCCGACTGCACCAGTATCGATGCTAATGTGTGCCACGACACGAAACGTGTGTATCGCAGCAGCAGCGATGTTAAAATCTATAAAGCCTATTCAAAAAAATCTGTCAAAACGATAGTCATTTTTGACGTGACAACGTCTTATAAATTGGTTTGCCGGGTGACACTTCAAGAAACTGCGTTACGCTCCGCTCACGTTCCGCGCTCGCAATGAGAGTGAGTGAGAGGCACGCGTCCCTTCGACTCGGGCATGGTTAGCCCGCCTAAGAGCGAGTGAGACAGACATAAAAAGTGAAAGGCACGCGTCCCTTCCACTCGAGCACAGTTAACTCGCCTAAGAGCGAGAGAGACAGAGCGAGAGAGAGAGAGTGAGAGGGATAGGCATACACACCGGTTCATGTTATACGAATGAATATTAACATTAAAATTATTTTACCACTCAAAAGTCATTGTTTCGTTAAATGACACACCTTTCACATGACATTGTCCTGCACCTTTTTTTTACAGTATACATCTTAACATCACTGTCAGCGTCACGTCACATTGATTCGTTTACAGAGAACGTTGATGGTGACGTTAAGACGTATACTGTAAAAAACGTGCAGGACGATGCTATGTAAACGGGACCGTAGGTACATATGACACCACGACAAGGTAAGAACTGTGGCATGTAATACGGATGATTTTGCAATAAAAATTTGTAGCTTGATGTGCTGTCCCTGTACACGTTATCGTTTTGACGGATTTCGTTTTAGGGTTTCGTAGTAGGCAAGCAACCCTTATAGTTTCGCCATGTCTTTCTGTACGTCTGTCCGCGGCTTTAATCAGAGACTGTAAGTTGTAGAAAGCTGTAATTTGGTATGAGTATGTATCATAATGATTGATAAAAAGTCGTAGAAAATAATCTTATTTTTTTTTTAGTTACCCATGCAATTATATTTTTTCTTCACTAACCCATCGTGTGGGTTTTCTTTTTTTTTATTAAGGGTAAGGGTAAGTGTCCCTCCTCCCCTATATCTGCTCAACGGCTATTTGTGAATTTGTGAAAAAAGTTACAGCAGTAGTATAAATAAGGATATTTGAGGGAAATTTATGAGTTGTTAATAAAAACTAATAAGTTATAGGCACTACATTTTCGCTGAATGTTAAATGAGGCGAAAAATAATTGCAACTTATTATTATCTGCTCCTAATACTGCATTATTAAGAGCAGATAATAAATAATAAGATGCAATTTATTTTCGCATTTTATTTTTTTATGTTTTCCCTGCCGTTTATTAAAAAATCCAAAGTCATATCAATTTTTCTCCATAGTACGTAAATCACTAAGTACGTTACTGTAATAATTAAACTAAAAAATCGGCTGTCTGTAAAGTCGGTTTACTGACGATAGTTGAATGTGACAACGTCTTTGTCACGTTGCCTCTTTGTCGCTCGTTCCGCGCCCTCGCTTGCACTTCAATCCTTGAATGGAACGCCTCAGAGCGAGGTAACGCCGTATGCGTCATGTTTTTTTGGTGCGCGCAGCCGGCTCCATCGAATTATAAGACGTTGTCACGTCAAAAATGCGTCTACCAACAGTTAAGATTCGAGTTTTGAGGTGTAACATTCACTACAAGACCCAGGACCTTAATACGGTCCTGTATATTGAGTTAATAATGAACTGAATTTAAAGTAGGTACAGTATGACAAGATGTAGGCGTTCGACAAAGGAACGGTTCATGTTTAAATGGTTTCATAGACAAACTTAATATTGGAAGTAAATGAAGCGATCATACGTGACAAGATAAACAAGGTGACAAGTTGTAATATAAACTTTTGACGCATGTTGGTTGCTACTTGTAACTTGATAACGTGCGACTGGCACTTTCCAGTTAGCAATAGCTACTTAGCTATTACCTGAAAATAAATTATTATACTATAAAAAAATTGTTTAAACAACTAAAAAAACACGCTTTTATTGATAACTAAAAGAGAAAAAATAATTTCCTAGTACAAATAATTTATATTACAGTAGAGTAAAAAGAGTGGGGTGCACTTTATGTCGTTTTCATAGTTCTCTTTATACAGTTGCTAATAATATACTGATTTTAATATATACTATACCAAGCACTATTATTGAGGTGCTTGTGGCGCAGTGGTTGCAGTGAGATAGTAGTGATACCAAAAGTTAAGCAACCCTCGGCGCGGTCATGTTTGGGATGGGTGACCATTCTGACCATAAAAGAGACGTCTATTTACAAGCATCTCAGTGCTTCGGAAGGCACGTTAAGCTGTTGGTCCCGGTTAATATCAATAGATATTACGAGTAGTCGTTAAGCCTGGTCGGAGGCTCTTCGGGCGGCTTAATAACATCTGACAGTAAGGTTGGTCACTTGCCTTTCACACACCCCTCCAACAATCCGAGCCCGCGTGGTGGAGTGTGGCTCGCACCACCTCATAGTTGAGGTGAGGCCTTTGCTCAGCAGTGGGACGTATATAGGCTGATGATGATACCAAGCACCCCACACTTTTTACTCTAATGTAAAATAAATTCTTTTTAATCAGAAATTATTTTTTATTTTTTAGTTAGCAACACAAGCGTGTTTTTTAGTTTTTTAAACTATTTTTATTTTTTTTTGTTAATAAGGTTAATGGAAAACTCTTATCAAATTATTGCATTGTCATCGGTACTTGATACGTGTGCAAAGTTTCAAATTAATCCGATTTCTTCAAGTTGGTGAAAATTGAGCCCAAAGATTCCGCTACATACATACATACATATAGCCCGAGTTAATAAAAGCGTGTTAAAAAATCTTTGGCGCAAGGCACTCTAGCCGTATACCGTCGCCACCACTTGTGAGTGTAATCGATTCAGCCGCGACCATTGGTTGACGCGCTGTCAGTCGCGAGTCGCAGCGACAGAAAGCCACAGGTGTGGCCTGAACCTTTATAGATCACTGGCCACTCACGAAATTTTTTTATCATAATAAGCATCACATATTAATAATAAGTACTTGGTTGACCGAGCTTCGCACGATTTTTTGTTTTTGGTTGAAAGCTCCATCTAGTATTGAGTAGAAAGAGTTTTTACTTTTTTACCCAGTAAGGCCCTCATCGGTCATGGCGTTATAGATGTTGCTGATATTATATATGTACTAGTTTCTTAAAACGCGGTTTTTAAAATGTCTTTAAAGATATTCTTCTTCTTCTTTTCCAGCCTGTGGTCGCCCATAGTCGGGTATAGGCCTCTTCATGAGCACGCCAAGTGTTGCGTATCCTTGCCAATCGCATCCAGCCCCTCTCTGCCACTTTTGCAATGTCATCGACAAAAAGATAAAAATTTAAAAGCTAAAGATAAAGAAAGATATTAGATAATAATAAATAATAAATTCGTTTATTTCCAAAAGTAGTTTTGCATTATGTTGCTGAGTGTTTCCGGTAAGTGGTCTGACACTTGTATTGGGAATAACTCGCCCTTTCCCCAGGTGGTTAACATTTTATTTCGATTTTATACACCGTGATATAATTCAATTTCATTTTAAATTTCACAATTTTACTTACTTATTTTATTATAGAGAAATATGGAAAAGAAACAATTTGTAAAGGGTAAGTATAGTCAAATATGCTCATTACTGTGCGTGCGCGCGCGCGCGTCTGTGTATGTGTGTGTGTTTGTGTGCGAAAGCATGTATAGTGTGAGAGCGTACATACGCAAAAGAGCGTATTCCTAACGGCAGCCAGTACCCAAATTTTATTTTATTCAAATACTGTATTTGAATTCTCAAAAAGCATCAAACTCCATGTATCTCATTTATCACTAGATCAGTAACAAAAGCCTCTTAAATTGTAAATCCGTACAAGAGTCTTTAATACCTTGTGTGCACAGATTAAAAAGTTGTAAATCCGCCGGATGTAGGCTTAACTCCTCTTCATTATACGCAGAAGCTCGGTTATTTATTAAATAGCTTGTTATAAAGCCTGTGTGCATATATTGGACTAGTGAATACTTACTATGTGAAGTCTTTATTATACAACGACGACGCTTTTTGTAGTTTTGTGGTTCATGCTCTGAACTTCTGAACCGTAGTTTCCGGAGTAGTTTCAGGGTTTGAATCCCGCAAGAGGCAAATGTTTGCATGATAGATAGATAGAGAAAACTTTATTGCACACCACAAAAAATAATATAAAATCAACATACCAAGAAAGATGCACAATTTAGACGGTCTTAACGCTAAGAGTGATCTCTTTCAGACAAAAGTCACATAAATATTACTATAAGATGATTTACATTAGCAACTAGAATAAAAATTACTAATTGAGTTTGCGTGACGCATAATGAGCATAATAAAAGACATATTTATTAATTAATTTTATAATTGTTTATGTGTCTAAACGTAATGTGAGACACCATCGCACGAGCTCAGGTTTCAACTGGGCCCAGGCGATTATTCCCTTTCGGACGGTTATGGTATATTACGGTCTTATGGAAAATTATAACCTATATGTATACACTATATTGCGTCTCCTGTTCTAGAGATAGTATAGTAGGCAACTGATAAATCTATTACACCAGTCATAAAGACACAGCACAGTTAAATGAATTGATTGGGAAAAGAAAATCACAATTTCTTCTCTCAGAGTAGATATATATGACATACAGTGTTGACCTGCGCCTTAATTCCAGTGCCATGTCTACAGAAATGATTATTTACTGAATAAGATGTTAATTACCAAGTATTAAGACAGAATCTCATTATAAGACTGTTTACTTTTCGTTAGACGGTTTGTGGAGTATACTGATTCAGAGCTACGATTCTACGTAAATGTTTTTGTTTGTTTATCACAAATAAATCGAGGAAATTATATACATAACGAAGTATTAAAGCAACAAGCTTTTGCTGTGGAACAACAATTAAGAGCGTCAAAACAAAGTTCTCAGGTGATTTTTTATTTTATGTTATTTTTACCAACTAATATAGTAATTAGCAAAATAGTTTATCGGTCTTTTGCTCAGCATGTTATGTTATAGAATGTTAAAATATCTGTATTTCGCTAACATAATAGAAAGAGCCACGGCACACGTAACATCACTGTCGCTGCGATAAAAAGTCGCTATGTGCCTTGGCAATAAAATAAAGTCTAAGCTTTATCTTTTCTTCTTTCATAAATTGATATTAAACAGTTTGAATATGGTTTAATTTACCTACTTAAACTGCCTTTAATACCCCGACTCAATTAAAACAGCCTCGAGGTAGCACATATCTTGTTTATAAGCTGGAATAGAATCAAGACGTCTGACGTCTGGATTGAATCCTGGATTACACGCCCTGTCTGTCAATGCCGTTTGTTGCTAATTGTGCTCTACAAAAGATTAAAATAGGTACTTACACTACAAAGGACCCCTATGTAGTGTAAGTACTTATTTGAAGTCAGGTTGTTTACGTACCATAAGCCTTTCGGTGAGACAGCTTATGTTTTATGTGAATTTGTGTAATCTCTATGTACGTATATATAAAATTTTCGTGTCACAATGTTCGTTCCCGTACACCTCAGAAAAGGCTTGACCGATTCTCATGAAATTTTGTAAGCATATTGACCCTTAAACAGGCCCCGATAAACCGCTACTGTATATTAAGTGTTATATATGGATTTAGGCTTAAAATAACGCCCTTTTCGAATCCTAATCAACAAATTACTGAAAAAACACTGAAATAGCTGAAAAAATGACGTGGGAAAACATAATCCCATTGCCTGGGTAAAGACAACTCTTATCTGTATATCTATATATAAATGGTGAAGGCTAGTCTGTTCATAATTTATTTATTTTATGTACTTATTTACTTTTATTTTGTAAGGAGTTTGAAATAAAACAACAATATTATTCAGTCGTATTATAATCATAACTGTATTTTTTTTGTTTTGATGAAATTTATAAATGAAATATATTTATGCCCCAGAACCAGAAGAAAAAAAATATCCTATTGCAAATCTCAACTTCAGTAACATTTATGTAAAATAATCATAACCATGCGTATTTTCTAATTAAATTTGCTTATGTTAAAACACACGAACAAAGTAGGGTGAATAAGCTAGTATACAAAAAATAAGGTAATTAGAACAGGCAAAGGAAATATAGTTCCCACAAATAGATCAACTCGACAGGTTATGGTCATATGTTCCCCACATGTTATTTTACCTTATTTTTATAACATTTTGCAGAAAAACAACAAAAAAACATTAAAATTTTGATACTATAACTCAAAATCTATATCATATCAAAAAATTGCATGAGTTACCTTTCTTGGTTTCGCCATAATCGGGAAAAGTATTGCACAGTTACTAAAAATCACCTCTCCAACGGTAGTCAAAAATTCAACTGGCTGTCAATGACACATACGTTCGAAAACACCGAGTTTTAGTATTTGGAACCATAGAGTATATATTATAGATTAGATTTTGATAGATTGTGGGCTTTGATTCACCAAAACCTGGCTACGACGTCAAAAAATCTATGTGGGAAGCATACGTCCGCGGCCTGCTTAAGGGTTGAGAAGGTCTGAGAATCGGCCAACATCTATTTTTCATATCCCTTAGTGATAAAGGTTGTCCACCCTTAACATTTATATGGCAAAGCAATGTTTGCCGGTTCAGCTAGTTTTCTTATATAAAATTAAACATGCAACTATTATAAAGAGGAAAATTATGTTGTGTTTTCAACATATACAACCATTAAACCACTTTTCCCTTTAGAAAGCTACAAAGCACTAAATGTTCTAGGCAATATACAGGGTGTAATGAGATTTTACTTTTTTGTAAGTCGCGGAGGGCTACTGCAGCGCTAGTGTGAAATTATAGTGCCTGATGATAAATAAATGTTAACAAGTACACCTTTATAATAAAAGGGAATAAATATTTAAAAAAAATGTTTGCCGGATTTTTGCAGTAATGCTAAAATTCTTAATAAAAAGTATTTTTCAATTTAATAGGTAGTCGAGATATATTTGAATTTTTATTACCCTTTTTTTACGTGTCCAGTCGGCGCAATAAAGTGTGTAATAAACGAAATATTTTATATTTACGACGAAAAACGCGATATTGAAAGCAAATTGATGTTACGATACGCAAAAACTTGCATGAGTATCCATTTATTTAAAAAAACATAAAGAAGGTAGTTTTCGTTGTATGATTGTATTGAAAAAAAAATTTTTTAACTCAATTGATAAAAAAAATTCTTGCAACTTATTTTATTCTTACACGTGCACAATATTGATGCATAAAAACAAAGTTATTTTATTATTCGAGTGCTGAAATGTTTTTAAGTGAATTTATGTAAGATCTACGTCCATTTTATTGATACGTAAAATACTGAATATTTTATCTTAGAAACTGGAAAAAAATTCACAAAATTGTTATTCAAGTTAATTTATAAGTTTGCACAAACGAAGTCACGGAAAATCGATAGTGCAGAAATAAAATACAATTACAGGATCCGTGTTACAATTGAGTGGAACGAAATCGTCATCAGCCGTCAAATTGGATTCGTGCCAATCTATATTAGGCTCGACTCTATGGTAAATGAATCGGTGAATATCAATAGGTTTGACAATGCCATACCGTACTATGGATGTTTTAAACTTGAACGCGGGTCAATTTCGAGTTTGAGATAGTTTACGATACAAAATATTTCTTTTCTTTTACATAGATCAGCTTAAACAAGTTTCGACCAGCATCTTCTTTTAAGCTTGATAAAGCCTGTGCCAGGAGTTACTGCTTCTTTAAAAAGATACAGCTATCTAGTAGTATAGTATCAGGTTTTTATTCTTATTTAATTTAAAAATAAACATAATGTGTCTGAGAGTGAGTACGTGTGTTTGTGTGAGTGTGTGTGTTTGTATTTGTGTGTTTACATTGAGGACATGGGCGCCGCGACACTTCGCGGATTTTACAGTTTTCTTAAAGATTTTACGGCGACAGTTTGTTTAATGACCACATATAAGTTTAAAAAATAGAATTATTACGATAAAAAAATAAATATACAACAACATCACATACATTGATCTGACTCCGTCCGAAAAACTGTAACACAAGTGCTTAAGCTACTTACAGCTTAAGCACTTGTGTTACAGTTTTTTTTAATTTTATTTAAAACTTTATTGCACAAGAAATGTACAAAGGGTGGACTTAATGCTAAAAGCATTTTCTGCCAGTCAACTTCAAGGTCATGCAGAAAGAAGGCAATGGGTGCAGCGAATATTAAATGTGAAAGGTTAAATTGTGGTAAATAAAATAACGCAAAAATTAATAAACATAATATATAGATATAGTATCATAATGTCAATAAATAAAAGTAAATATTAAATTATATTATAATTACACAAAAAATAAATAATATAATTTATTATATATTTAATACAAAATATAATTAATATGGATACTAAAATATATAAATATAATATACATGCAATTTATTCATTTAGACAATTTCGAACTTTTTTCTTGAATGAAAGCTTCAAGTCTGATCTTTTGAGATCCAGGGGTAGTGAGTTCCACAGTCGCGTTGCCACCACAGTGAACGACTTTGTGACGACGATGAGCGGTGAGCAGGTGTGGCCAGCTGGAGATTGTCTGAGGAGCGAAGGGCACGGTCATGAGTGTCACATAGGAATGTGAACATATCTCTAAGGTACGAAGGTGACAAAGGGTTATTCAGAATGGTGTATAAAATGCACAGAATTCTGGTGTCTCTACGCTGACGAATAGGGAGCCAATTGAGTTGTGTTCTGTAACTGGAAACATGATCGTATTTACGAAGGCCGATGATAAACCGAATACAACTGTTGAGGAGACGAATCAGATATCAGAATCAACGGTGGTATTACCAATAAATTTAATTAATATAACACCCACACAGTACAAACAGACATGTTCATGCACACAAATGTTTGTATTTACATTATTTAAGTACATATTCCCAAAAAAAATATGTAAACGACTAGGCTAACATTGGTAGGTATTATTCAAATAGTCGAACCCAATTATGATTTAGCAAATTATAGTGAAACTGAATCGTCATAGCTTTAATTTGAATATTGGGTTTACATTTTGATCACATACAAAAGATACACATCTGTATCACAAAATGTATGTTACATTGTACAAAACTGCACGTATTCCATTCCTTTTTCATGAGCAATGTCGATGTTCCACTATTACGAACCAAGCGCTTCTCATCTACATTCCTGATGCGCACTGCAAAAGAGTGGAACTCACTACCTGCGTCAGTGTTTCCCTGCAATTACAACCTAGGATTCTTCAAAGCTAGAATGAACAGGCATCTTCTAGTTGAGCTCGCTCCATCGTAGACACAGTCTTTGCCTCGTATCCCAAATAAAAATAAAAAAGCAAATACATAAATATATATTTCCATTTCGAATATTTTGGTTACAAAAAATAGTGGGGTACACTCGTTGATTCAACCAAAGGAGTAAGTAAGAATTTGAAAATGTCATATTGTTAAACATTTTATGCCAAGATACAAAAACCTTTTTTTTAAATATAAATAGAGACAGCATCACACACATTGCTCTGATCCCAAAGTAAGTATATAAAGCACTTGTGTTATGGAGATCGGAAACAACGAAGGTACCACAAACACCCAGACCCGTGACTTCATTAAAAATTTATTTTCAACACTGTCCGTCTTGATTGATCCCGGAACCTAATAGATAGCGGTACCTTGAAACCGGTACTCAACCAGCTAAACAACGCAACGCAGGTCGTCCAAAGTATAACACACTTTTCAACACACTTGCTCATAAAGTGGTTGTGATTTCACTGCAATTAGACTAATAATGACACTTATAATCAAACTGTGACTTTTTCATTGCTGTAACTCACTAGTGAGTTATAGATTTAAAAAAAGAAAACTTTTAAATCCTCATTTTGTACGTGGTAGAATAGGCGCAACCCCTCTATGCGCGGAAAATAAAGAATTAAACTTGATTGTCTGACGAAACACTAAGTACATCCAATGATTGGATTTATGAACCTACACGAATAATAAGCCATCTCAAATTACAATAGAATATGAAAGTATTTCAATAAATAATCTATCTGGTGAGACCGCTATGCCATCAAAAGCAGTTAATTATAATTTTATTAACTGCACATTTACTAATTGTTTCTCTAAATAAACTTTTTATCCACTAAATAAAATGAGTTTTTATTGTTATTTTATTCACAAGTGTGTTGAAAAACGTCGTATGATACACCTCGCCTACGGCTCGGGTCTCAATGGCGCCTCGGCGGTAATCACCAATGTTACACACTAGTACCATAATGTACTATTGTGTGTAAGTACTTAAATAGTACACTTTGGACGACCTCCTTGATGAAGCTCTGTGGGTAGGTAAGAATCCTTGTGATGCAATGTAATTTTTTTTTAATCATGGTAGCAGTAAAATTGGTGGGTATTTTAATTATTCCCTAACGAAAGCTTTCTACTGCAGCTTAAACCTGCCTGTCTAGAGTGCCATCAGACAGGTTGATTGACAGTACATTTCTAGCATATAAATGGGTGCATGTCCACCGGCGCGGAGCGGAAAAACGGAGAAATACAAACATTTTACGATTGCCCACTAAAGAGAAGCGGAGATTTTGTGCAATCCAATCGGTTAATATTTCTCCGTTTCTCCGCTTCGCCCGCGGTTTCGCTTCGCGTCCGTGAACCGGCTCCTTAAAGCTTCCACTCATCGGACTGTGAAATCGAAATTGCTGCTTTTCCTTTATTAATTTGAAATCACGAGAATGTCCAATACACGTTCTTGGGATAAAATACATACCATATAAGATTCTTAGAAACCACGTTTGAACGGAAATTATGTTGCTATTACAAAGCTGTGTAATAGCAACAAATGGATCTTGAAGTCAGGAAAAAATACTGTTAATTTTCTCGAATTGCAGCATTGTTCTCACTTTGGGGGCTGTCTAGTGTATAGTCCGTAATTTTACAACTGGATGTTTAGTAAAATTGTATCTAAGAGCCGGGTACTACTGTCGAAGCGATTTGCGATTGTCAGCGAATTAGCCGCGGCCATTGGTCAACAAGCTGTAAGTTATGAGTCGTATAAGCTCAATTCTTTATTTAGTTTTATCACTTAATGATTTGTAACGTGGACAGTATCAACAACACCTCTACAATGTTACCCGCCCTATGCATAACGACAATACATACTCAGACAGCGGCTCTCTTGTCCCTCAAGGTGGCGTGCAGGTTGGTGGTACGGGGGTGCATCAACCTGCATTGCACTCGCCACCGCCGTCGGGAGGGAATAGTGCCGTATCCCCGGCTATTCCCCCTGTCCCCCCGCAAGAGGGGCGCGCTGGGCCCGCCATGTAGGCGGGCTCGCTGTCGGAGGTCGTCATGGACGTTAAGGACCAGCCAGCACCCATGTAACCTCCTAGACAGGGAAGGGATACCGCAGGTTTTTGGTGGGTAGTCCCCGCTCCGGATTTTCCCCGGAGCGGAGCCGTGTCCTTTACAGGACACTGGGAGGCCACACGGCTGAGGTCCCCCGGCCTCGGCTATGGCTCTTATAAGGGTTTTCTTGCGAGAAAAAAAAAAGGATGAGAGCACTGGGCAGAGGAAAATTGCAACAATGTGTGCGTTGTGTTTAAAGATGATACTCGTACTTATTGTGTCACTAACAAAACTGTTGCAACAGTAGGGTAGTTTGTTTTGGTAAGGGTACGGTCTGAAAATGGACGTACGTACTCGTATAACCGTATAAACGTAATACCCATGTAAAGAATTAACGTGAAAAAAGTAAGCCTTTGCAACAATGTAACAATGTGTGGTTGTGTTAAGAGATGATACTTATTGTTGTGTTAAGAGATGATACTTATTGTGTCACAAATAAAACTGTGGCTACTGTAGGGTAGTTTATTTTGTTAAAGGTATGGTCTGAAAATGGACGTACTCGTATAGACGTAATACCCATGTAAACAATAAACAAAAAAAAAACTAAAAGCCTTTTCCCTTGAGTACTAAAAAAAGGGATAATTGCCTTTTATACGAGGAGAACTGGCAAAAAATCGAAATTGTAACAGTAATTTTCATAAAGATCCTAAATCATCAGAATTTTATCTTTGTCATTGAAATGTGGACAGCATTAGCAACACCTCCACAATGTTACCTACTACATACCGACAAAACATACCCAGACAGCGGGTATTCGTTAAAACACGGCAATGAACTTCCACTGGACAATGGGTTGCATTCTGGTGCATTTCCCCAATGGGTCGGTGCAAGCGAGAGTTCGCACATCTACTCGCAATGTTGCATTAGGGTTGAGAGCAATCCCCCTCGAATAGAGCACGCCTTGCCGTGGCGAGGGGGCTCAGTAGCCTGTCGCAATCCAGCGACAGGTGAAGCCAAGATGCTCTGTGGAGAGTGCCTCTGCGTCTGTTCCCGTATCGGGCGGCAGAGGCACTAACAGACATTTCCTGACATTAAAAAAAAAAGGGTTGAGAGTAATGGGCAGCGGAAAATGGCTACAATGTGTGCCTTTTTATACGAGGAAAACTGGAAAAAAAAATGAAAATTGTAACAGAAATTTGTCCGTCGCGAATTGGACATTCATAAAGATCCTGAATCATTAGAATTTTATCTTTTAGTTTAAAGTTTCGCATTGAAATGTGGACTGCATTAGGAGCACCTATACAATGTTACCTGCACTACACATAACGACAATACATTCTCAGACAGCGGGTATTCGTTAAAACACGGCAATGAACTTCCACTGGACAATGGGTTGCATTCTGGTGCATTTCCCCAACAATGCGCGATCGTACTGCACAATGGGTCGGAGCAAGCGAGAGTCCGCACACCTACTCGCAATGTTGTAGGGTTGAGACTTTGAGAGCAATGGAGAGCACTTTTGAATTTTTTATTTGTTCTTTGTCATATATATATTTTTAATTTTGTATTGTATAATCACTATTATGGGTCTTAGTAACCTGATATGTTTTATTTTTACTGGGCCGAGAAAAATTGTGGGTCGCCGTGTTGTGTTGTTTGATGTTATTATCCCACCAAATCATAAAAAGAGCAGGCAACGTTGTACGCGGAAAAATAATCATCGAAAATAAGATGCTAAAACTACTTTTAAAAAGTCATCTCTCGACTTGATAATATTGAGATTCTGCGTAAACGATTGTACATGTTAATTAAAATTTTCAACACATATTCTAGGAATCATTTGAAAAAGGAACCAAAACATAAAATTTTGGTTACTTTTTAAACAAGATGTCATAACTACCCAGTAGGTAGTAGTTTGTTAGTAGTGTAGTAGTTTATTCTATACGGACCACTGATATTACTACTTAATTCATTTTCATGTCGGACAAACCTTAACATACTTTCAACACTAAGCAACGGGTTCTACTTACGGCTTGAACATGTGGAAACCCTAAAAAACTATAAAACCGAGCGTCTAAACCTGGATAACCCTGTTTCATAGTTGTCATCCCGGGACTACGGAACAAAGGCGCCGTTCCGGGCCGGGACAATACGGACAGATAATGTTTTTCATAATGTAAGCTTGCGGAGTAGAGGCGCAGTGCAAGCGGAATATAATTCACGGTAACCACAGCTACAATATATACAACAATTTCACATACGTTTATCTGACTTCGTTGTAAGTAGCTTAAGCACTTGTGTTACAGATATCAGAATCAACAGTTGTATTACAAATAAACTTAAAAAAATACATATAACACCCAGACCAGTACAAAAGAGGCATGTTCATGCACACAAATGTTTGTACAGTGCGGGGATCGAACCCGCGACCTCTTGGTTAATAGTCAACTTCTTGACCATTACACCAAAGTGGTCGTCAAAAGCTACACACAGCCTATGTCGAAAGACAAGCTACTTACAACCTATTAACATCCGTTTGCCGACTAATTTAAGTTTTGGTAAAATGTAAAATTACTTGGCACAAAGTATGATATCTCTCAGTTTCATGTTAAAAGCTACTGACATTTTAGCCATTTCTTTTACATTTACTGTGGGGTGAGTACGAACATTATCGTAACATGTTCGTGTCGTCCAAACGCAAAAACTGACAGTTTCCCCAGACAAATTGACAAGTTAACGAAAGGTAAACGGTAAACGAATACGTTACGATAGTTATTCGTGCTCGCCCCCCTCTCTCTCTCTCTCTGACAGTTATTTAACTTTCAGTCAAGGCAGATAGATTATTGAGACCGGCCGGTAAAGTGTTCGGGCGTGGACGCGAGAAACGTGCAAAACACCTCTTTCCTTTTAAAGTTAGTTAAGAAATAGTCAGAAATATTCAATTAAACCTAAGCTCATTAGCATTGAGTAAGTAAGCATGTACTTTTATTTTATTGTTTTTAGGGTTCCGTACCTCAAAAGAAAAAAACGGAACCCTTATAAGATCACTTTGTTGTCCGTCCGTCCGTCCGTCCGTCCGTCTGTCAAGACCGTTTTTCTCAAGAACGCGTGGAGGTATCAAACTGAAATTTCTATATGATACTTAGGTCTACTGTTCCTGGAAGCTGTAGAAAAATCAACTTTCTAAGCCAACGCAATCAAAAGATACAGCCATTTAAGCTGCAAATTTCCGCAAATTTTCGAAACTCGCACGGGAATCAAAACCTACAGGGTACTTCCCGTAAACTTAGAATCTTGAAATTTAGTACGAAGTCACGTCTTATGGTACAGATATAGGAGAAATTACGAAAACGGTAAATTTTCAGTTTCATTATATAAAAAAAAATATTTTTGACAAAAAAACTAAAGTCTAAAAAAAACTTACTTATATACCTACAGGTTTGTACGGAACCCTCGGTGCGCGAGTCCAACTCGCACTCGACCGGTTTTTTTATTTTACTTACACTTTTAAATTTATTTGTTTGTTCCAACCAAAATTATAATAGCGAAGATACAGTGGGACTGGCGTATCCATATAGATAAAAGCCTCAAAAATATATAAAGTAGAAAAAATAAAAAAACAATTGCCCGCTCACACAGATACCACACCTTTAGTTATTTTCAGTGACTCGCGCTTTGCCCAGTGATTCAACATTTATTTTCGGCACAATAGGAAGTTTTAGCTGTATAATGCTTTTTAACGCTAGTTTCGTATCGGAAAGCATCTATTGTTGTGGTAAGTGCTTAGTTTTAACCGTTCGGTTAAACGGGTTGAGGATTAATGGGGCTTCAAACCATAGTCTATTTTACATTACATTTATAATTCCATGACTGACGTCATAAATACCTCCTAAATTCTTGTTCATACAAACTTTTGCAATAGATCTTATAAATCGTTTTATCGTGGTAGCTATGTTGTTTATAAGAAATACTTTTAAGTACTTATTATTGAATGTTATTAAAAAAACACAATCAGAAACATTGTTCATTGAGTTACAAATATCAGAACCAACAGTAGTATTGCAAATAAACATAAATAAATACATATAACATCCAGATCAGTACAAACAGACATGTTGAACCCGCAACCTCTTGGTTAATAGTCAACTACTTGACCATTTCACCAAAGTGGTCGTCATACAACTTACCGCTGGCATTAAGTTATAAGAAGCGTCCGACAAGCGTTGGACTAGAAACCTTTTTTTTAAATAATAATATTACGCCTAATATCACGGCAGAGTACTAAAATAAAACATTTCAATATAAAATCTGTATGTCAGTACCATAAGCCTTTCATTAAACAATCCAATGCCACGTTTTGATTGGAAATCGGCACACATAAGTCATTAAAATTCCAATTAATATGCCGATCCTGAAATAACACAAGTTTCACAGCAGAATTTTCAAATTTCCCGAGCTCAATTTTTAATCGGCAGTTCAAACTTTGCAGGCTTATATTATGGGGTGAGACGAAAAAGGCTCACTTCCTACGAAAGCAAACCAATGAATAAGTAAATAGGTACTGAAAATATTTAGTAGTAGAAAAAATCCATTGTCTGAATCAGGAACACTTTCTTTAGTTAGCAGCTTTAAAATAATTCTGATAAAGAATAGTAAATGACTAAATTGCATGTATATTATATTTATATATTTTTAGTATCCATATTAATTATATTTTCTATTACATATCTATTATATTATATTATTTATTTTTTGTATGATTGAAATATAATTTAATATTTACTTTTATTTATTGATATTATGATATTATATCTATATATTATGTTTATTAATTTTTGCGTTATTTTATTTACCACAATTTAATCTTTCTCATTTAATATTCACTGCACCCATTGCCTTCTTTCTGCATGACCTTGAGGTTGACTGGCAGAAAATGCTTTTAGCATTAAGTCCACCCTTTGTACATTTCTTGTGCAATAAAGTCTTAAATAAATAAATAAATGACTACATACTGGCCTGTTACGCAATCAGATATTTTTTGTCGTTCTTAAGAGCTGAACAAACTGAAACTGATTTTTTTTTCTTTTGTACCACATTTCTGTACATTGTTATATTTTTCACGCAATGTATTATTACGAAATTACTATGCCATAGCGGTCACCGATTTTCGCTTTACTTTCGATTTTTACTTTGAAATTTTCGGTAAAAAAAACTGCGATGCTGTCAAAATATCGTAACATGGATCCTAATCATCTTTGTTAAGTATTAAGACATTACGGATCCGTTTATAACGGATATTCAAGAACGGATAAAACGATTTGGCTGAAAATTGATGGAGTTTAGAACCAGGAAACGGACATAGGATACTTTTTATTCCGTTCGACCGCGATTTTGAAAACAAAGGGGTTCCACGCGGACGAAGTCGCGGGGGGCCACTAGTACAAAATAAATCGGGTTTTCTATTGAATGATTTTTGTATCTAGAGCCCGATTCGTACGCGATGTTATATTAACGAGTCAACGAGTTAATTGACGACTTCCTTTACTCAACAAAATCAATTCAGCAAATTTAGAAGCGAAAGAAGCGGGTTAGCAAAAACATAACCGTCCTTGTAAAAAGCTGTTTTTTCCATAAGGTTGCCTGAATTTCTACTGTGGAAGAGTTTCCACGCTTTAGCAGAGAAAATACAATTTTTGCTTCGGTTAACACTTGAAGCTTATCGGGACTTTTGAAAATCCAAATATTGAAAAATAACGAAGAGGCGTATCTCGTTATAAAAACACTTCATCGCATACATGCTTCGCTGTTGTATACGGATATTTATTATTACTCGTTAAATTCAGTAGGTACTAGGTAGGTAGGAAGGTATAGTAGGTAGGTAATGATTTGCCTGAGGAAGGCTTAGCAACACGTAATTTATTTCATAAAAATGATCATTATTTTATTGAATTAAAGTCGTGCGAAGTGTCAATTATCTTAATTTAATTGATTATTATAAATAAACCTTGGATTTCAGTTTAAGGTGAGTTTTTATAATCGTGTGTAAATAAATGTTGCACTGCCATGTAACTTAAATAAGGACTGAAAGATTAAGAGACTAAAAACTGATGTAAAATGTAGTAGAGCATCGATTGGGAGACCAGAATTAACCTCGTGCATTTTAAACAATCGAAAAGATACTAATACTCTGCATAAAAAAGTCATTGCAATCCTGTAAGAACCACCGGGTGCCCACGACACAGGAATTTCCTAGTGTCCCACAGTTAATTGCTATATGTATATTGTTGTTGGCATATCGTGATTTGCATTGTGTAATATCTTCTATAGTATAATATCTTCTGTACCTTATGCCTCGTTGGTGTAGTTGCAAAGTTTCTGCCTTACATCCGAGAGGTCCTGGGTTCATATCCCAGGTCGAACCAAAAATTGTTTCTGAGATTTTCTGTCATGAATTTCTCAAAAACAGCTCGGAGTCCGAAATGTGGCGGTGTTACACCTCCGTGCCTCGGAAAGAACGTTAAGCCGTTGGTCCTACGCACGATCTCTCACCGGTCATGTCGGATTGCCGTCTCACCGAACTTTGAAATGGAACAGTGAGTGCACCTGTGTATTGCACTCACACTTGTGCACTAATATATCCAGCGTAGTGGGCTGATCTCTGTCGAGATCGGCCGCGGTGGTCGAAATCGGCCAGGAAGACTATTATACCCTTATTATATATGATAACAATATTCTTGTTGGCAATAAAATTATTAAATGTATTTGTATAGTCCTTTTATATACTACGAGGGCTTAGTACGAATATTCGCCGGCCTACGTAAACTGATGATGCCCCGATTTGCCAGATATGACTTCGTTTACCAAATAAATTGAATGTGGTTAGGTTATAAATGGCCGATGGCAGTCTAAGGGCCGGCTAGCGTTGGGAGTATATCGATAACTTAGTTACTACAATAACGATAGATATGAAGTTGCTAGTTTTATACAGCTAACCCTTTCATGAAAATGCATGGTAGAGAATTGGTCGATTTATTAGAAATTGTAGTGTGTCGTAGGAAATTACTACACACTTTAAAAGGGATTAAAAGTGCATTTGACAAGTAAATACGAGTAACGCTTTCTTTTTCATGAATGTAAATAAAAAATGTAGGTTTTTTTTTTAATTCTTAAGTTACATGCTACTTATCGTTTATTTGTCTGGTAAAAAATACTTTCAAATGAAAAAAATAGGTATCAGTCGAGTTGAGAAACTGCGATGCACAACACTAACAAAACATATAAAAATATTACTCGTATAGTTACATATCTACTTACATAGATCAAAGGTAAATAATCGATAATTTCATAGGCGCATCACTACAGCAAGCACAAAATGGCAGCTGCGGTTGCCAACTACTTAGTTGGCAACCACACTACGTTCAGATAGAATACGTTTAGTGCGGCCTTAATGACTGGCTATATAGCTTGGAAGTGGTAACGCCTACTCGATACTTATCAAGTGACGTCAAAAGTGATGTCACGCAAAACGCCAGAGATATTTCTAGACTACCCGGCAGACGCTGTCCTGCCCGCTGTTTTCGCAATTTATCAATATTTTATCATCGTTTACACCTTACCTGGGCGTCCACAAATATTTTAAGGCTAAAATTATTGAAATCGGTTCAGCCGTTCTCGAGTTTTAGTGAGACTAACGAACAGTAATTAATTTTTATATAAAAAAGCGATCGGACCACCTGAATTTTCCCCATGGGAATGCGTCATTTTCCCGCGGTGAAAAGTAGCCTATGTACTTTCTCGGGTATCAAAATATCTGGAGTCTCCGATTTTTTATAATCAAGCTCTCCAATAGCAGTGTGGCGTAAGTTGTCCGCCGGAACAATGGACTGACGAGCTCACAAAAATCGCAAGACTGAGGACGAAGGCCGCTAATTAGGACATAATAATAATAATAATAATAGTCCTCCTGGCCGATTTCGACCACGGCGGCCAATCTCAACAGAGATCAGCCAACTACGCAGGAGATATTATAGTGCACAGGTGTGAGCGCAATACACAGGTGCACTCACTGTTCCATCACTCTCAAAGTTCGGTGAGACGGCAATCCGACATGACCGGAGAGAGATCAGGCGCAGGACCAACGGCTTAACGTGCTTTCCGAGGCACGGGGGTGTAACACCGCCAACTTCCCGACTCCGAGCTGTTTTTGAGAAATTCATGACAGAAAATCTCAGAAACAATTAGGACATACTGTATGCACAACCGTCGCTCGATTATTTTGTTATCCTAACACTTTTCAGGTAACTTTATCTCCCAGTTGCTTTAAAGGCTTGAAACGTTTGTCTACTACAACAATGTTCTACAATGTTCCTCGATTTTTTATAATCAGGCCCTCTATTAGCAGTGTGGCGTAGGACGAGCTTGCAAAAATCGCATTACAAGCCGCTAATTAAAGGACACACTGTATACACAACCATCGCTCGATTATTAAGCTATTGTATAGCTTTTATCGCGGGCTTTGAGCGCGGCGACCAAATCAAGAAATTTCGTAACGAAAAAAACCTAACACATCGTCTAACGTCGTTTCAGTTCGGCAGACTTCGGCACCTTTTTTGTGTGCGTGCGACTAGGCGTATGCGTGTAGCCTTGCAAACCTTTACGTCATTTTTAGGGTTCCGTACCTCAAAAGAAAAAAACGGAACCCTTATAAGATCACTTTGTTGTCCGTCCGTCCGTCCGTCCGTCCGTCCGTCCGTCAGTCCGTCCGTCTGTCAAGACCGTTTTTCTCAGGAACGCGTGGAGGTATCAAACTAAAATTTCTATATGATACTTAGGTCTACTGTCCCTGGAAGCTGTAGAAAAATCAACCTTCTAAGCCAACGTAATCAAAAGATACAGCCATTTAGGCCGCAAATTTCCGCAAATTTTCGAAACTCGCACGGGAATCAAAACCTACAGGGTATTTCCCGTAAACTTAGAATCTTGAAATTTAGTACGAAGTCACGTCTTATAGTACAGATATAGGAAAAATTACGAAAACAATAAATTTTCAGTTTCATCATATAAAAAAAATATTTTTGAAAAATATTTTTGACAATTTTGAAAATTTCAAAGTCACTACTCCTTATCTAGAGGTTTGTACGTAACCCTCGGTGCGCGAGTCCAACTCGCACTTGACCGGTTTTTGTTATCGTAACACTTTTCAGGTAACTTAATCTCCCACTTGCTTTAAAGGCTTAAACAATTGTCTTTCTGCATACACGTGTCGCCCGCATTAAATGTTAATTACTTTCCGAGGCACCGACTGACCTCTTTGCAAGAGCTGGCAAACTAATTTAATAAATTAATAAAACTATAACTGGCGACCAACTTTAACCCTTTGACTGCTCTACCGTGGAAATATTTAGAGCACAGTGTTTATTAAGTACTTTAGTTTACGGCTGTAATTACAGCAACTATTACCCCACATTAAGTCAAAAGTACTTAACATACTTTTTAAATTGTTATAACTCCCTGTCTTTTCTTTGACGACCATTTTGGTGTACTCGGCAAGAAGTTGACTATTAACCAAGAGGTCGCGGGTTCGATTCGAGCACTGTTCAAACACATGTTTGAACAGTGTGCATGAACATGTCTGTTTGTACTCGTTTGCGTGTTGTATGTGTTTATTTAAGTTTATTTGTAATACCGCTGTTGATTCTGATATCTGTAACACAAGTGCATAAGCTACTTACCACGGAGTCTTATCAATGTATGTGATATTGTTGTATATTTATTATTTATTTATTCGTTCTAAGCGATTTAAAGTTTAGAAACGAACTTGATAAGCTTTTGAGAGAGAGAACAGACTACAAGACGTAGGCTTTTTGCCTTTATTAGTTAGTTGAAATGCTCACTTTTTTCGTTAAAATAATTTTTCCGCCGGTATTCGTTCCAGGTTTATAGCTTTAAGAATAATTAAGTGTACTTTATTTCATTTTAAATATTGCGTTATTACCATGGTCTTGGATCTTAATTAAAGCAGTTCCTGTCAAATTTCGACGAAAATATTTTATTGCAATCGTTAAAAGTTTTATGCCTTTCAATGCATGGGTGGGACTGTTATGTATTGCGAATGAGTACGTTTTACAATGTCTTATGCACAAAATGTTATGGAGAACAGTAATATTAAGTATAATATAAGTTTAATGTATAATATAAGCATAATGGAGGGAAAATGGAAATTAAAATTCTTTTTTATCCAAACCTTGTTTTGATTATTTATCCTTGTTTTAATAGGTTCAGGAATATTAGATTAAGATCTAAATCAACGACCAGGAGTTGGAAAATAGCTTTTGATTTTTTTAAATTCAAACAAACTCTCTGTATAAAAATATTGTAGCTTCTTTTATACAAGAATCGGCTAAACAAACAAACAGCAACTCCAATTAAACTGCGATGACGCATCAGAAAGAGGGACGTGACTGCGGCCTACTGGACAACTTTGGGTGATTCGCCAACGAGTCCCGTATATACGTGGCAAGTTTGGGACAAGTTGCATAAAATTCTACTATGCTAGTAATAAAACATTTATTTGAATAAAGATAATTAAACTAAGATATTAGAATACAACTAGCCTAATAGTATAAAAACAGATAATCCAAAAAAATAAAAAATAAATTAAGGAAACAAAAATTCAAACTATATAGAAAAAATATCTCCCCCAGAGCTGCCATTGGGTATGGTGCCCAAAAGGCTGGCAGCGTTTCCTCTTTGTATGGCAAGGCTGATCCTTTGGCCGAGGAAGCTGCCAGCCCTATGGTCACCTGTGTGTTGAGCTAATCTCTTCTTCAGCTCTTTGAAGAAGGCGATAGCCTTGGAGCCCCAGGAGCCCATGGTCTCCACACCGAAAGGCACAAATATGTAGCTCTCCAAGAGGGCAGCATATTTGCGCATCTTCAGCGACTCGGCAGCGACAGCCGCCGCACCAGCAACGGCAGAAGTTCGGCCTATATGTGATGGCGCCAGTGTGTCAAATTCAAATTCAATTCTACTTAAATAAAATAAATAAATAATTATTTATGTTTGTATTTAAGGATGTAACTCTTTCAGGCCAAAACTATTGGACCGATTTCGCTGAAATTTGGAAGTTAAAGTAAATAATAATTAGAAGCCCGTGAATCTACTCAATTACCGGACATTCTTGAAATACAAATGTATCACAAATAAACACACACACACACACGCACGTACGTGCGTACACATACACACACTAAATAAATAAATAAAATTGCTTTATTAAGATTTTGAGGGGAGCCTGTCTCTCTTAGCATAGGGAAACCTTATACGGGAGCAGATCAAATATTGTATCCATAAAAGTGTGTTTTTCAATAAATAACATTTTAATTTTTAATTTTCAATGGACCCATGTCAATTTGTAAGTATTGATCTCAATACATAATGACTGCAAGTAAGGGAGACCTTTGAACACATTTTTTCATTTTCTGTCATAACTTCAGATTCTCTAGTTCTGTACCTTTCAATTGTTTCACAATTCTTAGTCTGACTACGAGTATTAAGGTATAAAATCGCAGTATATCATATGACGAAGAAAAAACTATATAAATTATAGCCGAAAATCCATTTTAGAAAAAGAATTCAAATGGCAGTTTAGGTAATAAGATTAAAAGACTCAACATAAGCAATAAAAGCATAAAATTAAAATTTACAAAGAACTTTTCAATACAATGAAAAAGTGAAAAGACATAATTTTTAATGGGAATAGGTTCCGGGCCTCATTTTAACAGTAAATATTTCTTGATCTACATACAGTCTTTGTGACTCGCTAGTCAATTTCTCATTCAGTTTGTTTTGTTTTTTAGCCTTTTTTAGTACTGCCCCCATGATAGAGTTCAAAGCTGCCCCAGGGGTATCTGTGAAATGAAGAACGATTTCATTTCAAGTTAAAGTTTAAAAATGGTATTGCCATGCTTTATCCATTGCGTGATTTATGACACAACTTGACTATTAGAGAGGACCAACGCTCCATATACCTTGAATTGGTTGACCGAGATCCTTACGCGCTTATTTGAAAAAGCTCATTATTTGCACTTGAAATTGAAACCTCCTCAAAGCTCAACGACAGGCTGGCAAACGTCAGTAATGACAAGTGAGAGTTGTGCGCGTTTGTGTTGCCACTACCCAAAAAAATCACCACAAGTCAAATGTTCAAAGCTGGCCCTTGCTCAAAGGTGCCCCCTTCTACCCTATACGACTAATACAAAAGGCTTACAATGTGCTTAATTAAGTGAGGCATAGTGCCGAATACCATAAACTCAATATCTTTTATTTTATTCATTAATTTTGTTTTATATCGTCAGGAGCACTAATTTACGAGTCTTGGTTTCTTCTTTCACTTTGACCAATGTTTCTCAACTGCTCTTTTTTAGGGTTGGTTAGTGTGTAGAGGTAATAATTGGGACTTAATACGATTAAAATTCACTATATAATATCATACAACTTAAGAACCAGTTCGTAAATTACTCAAACTAACTCAGATCTTAAAGTTCATAGTCAAATAATTTCTCAATGCCACTTATTCTACAGTATGACTTCGATTCCATTTGCATTATAAAAAAAATGAAAAGATTGTGTTGCGATCATGACAAATGTCCGGCAAGTTTAAAATGTTTCCTTTGTTATGAAAGGATTACGCATGACTCATTTTAGGGTTATGATTATTTAATTAGGATGGGACAAGGGAATCAAATATGGCGGCTTATTTTCAAGGATAAACCGTTCAGTGAAAAAAATGGCTCACACTGTTGTGAGCCATTTTTTTCACTGAACGGTACGAACTCTATCATAGTACCTTACTCATCGTTTTGCACATTACTCTGTTTCTGAATCAAGTACAAAAAACTTATTAGCAAGAAAATCATTATTATTTTATCGTTTGGGATCAGTTTGCTGTTGCCATTCGGCTTATTATTTTTGTATAAAGCTATTGTCATAATTATTTGACTTACCCGTTGTCTTACCTGAGGGATATAGTTGATGGAAAGAGGCGTTATTTTGCGGAAATCCATGACTTAAGCTGAAAAAGAGAATTATTTTACTTAAACTTCTACTAAACGACGCCAGTGCAGGAACCCAAATGCATCCAACCGTAACCTCTTGAAAAACTAGAGATGGATGTCGCAGGACTTACAATACGTTTAGTGGAAATTTAAAGCAAAATGATTCTCTTTTTCAGCTACGTGAGGGACTCAACAAGACATGTGCAACGCAACAATCGGATCACACGCGATTGACATTGACAAAAGAGCGTTTAAAGTATAGGTCTCGTCGCGTACCGTCATTCACGTAGGACAACGCCTTAGAAACTGTTGATTGATCCTGTAATCCAGCTCCAATAAATCTTGATAGCGTTCGGTACTCCATCCCCATTCTGACCATCGGTAGTAAATTTCTAAACAACACCTCATCTAAATTAAATCTGTGCCATAGGTCTAACCTACACAGTCGTTGAAACCAATCAACCTTTGCTGTTCCAATATGAGCTTTATGAAGATTTTGTGAAGATTAGGTTTGGTTTAGAGCGGCCACGATATTCGATAGATTATATCACTGATTAACAAAGATTGCGTACTAATCTCATCTCCCGTTGACTGCCACTTCAGCCGAGCAATCCTTCGAGCATTGTCGGTCTATTTAGTTTTCCTGCATATTTCTTATTGTCTGATTTCAACTCATACCTTTGCATTAATACTTCTTGCTCCCAATTTAACGAGGTAGTTATGTGCGAAGTGACTAATTGCCCGCCGTCGGTGCTCTCCCCACTGCATCGAGGCTGTAATCCTTTTCGATGCTTCTTATATTTATTGCGATGAACATAGACTAAAACACTTTAGACGCTGCTTCGTTTGTTAAGATAGCTATTTATGATGGCATTGTAAAGTTATTACAAAAGGCTTGGAACTGATTTAAATTAGCATGGACAGTTATATGTACATGGAGTGGAGTACCATAATGAGACAAATATAACAGAACTTTTGTATACATATAGAACACAAATCAAGTAATTTTGGTTTTAAGACATACGAGTAAACAACTAACAACGATACATTTATTTACAAAACGTAAGGCCCCGTTAACTGTCAACGAAACGTCACATTCAGAAGTCGATTGCGCCACAAAAAAAGGTATACTTACCGCTTATACATACCATACACAGTTTCCACCTTTTGTACATAGTTTTGATGTGCAATATATAAATAAATATACCTGGGAATGGATATATGTACACTGTATGGTCACGGTAATATTATCCATACAGTATTCCAACTCGGCCGTGTTTTTAAAATAAGTACCTACCGCCGCGTGGTACGTAAGCATGAGATAGGGCCGTCGCTGTACTCGCTGTCGCCTACCTACAGCGTTTTAATTGCATCTGCCTACTTTGAGTTTCTATCTTGTTTTGAGATTGTAAACTTGTTACTTTTTATTTATAAGCACAGATACTTAGAAACAATATAAAATATTTATATGATTACATAAAATACTTTATGAATTGAATAGAAAGTGTTCAATTAAAAAGCAAGTTGTTTTATTGATTGATAGATTTGATTAAAACCCATGATTATGTGACTTTATAACAAATCGGGTTAATAAATTTGCGACCGAAAAATATTTGCGCATTGATTGTATTACTAATATTATTCTCGTATGAACGAAATACTTAATTATTATATTTGAGTGTATGAAAAATCCGCAATCCAAAAACAGCACAATATATTCTACTTGTCATGTTAAATAGCTACTTGCACTTATTTCTAGTTAAAATTCGGACGGTTACTGATTAAAAACCAGCACACCGTCCGTTCGTCACTGCGCGCACTCGCGACTGTAGCATGCCAAGATCCGGGCGCGTAGGTATAGCTCGCGCGTCGTCCGTTTATATGAAGATGGAATACTGTATAGATAATATTACCGTGGTATGGTCACTATTTACACGTTAAGACGGATACTGCAAAAAAACGTGCAGGTACATGCCGCGTGAACGGCAACCATAAATTTCAACCTTAAATTGTCACAAGCAGGTTATGAACTGAAAAAAATTCTGCAAAACTTTTACAAACAAAAGTTTTCATATTATCTAAGACTTGATAAATATATTCATGGGTCTATGGAACGTTTTTGTCTGTGCGGGCAATAGAGATCTTTTAATTATCTCTAGGAAGACTTCAAAGGCAAAGCATCGGGTCTTTGGAGCATTACTCACTTTATTTCATTGCGATTGCGATTGCGATTCGAATAAAGTAGGTTCACTTTATTTCGTAGGTTTTACGTGGCAGATGTTCCTTGTTTTTATGTTTCTAGATAGCTTGTTAGTTTTCATCGGCACTATTTATGGCTCTGGAGAGCAAACGGTAACTTCACACAAATAAATGTATATGATTGATTAATTTCATACATCACAAAGAACGCAATTTAACTAAAAAGCAGTTGGTTGTAAGTGGAACAAAAGCTGTGAAAATGTTTTTACGAACCAACGTTTTAAAACGAACTGGGTTGTTCACAAGATATGTTGAGGCAACGTATGTATATTCGTCTGACTGATCATTATATTCATGGGATAGCTGCTACTAAGCTGTTTTACGAAGAATCTCATAATGCCAGCGATACCTGAACCACTAACTTAGCCTAACCCTTTTTGAACCATGTCAGACTGCGAGGTCGTCTCGTCCCAAAATGCTTTTTTATTCGCGGTTAGTTTTAATCTTTCACAAAGACAGTGTAGTGTAAGTTTAAATTTAGTTTAGGCAACACGGAAATATTTTTTAATATTTAGGTAGGTACTTGACTGGAACAAAAAGAGGATTTATTAAAAAAGACTGTTTAAAATGCTGCTTTTGTTTCCTGAAAGAGGTTAACATGGCCTTCTCACTTTGAGTAACTGTAAGCATGTCTCTCTCCTATTTATCTTCAGATAAAATAAATATCTTTAGGATGAGGCAATTTCTAACCCAAATTAAAAATACCTCAACATAATTCCAGTGGTATTTGGTGAAAAAAGTACATGAACATTAATTCAATTAGCGTTAATAAACGTCAAGGTGAGCGAAAGAAAATATTTTATAGGTGCCCTATTGTGGAAATATGTAATAAAAATTCTACGGTCCCACAAAGTGATTAAAATCTGCGGTGCGAATGAAAAGCGAAAGACATGAAAGATGTTTAAAGCTATCAATACTAAAAGTTTGTATAAAACGAGACAATATTTTGCAATTTTAATAGAAACTAGTTTATTCCTGGACTAGGGGCCCTAGACAACACTCAACCTAGGCCCTTGTAAAGTCTATTTTTAACACTAAATGCAAAATGTAAACAAACCATCCACGAACATTCAAGATTTACGAGTCTTACGATTATGAAATCCATATTAAGTCATTAGAACACCGATGAACAGCTTCACAATATCAAAACAATAACCATGTGTTTTCAAATACTCAAAACTTACAAGAAAGCCGCCATGTTTTGATTAAATTTTTTACTTAGTGCAAAAAATAGACTAAAGGTACACTCGAGAACAAAAATCGCAGCCGACTTCTAATGCGATTGTGAAACATGTGGAAATGCAGAAGGAAAAGATGTAAACTTGTCAAGTGACGTCATCCTCTTCACAAATGTTACTTTCACACAAGTCAAATTCGATATCGATTTCGGGTGTTGCTTGAGAAAAATACGATTTATTATCTATTCATCTCTATACTGACGTACTGACTTGAATACGGAGAGTTGTCTTTTATCCCTTAACCCACACAAGATTCTCAGGACACCTTTATCCTCTGGTTTCCCGTTGTCAACCTGGAGTGGCTAATTATACTAAAGAGCGAAAATATTATTCCCTCGCAAGCAATAACATCAGCTGGGATTTACCGCTTAATAATTTTATTACACTCATACATTACCGTCTTAATAAATTGGCGTATTTCCTTAATAGGATAACTTATTTATGGTCCATTACGGCGGAGTAGAGGCCTACGGTAAGTCCTTTCTTCTCTGTTAGAAAGTAACTTTAATTAAAGAAGATATTAATGTGAATTACAAAAGTTTTGTTTATTAACTACTAGCGGACCCCGCAAACGTTTTCCTACCTGTTTTTGTTTTAAGGTGTAACATAACAAAAGAATTGGCCAAATTGGTCAAGGCGTTCTTGAGTTACGCTTACAAACACATTTCGCGATTCATTTGAATATTTTAATTTACATTTTAATGTATGATAATAGAAGACTAGAGGATTCCTGAAACATTGTTCTGACTCATGCCCGTTGTTTTATAAAAATAATAACTCTTTTTAATATAATTTTGGTATGAAAACCATGTCCTGAGGATAATCACACATAAAAAACCCAAGTTAGCTCATACCCAGTCTGTATTTCATCAAATTTTATCAAAATCCATTTAGTACTTACAGCATGATCAACGGACAAACATCCAAATATACAATCAAACACAAAATAAAAAAACCATGGCAACATACTGCATAAAATAAAATGAAAAGACGCCAAACTTTGCATTTTCTCTAAAAATTGTAAATGCAAATGCGTTAAATAAGTTGCCTGAATGATAACATGCCTAATTTGCTGATTACTGCGCCGATTCGTGTAAACAAATGCCCATGAGTTGTAAACAAACATCGGAAACGCACACCAACGGATCGATCTAAATAAACCTAGTAGTGAATAGAAGCGATCATATTCAAAACAAGAACAAAAGAAAATAGAAGACTATTTTTTACCGCAAAAGCTACAATTCTCCTTAGTGAAGACGCCAGGACAATCTGTCGGTGTGGGCAAGTCATTCTCTGCTCTGATAAGCGTTTAATCATGCTGGTCCATTACGCCAGTTCGTTCTCATTGAATTCTTAGCGGATGTAGGTAGTTATCATGTCAATTATCACAAAGATCGAACGTCATACTTGTACGAGTATCTATCGATATTAACCGGGACCAACAGCTTAACGTGCCTTCCGAAGCACGGAGATGCTTGTAAATAGACGTCACTTAAATGGTCAGAATGGTCACCCATCCCAAACATGACCGCGCCGTAGGTTGCTTAACTTTTGGTACCACTACCGAAGCGCTGCAACCACTGCGCCACAAGCACGTAATACAAAAAATACAAAAACTTTTACTTCTGAAAACTATAACAATTTTGCTTTCCACTCATTGGCAGTGTTCTTATTTCGAAAATGTATAATGCACTTCTGTTAAGCGGTTAACAAGATATTTTTAACCGTGGGGTGAGCACGAACTTAATCGTAACGTAATCGTTTAGTCCAAACGTCAGAAACTGATAGTTTCCCATACTAATTGACAAATTAACGATAGGTAAACGATTAAGGCGGTAAGCTGTTAATAAAGATATCATACCATTCTTTAATCAATGTATTATACCAAAAAATCGCACTTGTCTCTAGTGTGCGCCCATCAAGTCTAACGCGACGCGACGACGGCAATAAATATTGTCTATGATACGAGTGTTACGATGTTAGTTGAGGTGAGGCCTGTGCCCAGCAGTGGGACGTATATAGGCTGATGATGATGATACGAGTAATAATAGTCCTCCTGGCCGATTTCGACCACGGCAGCCAATCTTAACAGAGATCAATCAGAGACAACTACGCAGGAGATATTCTAGTGCACAAGTGTGAGCGCAATACACAGGTGCACTCACTGTTCATCACTCTCAAAGTTCGGTGAGACGGCAATCCGACATGACCGGAAAGAGATCAGGCGCAGGACCAACGGCTTAACTTGCTTTGTCTGTGATAGCGTCCTACGTGACGAAGCGCGATTGACACTGATATAAGTATTGGTCGCGTCGAATCGCACTCATAGCTCACGTAGGACAATCCCTTATAATTCAAAAAGCTTGTAATGGTTTCAATTTACTTCATACTATATATAATACCAATTTTATCCAAATATAATTTAAATCTTTGGTTGTTTCGGAATGAAAGCGATCAGATTTCCCGGAAAGTATTTTTTCCCATAAGAATGCGATGTTTTCCCGCGGTCAAAAGTAACTCGTGTTCTTTTTTATGTCTCAAACTAACTCCTTACCAAATTTCATTTAAATCTGTTCAGTAGTTCAGGCGTAAAAGCGATCGGCCCACTTGAATTTTGCCATGGGAATACGTCATTTTTCCTCCGTAAAAAGTAGCCATGTCCTTTCTCGGGTATCAAAATATCTCTTTACCAAATTTCATGCAAATTGGTTCAGTAGTTTAGGCGTGATTGAGTAACAGACAGACAGACAGAGTTACTTTCGCATACATAATATTAGTATGGATACGTTTTGCTCGCTCTTTATCTGTTCTAAGTTTCATTTTAGAAACACACCCCTAAATTATTTGCTGGTATTGAAAACCATAGTAGCATGCTGCTACAAAAAGATTAGATTTTTGTTCCATAGTTATCTGAGTGGAGTTTTAAGTGCATCAATAAACTGTGAGAGAACTTAAAAGTGTCGCCGTAATTCCATGAATTCGATATCGAGTCGAGTGGCCGAGAGGTCCTACTCTGAAAGATAGATATTAGTAACTAGCTGAGCCGACGAACATCGTACAACAACCATATTTTATTTCTCTAGTCGCGACTGAAGACATAATAATACAACCTTTTCAGTAAAATCAAACATGATGTTTTTTATATGTAAACCTTGTCCTGACAATAAGGAAAACATAAAAAAAAAACACGGGTTGCACTCCGGGAGTGCCGGCAGAAGTGAAAACTTAACAACCGTCTTACGGTTTTTCGATCAGCATCACGTGACCTGACGCGAGTTTCACAGTTTCTACCCATGCCACAAAAGTGCTCAACGCCGCTAAAGAAGTTTTCACTTCAAAAAGAATAATGAAATTTGGTGCAGGCGGTCTAGAGTTATGCGCGTACATACATTTCGTCGATTTTTCTGCTTAAGTGAAAGGACTAGACACATGTTATGTGACAGCTTCTGACTGTGCAACACGCAGATGGCATGATTTTTCTATCTATGAAGATTATACTATCAAAGTTAACAACGGCTGGCGTCGCGCTGTGTAACAAAGCCTTGAAGCTCGTCATTATCATTTTTTTTAGGTTTAGTCTTGGCACAATAAAATATTTTAAGTGTACAGTAATGTGGCGACCTCTTCCGTTCGCCATCACAAGCGAGCGCTGATACGGCTCCATAGGCTAGATGGCGCTGTTAGCCTAGTACCGCACATGAACCGCGGCATATAATATTTGGATCCACAATAATATGGATAGACAAATTAAGATGATGTCTAGTAGACCTTGGTCCCCGACCATATCACCCGGTCGTTATGAAGCGCTTCCCTTTAACTTCCTAACTGTTGTCCTATTTGATAATTTTAACCAGTGCAGTGTTAATCTCAGCCCACCGTCTCCGCCTACAAACTCCATTCTTTCGCACTGTTGTACTTCTGGGAGTGATAAGGATGGCTGACATCGACAAAAAGAACGTCTTCGAGTGTAAGACCCAGAAACGCGATAAGTTTCAATGGACTCTTTGAACTTCTCACTGAGAGCCAATTTGTAAACGTCGGTTTTAAAAGAATTGAAATGGTTTCTGTTTCAAAGTTAAAGAAAAAAAAAGAATAAAAGAAAAAGGATTATTTGTTACAAACACATAAAAAATAACTTATTGTTACTTTTTTTACAGATTGAGTTTCAAGGAGATAAAATGATAGAACCATAGCCAGTAGCCATTTGTTGCAAACGACTCTAAAAATGCCCAATTTAGTAATTATTATCATAACAATTATTTTTAGAAGATTTCAGCCCTTTTTCCGGTTTTTAATGTCATTTTTTTTTCGTATCTGCATAGCAATTTGAATAAAAAATCGGACGTTTTAACGCTGTCTTATAGTTTTTTACGTACAACTCTGTACAAGATAACCAAGGCATTTAGTTTAGATAGAATGTATGTTGAAATTTATCTTAAACAATGATATCTAACAAAAAACAACGCATCAATGCCTTCACATAGTAAACAACGTGAATTTAGACCCCCGTGTATTGTTCGGAATGAAATAACACACAAAGCCTAAAAGCCTATTAGTACTGAAACATAAAACTGTGGATACTGACGTCTGTTTGACAAACTTCATTGCTTTATGCATGGAAACTGAGGTCTACTCTTTAAAGTCTGCATACGTTTTATGCGGACGGGACGTGTCGAAGAAGTTTTGGATATATCGTTTAAAATAAAACGTATTCAAAAAAAAATCGGTTGTCTGTAAAGTCGGTTTACTGACGATAGTTGAACGTGACAACGTCTTTGTCACATTGCCTCTTTGTCGTTCGTTTCGCGCTCTCGCTTACACTTCAAGCCTGGAATAGAACGCCTCAGAGCGAGGTAACGCCGCATGCGTCATGTTTTTTGGTGCGTGCAGCCGGCTCCATCGAATTATAAGACGTTGTCACGTCAAAAACGCATATGTACCGGAATAATGAACTTGAACGGGAAAAATATCGTCGGTGATAATATTTAGCACGTTCCGGTCTCGTCCCGATCCGGATCCGGTTTTAGATGGTGCTTTGTGCACTACTCGTTTACCGTCCATTGCTCCTAATTAATTGAGCAATTTCCGCAGTAGCTACTTACAGTTTTAATGACGTGCCCAGCTCACTCTCATCTCGTCAGTAGTCGTCACGTGTGCAGCGACCTGAAGCCGTCGTACGTAGTTTCGAATGTAGACGTCCCTGTCACTCTTAATAGCTCGACCGTGCGAGCGAACGTGCTAGCTAGATTTGGAAATTGAAGACGAAACGATCCGGAGTACGGCCACTACGTCGCTTTGTTTTTATCTGTATCCTTCTTTTTTGATAAGGTAATATTTTTTGCAAAGCCAGTACTAACTGGCTTTGCTACTAAGCAAAGATACGCACCGCGGCGTAGGTTCAACGTTACTTGTGAGAATATGTACTTATTTTGTTTTTATAAAGTTCTCATTGTTAGAAAAGTTCTATCTATTATAAATCTATTATAAAAATAGTAAATGCCTTAATCAACTTGACTACTACTTTGACTATATTATATGTATTCTTCGTTGTTTTTGACGTACACATAACGACACAATAGGTGACCCATTTTTGCTGCAAAACGCCGTTATTACGTGATAACGATACCGCAGTGCTTACTCTCTCTCTTAATCGTATGTAAAGTACCTACCACCAAAAATAGTAAGTCAGTAACAGAAAGCTTTATGAATAGGCTAGATGACACCACCAACCGTTGAGATACTCTTTATTATCTGTCAAAACGGTCTGCCTCCATAGATTTCGTATGGGAATACAAAATCCTGACGTCACGGCTGTGTATCAGAAATCGGAGTCAATTGACGGAATATTTATTGAATTTTGTGTGTTTAAAACTTGGTTTCTACAACTTTTTCGAAATATACTGTTTGTATTAACTTCATAGGGTCTATGTTTTTAAACGCCATGGTCTTGAAAATATTTAAGATAGGTGTTATGCCTGTTATCGTGATAACCATTCAGGTTGAAAACACGGCCTACGCGTTAGGAAAGCAGTAGCTTTGCCAATGTTGATTGCCGAGTGGTATAGGCACACGACGGGCTGGATACACATGGACGTAGGTTCGATCCCCGCCTCAGACAGTTGATTTTTTTACTGCAAAAATATTATCTTAAGTCATTAACAGGCTTGAAAGCTCAAGAGTTAATTGGCTGTTAAAAGTTTTTCAAGACAAACTTCGGGGAAATTAAATTAGCAACTTGTTACAAGCGTTTTCACTTAGTCATAATTTTTTACGTAAAATTGTTTGCAATCTATATTTTTTTATTATTACATCGAAAAATCCGATTTTTCACGAGTTTAGGATACTGTTGGTGTTTTAAATGTTTGTAATAAAAAATCTGTTGTTAATGATAATCTTACAGCAGGATATTCAAAGTTAAATATTGACATCAATATCCGTATTTGGGCTTAATAACGCGATATTGGGGATAAAACTGAGCTAGTGTTAGTCGAATTTGTAATCCAAAAACTTACTTGTATCATTGTAATAGTCGCTAACTGAGACCCGAGAGTTGACTAGTTTATATTTATATTTATTCATTGGACAACACAACAGAGTAAATCATGGCATGACATAAAGCAGTAACTAAGAAATATAGAGTTACACAAGATATAATCCCTAAGCGTGCTATTACGGCATGTTAGAATGAGTAACAATAGGTTTTTAAGGTGTAAAAAGTTACTACTAACATCACGCAAATAGTCAGATCATAACAAATTAAATCTGGAAAAACTAATCAGTGCGGGAATTTACTCTGAGGATATTTTTCAAAACATTTTTGAAGTGAACTAAGCTAGAGTCAAAAATTTCAAGTTTAGTAAAACTAAAGATTAATTGAACTTTTATAATTACACTAACCAATATTTAATTAATTGTTTAAAAAGTCGGTAAACACGGCCCCGGCAGGCTCCTTTGACCCGAACCGTAAAACACGATCATGGAATTTCACATTAAACTGAGCCACGTCTCAGTCGCAATTTCTATTACGAACGAAAATTTCCATTGATATAACGACGAAAAGTGTGGATCAAAGAGGCTCATAAAAATACGATTCTTCCAAGTTCCGAGATTGCTAAGTTGAAAGTTCAATACAATTTCATTATTGGAAATATTTCACGTTAAAACCCTGAAAAAAGCATCGTAAAGGTTATTTCGTTTTAGGTTCATTGGTCTTGAATGCGTTTTGGTGGTCATAAGATTTTTATTATTGAACTTCTTTTCATCGCGATGATTTAAAGTGAATCCCCAAAATAAAAAACATTATAGTCACCTCCCTTGCCGGCCCCTTGGAAGTTGCACAACATTTTACCTTGACGGCAAAGAGCCCAATTGCGACAAATAGTTATGTAATGTATTAAAAATGTAGTAATGTTTTAAAAATTTAACCTCTATGAAGCTAGTAAAATCTATTTATTTACAAAAAGCTGTAGAAACTTATTTTTAATTTCGTCAAATTATAGTATTCCCATACAAAATCTATGGACGCAGAATCTATTGACAGACGATGAAGAGTATATCATCTAGCCTATTGTCCCCGCAATTCGTGACTATCATCGATATAGCGTTTATCTATCGTTAACATGTCCATTTGCATGGAGAAACTGTCAGTTTCTGACGTTTCGACGACACGAATACGTTATGAACATGTTCGTGTTCACCCCACAGTCACGAGTCGCGACGATAGTATGCCACAGATAATAGCTAGCTGTAAATTCACAAACGTACTTGGAAAGAAACTCTATCTTCAGTAGTCTTTTGAGAAACATTCGCGCTCAACCTAGCGAATAAAAAATGCGGATTATTTCCTGTCACATCATAAGTAGCAACTTTAATTTCTGTACCAAAGTGGGAGAGATCAAAGTGAGAAAGATCAAATGGGAAAATGAGTATGGCACATTTATAACTTTGTCAAAGATTGCGCTATCATATTTATTATACCGTCTCTTTGAAGGCTAGTAATCTTATAAAAATGACGCGCCTTTACGCATATCTACGTCTTCAAAGATTATTTTCTGGGAATGTGTAGTGGGAGACACGTGTGAATATTGTAGGGTAAATAATATTTGAGTGACGGAGTGACGTCGTAGGTACCTACTTTTAACACATAATAATTTGTATATCTTTGTTATATAATAATAATAATAATTCATTTATTTCAGGCAACAGATTTAAAAAAATACAGGTCCATATTAAAAATACCTTATAGACTAACATACATACAAATAATAAAACATTACATTATCTAATTGAAATATGAAACACAAATCACATGCGTCAGCGAACAGATGCATATCGCGCGGTGTCGGCTGGCACAAAAAACATACATGTAAGAGTGAGGAGGTAAAGCTGGAAATCAACACAGTAGACTGTTGCATTTGCTGTTTTACATACTAGCCAATCAGAGGCAGGGGGTTTTCATCATTTTTAGATAAGTATTCTAAGATGTATACGACGGCAAAAAAATAAGCATCAAATTTCCAAAGCAAGATAGCAAAGACAATCGCTGTGATCTAGATTACGCTTTATATTTTCTTAAAAAAACCACTGAATATTTCTATATGAAATAACCTATACATTAAAATCGTCAAGTGTTTCAAACACAATGGCGACACACATCGATACATACATTACAATTTTACTCTCGGCCCATCATGTAGAATCGAAATGTAACAGTCAATATACAGGGTGATTCGTCATTCGATCAATTTTCTTTTTTTAATTATTTTGGAGGAGTTTGCTCTTGACCCAAGAGACTAAGCCCATAGAATCTACGATGGATTTGAAAAGGATTATGGGAATGTAATTTTAAAAGTAAATAATAAAATAAAAGTTTCTAAAAACTAAATAAAACGATTGATTGGATTAAATTTGGGATATCGTGTTTTAAAAAATGAGTTTTTTATTCTAAAAGAATCCATAATTGTGCTAGTTAAAATTTTATAGGATCAAGTGAATTGTTTAAAATTGTCCTACCCCTAGTCGATTGAACCTTTTATGTTTGAAATCACCTCAAAACGGAAAGTTACGAACACCCTGTAAAGGTACTTTTAGCTATTCGACTCTCAAAAACTCATTCGATGGGAAAAGGGTTACAAAAGGTTATTTCTATTCACGGTAATATACATATGTTTATTTATTACTGGAATATAAAGGAACGTGCCATGACTGGTGAAGTGATGAGGGCAACGAATGTTGCGCGGATATACGGTATTAATAAAACAGTGTGGGTTGTTATGATATTGGTTGTACTAGAGCTCAAATCATAAGTAGAAACATTTTGATTTTAGCGGCCGAAAAAAAATTGAAATTAACAGTGAACTTTTCAGTGTCATAACAAAAGGCTAGATGACACCACCAATCGTTGACATACCCTTTATTATCTGTCATAACGGTCTGCCTCCAAAGATTTTGTATGAGAATACAAAATCATGACGTCACGGTCGGGTCAGAAATCGGAGTCAATTAATCGAATATTTATTGAATTTTGTGTGTTTAAAAATTGGTTTCTACAGCTTTTTAGAAATGTAATAGTTGTATTAACTTGATAGGGGCTATGTTTTTTAAACGCCATGGTCTTAACAGTATTTGAGATAGGTGTCATCATGCCTATTAAAGTCAAAACATTACATGCTCAGTTGTCATAAAATGGGGCCCTATGAGGATCTTGCTCATCGCTTGACAAAAGCAGTTCTAATAATAATTTTGTTTAAATCCAAAGCAAAGGAGGCAATAACACCCCCTCGTGGGCGCTGCAGGCCTAAAAGGGTAAGACAGACAAAAAATATTTGAGGCGATGTGTAGAGGCTTGAAGATATAGTGGTTTTAAGTAAAGTAGGTAAAAACGGGGGCACTTAAAATAATTCATTTAAAGATTCGAGAAAATAAGTTTGGGAAGATATGTTTCCAATGTTTTTGAATAAGAAATTATTTCACTTACAATTAGAACGCTGCTAGTAAGCGGAAACTAAGTTCGCAATGGCCCTATCAATATCAAAGATACCCACACATCTTTTTGGCAACAGCCGGGTAAAAAGCTGTGTGTGCTAACCAGATAACTAGATATACGAAAATAGAGTTCTGTTTACCTAATTCATAAGCCGACCCAATATTTGCCCGGATCCGGACGCTCGTTATTGCAAGCGAAATTCGCGACCGCAACCCTGTAGTCGGATAGTGGTTAGCGTTTTGACTCATCAACATACAGGGTATGGAATACCCACGAATTTGAAGATTAACTAGTCTAGACATCTCCATCATAGACATATCTCGAATTCTGGTTGCACTTTTTTTAATATGGGATAGGTTTGTTTAGACCCAAGATTAAGCCCAACGAGGCAAAGACTGAGTCTACGATAGAGCGAGCTCACTCAGAAGATGCCTGTTTACTCTAGCTTTGAAGATTCCTAGGTTGTAATTGCAGGGAAACACTAACGAGAGAGCTCCACTCTTTTGCAGTGCGCATCAGGAATATTATTAGGTAAGGTGTTAGTTGTTGAATTCGATCCCACCTTTTATTTATAAATCGATACCATTTGATTTTTATGGATATTAAAAATTCAATAAATATTTCAATTTAAGCAGGACCACAAATAAGTTAATAAAAATAAAATAAAACATCTTTGACAGGAAGCAGCACTTTGGTAGTGATTCTAAAGTTAAGCTACCTAAGGCGCGGTCGCGTTATGGGTGGGTGACCACTCCGACAATATAAGTGACGTCTATTTACAAGCAACACCTGTTGGCTTCGGTTAATATTGATGGATATTAGTCGTCAAGCCTGGTTAGAGGACCTCGGGCAGCCTAATAACAGTAAGGTTGGTCACTTATCTTACAAATAACCCCTCCACCAATCCGCACTGTACATGGTGTGTATGGCTCATACACGCAACGCATACTCATACTCATTTTGCAAAATCACTCTTATTACGTACCTTCACACCCTCGCATTAGATACAGGCAGTGATTAACTTGACGTGTGGCAATGCGTACCTCATGGCTGAGGTGAGGCCTGTGCCCAGCTGTGGGACGTATATAGGCTGGTGATATGATGTGGAAGGCCACAAGTGCGACCAAATTAAACCTAAAAAAATCTACATTTCACAGCACAGTTGCGAAACAGTGAGTGAGTGTGAGAAAAGAGTTTGAAACTAATAATGCAACCAACACGGAACTCGCATCATGGCTCAGTAATAATTAATAGTCCTCCTGGCCGATTTCAACCACGGCGGCCAATCTCAACAGAGATCAGCCAACTACGCAGGAGATATTATAGTGCACAAGTGTGAGCGCAGTACACAGGTGCACTCACTGTTTCATCACTCTCAAAGTTTGGTGAGACGGCAATCCGACATGACCGGAGGAAGATGAGACGCAGGACCAACTGCTTAACGTGCTTTCCGAGGCACGGGGGTGCAACACCGCCAGCTTCCCGACTCCGAGCTGTTTTTGAGACATTCATGACAAAAAATCTCAGAAACAATTTTAACTCGACCTGGGATTCGAACCCAGGACATCTCGGATGTAAGTTAGAATCTTTGCCACTACACCAACGAGGCAGTCAGGCTCAGTATTCGATATACGTTCATTGTTACCGAGGTCTTACTCGGCAGTCCGCTTCACACGTTGGGCGAACATGTGGCTGAAAACTAACACTATTGGCCATTGGAGAGAAGCAGCAACAAAGCACCAGTCAAAGTGGTTTTTTTTCTCTTGGTCCATTCATTGGGTAATTGATTATTGGGCCAACACTGGCGCCATAGTGTGGACCCGGGACCCGTAGACGCAGTTACAGTAAGTTGCATAGACGAAACGATCGCCCCGTTTGCAAAATGTATGGCTATGATATTTCCTTTGTTAAGTCATCATGTCTTGTGACCATTTGGTGAAGTCGAATGTCATCGCGTAGTCGATGTCCTAATTCGCTATCAACTTCGTTTGATATTTGTATCACAATTAAAGAAACGTCCGAAAAGAAACGAAAACTAAAGCAAGAAAATAAACAAAGTCACGCACCTTAGCGATCTATATATTGTATGTTAGTAATTTTTGTACATTTGACGTACGGAATTCGAAAGAGAATTTGGCCAACAGTCCATATTTTCGAATAAGCCAGTCATTTTCGCCCTTCAGCCTTTTACCAGCATGGAAAAGTATCGACTAAGGGCCCAAGACAAGGACTCGCTAGGTATAATTCATAATTCATAATATTTATTTGCAAAAAAACATGGTATTAAAAGATGTTACATACAGGTAATTAGTGCACATGTTTTGCTATTACAAACAGCATGCAAAATGTGTACATAGGCATTGGAAATAGATGACATTAATTAAGTAAAAATTACATAAAAAATAACATACTGAAATCATAAATAAATTAAAAAGTGTCATATTAAATTAATTGTATTAGGATTCATCAATAAAATCTTTCATGTCATAAATTCTTTCACTGATAAGCCGATATGGACAGTTTAAGACAACTTTTTCGTTATCATGGCAACTTAGCGTAGGCAAATGTAATTTCCGCATATATTGCAAACGTATAGTTTGGTCGCTTCGTCAGTGACGTATGCAATTGTACTTTGCGTACGGGTCCAGAACAAATAGAACCGAATTATAATATTTCTTCTAGAGTAGCGGCTCTTTCGTTCAATAAATGTCTGCGCTCTCTGCTCAATTTAGAACACGAGTATTGTTTTCGGATGTCAGCTGTTCTGCTGGAGTGATTTTATTCATTTTGTGCATGTTTTGTGAGCTTTGGTAGAGTAACAGCAGCATAGAAGTTGCAAAATACATTTCGAAACAACAAAACGAAATAACTTTTGTATACTTAGCACAATCAAAGTTAGTGCCACTGTTCTTTTGCCATTTTAACAGCCGACGAAAAAGAAGGGTAGGTATTATATGTTTTTACGCCCCGACGAAAAGATGGGTGTTATAAGTTAGTAGACCTTTATGTCTGTTTGTGTGTGTTTTGTTGTGTTTTTGTATGTGCCTATCTTTGGTTATCGTAGCTCCTCAACGGATCGAATGATTTCAACGCGTTTTTTTTATTCTAAAGACAATTTAGCAACGGTTCTAAGCTTTGGCTGATCAAAATCCGTCAAGGCTATAAACCTCACCAGCTGTTTTCATGGCTCATTCGGTTTTTTAGCTGGAACGTTAGTTTTTTTTTTATTTAAGTAACAACAGTCACAAATTTCTAGTTTGAATTTAATAACTTAGTGGGATAAATGGAACGTTAAGGCGGGAACTTCTTATAAACGTTCAACTTAAGGTATGAATGCTTCAGTGATTGCCGAACGGATGTTTAATTTTGTAGATATTTTTGTGATCCAGGATCCCCCGCCCCGTGATAAGACGTGAATAATGATTTTAATTTTACCATTACCTAAAATTTTATTTTTATTCTTATAATCACAGATACTGTTCGTTAACAATTTGACGATAATGGTAAGAAAGGCATATCGACGCCACTGGGATAAAACGTCGTAAAGGCCATTTTGGCCAAAATCAGTATTCAACGGTTTCTAATGTTCTATCGATTTGTATATTTAAAATGTTCAAATTCGCAAATAAACTGTCTTTCATAACAATTTGATAATCTTTCTTAAGATCGCGCGGAATCAAACCACTTTTTTTACTCGCTAGAGATACCTAACCCTTTACTCTAGTTATTTATAACTTAGTTAGGTGTTTCGCGAAAACTTTGAGAAAAACTCGTCGACGACTCTGTACTGTGACGTCGGACAGATAATGGCGAAGGCCTGCGCCGGACGCTCGGCGATTAATCAGAAGTTGTCACCACACGGGACTTGTTGACATCTTTGAATAACTTCAGACGATGAGAATTTGAGGCTAGGACTTTCATCGCATAAGTTAGAACCTACGTACGTCAATGATTAGTTATCTTAAAGTGTTTTCTTTCCGCATGGCTGAAGACACAGGTGGTTTGTCACGCAATCGTATGGCGTTTGACACGCCAGGTGTGCCATGTCATTTTTATTCAGCGTCCACAGTCAACACTTTGCAAATTTGAAATCGCAATAAATCGGTTTATCTTTTGGACATCCTAATTATTATAATTATGAATTCTGATACGCTATTATTTTTTTTTACCTAAAACAGTAAAAGAAAAACTGGGAAGACACTTCATACAAACATATATTTGCTCTCTCTATTTCCCACCAGAAAAGGGTCAAGAGTCCCATGCAATTCATGCAATTCCATTCAACACCACACACAAACCAAACAGTTTTTTCAAAAAGGTTATAAAAATATTACTAGCACGAAAAGCCTACTTGATCTATTTTGGTTCTGGCATTATGTAAGCGCTAATACATAAAGATAGGATTAGAACGAAGGAAAGCCACACTGAAACTAGATTCAAGATTCTTTTTTCCGAACGATGAAAATATGAAAAATCTAGTATTTCCAAAGAAATGAGCACTATCCAAACTTTAGTCATAGATTAGATATGATTTGTAAAGATAATTTTTTCCATTGAGGAGTGAAGCTTATTTATCAGGCGAGCGAGCGCCTAAGAGCGCCAATAAGTGATTGAAAATCGGCGCAGGCTGCCAGTCTATGTATACAACCCAAAACCTTAAGTTTGACGACGACAACTTTGGTGTAATGGTTAAGAAGGTCACAGATTAGCCAAGAGGTCGCGGGTTCGATCCCCGCACTGTACAAACATTTGTGTGTATAAACATATCCGTTTGTCTTGGTCTGGGTGTTATAGTATTTAGTTTAGTTTATTTTTAATGCCATTCTTGATTCTGATTTTTGTGACACAAGTGCTTAAACTACTTACCACGGAGTCGGATATGTATGTGATGTTGTTGTTTATATTATTATAATCAAGTTAACAAATAAATCACAATAAAAATCCATAAAATATTATTGTAGTGGAAACTTATACTTAATAGGAATTGTGCAATAAGAAACAACGCCAAAATACTAAAAATAACTGTTTTAAATCGCTATTAATACCCCTTTACGTTGTACTTCTTCTTGTCCGAACTGTAGCTACTGTATCAGTATGGTTCATGGCATGAGGGGAAATAATAACATCACACTCTCCGGCACAATGTAAATATTTTATAGCCCGGATTGGGGCCTTCGCTCGTCAGCCGGAAGTCGCGAAAGCATTTGATTTGACCTACTTTATTGGGACCGTTTGATCAATCTTACCTCTAATTTTAGGAATTCAATAATAAATATTGTTCTTTTTTAATTTAGTAAGTAGGTACCTAATTATTTTACTTTTATTTTCTTTCTCCTCTGTATGTGCACCGCCTGAATGTTCTCTGCTTGAACCTGTGGTTGACTGGTAATGACTTCGGCATTAACTCAGCCACTGTGCACAAGTTTGTGCAGAAGTTTAAATAAATAAAAGTTAGTACCGATTTCAAAATTGAGTAAGGTATACATGATATTTATAGTGCCTTTTTATTAATTTAATTATTTTGGACATAGACATAGACGTTTGTGTATTTTTGAGGGTTGTGCTATTTTAGAGCGCGTCGCTTACGGCATAAGACTTTCCTTTCAGTAAGCGGTTTTAAATTATGCAATGTCTATGTACGTTAATAAAAAAATATACAATGTCTATGGTGTCTGTACATTAAAAAAATATTACATAGGTACAAGAGTTTGATATTCAAAGTGATCGAATAATACGAAAAGTCAGCATCAGCTCAATAAAACCAGCGAAGTTTATAAAACGGCCATAAAAACGGAAAGAAACGTACTTATATGAAATTGCAATCATTTTTGTCGCGATATAGATTTTTAAAGAAGATTAAAGTTATTTTTCTTTTATAGAAGTTAAAGTTATTTAAAGTATTATACCCAACACAAAAAAACCGTCCGAATCAAAAAGGTATTTTTTCACTTTTCCTGAAAATCAAAAAGAACCACATATCATCGCAAAAGCATTCAAAGTAATTAAATAATATTCATTTTGACTTGCAGCTTATCATTTGACATGCGATAAATTAAATCGCCTTTTCCTATCTCTCTTTTAACACACACATCCTTTTTACCACGACAACGTTACCCTCGGGAGTAAAATAAATATTTCCCGACCTCATTCACGCCATGCTTAGTTGACCCCTACATCCCCAAAATTTCTATAAAAATTCACAAACGGTAAATGAAAGGTTGACCAACTTGAGAGGTCTTTTTAAAGTGGATATTGAGATTTGAGGGTAAAAGTAAAGTTGTTCTAACATATGTTTTGATGGCCCTCGTTAGCCGTATCTATTGTTAGAAATCGTTTTGTTCGATTCGTTCTCTTAAACAGATAATTATGCATGAAGTTAGATATAACTTTATTTCATGGGTTACCAAGTGAGTAATAATAATAAATATATAATAACTAGTGGACACGGCAGACGTCGTCCTGCCAGCTGTTTTCGCATTTCCTTAAATATTTTCTACCGTATAAACCTTCCCTGAACTTCTACGAATAATTGAAAACCTAAATTAGCGAAATCGGTTCAGCCGTTCTCGAGTTTTAGCGAGACTAACGAACAGCAATTCATTTTTATATTTAAGAAATAATAATAAATATACAACAGCATCACATACATTGATCTGACTCCGTGGTAAGTAGCTTGAGCACTTGTGTTACCGATATCAGAATCAACAGCGATATCACAAATAAATTTAATAAATAATACTCAGGCCAATACAAACTGGCATGATCATGCACACAAATGTTTGTACAGTGCGGGGATCGAACCCGCGACCTCTTGATTAATAGTCAACTTCCTGACCATTACACCAAAGCGGCCGTTAAGACGTCAGAGGTTATTAAAGATATCTGCTTATAAGTACGTAGAGCGCGAACAACCATAAAATTAAAATAAATTCGGTCTTACGCTTATGCTTGTGTACGTATTGCTATAACAATAAGACTTAGTATTTTAATTTTTTATAAAACTAAAGATGGCTAAGAAGTAAACACGAGGAACATATTGTGAAAGAAATAGAGATAAGCATCTTTTTATTTTCATCAGATAATATGATACCACCACAAAAAATACTATTCATACTGCAAATACCAATCTTCCGTTACTATACCAATACCAATGTTAACTTTAGAAACATTTATTTAAAAAAAAGTTTTAGTAATACTTTCACTGTCAAAAACAAACTATGATCTAACTTTAAACTCAGATACATATTTTGGGTTGTAATCTAGCGCATACGTTTACTTGTTTCATCATAATTAATTTATAACCCTACAGGTTACAATCAGGTGATTGTAACCTGTTTTGTGTCTATATAATAAATAAATAAATAAATTTGCAACTCACTACTAAACTTAAGTTAAAACAGTTTCTAATCACTGTGATCATGTCAAACAGATCGCAAGCTAGGGCTGGTTATCATTAACTCTATGGCTTTGACGAATGTAGCGTCATATACATAGACAGATATATACATAATATACTGTCTTATCTTAGTCGCTTTCATTTTAGCAAGGGTTATTATAAGGGTGTTGTCACCGTAAAATATAAATCTTTACATCATACAAAAGTTTTTTTTTTTATTTGGCATAGGTTTGCTCTTGACCCAAGACTAAGCCCAACGAGGCAAAGACTGAGTCTACGATAGAGCGAGCTCACCTAGAAGATGCCTATGCACTTTAGCTTTGAAGAGTCCTAGGTTGTAATTGCAGGGAAACACTGACGCAGGTAGTAGACAGGCAGGTAGGAGACTTAAAATACGAGAAACAAATTGAGAGACTAATAAAAACTAACTTTCGAGTTAATAACCCCCGAATGACCCAGGAAAACATCTGGTGAGCTTCAACGGCTGGATCGATTTTGATTGGCTATAGCTAAGAACCACAGTAATTAAATTATCTTTGGAATAAAAAATATGCTTTTAAATCGGTCCATCCATTAGGGAGCTTCGATGCCACAAGCTGACACACACAAACAGACATAGAGGTCAAACTTATAATATCCATCTTTTTGGTCGGGAGTTAAAAAATAACCCAACATATTTACTTAATGTAAGCTACGCACATAAGCAGTGATACTTATAACACCTTTGTTTTTTGGGGGTCAAAAAGACGATGGATTAAGATAAAATAAAGAGATGAAATATTTTCGTGGTCTCTGAGTGAGTTCGCAAGAGCGGCTTTTATATTATAAGTTAAAAGTAAATAGAATGAGTATAGATTAGTTTTACATTATTGAATTAAGTTAAGACTAGCTGTAATAATAGTGTAATGTAAAGAAATAAATGAACAAAGTCAAGCCAAGCTTGAGCATACTTACTATGTGCAAAACTTTATCTTTCATGAATAATAAAAATTCAATAAAATTCATTTATTTCTGTAACTAGGCTAAGAACTAGCACTTTTATGCATAGCATGGTTGTTGTAAGCGTAGCCTAACAACCTAACAGTCATTAATTTCGTTACTGATATAGACATACAGCTCCCTGGAGGTTTTGAATGGAGACGTTTTGGGTGAGCATAAATTCAGCAGTCACTCGAAACCCAGAATACATAGTGAGACTAGCTTACGACTAATTAAGTACTGACTGGCTGAATTCGTTTTAGTCGACAAAAATTTCGGAGCAATTTTCTTTACTGACGTTAGGCTTCTCTCTGTAAAGGATCTAAAAAGTGTAGCAAAATTTTGGAGCAAGTCAGAGTTAGCAAGAATACTTCGTTTGCTTTTGCTTTGTTTCACCAATAATAATTCTTGGCGTGATTTCGCTGTAGTCACATGTTTGCTACTTGGGCTACAAAGCCTTAATACTCGAATATACTAGATTATGACGACACGGTTAAACTGTTAGCTAGCATTATTTTATACACATCTTCATAAATACAATTACGCACACTTACCTATCTACTTACACACACACACGCGCGCGCGCGCGCACACACACACACTTCACACAAATCTCTCTTTAATCATGAATATGATGTAAACATTAGTTGATATTTTTTCTTTCTATTTAAATGTTTGATACTTGTTAAGCTAGTCAGTCATTCGAAATTTTAGTTGGATTTCAGTCTATCACTGTTAACTTTGTCAAAAAATTGTAAAAATATAGTCGAAAACTGACTTCTAAAACCCAGGCCCAGTCTTGTTTGAAGATCAGAGTCTTACACACATTTGTGCGATTTTAAAGTAATCCACATTGATTACTTTAAAATTGACACCTCGTCTGTAATCCAAATTACTCGTAAGTTAGCTTTGTGCTTAAGCGCTGTACAAATCTTTATGTGAATAAAGAATTTATATTATTATTATTATTATACATATGCACATCTCCTTATTTTTTCTTAATATTTAGTACCGGTGCTTGCGTATGATTTTAGCCCAGGGGGTAACTTTGACCAATTTAGTAAAAAGTTTGGACCTCAAACATTTTTACTATGAAAGCAAATAGCGTTTAAGTATATTCGAGTACGTCATCCGGTAAATGGTGTCATAAACCGTGGGTAAGACAGTGAACTCAACATAGTCAGCAGTGAATTAAACTTTTGGTTAGCCAAAAGGCAAAAAACGAAAACCTTATATCTATTGTCATGTCTGTCTATATGTATGCTACAGCCACTTTTTTTCCGAAACTATAAGAATTATACTGTTGAAACTTGGTAAGTAGATGTATTCTGTAAACCGCATTTAGATTTAACATAAAAATAGGAAAAAAGAAGTTTTGGGTGTTCCCCATACTTATGAAACTGAAACACAATTTTTTTTTTATCAAACCCATACGCTTGTGTATGGATATATGGATAACTACGGATAGAACTTCAAAAATTTTATTTAGGTTTCTTAAATATATTTTTTTTCTAAACTGAATAGTTTGTGTAGAGACACATCCAAAGTGGTAAAATGTGTAACTTCTAGAATAAGAAAACAAGAAAAAAAATACCATGATTGACATTACCATCTAAACTTACACTGAAAATTGGTTTGAACGAGAACAATTAGTTTTTTTTATACAACATGAACGGAACCCTTTACGGGCGAGTCCGACTCGCACTTGGCCGGTTTGCTGGTAAAGAATCAAAGTTACGCGAGCACGGTACCTAACTAGGACTAATGTTTTCCAAACGTCGAGCTGTTAATATGAACCGGTCTGAATAGGATAATATTGGTTGTAAATATTTGTCGATAAATGAAAATACGAGTATACCAATATTTTTTTTTTTTTAATTAAGCGATCTTGATGTTCAACCGTCCGATGGAATCCTTCATACCCGGCGCCGTCCGCTTACCAAGTATATAGGCGCAAGTCAGACATCAGCAAGTCCTTCTAAGTCCTCCCGGCCGATTTCGACCACGGCAGCTAATCTCAAACAGACATCAACCATGACGCAGGAGATATAACAGTGCACAAGTGTGAGCGCAATACACAGGTGCACTCACTGTTCTATCACTCTAAAAGTTCCGGAGACGGCAATCCGACATGACCGGAGAGAAATCAGGCGCAGGACGGCTGCGCCTTAACGTGCTCAGAAACAATTTTGGCTCAACGAATCCCAGGATTCGAACCCAGGAACTCTCGAATGTAAGGCAGAAACTTTGCCACTAGACCAACGAGGCAGATTATATCACAAACATTTACAGGTTAACACACACAACCCTACAGTTACACACACACACACACACACACACACACACACACACGCACACACGCGCGCGCATGCACGCACTAACACACACACGAACGCATACACACACACGCACGCACGCACGCACACGCGCACACACACACACACACACACACTTATATATAACTTAAACGCTATGGAAGGGCGAAGACATAGGTGTCTTGTATTAGGATATAGGCATCTTATTTGCTTAAAAGTTGTCTTCGGTCATTGTTTATAGAGGTATACTGTACATTTCATATTACTGAAAACAACTATTAAATTATTATTATATCTTGGTTATCGAAAGTTACACTTAGCGTGTTGTCTAATATAAGTAGTGCTGAGTATCGCAAACCTACCGCACCTTCGTACATATAGGCCAGGGAGCCGAAGCCATCCATTATGTGATATTGCAAACAGGTGCACGTTGACGTACGACGCACGCGACACTCTCCGTGATGAACTGTCTGCGGATTGACGGCGATATTTTTTCATAACAGAAGCCTTTGCGATTCTGAAACAAAGCCCAGTGTGTGAGCCTTCCGCATTTCACTGTTTTTTTCTTCTTGTGTTCCAATAGGTACACATAGGTATCAGTAGATAGTATAGAGTTTAAATCTCTGCATTCTAGACCAATGTCTGCTAAATAAATGAATTCTAATGAGATAGGTAAAGAAATACTGAGAAGAATTAATATATCATGATTCTCTTTACTGCTTAATTTATGTACAATGGGTGGACTTAGTGCTTATTTTTGCCAGCCAACCTAAAGGTCGTCTCAAAAGATGGCAATAGGTGCAAATAAAATATAAAAAGAAATGTTAGAGGACTTTCACATTTCAAAAATTTAATAAGCGAGAAATCATACATTAAGAAAACCGGTCAAGTGCGTGTCGAACCACGCGTATTTCAGGGTTCCGTAGTTGCGAGTGCCAACTTTTAGTTAACACTCACAAATATGTTATAACAAGCCCACATATTTAGGGCAATAAATACTTGTTTTACATAACTACCAACTGTCAACTAATTTTATTTTAAATTTGTATAAAATATTATTTTCCGTTTACATTTTATTAATTGATCGTCTATAAATTATTAGTTTTTATATACCTACTATTTAACTCTGACAGTTTTCCTTCTAACTTCGTTTTATATATTACTGCTGTAATATTTTTCATGAATCCACATATAGCCGTTGAGTAGAAAGAAGGGGACACTTAACTCTTACAAAAAATAAAATTCAAAACCAAAGATTTTAAAACACCTATTCAACGACACGCCATACGATGGGATTGTGGCGAAAATAAAATTCCCCCCCCCCCCCCCCACTTTACTCGTACAGGAGGTAAAACAAAAATCTTACGACTTTTTTGCAGTTAATATACATACTTATAGTAAACTACAGCTTTCTACCACTTTTAGTCTCTGAGTAAAACCGCGGACAGACGGACAGGCAGACAGACATAGCGAAACTATAGGGGTTCCTTGATTACTACGGAACCCTAAAAAGCTTGTCTGCCTGAGTTTAGTATACATAATAAATCCAATGAGACCAGTCCTCTGTTATCCGTTCCGTTTCGTTCCGGTCATTTCAAATATCACCAAAAACATTTTTCCGAATGGAAATCTTCACATCCGCATATTTGGTCGTACAATCTGGAAAATTCTGAACGAACATCGAAAACCTGTACAAAGGGATTTTACATGAATTAAAGCAAAACTCCTACTTATTGCAAGCCTCGTAGCGTTTCCAATATCGAGATCTTCCGATATTTCGATATCCCAGATTATCGGACGTAAGCCAGGGGATAGTGTATAGAAATATCACGACTGTGTTCAGAAAGTGCAACCTTTTAAAGGCAAAATTAGGGCAAGAAAGGGATCACAGTTGATATAAAACCTTATTATATATTTCTTAATTTAAGCGGTCGTTTATCAGAAAGCCGTCTTAGCCTACGCATCTACGTGGGTAAAGAGATGAAGAATGTATTATTCATTTCTATATTTGTTTACTGAGTATGCACTTGAACATATTTAAATAGATATATATCACTTATTATTTATATGAACACATAATATCACCGAACTCGACCAATACTAGCATCAACAAAATATGTTTAATACATCTAACTCTTTGCCTACATGCAGTGCAGACGTAAACATCGACACGAGTGTTGCAACTTTTAAAAGAATCCCTTTGGTACTTGGTCCGACCGTACCACGAAATTTACATAGTCTGCAGGCTGAATGTCGGGGGCGTTTAGCATGCAGCCCCTAGCCTATTCCTGTGTAACAAAGTTGTACATGTTAGCGGTGACTTCTCTAGTGATGTTACGTTATCCTAAGACATGTTTTTTTGGTTCCTGTGCAAAAAATCGTATTTAATTTCGTTGCTTAGCGCAAAAGAATATATATTCTTTGCTTTGTGGAACTGTTTGCCATAAACGTATACTAAAATCAGACACTGTTGCATTTTATTATTGGTTTTCTGTAAATGCCAATGCCAAAAGAGCGCGGTACATGGTGTTTAAGGAATGCAGAAAATTTCCGAATGTTGTACACCTCATAAAACTTTGTTACGAGCCCTACGGGTTTCAAATTTTAAATAACTTCGACATTTCGTTACTAACAGCCTTAAAGATGATGACGACATTGAAAGAGAACGCAGGGCGCTGTTGCGGCTGCCGCGGTTTTGTAGTGCCTCTGCCATATTTGCGTTGGCAGGCGTAGATAGTTTTGAAGCTATCATGCGTAAAATGTCGGCCTCGTTCTTACACAGCGTAGGTAAATGTCAGCTGCCACAGCGTGCTGAAGGAGATGGTCGAAATTAGGCATTGTCCACTGATATGCAATATGATTAATAGGACAAAATCAGTTTTAAAGATAGTCTTTAAGCTTTTACTAACATTATCGATCTTAGTTATCTGAAATAAACACTTTATTTTTAATTAGATGGGTAACGTCTAACTTTTTCAGGATCAAGGACAATAAAAAAAAGTTGTGCGTAAATGACATACTCTTATAGTTGCTGTTGAGAACAGAATATCTTTATACGTATTTTCAATTTTTTACCAGATAAAATTATTACGACTATTACGAGTGTAGGTTCTTATAGGGCTTTATTTTTGAATAAAAAGTTATCCTAATAACGTGTAAAGATGACATAACTAAGGTTCTCTTCTTTTTTTTCTTTCCTTCTACATTTTATCTGAGTGTTAGCGTTGACTATTTAAATACCAGTGTTTAATATCATATCGTGTTTGTGACTGATTAAGATAAACTTTATTACGTTACTATACCCAAAGAATGTATCCTTCGGAATTTAATTTCGATTGGTGCACTGTGCAATAATTTTAATCAATAGGAGACACCAATTTGAATAAACTCTCTATTATAATTAAATATTTTGGTAATGTTTGCAATTTGTTGGTTAATTTTGTTTATCTGTTAGTTCATAGACCGATATGTTTTCGCTGTTTTATGCTCAGTATAGGTAACACATTTTTATCAATTTAGTTAAAAGGTTTTTCTAGGAATTTCTGCAATAGTCTCAACTATCGATGACCAAGATCACAGCCCTATACTGCACTAAGAAGGCACATCAACGTACACACTGCAGCATCTTAGGCACTTGTTGTAAAAGTGATTTTGCAACAAAAATGCGTAACCTGTTGTTCTGTCGTCTCTCGGAATTCAATTCCGGTTGCTGCAGACGTGTTCGCCTGATCGCGTCTTTTGTGACGGTTTGTCTTCACATTTCTACTTGTCATCTTATTTTGGAGGCAAAATATTATTTTGTAGTCTATATTATACAAATAAGACGGGTTTTCCTCCAGAACGCACGAACCGATTTCAACTGTTTTGCATTCGTTGGAAAGGTCTCTGGCTCCGTGAGGTTTATATATACAATAATATAGCAAACAAAAAAAATCTTCATCTTTTAATCCCCAAACGAAATGTTACAAAAAACGAAGCCATCTGGTGGCGAAACGGGGTTCGCCGGGTTTGCTAGTGTTAAGATTTCTGCTACACCGTACAGGTGTAGCAGAATTCTTCAGAATCCAACTTCTACAAGTTGGATTGGAACGGAGTTACGGAGTTTTGCTAAACATGTTATGCCCAGCGCTTTAGTAAGCTCAAGTGGTAGTGGGCAGGGCACATTGCGCGAAAAACTGATGGCCGTTGCCCCTAGATTGGACTCGACCAGAAGCGTAGCGCAAAATGAACCGACAACAAACTCAAAAGAGTCAGATACAATAAATTCATTGAATACACACAGATACAAGAATTATAATAATCATAATAACTGTTTATTGCCAAAAGAAACCCTTAAATGCATTACATTACTGCATTACGGTCTCTGCACTAAGCTTAATAGCTTGTGTTGCAGAGGCCAAAAAAATTGACCTGTGACGAGTTTATATGGTAACTCGGGATTATTGCACGATGATGACATTTGACAATACATATTAAGTGTATAAGTAAATATATTAATATTTTTTGTTACTAATGGTCATCATGTTATAGTAATATTAATATGACTGCACCCAACACCCCCTAACTGTAAGTAACAATATCCTTAACACAAAGGTTGCCTGGAAGAGATCGCTCTTAGCGATAAGACCGCCTAAATTGTGCATCTTTCTTTGTATGTTGATTTTGTATTGTTTTTTGTGGTGTGCAATAAAGTGTTATCTATCTATCTATCTATACAGTATGAGCTATTATAGTCACATGTGGTCCTACTAAACCGAGTCCAATAGACTTGAGAAACAATAGAATGCCCTAAGGCGTTAAGTCCACCGTTTGTACATAGTTTTGTTGTACAATAAAGCTTAAATAAATAAAAAGAAACAAGTAGCGTAACAAATTGGGTAAGCTCTTTAGCGGTGAAAATATTGTCACCATTTCACTTTTCATCTTTCCTTAGCCGAATTCCTTACGCATTTGTAATATTTCTAAAGTTGATTTTTATGAATGCGCTACCTTTCATTCTGGGTACTCCGTCGAAATTCCCTCTTATTCAGTCCGTAAGTCCGAGTAATGGGATTACACTAGTGACTGCACACGGCTTGCTTCATCGGTTATTCGATTTGAGCGCGCCTCACTCGTTTCCTACGTAATTTTCATCAGGACCTCTCGTGCTAAGTACTTTTTTTATTCCCAAGCCAATTTTACGCGGAAAACGGATGAAGAGATATTTCGAAAATTTGTATGCATTGACTTTAAAACTAAAAAAGTTGAAATTCAAAATAGTTGAGGGATGTTTTAATTACCTTTTCAATAAACAGATCTTGAGCTCTTGTTCAATCTTGTATAACTGATAGATTTTTACTGAGATTGATATATTGTCACCTTAATTTAGGGCCTTTTGAATGTTGGTAAACGATGAAAAATTTATGTAAGTAGTATACAAGGTCAGTTTAACGTAAAAATGATATTTTTATAGGTTTAATAACTTCTGTAACCGGAAGTTAGGGATTTCTTATCACAAAAATTCTCCGTCGAAACAGGTAATATTTACGGGTTCACTACTTCATTTGCTAAAAGACGTTCAATAAAATGAACCATCGATGTAACGCTTTTCGGGTATATAAGGCATCGTTCAAACAAAAAATTGACTTGTTGTCATCGATGAATTGTAATTCGACGAAACGTATTTCGAACTGGAGTAGTGAACATATTAACTGATAGGGCACATATGCGACTTTCTGTCGCTGCAACTCGCGATTGACAGCGTGTCAACAAATCGCCGCGTCTAAATCAATAAAATCAATTTATTTTTGTAAATAGACTTACAAGTAGCACTTGTACACGTACCAACATATAAATTAACCCTACTACCGCTTCGGGACAATTTCGGCCAGTGCTGAGGAGAAGCGGCGCAAGAAACTTAGTCATTATTTTCATTCCCTCGTCTCAAATTTAATTTACAATCATTGTTATTGTTTACTTTCAAACATTATAAATATCAACACTGATAGTCGCGAGTCGTGGCGACAGTGAGTAGCAAGTGTGCTCTGGGCCTTAACATAAATCAATCTTGCAACATCCTCATTACGCATTGAACATTAGCCAGTAGTAAATAGAATGTGAGCAAAAAGCAGTTTACGAAGACAATTACGCATCCATACTTATACTAAAAATGGGAAAGTAACTCTGTCTGCCTTTTACTCAATCACGCCTAAACTACTAAACCGGTTTGCATAAAATTTGGTATGGATGTATTTTGATACCCGTGAAAGGACATAGGCTACTTTTTACCGCGGAAAAATGACGCATTCCGATGGGGAAATTTAAGTGGGCCGATCGCTTTTACGCCTGAACTACTGAACAGATTTAAATGAAATTTGGTAAGGAGATAGTTTATGACTTAAGAAAGGACATATGTTACTTTTGACTGCGGGAAGACAATGGATTCCCATAGGAATAAAATACTTGCGGGGAATTTGATCGCTTTCACTCCTGAAATACCAAAGATTTGAATTAAATTTGTATAAAATTGGTATTTCGGGAAAAACACGTATTAATGCGGACAAAGTCGCGGGTAAAAGCTAGTATTTTATTATGTGCACTTTACGAAGACTCACACTGTACAGTAAGCTCGTTCGGATAGTATTTCACGTGCGAATTCTCACACTTAAACAAGCTAACTTGCTCCAAGAAAGCTTAAACAAGTTGGAAACTTGGCAGATAATTGTTGGATAAATCTGGACAAGTCCCTCGCGTGGGCAAAGTGTCCCTCTAATTGCTCGTGTTTGTTTAGGACACCGGCTCCCAAACTTGACAATGCACTTGATTTTAGCTACATGTTTCTTTGACTTGTCAATTTTTATTCGGTTTTTATCTTATATAATTGGCAAACAGTATATAAACTTGTCGGAGCGTCATTATTTTCGGTGGTATCGTCGGAAATCGTGTGGGCGTATTGTTGGGATAATCGAGCAAAGAAACTCAGTGATCTCAATCAAATCTCTTTTTTTCACTTTGCACAATAATTACGTTACGTACGATTAACAATCAACACGATACACACGAAACGCGTAGCAGTTCCTAGAGTGGAGGTCCGATTACTAAGACGGCGAAATGAAGACTGTCCGTTCGTCCAACATCCCTTCCATTCTAAGCTCTGTCGTAGCACGAAGTTAGCAGAGTAACTCCCAAGAGACGACTGTGCTGCCACCTCTCAGGACTCGTGCTGCGCGTCGTTTTCGAGCCGTTCTTATGACAGTTTCCGACAAACTAATATTGGAAACTTAAAATTGCTAGTTTATAGTACCTTTGTATTTAAGACTATGTGCTATTATTAAGCTGTATGTTTTCTTAAGATAAACAAATAAATAATATGATTGAATACTGTCTTTAAAATTTAGAATAATTCACAAGTTAAAGAATATTGAATTAAACGCTGCAAATGAGAGTGACACATCAGTTTTCGTGTTCAAGACAATGTAACCTATAGTGTAATGGACCTAGTTTAGTTATATCTAGTAAAGTTTGAGGATCACTAGTGTTTGTAAACGTATCTGTAAGTTGCGGGTGTAGTTACGGTTAGTGAGAAATGTAATTAGACGTTGTGGGTTTTTACTTGGTTGTAGTAACGGGAAACAAACACGCCCTTTCCTTAATATAATAATTGTTCTATCACGTATCTTTCAGTATAAATTAATGATATTGTAAGCGCCGCCACGTAAAAAATAAGAATATAAAAAGCATAATATACAAATTGACGGAGGCCCGTTGGAAGCATATTAATTATTTAAATAACTCGCTCCCTGTCAGCAGCTTCGCGCGCGTGGATTGGAAATCTTAAAGTTATCTGTGGTTCTTTAATATATAAAGCATGCTATAATAGCAATAAATAAAAACCTTTTTCATACATATTACAAAAAAACTGTATCAAAATCCGTTGAGTAGTTGTAAAGATCTAAGCATACATGCATACAGACATAGGGACAGACGCGGAGAGCGACTTTGCTTTACACTATGTTGTGATGCAGCTACATAGGTACAAGGCTATAACATACTCGTATCTGTTGTACATATCTAGGGAAATCTATTTTTCATGCAAGTTTTTTTCTGTAATTATTTATGTTTATCAAAAAAAAAGGTTGAAACAAGGCTCACGCTAGTTTTAAATGAAGAAAAAATATGAGATTGCGTTAATCTCGGCGTTGCAGTTGCATTTAAAAGATCCTGCTTTTACACGGAAAGATTCGTGATATTTCCAGAGAAAAAAACAAAAGCCACAAGCAAAACGCATTCCCATTATTAACTCAAAACATAAACCAAATAATACACGATACAACACTAATTAATTTATCATTACGAATTTATTTTTTGGTTGAAAATCAGCGAAGTAGTGATAGAAGTCATAGAAGCTGTACCCTTAATAGCCTTTTTAATAATACAAGTTAGGTAAGTACTACATAGTACCTACTAATAGTTGATAAAGTGTAAATGAGGATTGACATCGTGGTGCCACTGCTCTGGCGAGAAAATTACAGCTGAAAATGTTCACAGGAAATCTGATCTAAAAACGTAAGGATTGAAAGGAAATTGTCTTCTAAAGCCACTAAATAACGTATTTAAGTAGGTACAATATTCTTACATTGTACAGCACTGCAAACACGTGTAGGGAATAAAAAGATAGTTAAACACATTTGGCTTAACTTAAATCCGATTCCAAAGATCAGTTCTAACAAAAATGTTCTTTGCCAAATCCGTAGTCAACTTGACAAATATTTTATGCCGAGTTCACAGACAACATATCAGAAAATACGCTTCACGAAAATTAGTTAACAGTGTTCTCATGGTTTAACTACAAAGAGTCACACACGCATGAAGCATAAAAAGTTTCCGAGGTTGGTGGTGGTGAGAATAAATCCACGTTTATTGTTGAATTTTTATCTTAGAAGACCTTTCGTAGACGCCTGCTACTACAAATATATTTTAGAAAAGCTCTTGCTAACGCCTGTTAGGTACAACAACCTTTTAAAGATGTCTCTTACGGTAGATAAAGTGTAAAATTTAAATCAAGAAGAAGCGCAAAATGTTACACCGTTAATGGATTTTTATTATTATTACATTATTATTTAAATTAAATATACTTAAACCTTCTTTGCTTACATTCGGTCTTTGTCTGAAAAGCTTATTGGTCTGCAGCTTCACTCTACTAAGCAGATAAAGAAACAGAAATGTATGTGTTATTCAAATGGTGTGGATACCGCGGTCCGTAATCCCATACATCTATCGGATTGCATTCACACGTTCATTCTTTTTTTTTTAAATGCCATGGGATTTTTGCGAAACGTCGCACCTGTAATCAATAGCTGATGCCGATCGTTGATGCCTGTAAATGCAAGTTCTATCTAGTCAAAGTTACATATTTTGATGCCATAATTCTCTACGCTATATGCAAAAAAATATTTTAAAAATCTATGAGAGCTTCCAACAGTCATCAAATTGATGCCAATGTTATCCTAATAATATACTTCTTGCCCGAAATATTCAGAAAAAATACGTTTTTATTCCTTCCATACAAATAAGTTTTAGTACAGACGATAAACACATTAATTATATTTTTATTTACACGATATTCAGCCTTACAAAATTATCACAATAATAGATCATTCATACAAAAAGTATAAATGAGGAATATGAAATTAATGCACCGAGTTGCATTCATTCATTCACCGCGGTGTGATCCTAAGCCCAAGCGTAGCGCGAGTCAGTACTGTTTGTAGGCGAAATGTTTGCATAAAACATTGAATATCATGAGAACCCCATGGATTTGATCGATATCTCCATGCTATAAATGATCAATTCGTTGATATCTACCATTTAAATACCATTTCGTTTCTGTCTGTTCGGTGGGTGGAGACGAAAACTGTCATGGTCCTTTCAGAAGTGACAACATGAATGAACACCTGCAACCTAAAAACTGACCTGAAAAACAATCAAACATAATTTTGAAAAATTTTAATACCAAATAAGTAAATGTTTTTTTTTTCTTTTTTTTTATAAGTTTAATAAAAAACGTAAACGGAAATAAATACAACTAGGTACTGTTACAAAAAAAGATACCTTTCGCAATTGTGTACTGAAATGAAACGGTGTGAGGTGCAGCCCGTGGCGATATCATTATTTATTCCGCACACATTAGCACGAGGCTTAAGACTCCTTGACGGATTACGTCCTGAAAAAGACTTGGTGCAAAAAGATTTCGACTTTATTTACGGTCGGTTAGTGAAGTAAAAACTTCATTACTGACTGTTGGCTGTAGGTAGATAGGGTACCTACATAGCTATGTTATGCTTAGCTTAAAGGCATAACGGTATCAACATCAAAATAGGAGCTATCTGAGTTTCTAGTCGCTACAAAGTTAGTCTAGCTACGTAAAGAAGAGCTCATCAGAAAATAAGGCTTCAAAAAAATTTAGATAAATAGTTATTAAATGCATAAAACGAAAATAATAAATAAATAAATCTAATTGCATAAATACATAATTCCTGAAACTTTAAAATAACACATCTCTTTTGAAAAGGAATGATAATTTAAAATATCAAATTGCAAGTGACTTCCGAGTCTGAAATATTCTCTACTTAATGCAGTGATAATTCTCAAGTAAAACGTTAATATTTCATGCGGACAAAGCCTTTCAAAAACATAAAACGGAAACAAACGGAAAGAAATCGTTACATGAAAATTTAAGCGCATCCGAGAATAAACGCATACGAAATGAAATAGGAGCACTGTTATGGCTTTGTCACATAATACTCGTACGTAGCCAGACGCGTGCTTGGCGTGATTGAGCCAGACGTGTGCTTGGCGTGATTTTAGCCAAATGCGTGCTTGGCGAGATTTAGCCAGACGTGTTCTTGGCGTGATTTTAGGCAGACGCGTGCTTGGCGTGATTTAGCCAGACGCGTGCTTGGCGTGATATAGCCAGACGTGTGCTTGGCGTGATTTTAGCCAGACGCGTACTTGGCGTGATTTTAGCCAGACGCGTGCTTGGCGTTATTTTATTTTCTATGGAAATGATAAGATCAAAATACGCCTCACTAGCGCGCGATGCAGCGCGATGTGTGATGTTTTTCTTCCTTTTTCTACGAATAACATCTTTCGTTTGAGCGGTTTCGAAAGAAATATTTTACTTACTTTACGTTATGTGTACACAAAAGATAAATAATGCTTTACAGGGGCTCAAAACCACGTTTTGACAGCGACGTATGCATTTATTGTGCATACGTCGCTGTCAAAATTGTTACGTTGTCATGGCAACCATGACGAAGCTGTCGCGGTAACTTATCGTAAGCAAATTTCATATTCATACATTTTGCAAACGAAGCGTTCGGTCGGTACGTCAGCGACGTATGCAATTGTAACTTTGTCTACGGGCCCTGAATAGTAAATGTCGCATGTTATGTAAATCCCATCAGGTATATTATGTTCGTCATCAAAAAAGTCCTATAGCTATAATTTTTCAGGGTGAATTTATTTCCTTTTGCAATATTTATTCATGGGGAATTAATTATGAATTTGAGTAAGTGAAAAATAACTTAATTCACGACGCATATTGTTTAATAATCAACTGCAGAACGAGCTTACAAAAAGTGTGTTATGTTTTGATATTAAAATTCCGTCCGTACGACTATATTACTGCGTAAGCGAGTAGAAATACAAAGTGGGCAACTTCAATATTAAGGTAGATTCATTTTTTTTCTAATTGAAGTTTTTTTCCAATGAACTACTAAAAAACTCACTTCAAGCAAAGTTTTGAAAGTTGCATTATAACTGATGATTGGTTTTACTGATATTCCATGTGAGGTCTCATGTTTTTTATTTTGTTAAGATATTCCAAATGAAAACAACACTGTAAAATATGAACTGGCTAAAAGGATCGTGCGACTGTCCCGACTTTTTAATGAATATGTGTGCAAACACGTTTTGTGTCTAATGACGTCATTTCAGCTGAAATTAACAACACCACCACTGGAAGCAAAAAAGAAAACCACCAAATTTTAATAAATACTTTCTTGGCTAATCGTCAACCCCGACGAACACTATGGTAATAGCCATTACCATAGAGTCGGTTTTATTGCGGATTCGGTATATATAGGCACCCTATTACATCTATGAGAATATTTTTAGGGCTGAGTGATGCTTACTTCCCGAGACATGAATTGAGTAATGATCATTAGCGTTATATTCAACGGACAACCAAATAGGATACTTCATGCGATTAATAACACAACAACGTATTACCAAACCGTAACAGGCAAACGTTTATAGTAATACATCATCATCATCATCATTATCAGTTTTATTAATAAAAATTGATAAATTATCTCATCACAAATTCAGCCCAAAAAATATCCTTTTTTGGTGATAAAATGAACTTAATACTCGTAGGTGTGACAGTTATCAAGATAATCAGTTTTTTGTTGTGCCTGTAAAATTGACTTTTTCTATTACGGTTTTGTTCGTTGGGGGTGACTATATAGTGTTTCTTCAAATTTTTAAATTAACGTAATACTTTGTTCAATGTAGTATTTTTCAGAGTGGTTTTTGTATTTGAAACAATTTGCATTCGGATGTGTCACAGTAGACCCCTCGCCACTGATCAAAGCGTGTCTGATCGAATTGCCTGCAAGGCGACTATGTGCAATTGACTGTGCGCCGGCTTTGTGACGAAAATTAAATAAAACGACGACATAATATCGCCAGGCAACAAAGAAAACGGGTAAACCTTTGTTTTAATAGCTGAGCATTTAAAACTACAATCGATTATATTGCGTTTGGCTTGGTGCGGATGATGATTCGTTGGCTACTAACAATAAAAAAATGTGTGTTGGAAGTCTGTGAAATAGAACTGCTCTGTGCCTGGTTTTATCTTTCTGATCTCGCTAATATACAGACAGAAAATAGTACCCTAAGGTTCATCCATTTAGTTGTTTTTACTGATGACCGAACACTTTCAGCTACAAGCTTTATTTATCATCTTCGATTATGATTACTGTGTTTTTACACAATGTTTTATTTTATTTTAAATATGCAGTACCTAGATCTTTTTTATAAATTAACAACGTTTATAAAAAGTGCTCATTTTGCGTAGTGCTTATTTTGCGAAGTGCTCATTCTGCGAAGTGCCCATTCTGCGAAGTGCTCATTATGAGAGATGCATTTTTTTGTCAAGTGCAAATTTTGCGAACTGCACATTCCCACCGTCAGACCGGTTGGTGGGTTACCTATCAGAATTCCTTGTAAATTACGTTACAAGTATGTACTTAGATTAGCCAAATGCAGATTTATTAAATCTCTCATTTTGTGAAAATGTGTAACTAATACGATTTCAAATGACGGCAATCTATTAGCGTTTCATACGACTATTGTGAAGACATTACGTCTAAATAATAGAGGCTTCTAATGTTTCCTTTCATAAATTTATGAAAGATAATAATGGCATGCAAGAAACGTTATGATTTGTCGAGACTATCAGCCACCCATCCTTTTTATCACAAGATCGCACTTTTTTATCAACTGCAAATGATGTGCGTTAAGCTAACATTCTAAACAGGAAATATCATGGTGAACACTGCGTCATCTGACGCACTTGTAATAAGGCCGATTTTGCAAAGAAAATGTCTTCTATACATTGAATTCCATGCGTGAGCTTGAAATACGCCTAGCTATGTAATTTCTCGTCATCTTCATTCCCTTCACTCGTAAAAACATTGGTTATTACCTTCAGTTATACTCATTTCAGTTGAATTAAACTTTGAGTCGTCGGCGTGTCTCAACGCTGTACGTTTCGCTTACGATGGAACGTCACATTTTGTAATTATGTCTAAGGATTCGTGATATAGGCGCATTTTCATTAGAGGCAGTTTGTTACGTAGGGTCCTATTTTACAAGTGTAGAATAGACGATGGGTTATAATTAACAAACCACGATTATAGTTTATCATATATTATACATTATACTTAAAGTATGAAGTAAAGAAACATATCCATAAAATCTGCACACCCACAGATGGAACCCACACTCGTTTTTCGTAGCATCCTCGTAGCTCATCTTCGTAGCTTCCTCGTAGCAACATGGCTGCCTCGTAGTATTGTGCGACCCATGACTAGCAAGTTGCCAATCGAAAAAAAAGCACATAATCGAACAGTAGCAATTATTTAGCAGTATTTATTAAGTTAGTAATTAAGTAGTTTATTAGTATTACTTTAATACAAGCAATGTGTCTTGAGCTCGAGTTTCTTTGTCATTTGTAGTCAAAATTGTCATTTCTATTCTGATTTCTTGTTACAGAAATACACATATAACAAAGTCTTAGACACACTTACATTTTTGGTTACCTTCTTCGTCTTCAATTGTAATATTTCATACTTACAATGTACCCTTTTAAGCGTTACTTAAAGAACATTAAAAAATAAGAAACAATTTGTATCTCACTAACAAATAAACAACATTTTCTAAGAAATAAAAAAAAGTAAAATGAAAAATGAAAATTTTATATAAGCAAAATTTTTACTTTAATAAAGAAAAACCAAACATACAATAATGAAACATTGAAGTCTAGTTGTAAATGCATTGTTATTAGTTGGCTGGATCTTTTGATGTGTAGACACAGACTTTTCATTGTTTCGGTGTTAAATTTTGCAGTCTATCCTGCTCTTAAAAGTCCTACGTTAGGATAGCGAAAGATGGAAAAACTTTATTTCCTGTGCGTTAATTTTGGAGTAGCCGCTTAAAAGCAATTTAACATGACCATGAGAACCCTATTGCAAGTGCGCGAGCACTTTCCTGTTTGAAAATAAAAGTTTTGTTCTTTCAGTGCGCATGCGCACCTCGTCCGGCAGTTGCAGTGCGGCGCGGCGCGGAGCGGTTTGAGCGCGGGTCCGCTCAGATGCCTAACTATGGCAGCCATATTAGTATAAATCACCGGAGGGAGGGCGGTAGCAGTGCAGCACAGCGCGTTGAAAGCGGATAACTTATATTGTTTTTTTTACAACCGCATGATTGATACTAATGAAAAACTTATCGATTTAGTACCGTACAAATGCACGCTTAAATGATTTTAAAGATAAACATTATAAAAAAACACGTCATACAAGCTGCGACTGTAGGAAAAAATTACACTGAAACTAAATACATCCTGAACGCTGTTTAAACGCAGGTCCGCGTTTGCTTTGAACCTGTCGCTACCTCCAGTGTGCCTACTGCCGCTATGTAACTGACCCGTACCGCTACTGACCCGCGCTTGGTCTGCTGAAGCCTTTAATTGGTTTAGTTAACAAATCAATTATCTACTTGTGGTGTTAGTAGTTACGCTATTGGCACTAGAAAACTATTTTTTTTTTAACTCTTTGGCAAAACTGAAAACATTTATATCATCTTCTTTGTACTCTATCACCTCTATTACTTCTTCCTAAACATGTTAATACTAATAAAATATAAATAGTACCATAACGAAATTAATATACGAACAAAAAACTACGCAATTTTCTATGCCGAATAAAACTTGTGTAATAAAATATTATAGCGCACGAGAAGTCCTTGATAGCTAAAGTTCTCCCGGGCAGGTAATTAGTTTTTGTTTAGTGCTGGCTAAGCGGTTTCCTTCGCTTTTTATATGTTTCGTAGCTTACCTTGGAAAGTACAGGAGATTAATTGAAAACTTGATAACTCAAGTGGTATTATTATCAACGAGCTTGATAATAACGACGCTATAAAATATGCCGTATTTTACATGATTTAATATAAAAATACCGGTTAACCTAAACAAAATAAACAGGTAAATAAACAAAGACTCACTTGCATTTTGGTCGCCTTTTCTGTTACTTTTAATATTTAAAATGTTCAAATTGCATTTTCCTGCTTCGAAATGAAATTTTTCTTCTTTTTTTCTATCAGATAGGAGAGATGACTAATTCAGCCATCAATTAGCGATATTTATTGGCAGCTTTGGTGTTTTTTTTAAAAAAAACGAGTGTGACACACTTCAAAGAGTTTCTTGTATTACAAAATGCGCGGGCCCGCATTTAAACTGCGCTGCTACTGCCCCGCGCTTGGTTTGCCGAAGCCTTAAGTATCCAATAATACGACCGCTCTACTTTCAAGTAGGTAGCTTATTTCATACGGCAATATCTGTGACTTAGCAGACTAAAACTACAGCTACGAGCTTTCTCAAACTTTTAGTCATTTTCATCTCCATAAGAGTGGGACGGGTCGACACAGACGAGCGGTTAAATAAACTCCAGTTATTTATATTATTTATATTTTGTGTAATAAGAACTTTTTTTCGTTCCAGTAGTCCGAGGAGTGAGTGTTGAACATAAATAATGTCACCATACCTACGATCGGACGGTCTCGTTATTTTACAGTCGAACGAAAATAAGTAATAAAAGTTCTGGTGGCGGTAATTTGTTGTATACTTCGGCCCCCTTGCACGAAGCAAGTAGATTGATTTTGACACTAAAGTTGAAAAGCGTTCCGTCACTGTTAATTGCTTTAATAACTATAGGGACAGAACGCGTTTGAAATCTAGCATCAAGATATTCTTGCAAGAATATTTCGATGCTAGATTTTGAACAACGTAGACGTTGAATCGAAACGGTCATTCTTTCCAGGTGAATTTTGGTGCGTCCGTACATTTTCTGATTATTTTAAATATTCTGAAGCATTCTTTTTTTAGGAAATAAGTTTAGCAATTGTCTTTCAGGAGTTGTAATCAAAACACCCCTCACTTTAAAAAAAACCATTCAAAAAAATATTTTGTGTCAACCTCCTAATTTCCGTTCGCTGCTCAAGATAAGCTAAGATTGGTACATTTCAGTGTAAACATTTTTAAACTTAATTAATAAGTATCTTAATTCCTTCCTTGATTTCCGTCACTAGTAAAAAATATTAAATATCTCACTCTCAGATTAAGTAATTCCCATCCTTACCAAAACGTTGCCTTAGATCACTAGTGCCTGGGTAATCAACAGAAGCTGACCTGTGTCACTGTTCGGTTGCTGAATTACGACCATAAGTACCTTATTTCCATTCGGGTAGTTTACATATCTTCTTATTGTAAAATGTCTAAACATTGGCTAGTTAGATGATTAAATACAGAAATTCGTTGATAACTACATGTTTCAAGCAAATACCGCTTACTTAAAAAAGTGATACGGTTGCGTCTCGATAATCGTTTGTCTGTGAAACTGCGTACACAGCAAAAGTAATTGAAAACGTATTTAACATTTTCGATATAACTTTCATGGAACGAGTCGAACTGTAGAGGTATATTAGTCTGAAACTTTGTATCCTGAACCCTGAAACTTTGTATCCTGAACCCACATCTAGATAATAGATTTAATATCGTTTGAAGCAACCAAGCAAGAAAGGAAAACGTACAAGTGATGTTTGCGTTAAAAGTAAGCCAGAGTTGTAATTTCAAAAGTTGATTATTTTACTTTCCTTGAAATTATACCTGCCAAACGAAAAATATTGCAAAATCATATTGCAAAAACGCCAAAGTCATTAATAGTTTTAAATATCTGTTATGAGAAGTTGATGAATACTGACAATATATTGAACTTGCATTATTAAAATAATTAATCACCCACACGAAGCCAATTATTTGCTATTTACGGTGACATAACACCTAGTAAATTATACTGAAGGTAGGTAATAACTAAATACAGGACAATAATGTAATAATAGTGTGATTGTAATAATTTGTCAGGGAAAATTTTGAATATGAATATTACGCTGGGGTTCATTTCAAAGGTCGATCATGAATGGAAATCAATTTATTAAAGCTGTGTAAAGCCTTTGAGGTTCGACAATATTGTATTGTAATGATGGTGAAATTATTCCATGAATATTAATTATTCAACATAGTTAATGTACACATACCGAAATATTTTTGGTAAAGGGCTAGGAGTAAGTTTATGATTAGTTATGATTTCGATACTTAAGATAAAACAATGGTATTGATAACTGTTTTTCTATTTTAAATGTAATATTTCATCATCGGCGTCTCAAGACTTTAGATACATCTTATAAATATCATTTTTAAATACTTTAAAACACAAGAGTTATAAATTGAAATCGTTTTTTTTTCTAATATTTAGGTTCTGAACAGTTGGGTTTTGTGATTTACGTCAATTCTTATTTTAAGTTTCGTTATTATTACGCGCAAACGGTAGGTACTTATCTACTTTTCAAATAGTAGCTAGGTAGGTACCCCTGAAAGGATAAAGCTGTACTTTTTGCGTGCCATTTACGTCGAGAATAACGTTGCAAATAAACATGTAAGGTAGAAGTAAATCTCATTGGCTGGGCGGCCCAAACACATTATTACCAAATCGTTACTCCGCACTCTTACTCACATGTGGATCCGAATACAGGGTGAACGATTCTTGTACCGAGTGATAATCAATATATAGAATTTTTATTTTTACTTCCGAAACAACAGAGAGAGACAGAGACACGAGAATAGCTACCTGAATGTATTTTTTTTCCAATTCTCGTTTTTCTTTTATTTGGTTTCGACTTGCAATTATCCTTCTGCTTTTCTATGAGCCCGCCAATTGTATCACTATCAATGTAATACAGTTTCAGTTTATATGAATATTAATTTTAGAGTTTGACGTGGCGTCGTCGAAAAAAACACAGAAGTGACGTTTTATTTTCTATTTTATTTTATCAAAACAGTGAGATCATAATTATGTCAGCAATAGCTGAGCCGCATCCATTTGCTTTCATGTTTTATTTTAATTTTATTTATTATTAAGTGCTATACATTGTTACCATTTACTGTTGTTGGAAGTAATAAACTTAAATAATAAAAAAATAATATACTATTTTTAATTTATTTTTTTATATTTTTATTCTCTAACAATAAAATTATCGCTCGCTTTGCTACTCGCACCCTCAGCCAACGTACGGTTATAGGTAGCATTTATTGCTAAACGCGGTAATAAATAACCGGCGTAAGAAAAACGATGGTTATCTTAACGGCTGCGGGGCCCATCGAGCTGAGTACATGAGGCGATGACGACAAAAAAATAGTAACACAACAGAGACATAAATATATTCGATAGCACCAAACCTTAAATAAAGTAAGGTACCTAGACTGTTACTTTAATCCTCCTGAAAGAAGGATATTTATCCTTGAGCACCATTTAGAAACAGGTAAGGCAAAAATGACACATTTATTGATTAGGAAAAAACTCTCTAATATCATCATTTGTATTCGCGACCTTTTCGCTGGTATCATTAACCTTGATGACCGAAGCCGAAAATAATTGTTTAAGTGTTATGCCTATTCGAATTTGAAAATAGCGTTGTGAACGCAAAAAAATACTTAATAAATAAAATGAAATGATTGGTATTTTTGGCCAATAATGAGAGGGATACATATTTTAGTTATCATTTCCAATTATTTCTTACAAAAGTTACCCGCATCATTAGCGGCTCCTTAAACTGTAATTAAAACTTTTAAAACAAGAGCTTAAGAGATATTTGGTACGTATAACTTAATTTTACTCACTATTTAATTGCGGCCATGCACAAAAGATACATATCAACAGACTAAACTTGGAGTAAAACTTACACTCTGCGTACATCTAGCTAGCACCTAATTAAATATACACACTTGGGTAACTAATTTGAAGCCCGACAGACAGAAGTTCAGATTGAAGACTAATTATCCAAATAGAAGTAAATCTACATGAATAGAAATGAATCGCCGAAATATGTGTATGCGCACAACTTCAGACAGACTGTACCAAATTCTAAGATTCTTTTTTTGTGTTCTTTATAGTAAGAAGAAGGTTTTCATATTAAAAAAAAAAACAATTTAAATGTAAATGAATGGCCTAAATGTTTGTATCTACGCGCATAACTTCAACCGAATTAAAAACAAAAAACTACGAGCAGATCAACGTCTGCGGGGTCCTCCAGTTTATAATAATTTAATAAATAAATACGAAATATTCCAGTAAATTCGTTTCTGGGAAATAAATAAACTTTAAGCAAGATTTTCACTGCTGAACAAAGGCCATCCTCGTAGATTTTTACATTGACTAGCTATAAGCAATCTGCATCCAGATTCCATTTTTTTTTTTCATTTTATTTATTTATCTTAAGGAAACATACAGCCTTATAAAAGCACATAGCCCTAAATACAACGGTACTTAAACACTAGCAATTTAATGTTTCCAATGTTAGTTTATACAATTTTTGCTAAATAGACGATACAAAATTAATGAAAAACTAGTTTAATGAAAACAATAGAGAACAGGCATGCAAGGAAAAAATCATAATCAACATGCCTAGCACTCTTTAACGCAAATTTACTTTTTCACGTGACTATCACTGTTTCATGCAACTAATGTAAATATTTTACGTATATCGTTAATCCTTTTGTAAAAAATAATTCTATTAATCTTATTTGTCTGCTGAGCATAGATAACAATAGTGTCTGCTGAATATGTTTCAAAAACAAATATTGTTAGTTCTAAGTTAAGACTGCATTAAATATTAAAGGAGTTCTGCAGTTTATGGGATTTTAATAACAGTGGAAAACAATTATTATTTTCAACGAAGAAGAGTACGAGTACTAATCAATTTGATCAGCAGTATGACGTTTTTTTAAACTATTTACCCGACTACGGTGAAGCAAAAACAGGGTTATGATTTTGACCGGTATATATGTATCCTCATAACTTCTAAAACCTTCATTATATTTCAACAAATGAGGTTTCATTAGATGCGCCTAAGCTACCCGCTGGTTACACACATATATACATACGTACCTAATACATACATAAGTACCTAATATCTACATACAGACATACATACATATATACAGAATTCATACCGGACAAAATCACACCCCTCCTTTTTGCTCCGCCGTAGTCGGGTAAAAATATTTCCGTTTATGAAAAGCTAGGTGTACCTAAATAAATAAACCTAAGTATACACGTGTAGGTATATACATAACAATATTTTACGAGAACCTATTTCGTCCTTGGAGTTTTCTTGTATGTTTTTAGGTGGCCTAAACGTTAAATCTGTTTATTGTATAAAGACGTCCTTACTTAATAGTTTCTAGTTCAATCTGAATTACGAATACAATTCGATCTTCACTTAACTTGTTGCATCCATGTTAATCAAAAAAATTTAGTACTGAACTTACCATTTCAATCAAGACTTTGAATAAATGCCACATTGCATTTGTAGTAACGTCTGTTGCAGTAAAATATGATGCAGTAGCCCCCTGCCGCCGTGCTGGAATTATAAAGTAATTATGCCTCACCAATTATTTGAATGGTGTAAGAATAACTCTTGTACCTTCAGCAAAACAAAGCGCAAATAACAATATAACAATGTGTTGTCTTTAAGCGTGAGCTCACCGCCTCTGAACAATGAGGTGAGCAACTGAGTCGCTTGTAGCGTAGTTGGTGCAACGCTTTGGAAGCGATACCAAGTTATGTAAGCTTAGTGTTTAGGATGGGTGGTCATTCCGACCATTCAAGTGACGTCTATGTACAAGCATCTTCGCGCTTCAAAGGGCACGTTGAGCAGTTTGGTCTTGGTTAAAATCGATAGACATTAGTCGTTAAGCCTGGTCAGAGGGCCATGGGCGGCTAAATAACATCCGAAAGTAAGGTTGGTCACTTACCTCACAAAAAACCCCTCCACCAATCCGCACTGAGCTCACGTGGTGAAGTAAGGCTCGTACCTCCTCATAGTTGAGTTTGTAGCCTATGCCGTATATATTGACGACCACTTTGGTGTAATGGTCTAGAAGTTGACTACTGACCAAGAGGTCGCGGGTTCGATCCCCGCACCGTACAAACATTTGTGTGCATGAACATGTCTGTTTGTACTGGTCAGGGTGTAATTATGTATTTATTTAAGTTTATTTGTAATACCACTCTTGATTCTGATATCTATAAGTGCTTAAGCTACTTACCACGGAGTCAGATGTGTGTATGTGATGTTGTTGTATATATTATTATTATTTATTTATTATTATTATAATAGGCTTGTTTCCACTATGAAAGAAATATTCAAAAACTGATTTTTCTCTAAAATAATTCATAATTTCAGATGCCTTTACACTAATATTTTTCTGCAGTTCGTATTATTTGATTTTTAATTGGAATTCAAATGATAATTAGTCACTCAGTCGGCATTGCACGCGATGACGTCGAAGTGTGTTATTCCCATACAAACACTATGAAGAAAAGCGTTTTGACAGTTGATAAAAAGTACGTCAACGATTGGTGGTGTCAACTACCGTATTGACGTACGTTGATAAAGACTACTGCTCAAGTCTTTATTGATAGTTCAGTATCAGCGTCAGACTAAAGCTTACATTAACATGTTATTTACGAATAAGCCTGCTCCATCTAACTCAATCTGCTCTGCGTCTTGCAAAGTGGCGTGATTTTTATACAAAGTGTTTCTAAGAGTGGCAATAAACACTTGAGAGAAAGAACTCTGCAACATCCACTAACAGCTCTATTATATTCGCGGCGGTGAGCGCAGTTTTAAAGCGTACTTACCTACACTTCGCGAACAAGATGGTAAGTGAAATAACTGTTGCTGCTTCGTTCAAATAAGTTGTCACTTAAGAAACTTCTCTTGTCTTAAAGATCTCACCGGGATGTACAAAACTTAAGTAGTTACCGCACAAAGTGAAGCTACTTTCACCACAATTGATCGTCAAAAAGTTTGTACTTTAAAGTTTGGTTACATCTCAATGAACGTTGGTTTAGCTATACTTAGAAGCATTAAGTACGATTTTAAAATATGAGATAAGTACATGTTTCGGGCGTCATATATCCTTAACAGGAAGTTAAGGAGATATGACACCCGAAAGTTAGTAGGCAGTATAAATGTTAAAACAAAGTCTACTCGTAGATTTATATGCAGCCTAATTTATTTATTGACTAGCTGACCGGCAAACGTTGTTTTGCCATATAAATTATGGTGCAATATTCTCACAAAATTTCATAAGAATCAGTCAAGCCGTTTCGGAAGAGTACTGGCACGAACATTGTGACACGAGATTTACTTTAAAACTTTATATATATAGAGATTTACTTAAAAACCATTTTGTTATTTGGTTAGTAGCGTCCTAATGCCTATGTTAGGTTTGTCTAAGTATTAGGTTCTGAGTAGGTAGTTCTCTTCACAATAGCTAATAAGATTTTACTGAAACAGAGACGTTTAACATTAAGTTCCAATTTTAGTCTGTGATAAATCTATTTGACCTCGATCCTCTATTGTTTAGTTCTTTCGACTTAGACCCGTGTAACATTCAGCACATTCAGCGAATGTTTTCAGGCCGCGACCGAGTCAACAGACCTGGATCAACACGGCGGGAAATGAACCCCGGCCCGCAAATAGTGCAGCGGTGTGGCGGCCACCGGTCCCATGGTACGGTACGACACGATATTGTATGGCCCTGAATCTGTTTTTCATTGCGACATATTGCTTTAAAAAAGGTAAGGTCTAGTTTTTTTTATTAAGACTTTAAAATTACAATCACACAACCACCACAATTAATACTGTTCAAGCTTTTATTTTTAATCGAGGTTTTTTATATATCGAGGTTATTTTGTGCGCCGTAGTTGTGAGTAATTCTTTATTTGGTACGAGAAAATGTGCCACAAACATTAATGATTTATTTTGAATGAATAATAATTATTGTTTTATTACATGCATAGAAACACAACTGTGATTTATCATCTTCATAACCAGTTGCATGACGTTTTTATCAAGGTCGAGCGGTGAGCCGCTTGTATCGCGATCTTTACCAATAGTCCCAACAAACCAACCGTTACTATCATCGAAAAATGTGACAATGAAAACGCGCATCTTGCCAAGAGCCTATGCATTTAGACTGCGAAGCATTAGCATCACAAGGACCCAGGTTAGAGGTGGACTTAGGGTGGGAAGGGGGAATACGTTATTCAAAATCGAGTGGGTAGGTGAAGCCTAAATACAAGGAAGAGTCGTGCAAAATGGACATAATCAAATATTACGTAATTTTGCAGCTGATTTTACTTACAATATCCAGTTTTAGGTACTTAGATATCATCATCACTGTACGAACTAGCATCGTACATGGAAATTGCCCAACATCCGTCCGTCAGCGACCCACATACAGCGGCTGGCCGATGGACCCTCAACGAGCACCGTCGGCACTCTATACCGACGGCACACATCAACATACCTTAACATGTATTCGTAGAGCATTGGACCGGACTTCCGAAAGTCGGGGGTTCGAATCCTCCCCGATGACCGGAGCCGAAAAGATTTTTTTAAGTGTTGTCTTTTCGAAATTAAAAATAGCGTTGTGAACGCAAAAAAAAGAACTTAACAAAAGTATTCGTAGTTTGAGTTCATTAAAAATACATGTTAATTAGCACTAATAAAATTGATATCGACCGTCAGTGTGAACGGCATACAACGGGTTTGTTTCTTACTATAACTCTCCCACTCAAGTCGTTATTACTCAACAAACCCCAAAACTGTAGAAACACCCTACAATCGCCATAATTTGACCTACGCATCTTCACAGATGATTTAAATACACTATGGTGCTTGTGGCGCAGTGGTGGCAGCGCTTTGGAAGTGATATCCAATGAATGTGTATGCAAGCGGTCGTGTTTGGGGTGGGTGACCATTCCGACCTTATAAGTGACGTCTATTTACAAGCATCTTCGTGCTTCGAAAGGCACGTAAAGCTGTTGGTCTTAATATCGATAGACATAAGGCTGGTCGCAGGCCCTCCGGCGGCTTAATAACATCTAACAGTAACGTTGGTCGCTAACCTTACAAACAACCCCTTCACCAATCCGCACTGAGCTCGCGTGGTGGAGAATGGCTCGTACCACCTCGTAGTTGAGGTGTGGCCTATGCTCAGCAGTGGGACGTTTATAGGCTGATGAGGGAATTACTTACATAATACTAGGTTTGAAGAAATTTTATAGAAATATTTTTCCATTCCATAAATCTATAAATGTAGGAAACCATTTGAATTCAGAAACTAAACATTTCATTATTAAAATTCAATCGGTAGGTACGTAAATAATGTTTGGAGTTCCATGTTTTAATTTTGTAATACATGAAGTATTCATTATTTGCGTTACTAACCATAATTAACTTTTCTCATTTGATTTTCACTGCACCCATTGCCTTCTTTCTGCATGACCTTGAAGTTGACTGGCAGAAAATGCTTTTAGCATTTAGTCCACCCTTTGAACATTTCTTGTGCAATAAAGTTTTAAATAAATAAATAATAGGTAACAAATCTTCATAATAAATCTAAAATTACCAACTTCATGGAATCGTTAGCTTGTGATGAGAATATTTATGAATCAAATGAAATAACTTAAAGTTTCCTTTACATTAGTACGAGGAAGTTTAAATTAATATCAATTATTATTCCTCAAGCAAAATGACAAGAATAGGTATTCTAAGTAATATTTAAGCGATGAAACCCTTTTCATCGACATAAATGAATCTGTTGAAGAATTATGTAACATTGTCTTCGTCAGGTGCTGTGAAAGTACACTTATATTCAACGTAAACAAAATACCTTACGTGTTTAAAAATTTTCACGTGATATTTAGGCCCAGTTTTTCATAGAGTATTCGCGATGTTGTACATGATATTTTGGTAATAATACCTAATCAGGGGCAAATGAAACCCTTTCAAATATAAAATTCAATTTAGACGGCAGAAATAATTAATTATGACCTATAATTATTTTCTGCCATCTAAATTACATTTTCATTAACATAGCTGGAGTTTATATTTTAGTTTTAACATTAACAATATTATAACGTGGTTATTAAATTTCTCCAACCCAAAATATTTACAAAAGGGGAACAGTGTAACGGACGAGATTTACCTAAAGTATTTCATTGCTGCCATAGGTTAAAAAAACCGGTCAAGTGCGAGTTGGACTCGCGCACCGAGGGTACCGTACAAACTTGTAGGTATATAAGTAAAAGTTCACCCATCACGGGTATTATAGACTTAAGTATTTAATATAAATTTTAATTTAATATCTCAACGCGTTCATGAGATAAGGAGTAGTAACTTTGAAATTTTCAAAATTGACAATTTTTTTTTCATAAGATGAAACTGAAAATTTACGGTTTTCGTATTTTTTCTTATATCTGTACTATAAGACGTGACTTCGTACTAAATTTCAAGATTCTAAGTTTACAGGAAGTACCCTGTAGGTTTTGATTCCCGTGCGAGTTTCGAAAATTTGCGGAAATTTGCGGCCTAAATGGCTGTATGTTTTGATTGCGTTGGCTTAGAAGATTGATTTTTCTACAGCTTCCAGGGACAGCAGACCTAAGTATCATTTAGAAATTTCAGTTTGATACCTCCTCGCGTTCCTGAGAAAAACGATCTTGACTGACGGACGGACGGATGGACAACAAAGTGATCTTATAAGGGTTCCGTTTTTTTTCTTTGAGGTACGGAACTTTAAAAACATATAAAACGAGTTTTTTTCCTGTTAATACATTATGAAATAGAATACAAATAAAATTATATCACGTCACGGTCGATTTCTGCCTCAAACAGTTATTTTAAACTGCTTAATTGTAGCATTTTGACGAAAATTGCAAAATTAAAAAGATTCAGCATCTCTTTGTACAGGTGTATATCGATATAAAGGATTTCTCTGTTTTGTACCAAGAAGCAATTCTCCAAGCGAGTCCTGACTTATCTAGCAGAAAGAACGGGCTTTTACCCGACATGCGACAAATGAAAGCGAATATTGCTCGCTGCAGGCACACTGTAAACCAACATCGGAAGCGAAGTCGCGATTAAGAGTTGCTTGAAAAGAAAATACTACACAATTTTATTTGGCAGAGTGTATTGATGCAGCTTTAATTTAGATGTGCGGGTCATCATGATAAAATAAGAACCAATTGTACATCGAATGAAACAGAATTGAGGCAAGTTTAATGGTATTTAGTGATTCAGTCGTACCGAGTGAACGAAACCCCTTAAACGCAGAGGAGAAAAGATATGCATAGTCTTCTTATATATAAAAATGAATTGCTGTTCGTTAGTCTCGCTAAAACTCGACAACGGCTGAACCGATTTCAATAATTTTGGTCTTGAGATATTCGTGGAAGTCCAGGGAAGGTTTAAAAGATCAGAAATTTTAAAAAAAGCAACGGGCAGGACAACGTCTGCCTGGTCCGCTAGTCTCCTTATAAAAGTGTAACAAGGTAAGGTTAAGAATGGGCCAAATCAACGTGTAAAATGTACAAGAGGAGTTCTTGGTATCATGTTTTAGTCTTGGTAGTGTTGTGTCACCGTTTCGCTTTGCTCTAATTGTATACGTCGTACCTAATTTCCAAACCGCTTCGCACTTCATGCACTATTCGTCCTTTCTCCGTTATAGTGGAAATAATAAATAAATAAATACTCGTATATACAACAACATCACATCCATTGATCTGACTCTGTGGTAAGTAGTTTAAGCACTTGTGTTACAGATATCAGAATCAACAGTGGTAGTACAAATAAACTTAAATAAATACATATACGAGTAACACCATGACCAATTCAAACAGAGATGTTCATGCACACAAACGTTTGTACAGTGCGGGGATCGAACCCGCGACCTCTTGGTTAATAGTCAACTTCTAGACCATTACATCAAAGTGGTCGTCAAATAAATGCGCGGAATATACCATAGTATGTAACTACAAACCTTTTATTGTTTAAAATCGCTAACCTAATTTTCCGTAACTCCCATCCCAATTCTCCCCCAATATTCCCGGCGCGCACCGCGATTTGTTTGTTTCCGATTTAATTTACGGAAATAAATGTTTGTATTGTTTTCCATATTTTGTGTCGCCCTCGTTTTTGAACGAGACCGAAATGGAAACGCACTGATGCGGAAAAAAATGTTACACGTGTATAGTTTTTCTATTTAGGGAGCCACAAGTCTGGAAGAGTTTTTGTTACTGTAGTTATTACACTGCACTACCGCTTAAATATTTCTTAACTGTTCATTGGACAGTGGAATGCAAGTTTGTTAGATTCGTTATCTGGCTTCTTCTTCTTCTTTTTCTCTTGTGTGTCTGGCTTACAAGTATAAAATAATAGCCTACTTGTTTGATACAGCAGAAAACTTTTAGATCACAGAAAGATCCCATATATTTTTACATGTATGTAGTTGGCGTAATAGAGACGAGCGAATTAGTTTTTTCTTCATCTATTGTACCAATTATCATTAAACAAATAAATATACAACAACATCACATACATTGATCTGACTCCGTGGTAAGTAGCTTAAGCACTTGTGTTACAGAAATCAGAATCAACAATGGAATTACCTACCTAAATAAATATAAAACCTAGATCAGTACAAAAATACATGTTCATGCACACAAATGTTTGTACAGTGCGGGGATCGAACCCGCGAGCTCTTGGTTAATAGTCAATTTCTTAACCATTACACCAAAGTGGTTATTACTCTCAAAAAGTTTTATCAAAGTTTTAAAAAAAGCATCATATTCAGAGAAAAAAAATAGGATCCAGTTGTGATTTCCTCTGAGACTGTGCGATGCTGATTGGTTTATGTTTCTTTGTTATTATTAATTTTTATTTGTGGAATAAAGGTCTGTAACCTTTTAAAAACATTAAGGTATAGTTAACTTATTATGGAATCAAACTTGCTTGTGTACAATTATTATAGCTGATTGTGTTCGTTGTTGTACTGTCTAGAATCTAGATAGACCTAATCTGAGGGCCGAGAACATAATAGTCACTAATTATTACGTGGCTACCGTCCGTCCTGCCATAGCATGAATATAAAAGCCATCGTATTCAACCAACATAATCCCCTTTTTTACGCAACTGCTTAACTAGCTAAATGATAGAATAGCTTAGTATGTAATATGTAAGTGATGACTGATGAATCAAGAATTCATTTTATAAGCGTAAGGCGTTTTGATCTTGTGTATTTGTGTCTGATTTAAATTTGTTGTTAAATTTTAACAAAAACGATAGACATTATTATAACTTGAATTTCGCCGTAGCCCTATACGAAGATGGCTGAGTTGCTGGCCTATATTCGCGCATCGCTCGAAGTGCAACTGCAGGTCCAGCAAATCTGATGTCAAATGACATCTTGTTTAAATCTGCTAACAATAAATCGATCATTCCATAATCATACTTCGATAAGGTCATCTCCTTTGTCATAAGTAATTAATGTAATTTTATAATTTCTTACTGAATATTCTTCTGAGTAATTTTGTTTTTTTTAGATCCTCCGACTGCAGTTAACGTTATTCTTGTTGTGGTTTGGCCGTTGTTTATTTGCGTGTGTGTCCTGAGATTGCGGTTGAATTATGCCTGTTTGTGGAAGGTAATCTTCATAACTAATGAAGGGTTTGAGTCTAACAATACAATTTTAATTAGACATTCTAGTGATCGTAAATTCTTAGATCTTATGACACGCATTGTTATTTTTTTTTGGAAAAATCTTAGTCTTTCGTCAAAAACTGTTCAAAAAAATAAAATAAAATACTTACACCAAATTTATAGTTATACCTATCTGCTTAGAACAGTGGGATGAGCACCAACAACTATTGTAACGTATTCTTAGCGTTTACGTTTGTTCGTTTGTCATTCGTTAATTGTCAATTTGTCAATTCTACATACTTAGTATAAATTTTATACATGTTTAAGGATTAATGTACCTATTGTGCATATGAAAATAAATAAATAATAATGATTGTCAATTTGTATGGGAAAACTGTCAGTTTTTGACGTGACGATAATGTTCGTGCTCACCTCATAGTACACTATAATTACGACGGTTATTTATTTCAATATTTTCAACATTATGATGTCATAGTATATGATAAAGTAAGTACCTATTTAAAAGGTAGTATCTTCAAATGATGAGTTTCATTTTCTGACCATCATTTAAGTTTTTATCTAAACTCTTCCTACAGGAAGTCTTGGTGTAACAATATGTGTTATCTAAAAACTATTTGAGCCATCCTACATTCCCGAGCTTTTCGTTACGCGTGATAATAAACCAGGTACAGTCATCGTCATGTGATAACATATTTTTTTTAAATAAGATAAGATTTAGCAAATAAGAGTCATAATTCGATGTTTATTGATAGTAAAAAGCTTACGTTCCTGCGCAGAAGATATCCAAATAACAAACCTTTTCTGTACCTAGAGATAATTCATTTTGATCTTAAACTCGCTGATAGATCGTGCGGCGGAGTCCTCATTCAGTTAATTATCAATTGAACCAAAATATGAACTCAATCTAAATATTCTCTAGCACATAGATAATTTTAATTTTAACTCTGTCAGCGGTACAACAACATTTTTAACCGTAATTATATGGCTGGCTGTCATCTGAACTAGGATCTAGGTCTTATGTACCTCAGGATGACAGCCCTTTCTCTATGTCAGAGATGATCAGCTATTCCTATTAGAGAATTTCTCAAATCCATCTATTCTAACTCCCAACGTTATAAATTAAAGAAATAAAGAAAGAAGAAGAAAGAAAGACCGAAAAAGAGTAGTGTTATAAGTTTGACCCCTATTCTGTTTGTGGCATCGTAGATCTCGAACGAAAAGACCAATTTCAGTGCGGTTTTTTCATTCGAAAGATAATTTAATCTTAGCTAAGGCTGATCAATTTCGAAAAGACAACACTTAAAAAATTCTTTTCGGCTCCGGTCATCGGGGAGGAATCGAACCCCCGACCTTTGGAAGTCCGGTCCAATGCTATGGCCACTGAGCTACCGAGAACCTAAATGGAGTCGTTGAATTTTGTAAGTGCTTTTTAACGCTTCGAGCCAGCCGTTGAAGCTCACCCGCTGCTTTCCCTGCCCATGTCGGGTTCTTAATTTTTTTATTATTTAATTTTGATTGACTGTACAACGCGAAAAACGTATTTCTTAGGGATACGAAATTGATATGCCTAGAGCCCCGTATCGAATTCATATCGTGAATGCCATACCCTGAAGGGTAAGAAATGGTATGTCTAAGAAATGGCTACGGACGCCTGCATATTTTATGAATATTGGGGTAAATGAACAATACCTTTGCAGAATAAAAATGAAGAGCCAAAAGCTTCCCAGAAGGTAGGTATGTAGAGTCAGAAAAAACTTGTCAATTGAGGCCTCATTCCGCTAATATAGATAACAAAATCATAATTGAATCGCCTGGTTTAAACAGTTATATTATGGACGAAATGTCTAAATTGGGTAATCCAATTACAATTTTGTTACGATTTATCAGCGGAATTAGGCCCCTGCAAGTTCGTGCACTGATGGTTCTGTAATAATTATTGCTCGATATATTTCGCTGGGCTCTACTTATAAAAATTAATTTATTGAATGTTTACTTCTTGACTTTTAGGTTTATTTTTGTTAAAGTCGAACTTAAGGTGTTTTATGGACTCATACGCCTATAGCCCTTGTCCAGGCAATAGTGCCTTCCCAAATAGTCACAGCAATAAAGCGCAATGCGTCAACTTTGTACTGTATTCGTATAAGTAAAATTAATAAGTTCAGTTCTCTAATGTCACCTTCACTTGCTCACGCGCCTCTGTACCGACAACATCTTTTCATTATATTTAAAATTTACACTATTTTTGGGCATTTCATTTCACCACATTATATCCTCTAAAGATATAACAGCCCTTAACTGTTCATTTTCTTAACACGTCTCTCAAAGCTAATAAGATTTTTTTGTCAGCAATCAGCATTTATCGTAGATTATACGCCGAGGGAGTAATGGACTGTCATACGTCACTAGCGTTGGATCCTGAGTGAAGCATGGGATTCAATCAGGCCAAGACTACGACACTCCTTTACCGAATATTCAACTTTTCATACCATGTGCAAGGCAATATTTACTGGGCCTTCGCTCTTTTTGTTGTTCTCCATTGTTCAAAGCCATCGTCGTCGTCGTTAAGATATTTATCTTCCCGGTAATAAATTATTCATAGTCCATATAGCGTCCAATTTTTAATAACTCCAGATTTAAATCATTATTGTTCGACGACAACAGTTTATCATATGTTACTAATCTGTGCAATTCATGTACGAGTAAAAGTATTTGAAGTTTCAATATTGTTAATTGGAGGTTGAGAAAAAGTTTGATTTAAGAATAAAAACTCTTTGCAATGGTTGTGTGCTTTCATTTTCTTGTGTTCTACAAATTCAAATCATTTTGATCACTTGGGATTGTCCATACGATTTTACCCCCCTAGATTAGGGGATGATGGATGTATGATTTCGGGCTTTGAAAGCGTGACAACGATTAGTTGAGAAGAAGGATATAAACAAGCGGCGTCAACAGAGAAATTGTAAATAGGCTAGTAAAACCACCAATCGTTGACATACTTTTTATTATCTGTCAAAACGGTCTGCCTCCATAGACTTCGTATGGGAATAAATGATTGTGACGTCACGGTCATGTATCAGAAATCGGAGTCAATCGACCGAATATTTATTGCGTTTTGTGTGTTTAAAAATATATTGGTTGTATTAACTTCATAGGGGCTATGTTTTTTAAACACCATGTTCTTGACAATATTTAAGATAGATGTCATCATCCCAATTATCCACTGTGACCCACTTTTCCCTGCTTGCTTTACTTTGACTTTTGGTGACATGTAATTAGACTTTGACGAGCATGAGGTGCGAAAAGCAATTTTTAAGGTTTAAAATCTTATACGGTTCACAAGAAACATTCCACTGATAGACAAATAGCCGGATGAAAAGTCAAAGGCTGTAATTGGGGCACTAAAGATGCCTTTTAAGTTCAAAATCTCCAATCTTCTTTCATGTTTGAAATCATTCATATCTTTAATTTTCGATATCAAAAAAGTAATTATCCGGCCGGCTATTGACTTTTTTAGTACGAAAATTAACACTGAAAGTGACACAAAGCCAGATGATTAGTCTGAATCGGTACTAAATTTATTAAGTTCGTTAAATTGAACCTAGAAGTTTTCATTCATTTTATTTTAGGGCTATTTAAATAATGAACGCAAATTAAAGATAAAGTGCTTTATTTATTACAGAATTTATACAGACTCCGCCGAATACATATACAAAAACATTAACAATATCAAGACGAAACTAATCACATTGATACCTATCGCGTTTCCGAGTAACCTAGAGCCGAGACTATCAAGCCATAACAATTAGGGCCCCGGCACGCGCGCGATTTTGTCGCTTCGTTAAATATTCCACAACTAGTCGAGGCCCCGTTTAATCTTACGCTCGGTTGGGAAGCCGCGCGACAAAACCGCTCGTGTGCGAACCCCCTTAGTACTAATTGACGACGATAGTGACAAACGAAGGCAGTGACGAGTGTGCGAAAAAGAACATCTACTTTTAAATCGAGTATTCATAACATTATCAGTCCTTACTTAATCTCTAAAAGGATCTAAGAAAGAAAGACAACGGTCACTGGACTATGACTCGGCTGGTCTAGTCGAGGTATCTAATAAATAAATAGTTTTACTTAATATCTAAGGCCGTACACAGACTGGCGACTCGCGTTTATCGGAGTATTTTTGGTGGTGCGACGTCAATCTGTCTACAGTCTGGTCATGTCAAATAAAAAGGAGATTACACTTCAAAGAGGTTTTCGAAGATGTCAGATTAATATCAAACATGGTTACTTTATAGTGTGACTTTTCTAACTAATCTAAATGCAACAATGCTTGTTTGATGGGTGATTTTAATTAATGCTCTTGAAATTATTTTGACAATGTACGCTTAATTTCTTTTTTTTTCGGATTTCATAACTTTCTAATAATATCCTGATTGACGACGAATAGAGCAGACGATCTTTAAAAGGTTAACATGACAACTATTAGCATATTTGCAAATATGTATCTGATTCATATTCTACAAGGAGTTTATCAATAAAAACTTAAACCATCGCTGGAGTTTTTAACGTGCGACTAAATTACGCGCTCATTGTTTCCTTTGCGTTCGTGCTCATTTGCCCTTAAGCGGTAATACGGCCAAGTTTACATCAACAAAAACATATCTTAAACCCAAACAACGTCTTTACCGTGTAATCCCCCCGAAACGAACGACTAAACCGCGTTCCCGGCCGTGTGTAGGTTCCCGTTCGCGCTCAGTGGAATGGTGTTAAATTCTTCGTCAATATCTTCGTTTTTCCTGCAAAGAGAAAACACTCGAATTAATGTTACGAATGTGCGAGTGCCCGGGGTTTCACACGTTCTGGATAAAGGGAAAAATTTAGGTTTAATAGCCGTGTGTAGAGTGATGAATGTGTGGTTCTACCGAGTAATGTTGATTTTATGAACTAATGGACTAAGTATGACTTAAGAAGACTAAACTCTAACTAATACTCTACTTATTGTTCTGGGACACTAAATTTGATACAATTAATTACTCGTTTCTTCTAAATACATTCCAAAAGAATATAGTAGTCGAAATCAGTCAACAAGTTGTTTAACAACAACAACAACAATAAAACTTAATTAATAAGTCGTTTAACAACTTACAGTAATAAGATGTCTAAACATTTAATTATTACTGTAAGTTGTCCCTCATTGTCATTTTGACTCCAATATTTTATGACCTTAATAACGGTAGGATAGAACAACAAATTTTATTAATATTTTTTTTAACTCATTACATTATTGCGTGCTAACATACGTCTTCTTAACAATACTGGGCGAAAACTTATTAGATACACATTCAAATAAGTATTTCCCAAGAATGTTTAGAATAAAACCACCACCTATGTAGAGGTACACAGCGAAAAAAATATTAGTGGCACTTAATGGTAGTACCGTGTTAAAATAACATTTTGAGACATTTTACCTGTCAATCTGTTGACATCGGTCTAATTTGTTTTTTGGACAGGATAATATTTCTTTCAGAGAGTCTACCGTTTCATCTTTTATGAAACCAGGCAATACAACCAAGGCACGGTAAATATTTTTACCTTCAAACACTAATTACTCCGTGAATTAATTCATAAACGAGAATGACCCAGTGGAAATTTTGAAGAGTAATCTTGTGAATTTGGAAATTTCACAGGAATGGTGAACGCAAATTTTCGTCATCTCTTTCGATAAGTGATGCCTGCTTGTGTATCATGGAAATAACGATATCGATAAAATATGTACGGTAAAATATGATAAAATCAAACTTAGTGCAAAAATTGCCCCAATGAAGACGCTTTGTCATTCGGTAACTTCATTCTCTTTACTAATCCATTTTTTTCAAACTGCCTTTGAAACGAAAGCTTTATTATAAGCTAACTTAATAAACCTTAGTGTATGCGTCGTTTCGTTTATCGATGTGACTAAGACACGGCATTTAATCCCATCTCTACAGTATTGTGTCACTGAATGAATACGAAAATTTGATCAAATGAACACCATTCTTATTTGCACGAATGAAACATAAATTAATTTGGAACTAATTTGTTTAATGAAATTCGCGTTCAGTAAAGGGTCGCTGTTATCTAAGATAAGTTGAGTTATTGAAACTTTGGAGCGCTCTGACGTAACTTTATTACAATACAACTGATAAACAGAATCCAAAGAGATTTTGCTTTTATATTTACGTAGGTACTTTTTTACGAAATAGGAAAGCTTATTTCGGTTTTCTATCTCTAACGAAGCGTCTAGCATTCGCGGATAGACGGACGGACTGTCAGGTAGTATGACAGACAGACAGAATAACTGAGTTCGGTTTGTTTTGGAACACTTCAGCACAATTCACAACTTTGCAGAGACAAATAAAGACACTAATGTATTTTCTGGTTGCTGAAACGTGTAGAATATTAAACTATGCTAACATTTTAGATCCTAGAGTTTGAAATGAGACAGGTTAAAACAAAATGTAAATAAATCGCGAAATGTCAAAAGTGTCTCATTTCAATGTCTACTGTTCGCGTAAACCGAAGAAACAAATATGTGATTCTAGAGTTTATTGGGAAAAGTACGATAGATGTTTAATTTATTGGTAATTTTTTTATCAGTGTTTATTTTTAACCAACCGAAAGTCCTCGCAAGAGAGGCTATTGAAATAAGAAGACACCCTAATTTCAATGGAAAGGATTGTTGGAAAATTCCACCAGCTTGGGATCCTGTTTTAGCCAAGGCTCGGCCCCACACTGCAAGACTTCAAGATACTGTTAGCTAATTTTGTGTGGATAGGAATGGAACTTAATGTTTTTGAGTGATGGTAGTTTACAATTTTTTCAAAACTATGTAATGACAACTAACACTTTAGTCTACCTGTGACCACGAACGCTGAAAAGGGTCCGAAACGTCAGATTAAAACAAAATGTAAATAAATCACGAAACAATCCGTAAAAAGTGTCTCATTTCAATGTCTACTGTTCGCGTAAACCGAAGAAACAAGTTGTTATTTTATCTTCGTCCAAGGGATACACAGTTGCGTCATGAGGCACTATTTTTTTACTCATTTAGGGGTTTACCTCAAGACCTTCAATGTATCGATGTTATATCGATACTTTGGTTCCTCGATCAAACTTGCAGACAATGTCTGGACCTACACTCAGCCGCGTGAATGTTATCTCAACATTCTCAACCAGGCCGAGCTATTGTCGCGACGGCCTTTGTCCATTATCTGTGCCTTGATTGCTTCAAGCGCATACTGCTACTGAGACGATATTCCAGCAATTTATGATAAGAATTTGGTTGAATATCAGAGACAAAGACATTAGGATGAAATACTCTGGAATGTTTCTAAAGCCAATGCTTTCGTAATACTTAATTCTACGGCTACAAAAGCTCTGACTGAATCTAACCACTATAACTATTAGTAACTTATAGAGCTAATATTTTATTAAAACCTTTGAGATCTGTCCCTCCGTTTCTCATTTTTTTGGTTGCTTCGAATTGTTAAATTATGTTTGTCACATTATAACTAAAATTAAAAAAAAAATGTAAATAAATATAATACTAACTTAAGAACCTACCTCACCTTAGGCATTCTCTTAAATATAAAAGGGAGTCCTATAAACATTTTAAGCTGTATAAATATATATATTTTTTAATTGTATGCGTATGACAATTACTGATACCGGTTCTGCATTAAAATTTATATGAATTTGCATTTTATTGTTAATTCACATAGATATTTTTTGTTAGTCTTTGTATTCTTTTATACATATCTACCTTTCTTCATTCCAAATACAATGATCCAATGACATCAAAAATCTCAAAATAAATATAGTTTAATGAAGACTATGTATATAGTTAACTTATTGCATGAAAAGTGTATGAAATTAAAGTGTTTTTTGACATGAAAATATAATAATAATTGACTTGTACTGTTAAGTGTGACTTTGTATTAATTTATAGACATTTCTATTACGTAAACGTTTTTTTTTTCCACAATGTTCTCTGTCGTTAAAAATCGTTGATTTGGAAGACAAAACTGATTTCGAAGAGTTATTAACATGTTAATCCTAGCTCAGGTCATGAAAGTACCCAGACATGATTATGATTAGAGTTCCTAAGGTGCGAAGAGGTATATTGATATCGATAAAGCACGAGTTTCCCAACACTAGTGGATGATAAACACGAGTACCAATAGGTTTTTTGATATCGATAAAGCACGAGTTTCCCAACACTAGCTGACAAACACGAGTGCCAAGAGGTTTATTGATATCGATAAACCACGAGTTTCCCAACACTAGTGGCTGATAAACACGAGTGCCAAGATGTTTATCGATATCGATAAACCACGTTTTTCCCAACACTAGTGGCTGACAAACACGAGTCCTCGGAGTCCTCGGACCCTATAGTTCACAAATCGACGCTAATGGACCCGCTTCCTGTGGTCCACCGCACCTACCAACCGCAACCGCACGCAAGGAGTCTTATTACCATTGTGGTAGAACACAAATTACAATGACAAAAGATGAGGTGGAACAGGCAATCACTTTAGACGTTTGAAGACACGCTAGCCAGTTGTTGGTAGCCTCGAAGGGAATACGTGTAGGTATATTAATAACTGAAAATTGAAATAAAAATGGTTTATAAAACTAAAAAAAAACACGCTTTTGATGCTAACCAAAAAAGAGAAAATAATTTCTGAGTACAAAGAATTTTTACAAGAAAAAAATTGCTCTATTCAATCTGCATTACGTTGTAGTTTTTAACCGTCTTCAAAAAAACAGGAGGAAGTTATCGATTCGACATATCTCCGGCATTTGTAGTCCGACTTGAAAAAATATTATAGCATTGAAAAGAGAAGAGTGTCCGATTTGTCCCATAAAACATTGGTTAAAGTCCGGACATCAATGTGTGTGCGAAAGATTTCCGAATTATATTGGCAGTAAAATTCCTTGTTTAGGAATTGAAGGAGGTTCAATTTTAAATATTTACAGCATGCGTTCTAGACGTTTACCATATGAGGAGCACAATAAATGTCAGCAGCCAACACCAGTCTGGCGAAGCTTAGTATAAAAAAAAGGTAGTATGAAACGCATGGAACCTTTAATGGCGACAGAACCCGTCAAAGTAGGGAAGTAAGTGCACATTCAAATGGTTGCTATGACTCTCTGACTCTCTTGTTTTAACCGTATAATACGTCACACAGCGGCCATGTTTGCAAGCAAGATTGCAATCCGTCAATGTCAGTTTACTTCGTGGTTTGTTTTGGCTGTTTTAAAATTAAAATTAAAGCTGTTTAGTAGTAATTTGCGTAGTTTTCATGTGTATTTATCTGTAAATCTGTGCAGTGATTTATGTTTGATAAAGTTGCCAATTGTAGCATGCGAAATATGTGGACTGAGAACAAGTCGGGTGGAAAACAAAAAACGAACATTTATGGCTCAATTTCCACTGGATGAAAATCGGTTAGTACATTTTACGAATTTAACTATACCCTAAATAAATATATCTTATAATTTAATTAATTTTAGGACATATTTCCAGCTAAAAATGTGGGAATATGTTTTACGTAAACAATAGTGCAGTGCAATTTATTTATCGACTATCGATTAATCCCTTTTTTGTATCAGTGCTATTTATAAGAAAAGTTTATTTACCCTCCATCCCTTTAAGCAAGCAAGTGGGATATAGTAGGTAAGCGTTAATCTGCTTACAAAAAAGATAACGGGTAAATATTTTAACGGGCCAAAACACGAGAAGACATAACATAACCCATTCCACATTTGTTGCAGAACCTCCAGAATCAACACACCCGGAGTCCAGATCCTTCAGCGGCGGCGGAAAATGCGGCAGTAGTTAATTTAGCATTTAATATTATTTCTTATGTTAGCATATTAAAAAAAACATAAATAAAAAACATCATAATTCCTTGTGTATGTACTGTCATTTTATTTTTTTGTCTACAATAAAGTATAAGAATAAAAACTATTTTAAAAGTGTTAACTAATGTTATCGATCTCATTTTATCGATACTACTAGCCATCCCTATTTTTTGGTTTCTTCACGTTGGCGACATTGGTTTGTTGAAGTTTTAGTTGGGTTCGTTAGGTTGGCACTGAGCCAGTCCATGTGTTTCATAGATTGGTATTTTTTTATTTATTTATTTATTAGGGAGTCCCGTCTCTTAAAACGTAGTGATTACTTGCTCAGTGGCCAACACTTAAGATAAACATGTCATGAATTTCAAATGTTAAAAAACTTCTCTAGATTGCGCTGAATGTAATGTACCCACAAGTAATAGCACAAGCAAATTAGATTTGCGATTCTATACCTAGCTCAAAGCAAATGAGTGACTTGGCAAAATGTTGTGAACTCCTGGGTTATGCAAGCAATCTTCGACGCATAGTTTAATGAACTCCAAGTTTGAGCTTCAGCGAACGGTTTTATGCGCACGGGAACTATTCCGAGCCTCGTTCGTACGAGTGGCTCTAGACAGTTCTATGCTATATGTTGGCGACAGACCTCTTTTTTATTGTTTTTGATACTTTTAATTTTATTTTTATATATTTTGTATTTGGAGTTATTTTTTGTTTTTCTATGACGTTGGAAAAATAGCTTAGTGTTCTTGTGTGTGACTGAAGTGAAATATATTGTTTGTGAAATAATACCAGTAAGTATCTTTTTATTTTAACAGCTGTTGCCCTGCCTCTCCTGCTTCTTTATAAGTTATCGTCTATACTATGCATATTCAACGATGTGCTCTCTTAAAAGTGGCCATTAGAATTTCAACCGAAATGCTCCCACAGGGGTGGCGTTATGCAAGATGTGTTCGCTGATGAACATTTTTCGATTTCGATTTGCATGAGACCAAAGTCCAAACTAATTGTAAAAATGGCTGTAATTATGAAAATCCTAAAAAAAATTGGGCACTACATATTCTGTTGAAATTATTTCAACCTAACAATTCGAAAATATCTCATCAAATTGACTGAAAAGTAAAAAAATAAGCAATATTAGCCGAAGTTAATCTGTTACAATTCCAATGGGAACAACTAACTAGATTTTGGCTCATTTCGTTTCCTATTCGGAGTGTCAGAACTAAAAACAAAAAACTCTCGTAAAACCGGAACAAAACGTACGACAGTTGGTCCGATTCCTGAAACATTGACTAGATAAAAAGAAAAAGAAAACGCAGGGTAAATGTAAAAATGTCAGAAAAAATGTTGCGCGGCAAAGTTGCCGGATTGGTTTTTTACAATATTGCTAACAGTTTTCTGACCAGACAGGTAACTATAGAATCTGGGGAATGCAGGTCAAAACATTTTGCCGTGAGCAAGGATTTTAAAACGGAAGCTTTTTGGACATTTTAGTGGACAACGAATTTTAGCGAACACAGCGTGTCTGGTGGCGGAAAAAAATGCAAAAATCCTCATTGAGTAAGATTCAACCAATGAGGTATAATGTGTTAGTTTTAAGTATGTTGCAATACCCCCACAGGTGTCATTAAGTAAAATGCGTTATATAAATGTTACTTAGATCTATTGTACATACATTTAACGGCTATTTAACATATTTGAATTTGTCACGAGCTAATCCAAGGAAATAAATCAAAAACAACGATTAAGGATTAGTTCCTCAAGGTGTGTCAAAGTCACTATTATGGGTCTTAGTAACCTGAAATAAATGAATTTTAATTTTTTAATTTAAAAGTTTCAGTGACAGTGTCCGGATTACAAGAAATCCATTCAAAAATGTTCATTTGTTATTTTACACATTAAAATACATTTGAGATGCAATGTTTATGGTACGATCAAATTTTCCTAAGAGTAACGTACAACTAATAAAGTAAGTGAAGTGTTATGAATTTTAGTTCAAGCAAAATTTCCTATTAGCTAAATGGTAACTAAAACCGAGCTCCTGCTCCATGTAAGCTACAATATACTAATTAGATAGATCATGCCCGTATGGCTTATACTGGCTATTAGGCTGGCCTTACGCCAGACATACACCCGCATAAGGTATCACTCAATGTTCTATGGATTACGAGTTTTACTACTTTTCACAAAGAGATAGACTAACGATCATAATTACTCATTTATTTATCATATTTGCGTAAAGCATAATACGTGTAAATAAATAAAAAATATAACAAAAAATAATAGTTTAAAAAACTAAAAAAACACGCTTTTATTGCTAACTAAAAAAGAGAAAATAATTTCTGAGTACACGGAATTTACATTACAGTAGAGTAAAAAGCGTGAGGTGCACTTTATGACGTTTTCATACTTTTATTTTATACGTGCCAATAATAGGATGATTTTCACATATTACTATACCAAGCACCCCACGCTTTTTACTCTACTGTAATATAAATTCCGTGTACTCTGAAATTATTTGCTCTTTTTTAGTAAGCATTAAAAGCGTGTTTTTTTATTTTTTTTAACTATTTTTTTTAGTTAAAACTCTTATCAAATTATTGCATTGTCATCGGCACTTAATACGTATGCAAAGTTTCAAATTAATCCAATGTCTGGAAGTTGGTGAAAATTGAGCTCAAAAATTCCGTTACATACGAGTACCTACATTCATACATACATACACCCCGATCTAATAAAAGCGTGTTAAAAAAACATTTCGACGTTCGACTCTACAAATGGCATAAGTGAAAAAACACACATTTTACAGTTAAAATGATTTAAAGCGTGAAGTACTTTTTTGAGTTTAAGTACTTAAGTGCCCCTAAAAATAAGATCTAGAGTGTAAAGACAGTTTTATCCTCTAAGCCGGCGTAGCTCCTGCATTTTAAATTCATCGTATTACATCCAGAGTAATCCTATTATCTTGAGTCTATTAATGGACGTCTATTTCAGGATTAATACAGCACGGTTCAATTTTCTTTAACAATAAAATAAAGGATTGATAAGCCTTTGATCATGATATCAGAATCAAATAAAATTCTTGATTTGAAGGAATTCCTCAGTAATGAGTAAAATCTTTTTTATTTTATTTTTAGGAATATAAAAGCTCTGTTTTAAACATTTGATTACATGCAAGTTAATCAAATTAACGTATTTAAAAAGCTTTGCACGATTTTTTTTTAAATTACGTATGTTATAACGGCTACTTATCAAAATTATAAAGCACGGTATAGTTGAATTTAAAGCATCTTAGCAAATGATTATTGCAGTGTCACGGAACTATACTTCGGGGGTTGCAACGTTTCCGGTGACTTAGAAGTTCTATGGCGGCACATCTTTTTCCGCGAGAGGTCGCAGATGAAAACAGAATTCCGTGGATAAACTTACCGTTTTCTATACTTGTATATGATGAGAACGATGAACGCGTTCCCGATGAATAGCGCCGCTATTAGTAGCGACGGAATCACTATATCTGTGGACAAACAAAAAATAAGACTTAGTTTTGTGTATTTAATTAGGAGAACCACTTTGGTGCAATGGTTAAGAAATTGACTATTAACCAAGAAGTCGAGGCCCGCGACCCGGGACTCGCGGGTTCGATCCCCGCACTGTACAAACATTTGTGTGCATGAACATGTCTGTTTGTACTAATCTGAGTGTTAAGTGTATTTATTTAAGTTTATTTGTAACACCGCTGTTGATTCTGATATCTGTAACAGAAGTGCTTAAGCTACTTATAAAATATTAAATTTTTATATATTAGGTCCTTACCTATGAAATTGGCGTTTTGTATGGGAGGAACAAAAAGGCGAAATTTTTTTATATAGCATATTTATTTAATCAAAGTATGAGCCATTGTAATCTATGCACTTTTGCCATCTCATAGGTAGTTCATTGATCCCTTTACTAAAAAAACCATTCGAACGGGAATCAATAAAATCTTTGAAGGCGACTTGTACTGCCCCATCTGAGTTGAACTTTTTCCCTTGCAAGAAGTTATCCAAATTTCGAAAAAAATGGTAATCTGTTGGAGCAAGGTCCGGGGAGTACGGTGGATGCCTTAGAGATTCCAATTGAAGTTCTTCTAATTTGCTAGCCGTCTGTTGTGCAGTGTGTGGTCTTGGTTGTTTAGCAGCTAGCTTTTCCATCATGGTTTGCAATTGCTGACAATAGATATCTGCCGTAATCGTCTGGCCAGATTTGAGAAAACTGTAATGAACGAAACGGCGCTAGTCCACCAAACGCTTACAAGTAACTTTTTATTGGTCAATTTTCGCTTGGAGCAGGCTTTGGCTGGCTTGCCAGGGTCCAGCCATTGCGATGAGCGCTTCCGATTATCGTAGAGAATCCACTTTTCATCACAGGTAATGATTCAATTTAAAATCCCTTCGTTATTGTGCCGGTCAAGTAATGTAACGCAGCAGTTGACGCGCGTTTGCCGGTTTGCTTCACTCAATTCGTGAGGAACCCACCTTTCAAGTTTTTTAATCTTCCCAATTTGCTTCAAGTGGATTAAAACAGTTTTATCACTAACGCCAAAGCCTGCAGCTAACTCGGACGTGGTTTGCGATGGATCCGCTTCCACAATAGCCTTCAATTCTTCATTATCAACTTGGGTCTCCGGCCGTCCACGGGGCTTGTTTTGCAGGTCGAAATTTCCAGAACGAAAACGTTGGAACCAAAAACGCACTGTGTTTTCTTTTGCGACACAACCGCCATACACATCATTAACCCTTCGAGCCGTTTCCGCAGCACTGGTGCCACGGTGGAACTCGTACTCGTAAATAACGCGATATTTCAAATTTTCCATTTTGTAAATTGAGCGATGCAAAAGAAAAAAGATAAGTAAAAAAACAAATGAATGACGGTTTACGAAACACAACTACATGTGGAAATAGCTGTATAAATTTGAATTTCGAATTCCTAACCAAATAGGAAAAATTTGTGATCAAAGTGGCCAGTACGACAAAACGCCAATTTCATATGTAAGGACCTAATATATTATTAAAATGAAACGCCTATTCATATATTCCACTAATCAAGTTCAGCTAAACGTAATGAAAGTGAAATCGCAAATGTCACATTTTGTCAAATGCCATCATTTTAATTACTTTTACATTTGAGTACCGGAAAAGTGGTAATGGGCTTCGCTTTTATACATTAACCACATTTTGTACCTTTGTGTGAAATTGTAAAAGCTATTAAAACACATTATGATCAACTCATACGAGAACGTTGTTATTCACGGTCGTATACCACACCAAAGTCGCAGAACACGGAACATTACGGAGGTTGTAACATTAATGTGTTAGTTCGTTATTACTAGAGATGGGCTGAGTACTCGATTAGTACTCGGTACTCGGCGTACTCGATGTTTTTTTAAATACTCGTACTCGGCCGAATAACTCGATTCAAGTGACGAGTACTCGGTTATGTAATTTAATAAACAGCATGTCTGGAATAAGTTTGCTAGTGGCCAACTGGAGGAATTAAAGTATGTACCTAAATGACCACATACTTAAGTCAATGAACAAGCCCATAATCTGGCGTTTGTCAATTCCTATTGGTTAATTATAGGACAGCCAGCCGCTGCGGGTCGACAAATTGTATGTAGTTCAAGGGATATATCATAAAATCAAATACATCATAAAATAAATTGATTTGTGAAGTCATGATTTGTTAATTCAAAATTACAGTGAGTAGGTATTGCTGGCAGCGCGTTGATCTTGTTTTAGGACCTCTAATCAAACCGAGTAACTCGGGCGAGTACTCGGTACTCGGCAAGCTTTAAACCGAGTAAAACTCGGTACTCGGTAAAACCACTACTCGGCCCATCTCTAGTTACTACAATTCCCCTCAAACGTAATAACATCGCAACCTCCGTACACACCCACACGGCAATCAGTACAGAATTCCGAGTAATATCGAAACAACGTTATATTTTTACCTAACATTCATTATAATGTTATTTAGGCCGTTCCGCCCACATACCCTCCAAAAGTTGGAACCTTGTTTGACTGACACGATTTAATTAAACAACTTTTGTTTCTGACGTTTCTACACACGAAGGTTTTTGAATATAACTTTTGCCTAAGTGGGCACCTAATGTAGCCCTTCTAATAGGTTCCTACGAAAGTTTAATTAAACCCTAAAATGTGATACATTAAAAAAGTTGAAAATATATTTTTATTAATAACTTGTTCTTTAAGAAAAAAGGTAACTATTTCTTACCACGTTACCCTGCTCCGACTCACCCCTAACGACGTTCATGCCAAGAGATACCATTGTCGTGACATTTTATATATCCTTTGACCTAGAAGACGTAAAATGACTTCTAAAGGATATGCCCGTGACTTTTTTACGACTTCATTTCAAGGGCTTTGTGTCTATTCTGTGGCGGTTTAGCTGCGTGACTTGATAAGTAGAATGTTGTGTAAAAACACTACTACATTTCTTTGTCAAACACCGTTATAAGTGATTTATTCAACCGTTATTTAGTTATCCTAGTTATTAAAAAGTAAAAGTTGTTTTGACACTGACAGCTGTCAGTGCCAAACCAACTTCCGATTGTTCGTTCTGCCCGCCTTGATTCGAGTTCGAGCCGTCGAGGAGTAATGTAAGTAAAACCATAATTGATTTAATTCTGTGATGTTGCGACTAATGGAATAAAGTGGATAAATATTGCATAACTGTTGTTTCGATTGTGACTCCCTTCTGAGATATTTTTCAGTTGGTATGTAAGGTAAAGTCACTATGGGTACTGAAGTGAAGTTCATGATTAAAAGGCTAAGAGGGTTGTTGAAGAACGTTTTTTGCTCGCTTCCCTCCAGCAGCGCTGCCCGCCCAATAATCGGGTACCGATTTTTTGTAGAAAAAAAATAGAACATACCGAAGTCAATAGTGCAACGCACTCGTCTGATCGAAAAACCGTAAAAAGTCGGTCAGAGATAATATTAGGTCCTTACATATGAAATTGGCGTTTTGTCGTACTGGCCACTTTGATCACAAATTTTTCCTATTTGGTTAGGAATTCGAAATTCAAATTTATACAGCTATTTCCACATGTAGTTGTGTTTCGTAAACCGTCATTCATTTGTTTTTTTACTTATCTTTTTTCTGTTTGCATCGCTCAATTTACAAAATGGAAAATTTGAAATATCGCGTTATTTACGAGTACGAGTTCCACCGTGGCACCAGTGCTGCGGAAACGGCTCGAAGGGTTAATGATGTGTATGGCGGTTGTGTCGCAAAAGAAAACACAGTGCGTTTTTGGTTCCAACGTTTTCGTTCTGGAAATTTCGACCTGCAAAACAAGCCCCGTGGACGGCCGGAGACCCAAGTTGATAATGAAGAATTGAAGGCTATTGTGGAAGCGGATCCATCGCAAACCACGTCCGAGTTAGCTGCAGGCTTTGGCGTTAGTGATAAAACTGTTTTAATCCACTTGAAGCAAATTGGGAAGCTTAAAAAACTTGAAAGGTGGGTTCCTCACGAATTGAGTGAAGCAAACCGGCAAACGCGCGTCAACTGCTGCGTTACATTACTTGACCGGCACAATAACGAAGGGATTTTAAATCGAATCATTACCTGTGATGAAAAGTGGATTCTCTACGATAATCGGAAGCGCTCATCGCAATGGCTGGACCCTGGCAAGCCAGCCAAAGCCTGCTCCAAGCGAAAATTGACCAATAAAAAGTTACTTGTAAGCGTTTGGTGGACTAGCGCCGGTGTCGTTCATTACAGTTTTCTCAAATCTGGCCAGACGATTACGGCAGATATCTATTGTCAGCAATTGCAAACCATGATGGAAAAGCTAGTTGCTAAACAACCAAGGCTGGTCAATCGCTCTACGCCACTGCTGCTTCACGACAACGCTAGACCACACACTGCACAACAGACGGCTAGCAAATTAGAAGAACTTCAATTGGAATCTCTAAGGCATCCACCGTACTCCCCGGACCTTGCTCCAACAGATTACCATTTTTTTCGAAATTTGGATAACTTCTTGCAAGGGAAAAAGTTCAACTCAGATGGGGCAGTCCAAGTCGCCTTCAAAGATTTTATTGATTCCCGTTCGAATGGTTTTTTTAGTAAAGGGATCAATGAACTACCTATGAGATGGCAAAAGTGCATAGATTACAATGGCTCATACTTTGATTAAATAAATATGCTATATAAAAAAATTTCGACTTTTTGTTCCTCCCATACAAAACGCCAATTTCATAGGTAAGGACCTAATATTAAAAACCGACGTCATTTGATTATCGGTCAATCAGAGGCCAACAATCGGACGTAGGCCACTGATTACTAAATAGTTTGCGTAGGCGCGCAGTGTTTATTCCAGGATAAAACTATCCTATGTCCGTTTCCAAGGCCCACCCAATACGTGTACCGAATTTCATACAAAGTATACAGTATACAGTTCAGGGTGGGACACCTGGTAACAAGTATAATTTTAGAAATTGTGGGCGGAAATTGTTTTTTTTTTTAATTTGGCGTTCGGTGCCGGGCACCTATCGACCTGATAAAGTTGTAGTACCCTCGTAATATAAGGTCGTGTACTCACCGACTATCATGTCTGGCGTCTGATGTGGCGGCAGCTTTGCGTCTGAGTCGCGCACCGCAGCCGAATCGTTCCCGGCCGCACCAGCCGCCTCGGCTGAAAGAAAACATTATATTAGCCAATTGTAGAACGTCATGGGCACTAAACAGCCCAATATAGTAAAGTTGCGTAAGGCTATTAGCCAGTTAAATGTCCTGGGTACTGAACAACTAGTTACTTCAAATACTGCAACTTTTTTGGGAATTACTTTAGATGATAAGCTCCAGTGGGGTCCTCATATCATGACCTTATCAAAGAGACTAAGCTCCGCTGCATACGCTGTAAGAAAGATAAGGTTTCTGACTGATGTTGAAACGGCAAGACTAGTTTATTTTAGTTATTTTCACAGTATCATGTCATACGGCATCTTACTATGGGGCTCAGCTGCAGATATAGAGACAATTTTCGTATTGCAGAAACGAGCCGTGCGGGCTATTTAAAAACTTAAATCAAATGAAACACTTAGAGAATTGTTTAAAGAAGTTAAAATACTTACAGTTTACTCGCAATACATTTACGAAAACCTAATTTACGTTCGAAAAAACTTACACTTATTTCCTAAAAATAGCGATTTGCATAACTTCAACACAAGACAAAAAAATAGGCTTGCCGTTCCACATTTTAGGCTTCATAAGGTTGGTCACTCATTTATGGGTAGATGTGTATCATTTTTTAATAAATTACCTGAAAATTTAATTTCATTGCCTATAGATAAATTTAAAACAGTTGTTAAAGATGTATTAATGTCGAAAGGATATTATATAAATTGATGATTATATAAATGACAAAGATATATGGAAATGTTTAAATGCAAACAATTACAATTATTGTAAATCAATTTTGAAAAGAGGCAATGACAATAGTGACTGAGTTTCTTGCGCCGCTTCTTCTCAGCACTGGCCCAAATTGTCCCGAAGCGGTGGTAGGGTTAATTTATATGTTGGTACGTGTAACAGTGCTAGTTCTTAGCCTACTTACAGAAATAAATGAATTTTATTATTTTTTTTTGTATTTTATTGAATTTTTATTTTACACAACCCAATATAAAACGATTGTGTGTACGGCAGTTAGGTAAAAGAGTAGCCAGCGAGTCATCGCCTGACACGAATAAATACATCAGGCGAGAAATGTCCTGGGACATGTGTAGGTAGACAACCTAATTCCAGCGATGGCGCTCAACAGAGTCTGATGTGCAACTAATTTATGTAGAGACTTAAATGTCGATGATAATTATGTCCCTCGCTTTTATCACCGTTGCTGTAGTAACTGGAATAAACTTAGACAAAACTAAATAATAACATGTATGTAACATAATGATAATAGTCCTCCTGGCCGATTTCGACCACAGCGGCCAATCTCAGCAGAGATCAGCCAACTACGTAGGAGATATTTAAGTGCACAAGTGTGAGCGCAATACTCAGGTGCACTCACTGTTCCATCCGACATGGCCGGAGAGAGATCAGGCGCAGGACCAGCGGCTTAACGTGCTTTCCGAGGTACGGGGGTGTAACACCGCCGACTTCCTGACTCCTAGCTGTTTTTGAGAAATTCATGACAGAAAATCTCAGAAACAATTTTGGCTCGATCTTGGATTCGAACCCAGGGCCTCTCGGATGTAAGGCAGAAACTTTGCCACTAAACCAACAAGGCGGTGGCATAATAACAGTATAGTTTAATATATGACCATGTGTATTCAAGGAACTTGTAGGTAGGTACTATCCTTGGTTAAAGGGCTCTCCACTTAAACCGCTTCGAAACGCGATACGATAGGAAAAACACGATAAGGCACGTCCTGTGAATGAACGTCACAACAAACGTTGCTCGACGCAACTCGGTTTCCCGACGTTAGGAAATCAAAAGGAATACCACGCGCTGGATGGATTCTATGCTATTACAATGATCCAAAATCTCCAGTACCTACTTGACCATCAAGACCCTTGCACAGACAGCGTCAAAAATAATATCATGTCAAAATAATAATAAGGACATATGTCAACAGAATTACAAGGAGAATGCACAAAATGCTATTTTGACACGAACCATGTTTTCCAAATCAGGAATGTCAATGTATGAAATGTATGTCAATGTAGAAAACATTCTCACTAATATCACAAAAGTAAACATGGAAATATTTTTATTTTTATTTATATATCATACATACATCTATCTTTACAGAATAAAGTTCGATGCAAAATAAAGAAATCAATTAAATTATTACATTAATTACAAATAAATTAAATTCAAAATAATACAATACATTCTAAGAAAAAAATAATCAACAGGACGAAATACAAACGATAACATATTAAGTTTAATGTGACGAAACTGTGTGATGCTCCGCAGCAAAACCACCTATCTTAAAAATGATCATTTATATCTTCTAAGTTTAATATCACGAAACTCAAGCTATAAAATTATTTAATGCATTGCCAACTGAACTAAAGACTATCTATAATTTGTTCACATTTCGAGATAAGCTCAAGGCGTTCTCATTGAAAAAACGTTTCTACTCGTATTCGCTGGATGACTCCTTAAAAGATTGTAATTAGATATAAGTAAAAATAACTGTATTAACTAATAAATGTATTGACTTTATGATATGACATGATACTCGTAATATGGTAAATTTATAATTATGATTTCCAATACGATTTTATTATTGTTTAAGGAATAAATGACTTTATGACTTAATGACTCGAACTCGTGCTCTATTGCGAACTCAGCCCTTGAACGATTGAATCCAATATCGGATTCAAAAGTGCTCTACATTCGGATCTTAATGCGGAGTCACGTATGAATGTGAAACTAAAGCCTTTTGTTTTATTCGTGGTCATATTACTTATATGCAGGGATGGTTTATGGAAATTATGAGAATTATTTATTTTGGGATATAATTAATATAAAAAAACGTGTTGTTTGTTTCCTTCTGAGATCGATAAATGACAGCCTTAGTACAAATAAGACAGTGTTGAAAGCTTGTCAAAATACAAGACTGACAGTTTAAAGAAACCGCCAGGGCACACCTGCTGATTTATGTCGCTGCGACTCGCAACTAGACAGTCGCGACTCTCGACGATAGTACGCCACAGGTGTGCTCTGGGCCTTAATGACAATTATACTCATATTACAATAGTGACGGTGAAGTCTAATTTGTTAGAACATATTTTAGTCAAGTTTTCAGCGCTAACTTTTTACTTGTGACAGGATTTGAATTATACCTACCAAGGTTGGAAAATAGTTAACAAATTAAACAGTAATTACGAGTAGCCTATTCAATAACAACCAAACAATTTATCGATTTTCAACCACAATCAGAATAACCTACATAAATCATTACCTACATAGCTGAACTTGTTAAAAGTTACGAACACAAAGATAAAACTTTAACAATTTATCTACAGCGTTCCATATAATACTGTAATTGGTCTGATAAAAGTTTGACAGAACTTATCCGTTGTCACCCTTGGGTAACGTTTCGAAATCATAACTTGCTTGTTTGTTATACACTTGGTTAAACTACAGCTGACGATAAAGCACGATGTCTAAAAACAAAGCCGAAACATGACTTAAACGTCCGCGAAACATTGTGTACATTTCTTTAGCTTTTTTTTAACCGCACACCGGTAAACGGTTTGAGATGTTAACAGACACTCGGGAAACCAGGGGCTGTATAAAGACTTTGCTTTCCGGTTACTGGCGGCGTTCTTTATTCAAAAATTTAAACAAAACTACGATTTTCAGCGCTATCGCAAAGCTTCTGTTGAGTCTGAACGCAATTGTTATAGGGCCCCAGAAAGTTCGAAAACATTTGACCGCGAACAACATTTATCCGCTGATGCATCCTTATTACAATGAGCCTAGGTAAGTACTCGTAATCTTCTTACTTGTGTATTTTACGGTGTGTATCTATGTCCGAACGCAATGAATTCGTTTTCTGTTTGCTATTCAAACACCCGCTTCATCGTTTAAGTTAGCATGGGTAATTAAAAAAATTGCTTTGTATTTGTTGTTTGTCAAAAACAGACGATTCAATTATGATTTAGTTACAATTTATTAGCGGAATCGGCCCCTAATCATTCGTAACCAAATCATAATTTTGATGTCCTACCTTTGCTTTCTATTTTACTCGTAGCGTAGCTGTCCTCATGCAATATCCACAATTGTGATATGTTAGAATTTATCCGTTTCCGAACATCCCTAATGTTCGGAAATCAATACATGCTTGTTTGGTGCACAGCAACACACACACACGTGTGACAATGGCTAAAATACTTGACAATAGAAATTCAATTTTATTAGTTAGATAGACTATAAAATACAAACAATTTTTAAAGCTCAAGAATAAACAATAATGAATCATTATTGTTTATTCTTGAGCGTTAAAAATTATGATTGATCAAGTTAAATTATCTAGCTTTTAGGAGGCTTGACACAAAAATAAACTGAGTTTAAATAAAAAAATCTAATAGTACTTAGTGGCCGTTACATCGCCTAAATGTGCCCCAGGGGCGCTATCGTCGTTAAAAACTAAAATTGCAATTTTATTCGCGTTCAAGAGAGAGAAAAACCTCCCAGTGAAAAACTTTTAAGCACAAAAAAGATAATTTATGGTAAGTAGAATGTAGGTAGTTTGAAATTACTTTTGTGTTAACCTTACCCAATAATAGTACGTTGAAACTCAATAAAAATAAAGAAGTTTCAAAAAAATTCACATTGAGCGTACACTTTCTAACTTCAAAAACTCAACCATCCCGGAAAAAAAAATCATTACAAAAATGTTGTAGCTGTTTAAATAATAAGCCAGTATGAGCATAAAAGCTGTTCAAAGAACGAACTCATAAAAGGGTAACTTTAAAATTTTCTGATGAAAAATAACTGTGGAGTTAAAAATGTGACTGCCCATTTCATCATTAATATTACAGAGTGTAATTTTAAATTCATTCTCTGAATACTGTATCCGGCCGGGCATTTTTTAATTTAACGTTTAACGATTTTTTTAAATCATCTGAATATGTCTGATGGCAATGTGTACCGCTTATTAAGCCATAACTTGCCATAACTTCAACTTGAAAAATAGACGCAAACGTAGCCCGGCTCTCTTACCGACTAACTTAGGCTTCGGGCACACCAACACTAGCTGCCAAGCCGCCATCACTGACAGCCATGGCTAACTAACCTACTTAATTATTGCTTTATGTAGTATAGCTATCGTCCTGTAATCACTGGGTACAAAATCATCAACACTATAAAAATTACCACTCATTGTATAATCATTATTTAATTCAATCGATATTGTTTGTGTTTCATGTGTAAAGAAGACTGTTTACCAGACATGTAAATTAAGGGTCTCGAGTTGTCGACAAAATGTTTGATGTTTAGGGTAAAAGCTGGATAGTTGCCTCGAGGGGATACACATGCCCCGGTTTTTAATTTACTATGGTAATAGTATTTGTTGTTTTAGCGCTTTACTACAAGAAGTGCTGACCCCTCGCAGGCTTTATTGCCGCATAAGCCATCGGAATAGGTGTACGGGTTTTGTCTACGTGAGCTGCGGCGAAGGTTTGACAGGCGTTATAATTAGAGATAAGCCGAGTACTCCGTTATTACTCGGTACTCGGCGTACTCGGTGGTTTGTTTAATACTCGTACTCGGTCGAATAATTCGGTTCAAGTGACGAGTACTCGGTTATGTAAATTTAATAAACAGCATGTCGGGAATATGTTTGCTAGTGGCCATCTGGAAGAATTATATTATGTACCTAAATGACCACATACCTACTTAAGTCCATGAACAAGCCCCTAATTTATTTAATAACTAGTGGAATCCCTTTGTTTTCACAATCGCTTAGAAAGCTCGCTCCACCAATTTTCAGCCAAATCGGTTCATCCGTACTTGAGTGTAACTAACTCCACTTTCTTTTATATATATAGATTTAAGGTATACAGAGAGATTACAATCAATGCATGCTTATAATAACTATGTTTGTAATACTATGGCTAGATGGTAATCCATAAATTGTAAATCCATACACAGCATGATTTAAAGTATACTAAAAGAAAAACCTTTTCTTATACAACTAATTAAAATTAGTAATTTTATATTTTCTTATATTAAGGCAATGGATGACGACATACATATGCTTTTTAAACATTTCTTATCAGCTAAACTGCTGACATTCAAGACTGAATTAGAGTCAGTTATGAATAGTATCATAAAATCCGACCTCAATAGCATAAAATAAAAACTGTCAAAAATTAAAGTAAGCCAGTCTCAGGTGTTTGCAACTACTATGCAAATAGCTATTGACCACCAAGACGGCGCCCACAATGAACTTGTCATGAGAGTCGTATGTCGTGTGCGAAACTGCCGGAACCCACGGCTCAGACATCGTATGCAAAGTCAAATTCGAGCTCAATGAACAGCAGCGCAGCCTTTGACCTCGAGATCACTGGGTTCCCGAACGACCCAAAGAAGACCTCTTGTCATATTATTGCAGCGTTGTAAACTGCCTGAATGTGCAGTCAACGGCCGCCGATATTGTACGCATAAGAAGAAACCGACCAATTAATCCGGTTCCAGGTCGACCTAAAGCCATAGGAGTTAAGTTGACATCTCGTCCACGTGATTCGATCCTGTCCGCGACTCGCGCCGTGAAAGGTTTCCGATAATCAGACATAGGTGTACCAGGCGAAAGGGTTCCGAGCATCAGACATAGGCATACCAGGCAATCCGCGAACCTGGCGTACTATAAGCGTTGAAGCAAATATTGTTTTCTTGTTTACTAGAACTAACTTTCTGTATTATTTTTGCTTTAGTTATAATTTGTGACGAGTTACAAATTTTATTGCTATTCTCTGTTATCCGTTACCTACATGATTAATTATTGTTTAGCTGGTATTGTTAGTCGTCAACGGTCAGTCTTTCTGATGGGGAGCGATTCTAGTATAATCAAAAATATTTCACATTCGTATAATGTTTGATCGATTACCGCACTCGAGCGTGACGTGTGGTGCGTGCTTTGCAGTCGAATTTTGAAATTTGTATACGAATTGTCTTGGTGTTGTCATGAAATTTAAATGTTAACGGTGTTCAGTAGGGTGAGCACGAACAACTATGGTAACGTATACGTATCGTTTAACTATCGTTAACTTGTCAATTTGTATGTGAAAACTGTCAGTTTCTCACGTTTGGACGACACGAATACGTTACGAAAATGTTCGTGCTCACCCCACTGGTATTATTGTTAGGTACGTTTGGATGCTTTCACACGAAAATACCCTGCCGGGGAAATTCAAATGCATTGGAATTGTACCCCAGTTCCGTAATTTAATAGGATTTTGTTAGATAGACCTCAAATTCCCGTTGCCTTAAACTTTATATTCACCACTTTTCTATACATAGTATACTTCGTTGTCAACTGTTATTGGCTAAAAAAAAGTACATCACTTATTAAAAACCTACGAAACGATAAATACGACGGAAAACCAATACCCTAGGCATTTCGCCCGGACCAAGGCGAAACGTCTTAATCTCTCCACAAAACGTTCGATCGTCAAAAGTTTTCCGATAAAGAACTAACTTCCACTTTTACTGTCCCCAAGGGTACGTACACAACCCGAAGAGGGGTGAAGGGTGAAATATTCACAAACCAGGGGTCCTACTGCGTAATAATAATAATAGTCTCCTAGCCGATTTCGAAAATGGCCAATCACAATAGAGATCAGCCAACTGCGCAGGAGATCGTATAGTGCGCAATACACAGGTGCACTCAAGCCTTAAGCCAGTGTCAAATATATAATATATATTTGAATAAATAAGAACTAACATGAGTTTTTAAGATTTTTGTCATTTACTAACCATCACACTATGAGCTTCAAGATGCTTGCAATAAATATTTTATTTTTATTTTTTTATTCTATTTATTTATCAATCTAACACACAATATCAGATTTTTAACTTATAACTATCGTTACGTATTCGTATCGTTTACTGATCGTTAACTTGTCATTTTGCACTGACTTGACGTTTTGACAATACGAATAAGTTACAGTGCGATGGTTTTTCATGTTAGCGTGCTTCACCACTACTTCCATGTTTCTGTGCATGCTAGAATTGGGATATAATTTAGTTTTTATCGAATTTTGTATGTTAATTATTCATTAATTGTATTCTGTGTCGTGTGTGTTAAATAAAATAAAATTTAACAAACAAGTTGTTAGCGACTTTTGTCATTGACTATGCAATGCAAATTTGTTAAACTTGAGCCCATGTTACAGACTTTAACAATTATTGAAGTAGTAAGTAACAAACTTATTTGAGGTTAAGTTAATAGTTTGACTGTGCGAGCGAAAGAGATGGCTAGACTCGAAAACAAAGGCGACGCGTCACGGAGTAGGACCTCAGACAACAGGACGGTCCATAACTAATGTGACGAACGGCCCCCTTGGGTACTAGGGTTGCCACGCTTCGGATGCTAACGCCATATTAAATTAGCCATGGTCCTAACTTTGATATCGCGGGAATCGTGATTACAGTGTAACTAGGATTTATGGGACACATTACAATGTTACTGGCAATATAGTGAGTCTTGATTATTTATGTACTATATTGTAGCAAACAACCCAATAAGGTTATTTAGATACGGCCTTGGATTAGGTATAGAAAAATGCTTATTGTTGGTGGTAAAAAAATCGGTTGTCTGTAAAGTCGGTTTACTGACGATGGTTGAACTCTTTGTCGCTCGTTCCGCGCTCTCGCTTGCACTTCAAGCTTTGAATGGAACGCCTCAGAGCGAGGTAACGCCGCATGCGTCATGTTTTTTGGTGCGTACAGCCGGCTCCATCGAATTATAAGACGTTGTCACGTCAAAAAAGGAAAAAAAAAGAACTTAAATTGATCCGTCACTATTCTACAAAATACTTTCGCACACAATGGTTTGCTGTTCGTAACAGTTATTATTTTATTTTAAAATTTCATATATATTTTAAACTAGTTAGGTTTTGATTTTAAATTGCCTTAACCTATTATTTTTACATCAGATAGCATAGATTTATGTAAAATAGGGTAAATATACGCATGTAAATCTAACCGACCGGTAACAGCAAAACAACCTACGGTCCCGCCATGAATAAGTCATGCCGCAAAAGGGATCGCTTTAAAAGCCTCTTCGCACGCAATTTCATATCCATACCAACACGAGAGGGCCGGAAATTCCACCAATTAGTATACTTAATTGAAACATTCAACCCTATTCGGGACCGTCTTGTCTTCAATCATCAATTTGTGACAGCCCTAGCAAAATTCAAAGTAAAGGGGAGTTTAGATGAGCTGTGTTGATGTATCGTTTCACCGTTGGGTATCATTCATTCTTATTTTTCCCTGATGTTTATTTAAGATATAAACTTATTTAAAATAATGTTATGTTTGTTTGCAAGATGTGTGCACTCACAGACACACAACCACTTTTTAAACTAAAAGTCTCAAAAGTTTGCAAAAGCGCTATTATTTTTTACGTATCTGGGGCCTTATTCCGCTTATAAATCAATCGTAACAAAATCTATCGCCGACCACCTTGGTGTAATGGTCAAGAAGTTAACTATTAACCAAGAGGTCGCGGCTTCGATCCCCGCACTGTACAAACATTTGTGTGCGTGAACATGTCTGTTTGTACTGGTCTGGGTGTTATATGTATTTATAATAATAATAATAATAATAATAAAGTTTATTTGGGAATAAAACAAATGAACATTAAATATTGTGCACGAAAATAACCGCTATAGTTTATAAAACTGTGTTGCAGCTATTAACGCCCACACTCCAGATACAGATAAACAGTATTCCACTATTAGAGGATTTTATATAAGTGCTACTATAACAATCAGAATTTATCTATGGTACATAACTTAACATTGCGGATGAAGGTGAGTGTGTGTGAATGTGTGTGTGTGTGTGTGTGTGTGTGTGTGTGTGTGTGTGAATGTGTGTGTGTGTGTGTGTGTGTGTGTGTGTATGTGTGTGTGTGTGTGTGTGTGTGTGTGTGTGTGTGTGTGTGTTTGTGTGTGTTTGTATGTGTTTGCGTGTGAGTCTAAAATTAGTGTGCGTAGTGTAGCTTTTATATTACTCAATCAGATACAGCAAAACAATTAGATACAATTAAAAAGATTTTCAATTTCATCGTAGTTAAGGGTATAGAGCCATTGATCAAGGACTTTTTTACAGTTATGATGATTCAGTTTGTAAATATGTAATTCCTTATTGATTTTATTGTACAGCTTTGAACTTATAAAGTAATACTGCCGTCCTGCTACGGCTAGGCGAGATGACTCAATATTACATACAATGTCAATTCTGCGTTTTCTTTTTTCAAAATTTGGATCAAAAACTATTTCAGAATGTTTTCGAAGGATAGAGCTGAGTACATAAGAGTGTCTTACTCTAGGCAATTTACATAGTTGGTAAAGTTCATCAGTTGGAAAGATAATTTTCTTGTGTGACATTACTTTTAGTACCGCTCTTTGCGCTCTTTCAAGACGAATAAAAGCAGACTTCCCAGCACTACCCCATGCCGCTATACAATATGTTATGATTGAGTGAGCAAGAGCGTGATAAACAGTTTTCATTATGTTGAAATCGGCAGATGCACGAAGACACTTAAAAACAAATATTAATTTCCGGACTCGAGAAACAAGAATATCAATTTGGCACTCCCAAGACAGGGTACTATCGATCATTACTCCTAAATATTTTATACTTTGTGAACGAGTAATAGTAGGGCAGTCACATTCGCGCTGATTCCGGTCATTACACTTGTGGGCCTTTAGTATGAAGGAAGCATTGGGTTGCGACGAGATTCTGGGTGCAAAGGTAATAAATTTAGTTTTCTCTGTATTAAGAGTGAGAAGGTTGATAGAAAGCCACGCCGTCACATTGCGTAACACCGCCTCTGCTCGTTTTCTAGTAGTCGACCAATCATTACCATGGACCAGGATAACTGTATCGTCTGCATATGTTATAATTTTTGAATGTGCTATTGGCAGATTACAGAGCCCATTAATGTAAATAAGAAACAAGGTAGGTCCAAGGACACTACCTTGAGGGACTCCAAAGTTTATGCATTCTACATTGCTAATGTAGCGATCAATTTTTACTTTTTGGAGTCTATTGGATAAATAAGATTTGAATAAATCGAAGGCAATACCCCTAATACCAACAGAGTGCAACTTGCTTAGTAAGATTGGAATAGAGACGGTGTCAAACGCTTTGGACAGGTCTATGAAAATTGCAAGTGACTTCATATTATCCTTTAGATTTAATGCTATTGTACTAGTTAATTCTATGACTGCGTCTTCAGTACTTTTTCCAGATCTAAAACCGTATTGATTATTGGCCAGAATATTTTGTGAGTCTAGAAAATTTAAAAGCCTTTTATTAACAATTTTTTCTAATAATTTAGATATGGTGGATAAAACCGAGATAGGTCTGTAGTTATTAAAGTTTGACCTGTCGCCGCCCTTATGAATCGGATGTACAACGGCTATTTTAAACACGGAAGGAAAGATACCTGTCGAAAGACACAAGTTAAAGACATGGCATAGTATGGGTACTAAAACATGCGACGCGGCTTTAATCAGAGCGGAGGAGACACCATCCCATCCCACAGCACAGTCGGTTTTAAGTGAGAGGATCAGCAACTCAATCTCCCTGTTATCCGTTTCCAAAACCATCATTGAATTTGCTTTCGAGCAATGGGAAACAGAATCTGGAATAATACCAGTAGGATATTTATTGCCACAACGACTGCCAATAATGTCAGATGCCAATTTACTACCTACATTTGCAAAATAATAATTTACTGCATTAACCGAGCGAAGTGGGTCATTATCTAAAAGAAGCTTGTCAGCAGAATTTTGATTAGTTTGGAGATTAGAGACTTTTTTAATAAGATTCCAGGTTGCTTTAGGGTTTTTAGCGTGTTTTTCGAATTCGGCGCGTTCATAATCACGCTTTGTTTTTTTAAGCAGATTATTACAGAAGTTGCGGTAGCGGGAAAAGGTAACTTTCAAAACCAAGTTGCTAGGATCTTTCTTACTTTTTCGGTACAGACTATCACGATTACGTATACATCGCAGCAAACCTGGTGTAACCCATGGTTTGAGGATTTTTTTTTCGACACGATACTTTGATCTCACGTGAGTTTTTATCAATAACTTGGGATAGAATATCTACCAGTTTGACTGCAGAAGCTTCAGCGTCATGTGAGTTGAAGACTGGTGAAAAATCTGTGTTTTCAAGATCTGTTACACTGGAAGCAATGTCATGATGGATCTTTTTTAGCGGCTTGTCAGATTTATCAAGATTTAAATTACAAAAGGCAACAACTGGTGCATGATCAGTAATAAATGCTTCCAACATAAGAGTAACAGCCGGCTTAGTGGTTTTTAATATTACGTGATCAAGACACTTGGCTCCTCGCGTTATAAACAGATGTGCAGGTAGCATTGAAAATGTTGCTAGTGTCTCAAGATACAGTTCCGACCACGCATCACCGCTACCAGATGAAATGTCTATGTTTATGTCACCAATTATCATGACTGACTTGAAAGATTTTAATGTAAAAAGGGTTTGCTCAATACTGGTGATGAATCGATTGGCATTTACATGTGATGGGGAACGATAGATGGCTAGTAGAGCCAGTTCATTTTCAATTTTAACTAAAATACAGTTTGCATCATCAACTTTAGGAAATTCTACTACAGACTTAATGTTATTGCGCATATAAACTACTACTCCCTCATTCTGATTGTGGAAGTCAGATTCAAATGATTCAAAGTTTGGAATAGACGGAATGTTAGGGCACTAGTAAGTGCCCTAACATTCCGTCTATTCCAATTCCAAGCCAGCATTCGGTAAGTACAATTATGTCAAAGCACACTCGTGTTCTATGTAATAATAATAAAAGATTATTAAAATTTGTGACGTTACCAACGCTCCTAATATTAATGTGAAATATTTTAAGAGATTTGTTCGTATTGTGTAGATATGTTCCACAATCTTCGGGAGCACAAGTGAAAGCTTTGGAAACTATTAAGTGGTCAATATCTTCAGATGTGGCAGCGACTTTATTCATATAAAAAGCAAGGACAAACAAATGCGCCAATTTTAAAATCAATAAGTAGTGTACATATGCATATAAAAATGAGGCTATGTTTATTTTTACACAGGGTGACAAAAAACAGTGAAAATGTGGCAATGTAAGTGTAAATGTGAACCGGCAGATTACAAAGTGTGCTTTTAATTAAAAAGAATCGACACAAAACTGTACTCAAGTATTTGCATCTAAAGAAATTGAAAGTCCGAATGTAAAAAGTAAGCTTCTGACACAACATATCGAAAATTTTCATAAAAATCAGGCTCAGGCCATCGGTTCGTAGTCATTTGCTTGATGTTAGTAGTTTTGTAAGCTCAGATTCTTCATTGATTTGGAATTGAGGTGTTCCCTCTGATTTGCGAAGAAATATCTTGCCATTTTTTATCCAACTGTAGCGATACTGGTTATTTTTGGCGAAATCTCTGACAAGGAAGAAAAGCCTCTTCATTTTTGGAGACAGATTTTCAGAAATAAAAACAGGTTTACATGGTCCATTAATTTTCAGTTTTTCTGTAGTCAGTTGGTTGTGATCTCTGTTGCATTTTTTATACATCCCAATAAATTTTTCTTTCATTAGGTTTGATGTAAAATTAACAATTATCGTTCTGTTAGAAGTATCCCTACTTCCGATGCGGAAAACATCTTTCACTTCATGGGGCATCACGGGCACATTAATTGCAGCCCCGGCCCTTATAACGGTATCCAAAAGGTGCTGTTTTGTTTCCTCTTTACTCATCGGAATATTCCTAATCTCGATACAGCTCGTTCTAGTTTCACGCTCAAACTTCTCCAATCTGTCTTCCAACGACTGAATATATGATATATTATTTTTACGCTCTGTTTCCAGTTGATCAATTTGCCTTTTAAGGGTCTCATAATTCTCTGAGAGGAATGTAATCGAAGACTGGATGTCAGTACTTTGGCTTTTGATTTCTTCAACTGTTGCATATATTTTTTCTATCTTGACGTTTTGTTTATTAGAGAAATCAACAAACATGGATTTCATTTCCTCCATAAAAACAGAAAGTTGGCTCTCTGGATGAGTTCTGGATTCGAAGCATTTACGCTTCTGCCGGCTGGTGACATATAAATCATCGTATTGCGAGCCATTGTTTGCGCCAGCTTTAGCAATGTTTGGTTCCGAGGAGCCATGTTGCAGCGTAGAATAGGCATATTGAGGCGAAACTATCCGCGGTACCGCAGGCTCCTCTTGCGCGGGCCCAGGCGCGGGCGGCGCGGGTGATGCGGGGGGCGTGCGTTGCATTATACTTGTAATAACTCAGGTAGCTCGCCGCAAACACAATAAATTGGAATGTTAAGCACAATTGATATTCACGATAAGGTAGTCGGGGGGTCTAGTAAATTTGTCACTTATCGACGCTTTGTATTAATATGCGCTTTCCGTCCAACCTAGCAGGACCTCACGATGCACTATGACGAGTAAGATCTTATTGCGTAGGCAATAAGGTTAAGCACTCACTGTTATCGAATCCTTGTAATTTATTTGTCACTGATTTTTGTTGTAAATTTGACGCGGAAGACTGCTCGCACACGTCTGATCACCTCAGATGTCCGGAGGGAAGGGGATTTATTTAGGTTTATTTGTAATAACACAGTTGTTTCTGATATCTGTAACACAAGTACTCAAGCAACTTACCACGGAGTCAGATCAATGTATGTGATGTTGTTGTATATACTATATTTATTTTATCGTCCGACTTTGACATTCAATTCATACAAGAACTGTCAAAAACAGGTCATTCAATTACGATTTTGTTACGACTGATCAAAGGAATTAGGCTCCCCATACAAAAGGATTAATTAAAAAAGTACCTATGTACCTATGTATATTCAGAAGCTATAAAAAATCTTCAAGTTATTTCGAACGCGAATACGAGGCGATTCCGGCGACTAGTGTATTTTTAAGAAGCTCCTCATAAAATCAGAAACTTCTCACCGATGCAGATACCTTCCAAAGTTTTGTAGAAAAAGTTCTAACTTTTTAGCATAAGTTTTTACTCAGTGTTATTGTAGATCTGGTTTTCATCTCGTAGAAGTAGAAGGATTCTATAAGTAGGAATAATGAAACTTTTAACGTTTAAAATAGAAAACACATTTTCCGACGAGACTAAGATTTAAAAAAGGAAAAGCTTTGTGTGGATAGGAACGTAACTTAATATTTTTGATTGATGGTAGTTTACTCAAAACTATGTAAGGACAATTACATAGTTTTGAAATTAGTCTATCAAATTAGTCTACCTGTGACCACGGACGTCACGTTAAAATAAAATTTTAATAAATCGCGAAATAATCCGTAAAAAGTGTATTTTCAATGTCTACTGTCCACGTAAACTCAAGAAACAAATATGTGACTAAGTTGTATGTCTCGTTGCGACAGCATACAATGCCAAAAATGAATTCAAAGATTTTGTAGGATAGATGCCCATTTTTTGGTCATCCCAAACGTAATTTATATGGCTCAGGTCATTATATCCCCTGTATGGGATAGATGTCACAAAATTTAGAGGTTCGCTAAAGTCTCAAATACTTTTTTATCGAAGACAACGTTGTTTACTTTTCATAAAGTAGATAAAATTCCCAAGAATGAATTTGTTTCATAAATTAATCGTTTTAATTTTTATTATTGAAATTATAGAGCAATTTAGAAAAGTGGGGCTTCTATCTCGGTTTTACCCTACTATAATCAAGAGCAAATAAACGATTCTATTCTATTCTATTCGACATCCAAATCATAGGTCATAGCATAAACTTTACGATATTACTCGGATTGCCTGCTAAATAATTTCCGAGTGATATCATGATGAATGTGTATCCAGCTTTACATTATTCCTAGGTCCTATAGGCCATACTAAACTTTAGTCACCCCTATCAACAGGGCTGGCCAACCTTGATGCATCGTTAATAGAGATGTACCTTCAACGGACAAGTGGTACAGTCAGACCGTAAAGTGGACTTAACGAATTTAATTATCTCGACGACTGTACCCTTTGTTGGAGCCACCGTGAATTATAGCTTTCGTGTCATGCTTTAAATGGCTCTAATTCATATTTTTTCAGCGACAAAGGAAATGATTATTGTTATCTCGATACTGGTGGAAGGGAAATTGGCAATATTGTATTTTGGCGAAATTAATGTTACAATTCTAATTTGGAAATGGTTTCTGCTGATAACTTCCGTCTTAATTTAGGAGTTTGTGTGCAATCATCACTCATTTCTTTGATATACATTGGAAATTAAACATATACTTGAACATACATTATAGCTTCGCAAATGGCAAATGACGTTAAAATTAGTATAAATGTTTCGACGGAGAGCGACCGCAAAGGGCTATTTTGCATTTTAATCTGTGCCGTTTTCTATCAATCACCCGTATAAAATAAATACGTTTCTATCTCTGAAACCCCTTTTTTTCTAGCCGAACTGAATACCGTAAATCAATCTCGATTCCTTCACATATAACACTATTACTCGTATATGCACACTAGCGTCACATTAACATACGGGAGTAGGGTGCACCTTTGAACAGGGGCAGCTTTGAAGGTTAGAGTTTACAGAGCTATTTATTTTAGAAGCCAATTTTGTAGTGATTTTTTTGGGTAATGGCAACACAAACCTGCGTAACTGTCACTTGTCACTAGTAACTTTTGACAGCTTGTCGTTGAGTTATGAGGAGTTCCCAATTTCGAGTGCAAATGATAAGCTTAACACTGTCATGAGAACAGTACTAAAAAGTCTAAATTAAAAAAAAACTAAATAAGGAATTGACTAGCAAGTCCTAAAGACTGTAGACCTAGAAGTATTTACTGTTTAAAATTTAATGATGATAACGAAAAAAATCTAAATGCCTAAAAAATTAAATGAATAAAACTATAGTTTCTTCACGTCATTTTTCTTTAGTTTTTGTCTATTTAATATATTTTTCACCTTGAAACTTCGTAATCGAGAATCGAAAATTATGTTTGGGGGTTCAGAACTCCATTGCGGTAAATGCCTGTGGCCTCTCGGTCTACGGTGAACCCGCCACGTCCCCGACTCACATCACAGGAGGCACCGTCAGGTTTTTAGTGGGTACGCGGGTTCTATCTCTAAGACCTGGAGTCCCACATAACCCCCAGCTGCCCACGCGGCTGGTTGGAATGCGTAACAGCGTTTCCCTGACGTAAAAAAACAAGAAAAGGGGCTCAGAACTCTACACTCTGTATGTATCGCTCAAAACACAGACAAAAAAGCAGTACAACCGTTTTTTTTTCAGAGGCCGCACTCACTCACTTTAATATTCCGATCGTATTTTTGGGTCTAGCCAGCGCGTTCGCTCGCACAGTCAAACTTGTAAAAGTGACAGAGACAGCTAAAGCCGAAACTACGGAAAACGGCTCAGGGTGTACGTCCACAGTTCGTGGGTTCTTTATACGTCTCGCTTTGCTACCAATAACAGCCGGATCGTTCGTTCGCTGAATTCTTAAAGAGCCTGTTTGATCACTCGCCGCTTCAATACATTTGTATTGATCAGATTATACTCCACATTTTGCATATCTGATATTACTTCTGTTTGTGGCTTTTCTATTCGGCATTTTTTTGTGGATCTCAATTCAGAAATGGAATGCTTAATTCTGATTCTGATTAAATTATGATATATGTACTGGACAATACACATGCCTTAATCATACGTGCCAAGAGACATGATGGGCGAGACAGTGCCCGCGCGTACATCTACATAATAAATACTGTCTCGGCCGAGAATATTTTACTGTCTCGCCCATCCATTCGGCGGGTGAGATCAAGGCCTCAATGTGGCTCTTCATCTACAATTATGTTAAGCGAACGCAAATGAAGACTGCACTATATTACAAAGTTTTGTCTCTTATCTTTCAAATGTTTTAGCCAAAATACATTTACTTTAAAATCTCCTAAAATCGGCAAATTTTAAACTTATTTCATCCATTAAAACTACATTATTCTTGAGTTGTATAGGCAACATTTAACTGTGGTAATATGCATAGTGTAATGGGCAGTGAAACTTTCTAGGCGAATCGTATATTATTCTGTACTAAACTAGGTATTAGTTTACCATACTACCTCAAATTTCGTTGCCACCCGAGTTAAATTTCACCTACAACTTATTATTTATTCCCTTATTGTTCATTTCCTTTGCTTAAAATAACACAAGGGACCAGGTCGTCACGAAACCTTCGGATTGGGTTATTAATTAGGCCCTGCGTAATTGTTATAACCACAATAAAGGGCCATTTGAAGACGGTCAGGTCCTAAATTAACAGTTAAGTATAGAATTACCGGTCCACGTTAAACAATAACCTACATATACTAGTATGTTAGTCGAAAATAAGTCATAGGCTTATTTACTAAGATATAACGCCGCGGTCTATTCAGTTGGCAACGACCGTTTGGTTTTTTGTCTGTGTCGGTCCTAAGCGTCTTCTAAATATAAGGTTCCCAATACCATTTTGTATCCCATACAAAAATAAATCACAAAACGTTTACTAACAGGTTAGTTTTTTATTTTATTATTGTCATTTTTTAGGAACGATTCATCATCACCAACTCTATCACTATATAGTGTAAAGCAAAGTCGCTTTCCGCGTCTGTCCCTATGTCTGTATGTATGTATGCTTAGATCTTTAAAACTACTTAGAGAAGAGAATTATTTTGCTTTAAATTTCCACTAAACGACGCCAGCGAAGTCGGTGTCAGTGTTGTGTTTCCAGGTGCATCTTCTGTGTCACGTTGTGAGTTATATTGTAAGTCCTGTGACGTCTAGCTCTAGTTATTTCAAGTGGTTACAGTTGGATGTATTTGGGTTCCTGCGCTGGCTTCTCTTCTATCATCTTCTCTTTTATCAGCTTTAGTCATGGATTTTTGCAAAGTTACGCCTGAATAAATAGAGTGATTCAAGAGGAAAGTCTATACCATTGCGGGCAGGACATCGTCTGCCTGGTTCACTAGTCTTTTTATAGGAATTGATTATTTTAGCTTTTTAAAAATACTATCATATTATGCATACACATACCTACAGGTACCTATTTACATTATATTTCACTGCGTTTCATTAGATATTTAAAGTTGTACTCGTATTTTTTTTAAAGTTCTTCGGGTAATTGATGGATGGAAAATTCATGCTTGATTTATTTTTAACAAGGCATTGCCTGAAAACCATTGCAACTGAGGCTTTATCGAACATTTCCTTCTTCACAACAATTTAATTGGATAATTGCTGTAAGTGATTCAGAGAAGATAATTATCTAATAGAAATTCACTGAGTAATTGAAGGCTAGTGGCCCCAAATTTGATGAACTATAATTAAATAATTGCGGAAGTTAAATTAATAACCATCGAAAGTCTAATTAAATAATTATGCCTATCAAAATGATTACATCCAAAATTTTACATACGTTGTTTCTTTCTAAGTAGTTTGAAATACCAGGAACGAAGCCTCGTTTTTAATAATAAATAATAAATATTTCACAACAATGACACCAATTTTCTAGTCCCAAATTAAGCTACGAGGCTTGTGTTATGGGTAGTAGACAACGGATAAACATACTTATATACTTTTTTTGTAAATAAATACATATTATACATAGAAAACACCCAGACCAGTACAAATACACATGTTCATGCACACTTATGCTTGTACTGTACGGGGATCGAACCCGCGACCCTTGGATTAGAAGTCCGACCTGTGGACCACTGCAGCAAGCGGTCGTTAATATAATAATAGGGCTTCATTAAATATTCATTCATTTCTTTTTTTTTAATTCCTCAAACTATATAACAACCAACAGACAGACGGACTCAAGCCAACTTCAGTATGAGCCGGCAAAACGGTAAATATTTCCTTTTGTAAAAGGTTTTGATTTAGTTTTTCCATAAGCATATTTGTGTAAAAGAAAATCGCTGGAATGTGAAAAAGCCGTGTCGCATCAAATGAGATCAAGAGCCCTTTTCTTTTACACGAATCATTCAAATCCGTTGGATTGTCTTGCGTTCGCGTCGGCTCTAGGCGGCTTTTTGCCTATTTTTAGCCTATTAACAATATTTGGAGAAAGAACTGGCTAAGCACGAGTCGCCCTTGCGAATCGGGATCCGTACGACTTTTAACTTTAATGTTATACCATTTCACTGCATAGTATAAAGCAAAGTTGCTTTCCACGTCTCTCGCCATGTCTATGCATAGAGACATGTTTAAATCTTTAAAATTACTTAACGGTTTTTGATGTAGTTTTTTATAAAGATAGTGATTGAAGAAATTGGCGCAATTGATTCAAAGTTTAAAGAAAGCGCTTCCTACCGACCGGGTGTTATGGTCTGGGACCAAGGTCTCTTGAACTTGATTTGTCTATCTATATTATTCTGGATCTAAGTCTTATATGCCGCGGTTCATGTGCGGTACAATGCTAACAGCGCCATCAAGCCTATGGAGCCGTATAAGCATGCGCTTCTAATGGCGAACGGTAGAGGTCGTCACAAGAGGATAATAATAATAATTGTGATTGAAGTCACCTTTTAAGCATAATGCCTGTGACAGGTGACATCGCTCTACCATACCTACTTGTACATTAAATTACAATTTTAAAACTAAACCTATTTTATTATAAAAAAAATGTATAATCTAGTAGGTACATTAAAAACTAAAGCTATGTTTATTTTTACAGTTTTAAATTAAAAAGAAGTATGTGTGTTTGTGTGTGTGTGTGTGTGTGTGTGTGTGTGTGTGTGTGGGTGATTATATTCCGTGTGTTTGATAAGGTTTTCTGTCTCCTCATAGTTTATTGATTGTAAGTATTTAGTGACAATAGACTACAATACACTCCCGTACTGTTTTGCTGAATATTTTTGTTGCGTTATTTATTTTATCATAAAGATGTGCTGATCTACTGTGCAATTGCTTGACAGCGAAGGCAGTTTTGCACATTATTTGAGGAACAACATTTATTTTCCTAGCTCGCTTTGCAGATGGCTTGTAATGAGTGGTTTTATGTTTTCTCAATATAGCACTAAGAAAATATATAAATATTTATAAAAATATAAATATATATAAGATGGTTTATAAGTATAAAAATATGGAAATAAATCCGAAAACAGCGGGCAGGACAGCGTCTGTCGGGTCTACTAGTATAATAAATTTGTAAGTACTATGATTTTGTGAATGTTCTCGATCCACATTATATTTTATACATAGAATTTGGATAACGTTGCTATTTTTTATTCACTCGTAAAATATAGGACAGCATTCGTTCGCCAAGTTTTGTCTAGTGGTTCGCGCATTCTTTAGCTGTACCGCAAGTTTGAATTCCGCAAGGGGCAAATGTATGTATCAGTTATCCAAGTCACCATGACACAAGCTTTTAATTTTGTGGGATTGTTGGAACAATTTATTGTAGTTCTTTAGTTCAAGTCTAAATAAACTCAAAATAAAATTTGGTAGCTTATAATTCATTTTATGCAGATAAAGAAACATTACTTAGGTTACCGTTTATCCTCACTTTATCTAGCTCCAGCAGGTAGGTAAGCTAAAGGAAGTGTGACGATAACACAAGTTGACCTTTTGCCTCATATTTATACCCAGAACTAAGGAACCCTAAAAAGCAAATCTGGGAGCGAGCCAAGCCCGTTGCGTGGCCCCGAGTGCGTGACGCGAGGGGCCTAACGTGGTTAATTACGTGGGGTAACACGAAAACGAGACTTTTATTATGCATAACCTAACTACGTTAGGTGGAAACGGGGACATTAGACAAAGTTTGGCGCAAAAGGCGCTAGCGGCAAGTGAAATAAACGCTCTAGGGCGTCTGCGTATCAAAACCGTCTGACTATTTTGTTATTTAACTGTGCTGCATTTTAACTTATTACACTTAAAGTAGTATTAAAAAGTTCATTAGAATGAATATTTTATGTATTGTTGATGTGAATGTAAATAGACACCATCGAAACTAATAATTACTTCAAATTGAAATAACTTTATTTTAACTTTAAAATAACATTTTTTGAACTTTTTTGACTTCGAAAATTTTTAATGATACACTTTTTACGGAATATTCCGCGATTTATTCAACCTGTCGTTTTGGACCCTTCTCGTCATCTGTGGTTACAGGAATAAAATGCAAAACCTAAATAGCCGTAATAATAAATTAAACTATAAAAAGTGTATCATTTCAATGCAATAAGTGATCGTGAAAATAAAATACAACAGTTTAGGACACGACAAATGTTATCATCGTTATTACTATTCTTGTTTAATCTAATAATATGTTTATTAGGTACTGTAACTAAATATTTAGTATCTAAACAAGTTCCTAGTGCTGATAACTTTTATTGTACATACAATATAAGATAATAGCTATTATCTCTTACATTTTCACAACTTAACGGTTTTATTTGTAAATCAATTAGTGCTCAAATTATAACGATGTCGTTTTCATCCTAAGTAGCATAATATTACGCACGGAAGCCCATTAATAAAATCGATACTAATTGTATTTTGTCGTTCAAAACGACTTGAGTTTTATCTTTATAATTCTTAAGTCATTTGACCCTTCTGGTTCGAAAGGTCATCGTTCACTTGTCCATAGGTCAAGTAACGACAGCTGCTCAGCCCATCCAATGTGCGGTCATGCGTCGATGAATCATGTTTCCGAGAGGGGCACAGACAATTTATTTTCCCTTTGTTATTGGCCTTGCACTTTGCCTTGCATTGATAAAATTAGGACACAGATAAGGCACGTTTTTAAAACGAAATTAGTATTTGTGTTATATTCGTTAATTTGTTGTTGTGACGCATACCTACGTAACTACATAAAATAAGATAGAGTGTAAAATAAGATAGAATATATGTTTGTTTTAAGGAAATTCAAGTGATAATTTTTGTTGTAGCATCTGACTCATTTTTTTTTTACTTATTCAGAACACACAGCCAGCTTGATAAATTTGTATTGTAGCCAGAGTCGGTATTGTGGGATGATGACCATCTGCTCTACGTAAAAAAGGATTCTTTTGAAGAAATAACTTTTGCAGGTAGTTCTCCTCGCACTAACTGTAGTCTTCGAAAACGCTGTTTAGACAAATATTTACGTGTAGGTAGCTACACGATTGGTATGGTTTCATCTTCGGTCAACTGTTATTACGAATAATATCTAAAGATAAATAGGAACACGGACTAACTATCCAGGTAGCTATGTAGTTTTAAATGAGTTAAGTTTAAAATTTGTTAAATATTTCAATATAGTTTATCTAAGTCCGTACTAAGATTATGAGCAAAAGTTGATAGGTATTACGAAAACTCAAGAGCAAGCGTTGACTAAAAGTTGGTTTGTTAGTCTCAATAAAATAATGGAACACATGAATCTACGAGTATATCGTATTTAATTAATTTACTGTAAAGAAGTATTAATACTAATAACATCAAATTAATGAACGTTTCGGTGACGTTTGGCGAGTGTCGAACCACATTTTAGATTAATTTGTGGTTTACGCCAAGGATTTCAAACTAGGTTAATTCAAATATCAATTTCATATTTCAGCACGAGTTATATGACCCGTTGATACATTAAAATAAATACAGAAATCTAGTAAGTACATTCATCATTAGCACTAATTACATGTGTTCTAATTTTGGTATCAGGATTAAGGTTTTAGCTAAGGTATATGTATAAGGTAAGGTATATGACTGCCTCGTTGGTGTAGTGGCAAAGTTTCTGCCTTACATCCGAAAGGTCCTGGGATCAAATCCCAGGTCGAGCCAAAATTGTTTCTGAGATTTTCTGTAATTAATTTCTCAAAAGCAGCTTGGAGTCGGAAAGTTGGGCGGTGTTACACCCCCGTGCCTCGGAAAGCACGTTAAGCCGTTGGTCCTGCGCCTGATCTCTCTCCGGTCATGTCGGATTGCCGTCTCACCGAACTTTGAGAGTGATGGAACAGTGAGTGCACCTGTGTATTGCGCTCACACTTGTGCACTATAATATCTCCTGCGTAGTTGGCTGATCTCTGTTGAGATTGGCCGCCGTGGACGAAATCGGCCAGGAGGACTATTATTATTATTACTATTAAGGTATATGTAAGGTTTTTAAGGTTATATGACCTTAAAAATATCTATGAAATTGAAGATGTAAATAGAGTCCATCGTCGAACTACCACAGAAACTTTTTTCTATTATATTTTACTGCTAAGTGCAATGAATTTGTTTTTAAAGTAGGCATATTTAGCGATATTATAAGAATAAAGCATGCAACTTCACTATTGTTGATCGAGTGTGTGTTCGATAACAGTTACTAAGGACAGAAATTTTATCAGTATTTTCCTTTATGTTTATCAGAGCTCACAATACGAGTAGTAGGAAACAAAATTTATTTACAATGTGAAATGAAAACACACTTAAAGAAAAATCGTCCCACCATTTTTTTGTGTTTTCATTTCACATTGTAAATAATTTTTTTATAGCTAATGAAAAAAAAAGTAACTTAATCACTTAATAATTGTTATAAAAAATAGGCATGTATGGTACATAACTTTTAAAAATAAGTTTTAAAAGTTATGTTTTGGTATCACTACATAGTATGTATAATGCAAAGTCACTTCCCGTTCCCGCGTCTGTCCCTGTCTGTATGTATGATGCTTATATCTTTAAAACTACTCAACGGATTTTGATGCATTTTTTTTTTAGATAGTGATCCAGAAGAAGGTTTGTATGGAAAATATGCGAAACAAGCGGGCAAGACGGCGTCTGCCGGGGTTACTAGTTAGGTACAAAGTAATGACACTTTTAAATTTTTGGCCACTTTTGAATTAATTAACAATCTGCAAAAATACGCTTCGAATTTGAGACCTCAATGGAGAACCTCAATGGTTCAAATACGACAGCAGAATTTTCTTTTCGAAACAAACGATGCATATGACAAGACAATGCAAATAAAATAATGTAAGAAACTTCACATTTTCCGACCAAATAATCTTACCCGACAAGAATAAGTTTTCCAATAATATCACCAACGTAGCACAGAACCACGCGGCTTTGAATCAACGCACAATTATTTTTTTAAAATATTTCTCTATAAACGCGGCAAGAAAACTCACTTTATCAACACGTGTTGTCTTGACGTACGACCGTCAAAACGGTTCCGGTTCCCGAAACGATGTCGACACGACGAAGTCCGAACACAGAGTAATCCACTATTTACAACGGCGTAGAAGAAAACCCTTTGCTGAATGATCCAAATAAATAACCATCCACAAATCATTATAACTCTTACTGCGCACGACATAAAGCTGATAAAGGATGCACAAACAAGCGGAATGTAAATAATCACACTGAAAGCGACTCGACTCGTGCTGTCGCATTCTTTCAGCACAAAAACAAGCGGTGTAACAAGGATAGTGGACAACCCTCGCGCATGTGCATTGTCTTCCCCAGATCACCAAGGAATAACCTAAAAGAAGTTTTTATGTTCCTATAATGGTTCCTATCGACAAGTTCTATGACGTGGGGATTGTTATTATCGGTTTGAAAGGCCATTTTACGACTGCCCCAATGAAAGATTTTTATATCGCTTAATATTTTTATGACCGTCTATCTTTTGAAGTTGAAAGTTTCAAAGAATATTAACGGCGAACATTAAAAAAGAAGTGGTCCTACGAGCCGGAGGCAAAAACAATTATTTTTTTTATAAAGTTTACTTTTTAATGACCAAAAATTTTAACTCTATGTAACTGCGATAAAATTATAGAGTTTTTTATTTAATTTATACTCACCAACACACAAAGGCACTGTGTCGTTCCAGCTGTTATCATCGTAGCACCATATTAGTCGCGCCCTCTGTCGAGTGTCGATGAAAACGTGGTTCACGTTGCACATGTAGTGAGCGATGTCTTCCTTGCGATACACAAGGTAGCCGTCAGATGGCGCTGGCAGCGTCACGCAACCAATGCCTGGAACGAAAACGTAGTTCAAAATATGACCGCTAGATGGCAATGCTTAGGTTTAAAATCAATCTTAAGAGTACTAACATTTTTCACCGAACGCTACACAAGTTTTCAGTAAACCCAGTACGAACAACCATATTAACGCATTTGTGTCGTTTAACTATCGTACATTTGCTGTATGGAAAACTGTCAGTTTCTTACGTTTTTACAATACGAATACGTCAAGATAGTTGTCCGTGCTTGGCCTTGAGGAATGTGTAAGTAACGTTCTATTACGATGTTTCAGAAATTCATTATTATCACAATAAGAAGAGTAGCCAGCTTCAGCATGTATCTCAATCATTGGCAGGCTTCGTATGCTACCTTAACTATTAAATATTCGAGCGGAACAAACTTTACTATTACAATGCAATCGTGTTACTTCAGGACTGGGTAAGTTATAAAACAGTGCTTACTTTTATAATGTAATAGCACACCCCTCTTAGGATAGGCGCCTTCAGATCGCGCCTCGACTTGCACGTCCACCGAGTTGGTGGAGCTGGTGAGGCGGAGAGGCAATTCCACTTGCTCGCACGACGACAGCATGGAGTCACCGTTCGAGTCTTGGACTGACACGTAGTCTTTGCAGGTGCTCTCGAAAGGGCCTATACCTGTGGACAGATGGAGAATTAGCCACACGAGTTTCTGACTTAGTAAATATAGCAGGGATGATATTTTTTTTTTAATTTTTGGAGACCACCTGGAATTTCACATTATTTTACCACACCCGCCACACCAAAATCACAATGAAGATTATCGAGTGACAGAGATGCGAAACCCTGAACATTAAACAGTTTTGTCGGCATTTGTTTTCCTCATTGATTTTTAAGGAAAATAATCGGGCCGACTTCCGACTGTGATGTATTATGGTTGTTGTTCAAGATCTATGGCTTTAACTATGAGCATCGTGGCTAAACTTTACAAATTAAATCTTCATACCGCGATTTATGAGCTGTAGCCATAAGAGCCAATTAGCCATTCGGTTTGGTGTCAGCTTGTCGCCACCAATGATTTGGTTATACTCTGTCGCAGTTGTGGAGGCGTTAGCGTTGTGCACATGTTAGGCGAATAGTTGACCCATAAATTGACGTTAATAGCTATTCAAAAAATCACCAACAAAGCACCAATCATCGTTAACGCCAACGCTTTCTTCTAGATCCACTCATTGGGTAATAGGTTTTTGGAGCAATGTTGGCGCCATAGTGTGGACATACAAGCTGTACTTACTTCTCAAACTAACATCTAGAAACGTGACCCGTATCCTCTGCTCCGGGGGGCCGTCAGCCGCCACCGGCACACGTCTTCCACGTAGAAGTTGGTGTACCCTGGGGTTCGGATGTACCCCTCGCTGTCTTCGCCTGTGGTGGCCACGTGCACTTCTCGGTTGCAATAGTTTTGTCACCATTTGTTTTCCAATGTAGATTTTTTAGGAAATTAAAAGGATTGTGATGTTTTATGGGTGCTGCGCAGGATCAGATACAATCTTATCTTTATGCCGCGATTTATGAGCCGTAGCAGCCAAAAGCGCCATTTAGTCATTCGGTTTGGTTTCAGGTTATCGCCATCAATTGAGTTTGTTGCCTTGTCGCAGTTTTGCAGGTGTTAGCGGTAGATGTCGCCATAGGCCTTTTAACCATTACCCCCGTGTCCACAGTCCTCACTATGGCGTCAACGTTAGCCCAAAAAACAATCACCCAATGAGTGGATCTAGAAAAAAGCGATGGCCTCAACGTTGGTTGGTGCTTTGTTGGTGCTTTTTTGTAATGGCCAATAGCGTTTATTAGCTTTAGGGCTAATTGTTCGCCCAACGTGATGAGCTGGCTTGAAATACAAGCTATACTTACTTCTCAAACTAACATCTAGAAACGTGACCCGTATCCTCTGCTCCGGGTGGGCCGTCAGCCGCCACCGGCACACGTCTTCCACGTAGAAGTTGGGGTACCCTGGGGTGCGGATGTACCCCTCGCTGTCTTCGCCCGTGACGGCCACGTGCACTTCCCGGTTGCAGTAATGGACTGATAGAGAATCTGGAAGAGGAAAACGATTCTTTAGTAGATTTTTAAATATTTGGACTGTTGGTTTTGCTGGTTTATAGATGACCTAGAGTAGAAAATCACCTGATTGAGTACGACCATAGAAGTTAAGTACAATGAGGCCTAAACTGTACTAACTTATCTCGATAAATTATAAAGAAAACCAAGGTAACCAAAATAAGGTTTCTTTCTTTTCTTTTCTTCTTAAGGTTTACAAAAACGAAAATCTTGATTTTATCTCTCAAACGCCTCCGCTTTTCGAAAAAATTTTTTCAAGACCTCAAGATTTTTGTAAAAACGATACAAAAACCTAATGCTACAGCATACCAAAATTACATAATTTGCATTGTATTCGCAAGTACTCGTACACTGTAGAAACTATTATTTAAACTCTACTAAAAATGTGTTTGATCTAATTCTTATTTTTAAACTTTTCCCACCGCCAATCACATCGGCATCAAACTAGCCTAGCAACAGATTAAGCTGATTGACTTCCGAAATGGAACTTGTTACTAAGGCGAGTTTATGACCTACGAACGTGTGTTTCAGACTTTCAGTCATTTACTGCCGATCCGCGTATACAAGTCACATAAATGGACGAGGTTAGTTTTAGTAGGAAATTGGTTTAATGGATATTTGGATTGCGTGGGTTAGGAATGTAACTTATTGCGACATAATTTACTTGCTATGATTTTCATTGTGTGTCCTAGATCATTACCATACGACAAATATTAATCATTATTCATCTTTTGACGTATAGTTAGCAAAATATAGCAGTGGTACAAATTTGAATTAGGCGAAAAAAAAATTCAGAACTGCTCGATGTTTTGTTAAAAGAATTATTATTAAAAACACCAGGGCGGGTGTTTGTATGACAAGGCATATAAAGAAAATTATAAAACAATATTATAAATCAATTGAAAAACTTAAAAAAAAAACATAATATCTTTGCTATCTTTCTGCACGACCTTGATGTAGACTGGCAGTAAATGCTTTTAGCATGAAATCCACCTATTGCACTTATATTGTGCTATAAAGTTTAAAAAAAAATGGAACGAAATAAGACTCTTACAAAATATGTTTGTCCCGTAAACTATTACTTAAGTAAACCCTCCGAAGTAAGGTAAGCCTAAATCTTTTTAGCTGTAAACTTTTTATATCATGGACACGCGTTAGGTTCATGGCTACCATTGAAATTCCTCAAGGTCACATTGAGCGTAGGTTTCATGTTCTTTCGATATTGGTTTCATACATAAGATAGTCATGTCTTGATAGGATAGTGTTCTATAACATGGGGCTTAAAAAAATACGCAATTTCTGGTAATTGGCAATTTTTTTGCTTAATAAGACTAGTTGGGTACCAAGTTACCCAGGGTCCTAACTGAGAAGCTAACTTTGCATTTAAGAATAAGCCTTGTATGCTCGTCATGAAACTTTATCAGGTACATACTTAATAAACTTAAAAGTTTAGAGTTTATTTTTATTTTATATCTGTGGCTTTAGGTGAGTGCATTTAATAGGTCGGTTTTTATTGTATTCATAATAAAGCACTACGGTACTACTAAAATTACTCAGGCTAAACAAACTCTTACGAACTTTACGTATTAAGACATTAAATACTTAAATGCATACGTATGTAACTGTTTCATTATGATTGTTTATGTTTTTATAGCAAACACCGCATTAAAATATTTTGATAGCTTTTAACGAATGGTGCTATGATGATATTGTTTGTTGACAAGCGGGCATTGTATTAAAGATATTACGTCATAGTTATGGTGACGTCCAAGGCTTATTTTACGAGTCATGGGCAGGGTTGCTTTTTTTCTAATTAGTTTTATAATAATTAATAATTATTTACCAGAGGCTAAATTCCGCTACTCGTTTTAGACAGTTCTAGTTTAGACGAAATTTCCAAATCGGGCTATTCAATTATGATTTGGTTACGATTGATTTACGGAATTGGTTCCCAGATCGACAGATTTTTTCGAGAAGGAATTGCAAAATCGGGCCTAAAATTGATAGTAACCCAATCTCTCTAAATGCTGCTCTCAAAATGGGGTCCAAGTTTTTTTTATGCGGCCTATCTTACTAAGAAACAATCACATGACAACAACTTCGGTGTAATAATGAAGAAGTTGACTATTAACTAAGAGGTCGCGGGTTCGATTCCCGCACTTTGTACTGGTCTGGGTGTCATATGTATTTATTTAAGTATATGTATTTGTAATACCACTGTTGATTCTGAGATTTGTAACACAAGTGCTTAAGCTAGCTCAGATCAATGTATTAGATGATGTTGTATATTTTTAATCGCTTATAAATAAAGGCAAGAATTGGAAGAATGTCGCGTCAATTATTGATTTAGTGCCAACCCTACAATCGGCCGCGTCCTTTTATGTCCCATATTCAATAACAAAAAGCGACAACATCTCTATTGTGCGTAATTGTACGGAACATTTACGGGGATTTTTATAGCTTTCTATTACGTCATACGCGCCGCTGACGCCTCGCCACAATTCGGGTTCAGTTCATTAAAATTAACAAAAATTAAAGGGTTTAAGAATGAATACTTGGGTAAGAGAAAATATTATATGTGGTGGGTTCATATTAAAGCTGAAAAAGAGGATTATTTTGCTTTAAATTTCCACTAAACGACGCCAGCGCAGGAACCAAAATACATCCAACTGTAATCACCTGAAAAGGTAGAGCTGGAAGTCGCAGGACTTACAATACCTACAGCTCACAACGTGACACAGAAGATGCTCCTGGAATCACAACACTGACACCAACAAAACACTTGACGCGTTTCGCCAGTACACGTGGCATCCTCAGGAGATGTATTAATGTCGAAAGGATATTATAGAATTGATGATTATTTAAATGACAAAGATATATGGAAATGTTTAAATGCAAACAATTACAATTATTGTAAATCAATTTTGAAAAGAGGCAATGACAATAGTGACTGAGTTTCTTGCGTCGCTTCTTCTCAGCACTGGCCCAAATTGTCCCGAAGCAGTGGTAGGGTTAAATTATATGTTGGGACGTGTAAAAGTGCTAGTTGTTAGCCTACTTACAGAAATAAATGGATTTTATTGATTTTTTTATTATTGGATGTTGTCGCTTCGACAGACTACGAGCGACAACATCTCCTATATGAATATGATTATATTCATATTAAGGAACAAAACTCAGGGCAGTGAAAAATGTTTTTGGAAGACAATGAAAATGTCTACAACGTAAATTTTACATAAACTTACACGCAAATATTCATTTTATTGTTATAACGTAAACAATTTGGTAAACCTAAAAAAACTGACACGAGATCGTAAGTAGCCTTCGGCCAATGTTACCATAGGCAAATATTTAAATAAACTATTCAATATTATTCCCTCAGACACAAATCAGTTTCGAATAGCGAGAATTTTATTGGAAATCGTCAATATTGGAGATAACGATATCTTGCGATATGAATTGCAAATTTTAAAAGCTACTTCAGACGTTTTTAGATCAAAGAAAAATATTTCACGGTTTGCGTTTCATTTTTCAATAAATTTTCCGTTACTAAAACACGGGTTTATTTATGAGATTCTATAAGAGGATTTTTATTAAAGTAAATAAAGCTTTGGTAAACTACTTAAATGGGACTACAGAAAGCTAAATTCTTGGCAAAGCATTAAATAAGGCCAGGTCACACGTGCAGATTAGTGTCGCCGCGCGACGGTCAGGGATTTAGCCGCGGCCAATGATTGACAAGCTGTCAGTCACGACCACGAGTCGCGGCGGACGACAGAATAATATAAATATTAATAAATATACAACAACATCACATACATTGATCTTACTCCATGGCAAGTAGCTTAAGCACTTGTTTTACAGATATCAGAATCAACGGTGGTATTACAAATAAACTTAAATAAATACCTATAACACCCAGACCAGTAAAAACTGACATCAAAGATAATGGAAACTGACATGTTCATGCACACAAATGTATGCACAGTGCGGGGATCGAACCCGCGACCTCTTGCCTCTTGGTTAATAGTCAACTTCTTGATCATTACACCAAAGTGGTTGTCGAAACTCTCATAAAATCATGAAGTTCATAAAGTCCCATGTTAGCTCTGGCTGATGATAAGGTAAGTATTCATTCTCACATCTTGATGTTTTTCTTCTTGAGTAATAAAATTGGTGTATGAAAAACATATGTGAACTCGTCTCGTCTCGTCCCAGTCTTAGTGGAGTCCGGGCCTAATATTGTGTACATATCTCTGACATTGACTGTTAATACAGCTCCTAAAATAGAACCTGACGCCAAATAGATTTCTTACGTCAAACGCACACGATGATGTGTATGATGTCATAGTTGTAAGCTCAGGCATGACGACAGAGAAACATTTTGAAATGGCCCTTGTTCTCTGCTCTTATACTAATAGGATATTTTTATAGATTAGGAGCTCGCTTGGCCCTAATGCTGCTTACACAATTGTAACAAAATCGTTATTGAATTGCCTGATTTTGCCAGCTTAAGATTTAAGAATTTGTCAAAGTCGGGCTATTCAATTACGATTCTGATAAGTGGAGCCTCCTATATAAGCTTAGAATACTTACAAGACTACCGCTATATGTCTTTGTATTGTTATATAATCCCAACTAAGTGCACCTCTGACTTTTAAAAAGTTTTTCTTTGGTGTGTAAGATAATGGTTTTTAACACTTGACGAAAAAGACGAGTGTAATAATAAGTTTGACCCCTATGTCTGTTTGTGTTTTTGTGTGTGTCTGTCTATGGCATCGTAGCCTCCGAACGGATGGACCGATTTCGCAGCGGTTTTTTTTATTCGGAAGATAATTTAATCACAGTGTTGCTTAGCTATAATGCTGGTCATAATTCGTCCAGTCGTTGGTAGCTGTTTTTCTGGCTCATGTCGAATTTTTTAAAATTTTTGCTTAAGTTTTTCTATAGTCATTAAGATATTGGATTTCTAAATACAACTCTCTAGCCTAACCTCCCTATAAACATGAATAGTGTTCGCCCGCCGCCCGCCAGACTTACCGCCCGCCTAGCAACGCCCGCCCTTGAACTCAACCTCAGACCACAAAGCTTGTTCTTGAATAAAAAATTAAGACGGTGTATTAAATAATCTATCTTATTATCATATTTATTACATAAGTACATATCTTTTTATATTTTTTTAAACTGACTGATTTTTTTGAAACTGAGTATTGTTAGCTAATTACATTTATATTTGCGGAAAAATTTATTTCCGAATTAAGTCAACTGCTGTAAAGTTAATTCCTGGCTTAGGGCAGTAGTCGGTTGGAGTATTAATTAAGTTTTGTAATCAACTTTGAGTTTTCAAAAGCAAAAGTTTCAAAGCAAAAATGCTCAATTTATTACAGGCTATCGCATTTCTTCTTCGACTACTTTACTTTACTACAGGGGGAGTTTGAACGTTTGTATTATCGAGTTACAAAAGATATTTATTGGATCATAAAGATCGTATCAGATGATATTGCGATCAAATCGCTCTTTATTTTTATATTGAAAATTCTGGTCAGTGTCATGCGACTAAACTATTGACGTTTACAAATATAAAACAAATTGGCATATGGTTTTATGATTATAAGTGATAGAAGCATGCAAGCAAGAAGTGAAGCATTCACGTTGCAAACTTTTTGCAGTAGGATAGGATAGGATAAAAATCAACTGTCTGAATCAATCAAATCTTTATCAAATGTCTATTGGTGTATACAATAAAAATTAATACGAAAAAAATTTTTTTTTTAAGTTTGTTAAAAATGTCATAAAATAAAACCAATATCTGAAATCTTATAAAATACGTACATGCCTATACGAGTTATAGCCGTAGCAGTAAGCAGTAATATCAGTGGAGCTTTGATACTTACCTACTTTGTGGCTCTATAGATGATCTCAGATCTCATGTTAACGAGAGACCTATGTAATTGAAGAGTGCCAAATAACTAGGCACGCTTCAATGCCAAACGATCACTAAGGTAAGGTTCTTTCCTCAGGTTTCAGTTATGAATGAACGTGACGTCAACAAGCGTATGAGTCTTTACGTGGTGTGTAAAATCATGAGAGTGATTTTGCATCACTCCAAACTATAATTTCATACTATACGATAATGCGATCTCTTGACTGGACAGCCTTTCCATTATCTTTGCTGGACAGTAAATCTCAGCAATCACTAGTAGGTCGCCCTTAAAACGGAAATTCTACTTATTTATGGTACAGTTTGACTCGATTTCAACCTTTTTTTACTACTCTTTGTTGACTACTGAGCGAAGAGAGGTAATTATATAGAGTCCTGAGTGAAGCGAGGGATTCAACCAGCCCAAGACTATGACATTCCTTCACTCCAAAGTTGAGTACTCTACTTTTCACACCGTATTCACGGACAATATTATCTCTTAAGGTTGCTGAGTCGAGTGGACCCTGGTTGGGAGGTCAAAAAGTCGGGAGACAACCCACCCGTTGGGTCGATGACATCGCAAAAGTGGCAGGGCTTTGCTGGATGCGATTGGCACGGAACCGCAACACTTGGTGTGCTCATGAAGAGGCCTATACCCGACTATGGGTGACCACAGGCTGAAGAAGAAGAAGATTATCTCCCAAGAGCACAAAGACTTGCTTTTTACTTTGACGTTTCGTGACCTATAATTAATAGGACTTTGTCGAACATGAGGTGTAAAAAAAATACAGACCTAACCTTACCTAACAGAGCATATCAATTAAGTTTCAACAGACATCATTCAATATTTTTGGCAAAGCTGGATTATTTGCTTTCCCAACTCGAAGTTGTTGCAGTAGACATCGATTTTCCACAGACAAACTGAGCAATTTTTTTAAACACATTACAACCCCCTATTCAAATAAACCTCCTATTGATTTATTCTCATACCCTCTTATAAAAAAAAATTGGATATTTGAGCAGAGACTAAAAATGAGAGGGCGAATTTGAAGCTTGCCTACATATTTTAGTAATGACTTATATTAAGTTCAACATCTAAAGGTTTCAATCAAGGCTGGTGACTATTTCGTATTACAGATTTACAAGAAGAATCGTGGATTAGGTAAAGAATAACGCAGCATATAGATAAATGGTATGGTACATAAGAAAGTCACTTGTATAATTTAACCTTAAATTTACATATTTTGTGACATCAAAAATCCTCTGTATCAATTATTTGGCCATATACTGCGTAGAGCCGGAATTAGTTACTTTTTTCTGTGTAGGTGCTATTTCTGATATAGTAGAACCAGCGCATTAGAGCGTGTCAAGCTTGTTAGCACTTATTGGCGCTGATTTGGCACATATTATAAGCTGATAAGCACTGATAGATAGGGACAAGAGCCCACACTTCTCTCTGTATACGGCCTAAGATATTACAGTACGAACTTCATGAAAAAAATACCCTTTAACAGAAGATTCCTACCAAAGATAACAGAAAACGCAAACTGTCGATTTGGTAATACCATTGAGTAGTTAATACGATTAATAAAATCGATCAGATATGGTCCAAGGGCGAATTGTCCGCGACCGATCCCGTCTGCGATAATCCATCGATTTCCACGGGGGCCCCTAAAAGTTTGATCTTAGTTCCGATAGTTGTAGATTGCCAAATTGCTATTGGTTACCACCAAATTACGGTTTCAGGGTTATTTACTAGTTTTGGATGTCTATTAAGGAGTAGATTGGTCCCAAGATTATTAGGAGAGGTATAAATAGTCAAAGGCACATGTAGTATGTACTGCGGGAAAAAGATCAGCTGCATAGCTCTTGAACTTCTTGTAAACATCAGTCACAAAGATGGACGCAGGGACTTGTGAAAACCTGTAAAATCTTAATTTGGTGGCTTGATATCAAAAGTAGATATCTTACGGCTGCTTATTATGATGAATGATAAAAAAGTAATAATAGTTATTTGTCATACAAGAGTGCAAAGTTGCTTTTTAACCGCGTGTTCAATTTTGTTGTCCGAGCAAGCGAGGGAATCAAAAGAGCACGACGTCAAAAATCTTTGTGTAAATTTTTGGTGTTCTTTTTACAATTTGCTTTCAGTTCGTTCAGGCGGTTCTTTACGCGGCCTTTTTTCACATCATTGTTAAACCTTATAGTAAAAACAAGAAACTTGAATTGAACAATTGCATCCTTTGCTAGCTCGGTCATCAAAATTGAACACGCGGTTAAAAATCAACTTTGCACTCTTGTATAACAAATAACTATTTTGCGCACGAATAACGTAAGTGTGTCGCCATAAAACGTGAAGATAACTAACCAAGCCATTCAAGTATTTACTAAATCCTGGGGCATAGCCATGTACATAATGAATATTTATTAACTATCGGCTGCTTTAATACCAACTAAATCATTTTGAGTGGCATTCATTACACTTGATCTTGGCCTGGATATGCATAAATAAGTTTCATCTAAGTCTAGCAGATATCTTATGCTTTATCGACAGGCCTTAGAAAGATAGGTAATATGAATGGATTTAATCCGATAATTCCTACAATGTGTTTAAGCATTATGTAACAAAATGTTGATGGTTCGATCTGTCACTACACAAACAGTCAAAACTCCTGTCTGGGGTTAACTAATAGGCATGATGACACCTATTGTAAATATTTTCAAGACCATGGTGTTTTAAAAACATAACCACTATGAAGCTAGCAAAACCATTTTTTTCCAATTCTATAAATAATCGGTCAATTGACCCGATTTCAGATACACTACCGTTACGTCACGTTTTTGTATTCCCATACAAAATCTATGGAGGCGGACCGTTTTGACAGATAATAAAGAGTATGTCAACGATTGTCATCTAGCCTATTATACGACAACATTAGCAACTATGCAAAGTGCGTATGCAATGAAATAATGAATAAACATACATAAATAAAAAAACTAACACGGGTTGCACTCCGGGAGTGCCGGCAGAAGTGAAAACTTAACAACCGTCTTACGGTTTTTCGATCAGCATCACGTGACCTGACGCGAGTTTCACAGTTTCTACCCATGCCACAAAAGTGCTCAACGCCGCTAAAGAAGTTTTCACTTCAATAAATATTTCTCAACAAGCACACCAATTCTCTAGTCCCAAAGTAAGCTATAAATTTGGTTCATAGTGGACAGTCTAAAGCGCATCAAGCTAACCCGAAATTGTAATTCTTTCCAACCAATATCCGTTCTCACTCTTAACACAATAAAGTTTACTTATGACTGGGTAAAATGGACAGAGGTTTTGGTAGCTTTATTTGCTGTTGTGTGTACAAATTATGTCTGTGACGGTACGTAGCCCACGGCCGCATCGGGGTACAAGAACGGGCGAAAATTTAATGCAATTTGTTATCCTTTGTTCGTACAAATGTACAAATTATGGCATGTGTGACCTAAATTTTGTACTTTTATTTTCATTTTAGTAAACTGGGGACCTGTTGTGAAAATAACAGAATTATTAGACTGTGCTCGTGAATTTTTTTTAGGTTTGTATCGTTTGCAGTAAAAATATTGCTCAAAATTCGTTCCTTTCTTGAATCAGCGATACAATTGAATTCTCTTCCCGACGGACTATTTCATGTAAACGTAATCATAATTAATGACTGTTGTTTCTATGAGTTGAATTATTAGTCGTTTACTTAGGATCTAACGCCCGTGATGTGAGATAGTCCTTTTCGCCGTCGGTGCATAGTCTATTATTATCAGTCGAGTTTTTTTCTGATCCATGACTATGTACAATTATAACAGAGAATAGGGCCGCCCGAGTGACTTTAGCCCCCACAAAGTCACGACCCGCCGTTGTTCTACCTACATGAAGCCTGTACGTTTTGCTGAAGTCATTTTTATAAATCTACAGATCCAAAGGTGTGTAAAAGTAATAAGTTACTGTTCTTCAAGATTTGTCAAGTCAAGAGCCACTTCATTTTGCCCATTCTGAACATCCATACCAGATAAAACATCAACTGTGCCCCAACCAAATACATTGTAAAAAAACACAACGATTTCTCCGAATAAACAGATTATCGCAAAAAATCGCTCACTCCCCAACACAAGCTCAAACATCAAGTTAATTCTCTTTTATGTAGCATGAAATATCGAAAAAAATGGCATCGAAATTGCACCATGGAGATGCCTTTGTCCTCCATTGCATTGGCAATGCACGTGCCCTAGTTTTTTTTTAAATATCGATTCCCAACTTTGCAAACAACGGGATTTTATCTGAGGGTAAAATGGTTAAGTTATATGTTGTTAAATGATTTTGGTCTATCTCAGGGCAAAGTTGAGATAATATAATACTTTGGAACAAAACTACCCAAATATCCTGTATATGGACGGCGTAATCATAGATTAACAATGAAAAAATGAGGTGTGCAATTTAGGAAGAGTCTATCTCTTTCTAAATTGCACACTTGGAAAACTTACATGTAAATATAGATCTTCTCTATTGTTCATTTATTTTTTACTTATGTAACACATTCTTAAGTCTTAGGTAGACTAAAGCTGCAAAATCATTGCGAGCAATTTTCAAAGCTTTGTTTGAATAGCATAGTTTTTTTTTTGTTAAAAACTGTTATTTCTTGAAAATAAATAAGTATTTAGTTTATCAGTAAAACCATTATTTTGTAATTACATCTTTTATTACCAAACTATTTCCCTTCCAAGTGAATAAAAATATATTCACAACCATTGACAAAAGCGGCTACAATAAGGTCTGACAGCATTATTTGCAATAATACCGTTATTGTAATACAGCCATCAATTTTCTATTATAGGTCGCGTGATAAATGGCTTTATTATGCGCTGGTCATAGTGCGTAATGGATGCCCATTGCCCAACCGCACAAAAAACGCAAACGTTAGTACTGAATTGCTTATTTCGAAGAGGGTATATATCGAAGGATGTTATCCTTATTCGATGCACGAGACACGCATAAAAGTTGAAGAATTTATTCCCAAGTTTAACATTTAATTAATAAATATAAATATAAGTACAACAACAATACATACATTGATCTGACTCCGTGGTAAGTAGCTAAAGCACTTGTGATACAGATATCAGAATCAACAGTGGTATTACAAATAAACTTAAATAAATACATATAACACCCAGACCAGTACAAACAGACAAGTTCATGGACACAAATGTTTGTACAGTGCGGGGATCGAACCCGCGACCTCTCGATTAGTAGTCAACTTCTTGACCATTACACCAAAGTGGTCGTCATTTACCCAAAAGATATATTATCGAATGAAAAGTCCATAGAAATATTAGTTTGATAGAGTTTTGAAGTGAAGTTTCATACCATATTCTTGTGTTTAGTTAATTTAATGTAATATGATAGATTTAATGACAATTTTACAAGTATGTACGAGTAAAACTATCAAAAAATGGCGCCCAACGCGTGGCAGCGTAAGTAGCATAAAATGAAAATTATAAGCTTACGTGACCTTAATAAGCGTGACTTGCTTATTGTACCTACCTACCGTCTTCTACTAGACTTAAAAAAGACAATTATTCCGACCCTGATTTCGTTCAAGCCAAACGGCACGCGTCATTCACCAACAAAGTTCCCTAGTACCAAATTCCAGTTATCTGATATTTTACTACATCGTAAATTTCACGCTTCTCAAAATCACATGCACGTGACTCTAAACTGTTAGCTGCCATACTCCATTAGCTGACACCCTCGATTTGGGGACATTTCAGCCTTTTGGGGTAAAATGTGTCAATGCCACACCATCCAGTTTAATTTGACCCATTCACCCCTGTTTAAACTATGAAAGTTATTCGTAAGAGGATCACGTTCAAAGGTCTGGATATTTTGGAGAGTATAACAATAGGTTTTGCCACGTGGGAATCTAATAGGGGAGACATACCACTGTTAAAATGCGCTTATGGCCACAAAATGGTAGTCGGTGAGTTATTGTGATAGATAAACTTATTTAGCTAAGCTTTATTGAGGAAAATCATCCCTACCACCTCAGTATAGGGTCTACGAATTATTTGCAGTTTTGTGCAAAATCGTCGCTTTGCGAATTGTTTATTTTGAATTGAGTGACAATTACAGTTATCACGTTTACATAAACATACTAGGCGAGGTCTGTTTTGCTAGTTCTTAATACTTAATTGTGACTTAATTTGTCGAGAATTTCAATGGGTCTGGCACAGCTGTTAGACAGTCTGGGGATTGGGAATAATGTTAGAGGGCTCTGTAGTAAAATTTTATCTAATTTTTAAAATTACTCCCTTGACAATTTCAACACAATGAAGGACCTAATTTAAAACTGCGTTATAGCGAAATGTAGGGCTAAAAGTTTATTTCATTTAATTCTAAAATTATTCTCTCGATAATTTCAGCACAATTATTGAAAATTCTTTATGGAGATATACGCAGGGGCGTTATATGAAAATTATTTTCCTGACAGCTTCATTTATTTTAAATATTTTTAAAAAGAACACCAATTACCTAGTCCCAAACTAAGCGCAAGGTTGTGCTATGGAGACTAGGAAAAACGGAAATAAACACATTTTTAAACACCCATGACTCAGGTACAAAATGCTCGCGCTCATCACACAAATATTTGCCCCTAGCTGGATTCGAACCTGCAACAGCCGGTTTTGCAGTCTGGTTTTGCAGACCACTAGACCAAAGCTGCCACACAATTTCAATACAATACATTATTGAAAATTACTTTTTGGCCAAACATGGGGGGGTGTTGCACAGTTGCAGTGTGACGTCACAGCTTGCATCTGGCTTAATCAATTTCACGCGTCACGTGACCCATTTTAGGGTAAATGTTTTTAATAAACATGGAAACTGGAACAAAACAAATTATACTTTTATTCATCAAATTAGGAACCACCAAAGTTAACGCTGGCAAGGGTAAATTATTATTGAAAAATAAACTTACTAACATGTAAAATTGGCCCACGCTATAAGATTGACACCATCGAAACAAACCGTGGAAACAAGTCTAGAGAGCTAGGAACAATGGCAGAACGTTGAAACGAATCCTATGAAGTATGTCGAGCATTCTATGATAGTTAGCCCTAAAAGTTTACAGGCCTACTACAAAGAAAAAGGACTCCCGTCAAAAGAATACTACTAGAAAATGAATGAGAAACGCTGGATCAGAGCTTACCATCAAAACAGGCGTACTTGATGTAGACCGCCCCCGGAGACCAGCTCACGGAAGGCGGGTAGTCCTCGGCCAGCACGAAGCTGCAGTGGTTCACACCTGTACACCTGGGGACAATGAGAAGATTTTTTTTCATTTAAAAACTTACAAACTATCCTTACAGGTGGTAACCTATTGCGATAGAAGAAGAAGATCGAAGATCTTTTTGCGAACGGACGAAGATCTCTTTTACTGGCGGGACAGATAACTAAATAGCAACTTTTGTTATGCAAAAGCTTTGTTACTTTTTATACGAGTATTGTAGTATTCTATAACGCGAAAACTAGACAATAAAATTTACGGATTAGTTCACCTACAATGACCACGGATGCCTTGAAGGGTCCGAAACGTCTGGGTAAAATAAAGCAAATGAACCACGAAAAAATTTAATAAAAGTGTATTTATCATTTTAATTTCATCTGCTGTTTTGTTATCTTGTCAAAAAATTATATATACCCAATCGTGATATGTCGGTAGCTTCTTGTTAACATACATTTTTGATGAACCATCACTACGAAAGCAAAATCTGAAAATGTATTATTTTGTTTCAAAAAGACGAAGAAATTATTCAAATAATGAAAACATTCAGAAGTCGTCGCATCGCATGACAATGACTAATACAATGATATAACTCATACGAAACTTCTGAAGTCTTACATTCTTCATTCCACATTACTTTACTGAGCTCAGTCGAAAGTCACGAACAACTAACATCAAATTCGACTTCAATGAAAAGTGGGAATTTTCCAACATTTGGAAGACTCTTACACAGATTCAAAATCAAAATAGTAATTTTTTTTTATTTTTATTAGCCTTTATTATCCCACTGTTCGGCAAAGGCCTCACCAAATCTCTCCACCTATCCCTGTTCATTGCCAACGTTTCCCAGTCCCGTGTTGTATTGTAAAAAATATATCGTTCAAAAAATAAAATAAAACAACACGACGAATGAGTGTTTTTAACACTCATACAATCGAATCGTAGAGAATGACTTCTTTGACTTAGAATGAGTGATCTCTCGTTTTATTGGATAAAAATAACTAGGCTTTTAAAAAAAATGGTATTAGTAAAGACAATTCCGAGAGTCGAAGACCACACTCAGCACTATTATCTATCTATAGAGACCAAGAAAATCCTGTCTATGGTATTTTTTGCACTTTGCCTTATAACATATCATAATGTAGAGCCAAAATAAAGTTACCAGAGCATCTCGAATATCAATTAAGAACCCTACAGGGTTTTTCTTGTGTCGTTGCGGGTTGTACTTACAGCATAAGGTAAAGCGCTTGTTCACGTCGCTTCGGTGTGACAGCATGCCAGCTAAGCGCTTCGAGCAAAAATGCCTATTCGTATAGAATGCTCAAGCTAAATAGCATCCCCCTGTTACGTAGTATTAATTAAATTTTTCTTTGTTTGCGATAAAATCAGTTTGTCGACGCTGAAAACGCTTATTCATTTAGGGAGGATTTTCCATTCATATTTTGAAAACACCATGTCATCACACTGATCTTTACGATAATATTTTTTAAATTAATTAATACTAGCGACCGCCCCCTACTTCGTCCGCGTTCAAGTTCGATCAAATGTTAGAGTTTTGGCCCAATGTACTCGCCCAGATCTTTAAAACGGTACCTCAATCATATTTTTTGGCCCTAGCACCGCGACACAGGCTGGTGGAGTGAATAACTAATATTTAAATAACTACATTTGACACAATAATAATTACAAAATAATAAATAATACTCACTTAAAAAAACATTTGAATATTCAATAACTTTCGTTGATGGTCACCAAAAAAACTAAATACGATATATTTCTTGATTACGTTTTCAGTTAAAAGTAATTTTCAAAACAATTCTAAAATACCAAACAAAACAGAACCTTACTAGCTACTCATGTCTACAGCACAAAATATACCCTTCCTACTTACTCGGAAGTTACCCATAAACTAACAAACAGACATAAGGAAATTTAGTTAACATTTAAAAGTATTGCATTTTGAGTGCTCGGAAATGACTCCGAGCTTTCATAATGTTTGATGATTAATGTACTAGGTACCATACAGCATGGTACTTATTAGGTACTTCTTCTTGCTATTCAAATATTGACTTGTCATTTTGTCTGCAGGTTATTCAAGTATAATTTGGAAGGCGATATTTCGAAACCAAACATCAATAAAGGGCCGGTTGTTTAATAGACAGATAGCGCTCCGATAAAATAACGAGATGGCCAATTTGAAATATCAAACTTAATTATGCAAAAGGTCAAACGGCATGTCATCTTAAATTCGGTCAGTTTATATTTAACAGTCCGATAGCTATTTATCTGACTTTTGAAAAATTAGAACGTAATTAAGTAAATCTCTTATACATAAAAATGAATTGCTGTTCGTTAGTCTCGCTAAAACTCGAGAACGGCTGAATCAATTTGAATAATTTTAGTCTTGAAATATTCGTTGTAGTCCAGGGAAGGTTTAAAAGATCAGAAAATTTTAAAAAATCAATGGGCAGAACAACGTCTGCGGGGTCCACTAGTCTTATATATAAAAATTAATTGCTGTTTGTTAGTCTCGCTAAAACTCGAGAATGGCTGAACCGATTTGAATAATTTTAGTCTTGAAATATTCGTGGAAATCCAGGGAAGGTTTAAAAGATCTAAAATTAAAAAAAGCAACGAACAGGACAAAGTCTGTCGGGTCAACTAGTCTTTTAAATAAAAATGAATTGCTGTTCGTTAGTCTCGCTAAAACTCGAGAACGACTGGACCGATTTGAATAATTTTAGTCGCAAAATAATCGTGGAAGTCTCTGCCATTACCACTATGTTCCTGCAATATTGGTGGTTATAGAAAAATGCATACAAATTCCTGCAATATCAGTTATAGAAAGATACATAAATATTGTCATCAAAACCTAATGAAATATTGTCATCAAAACCTAATGATGGTACAGCGAGATGTTGATTATTATTTTTTACTAGCGGACCCGCAGACGTTGTCCTGCCCGTTTTTTTTTTAAATTTTCATCGTTTAAACCTTCCCTGGACTTCCACAATTATTTTAATACTAAAATTATTAAAATCGGTTCAGCCGTTCTCGAGTTTTAGCGAGACTAACGAACAGCAATTCATTTTATATTATATACTAGTGGACCCCGCAGACGTTGTTCTGCCCATTGATTTTTTAAAATTTTCTGATCTTTTAAACCTTCCCTGGACTACCACGAATATTTCAAGACTAAAATTATACTAATCGGTTCAGCCGTTCTCGAGTTTTAGCGAGACTAACGAACAGCAACTCATTTTTATATATAAGAAGAGAGATATATATATATATATATAAAGATTATCAATAGCGCTATACTCTACCATTATCACCATTTAGAAAGAGAAATCATAAAAGCAGATAAAGTTAAATAAGCTAAGAGTCATACTTTAAAGTTGAAGTTTTAGTGCTTGGTCACGTAGGAACTGTACGTGCGTTTCTTACGTGAATACTTGGAAAGGTTTACCGCACAAGCCACCGCGCCCACGAGTCTATGTAAACCAACGCTTAAAAAATTCAGTGCAGTTCCAATGGCGATCGCTACCTACACGTAATACCCCCTTTGTAATCACGGGCACCGATCTACAATGAACGGTAACAGCTATTCGAGACTGATTAACATCGATTTGTAGTTTCGAACCTCGTGCACTCTCGACTGGAATTTAATCTATGCATTGCAGGTTATTGAAGAGGGACATATTTAAGTAAGGCGTTTGTACCGCAACTACTGCTGAGCTGAGGTGAGGCTTCTGCACAACCGATGCACCGAGTGGAGCTTAAAGCATTAAATAAATAAATATACAACAACATCACATACATTTATCTGACTCCGTGATAAGTAGCTTAAACACTTGTGTTACAGATATCAGAATCAACAGTGGTATTACAAATAAACATAAATAAATACATATAACGCCCAGAGCAGTACAAACAGACATGTATATGCACGCAAATGTTTGTACAGTGCGGGGCGAACCCGCGACCTCTTGGTTAATAATCAACTTCTTGACTATTACACCAAAGTGGTCATAAGACAGAAGCTCTGAAAATGTTTTTGTTGTAGCTTTATTGATGTTTATTCTCGTACTAATTTGTTTTATAATGTAACTGTCCTAATAAGTTAGTATAGTTTTACCGACCCAGTAGTGGTGGTTCTACGTCCACAAAAGCCTATTTTGGTAAAATATGACTCTAAATTACTTACTACTTTGTTCTAGAATCGTCTCATTCGTCTCCGCATTAGTCCAGACGAGAAATTCCTGACTTAAGAATGAACAGCAAGGTTTAAAGATTTTATAAAAGACATACCTTACTAGCCATAAGCACTATGAGCGTCTTATGAAAAGTTCATAGCCTCCGTTGTTTCAGTCTTTGTTCCGTTTTGTTCCCAAAAGCATAAATAAGTAGAGTGAAGATTTGCAATGTATCACCGTTCTTACAATAATAATAATATTCCTCCTGGCCGATTTCGACCACGGCGGCCAATCTCAGCAGAGATCAGCCAACTACACAGGAGATATTATAGTGCACAAGTGTGAGCGCAATACACAGGTGCACTCACTGTTCCATCACTCTCAAAGTTCGGTGAGACGGCAATCCGACATGACCGGAGAGAGATCAGGCGCTGGACGTTGGTCCACGTCTTAACGTGCTTTCCGAGGCACGGGGGCGTAACACCGCCAACTTCCCGTCTTCGAGCTAGTTTTGAGAAATTCATATCAGAAAGTCTCAGAAACAATTTTAGCTCGACTCTCGGATGTAAGGCAGAAACTTTGCCACTATACCAACGAGGTAGTCATCACATTATAATTGTCTAGGACCCTTATAAATTGTAAAGCAAACATCCAATCGATAAGGTGATAACATCACTGGACAGGCAACTAGTGCCACGCACCTGGCCCCACTCGATTATTCAATAAAACGGTCTATTGGTTTTAGGGATCCGTCAATCAAAAATTTAACAAAGGGCGCTTGCCGATCGTGTGTGCTTTGTAAATAAGTATTATAGCGTCAACATTATAGTAGACAGGTTATACCAAAATATATATTAATATATATTGCTTGCCCCATTTAATTTAGTAAGAACATTTCATTTTATACATACTTACTTGCTTGATATGTGTGTACACATATGGTGAGGTAGCCTGTGAGAGACTGAAGTTGACATAAGATAGAAGAAGAAGATTTAAGACCAAAAAGGAACACGGAAATGCAAAAATTTAGGCCAACGACACACCTGCGGTATACCTTTTGTGTCGCCGCAACTCAAGACTTTCAGCAATTCGACCAGTTGCAAGTTGTGTCAACCAGTATGTCGCAGGTACGGCTGTAATTTCTTCCAAATTATGGTAAAAAAATATGTTTTAAAAAAAGCTGTGCCATTATTTACTTAACTTCGAACCGTAACAATTCACCAAACATTTACCCAATTCTCACACCTAATTAAACACGCGCATGTACATTCGAATGCGCACACGCAACGGAACATGACGTTTAACAAACATGGCGCCGTTTCCGCCACGTCACTTCCGCCAGCTCCCTACGGCTTAGTGGGTTATTAGAAAATAGCGCCGAATGTGTAATTAGAATTCAAATTGTCTTTGTGTAATTTTGTCATACCTTCACGAATTTGAAGGGCTATGCAAGACCATACGGTGTTGATCCCAAAGCAGAGTCAAGTGAAATCAGGCCATTTAGTCTCACAAAATCCAAAAAATAAGGTATACATTTTCTGTAATTTAAATAAAATTATACCTCTAATTAGATAAGAAACATAACATTATTTTAAGAAAAGGAAACAAATGTATGGAAATGATCTATGACCCACTTTACATTTTCTCTTCAAGGAGCCATAACATTAAGTTTCAAAGAACTTTAATAGGATAAAATAAAAACTGCCAGCAATCTGATACTTCTTTTAATTATGTCCCACAAAATAAATCACTGACTTTTTCTCCAGCGAAATGTCTCCTTTTCATATTTTATTTCCACATTAAAATGTATAATTGCAAATTCTTGTAAGGATTTCATTACTGCACTAGAAACTGGGACATGAATAAACTATGCAATACTTAGAGGAAACTTGGAACTCAGCGAATAACTTTTTTTATTAGAGTAGATGCGATAAAAACTGCAAAGCTTTGTGTTTAAATGCAATCTAATTTTACATTATATTTTTGAAAATTATTGCACAGACTGCACAGCTGGTTAATTTACATTTTTTATTTATTTATTTAAGCCATTACCCCAAGGGCTTAGGCACGCACGGCCACACGTCAAGTTAATCATTGCGGTATCTTATGCTCCAGTGATAAGGGTAATTTTGCAACGAAATTGAATAGCTTGATGTGAAGCCGTTTGTACACACAAAAAGTAGCGTGTAATAAGGGCATTATTACAACCAAAATAAGTAGCCTAATGTGATTTTTCGTTTGTACAGGCGGTAACACGTCAAGTTAATCACTGCGGCATTTTATGCTTATGTGATAAGGGTGGTTTTTCCACAAAAGTGGTAGCCCGATGTAGGTGCAACCATAACTTATAACGATGAGGCAAGTGCTGAGAACTATCAAGCAGATGTCCATGAAACTCTGTCATGCCCTAATTTTCTTACCATTTGAGGGATTAAAGAGATCTTCAGACATCAATCTTTTTGATTTAAAGTGTGCTGCTTAATTCTTGAGAACTACATCAGTTTTAGTTCTCAATAAGTGTTGTACTCCAATGATTCATGTATCGATAAATTTTGAATGAGTAGATATTAAAAAATGCAATGCGAAAGTCAAAACATTGTAATTTGGAATTTTATGGGCGTGGCCAATGATCAGCAATGGACATCTTGCGATCGATTATTATGATGATGTAACGATCATGGTCTACCTGTCACACATTGTATTAGGTACAGCATCTTCCCTCTATTCGTACAAATAATTGGAACGTTGAAAAAAAAAAGTCATCTATCATCAGACTTGTTTCTTAAATAATATAAAAGGGTGCTCGTTACAAATAAAATTACTACCGAATGTGCACGTCTATTTATAATAAACTACCCCAAAATTTAAAAGAGCTGCTTTTAAATAGAATTAAAGAGGCCCTTTATAGGTGGCTTAATGAACAATGTTTCTACAGTATAAATGATTATATGTGTTAAAATAAGGACTGGAACATTCTTCAGTTTTGACAATAAATTTCGATTTGAAATATTATTATTAATGTTTTATTTTCACTGACATGTTATTAATGCTGATATATTTGTAACAAATAATATATTGTATAATAATTTCACATAGTAATTTGATTAATTGGTCTTGAATATCCTATTTTAAAATGTTTTCATATTATTTTGCATGCTCTTATAAAATGGCTGAAAAATCTGAACCACAATGTTAAACCTACCACCTAAATGTACCCTTTTCATACGCGAACAAATTTTTATTTCATGACATTTCTACTTAAGTAGTTTACGAAACATTACACGCATGCAAGATATATTATTAATCGATATCGTTAAGCTCGTGACAACACTATCAATAAATCTCGAATAACACGACCAAAGCATCACTAAATGGTCATAAACAAGTTGATGGCGTTTGTTTACGATTGATCTCCGGATTAACAACATTTAACAATTCGTCTGATTTAATTGTTTGTTCTCTCATGAATGGGCATTGAGAACTCGTGTTGTGTATACCATCAAAACATTTATCGATAAAGCCAAGCGAAGGATAAATATATTGTTACGTTCTAGGGGTGTGGGATCTAGATTGAAATGCACTTCTAAACCGATGAAGTAGAGTAAGATTTATTGTACACACTTTACGTTACAACACTTAGCACACAAACACTTTTATCGCACTCCAAAATCTTCTTGTCGCAGTTTTCGCTTCGATGTTTACTCGTCGCTTTCCCAAATTAAACTCAAACTCGGTCGCATTCCCGGGCTCCTTATATACCGGCCGTCAAGGACTCCCGAATATTCGGTAGGTACCTACTACCCAGTACGAGACTGTTCGGGATCCTTCCAAATGCCGTCTTGCCTAGCCTAGTCCTTTCTCGAATCATAGTGCTATCCTTGTCTTGTGCTGTCTCTGTCACACCTTTCTGGAATGTTCTTAGTATAGCTGCCTCTCTCTAATCGTGCTATCTCTTTCACTCCTACTGAAAATTACGTCATATACTGAAGTGGGCTTCAAAGGCCCATAAGGGGTCCTGAAAACGCCTGAAAACGGGTTTTCAGGTTATGGCGTCATCTGATAGAGGGTGGCCTGAAACGGACTGAAAACATGTTTCAGGCGCCTGAAAACAACGGCAACTTGGGTGAAATTTCGATAAACTAGTATGTGTTAGAGCACTCTCTGAAACGGCCTGAAATGGTATTTCAGCCTGCTGAAAACGCCTCCAAGGCATGGAAAAACACGATCAAAGTTTTAGCACTAGCCTACCGGCGTAACACTACCCCCTCCTTAGACATGCTCGTCCCGAGCATCATTCGTTCCATGGTACTTGGCCAACCGATCAACATGAACAATCTTACAGGGGCTACGTGCGTTGCGCTGTATCCGATAAGTGACGTCGTTGATCCTTGTGACTACTTTGTACGGCCCTTCCCAACTCGGCGACAATTTTGGTGACTTTCCTTTTCGACGCATAGGGTTATGTAGCCACACGAATGATCCTTCCTCAAACCTCGTCTGGTTAGACTTCCGGTCGTATCTGGTTTTCACCTTCTCGCTGGCCTGCAATCCATGTTCACGAACATGCCTGTGAACATCATCAAGCCGGTTTCGCAGTTCACTTGCATACTCCGAAACCGTCTTTGGTGCATCTGGAGGACGTCCGGTCAGAAGGTCTGCAGGTAAACGTAGTTCTCTTCCAAAATTAGCACACGCAGGAGTTACGGCCGTGCTTTCATGAACTGCTGTCCGATATGCCATTAAAAAGAGCGGAATATGCCTGTCCCAATCCTTTTGATGGTTGTCAACTACTTTGGCCAAATGTCGTTCCAGAGTCTGATTGAATCTCTCAACCATTCCGTCTGACTGTGGGTGATAAGCCGTAGTCCGAGTTTTATGAATTCCCATGACTCGGCAAGTCTCCTGAAACACCAGAGACTCAAAATTTCTTCCCTGATCACTGTGGATCTCAAGAGGCACACCATACCGACAAAACACTTCAGTCACTACAGTTTCCGCTACTGTGACTGCCTCTTGATTCGGAATGGCAAATACCTCAGGCCATTTGGTGAAATAGTCCATGACCACCAGGATGTACTTGTTTCCACGGTCAGAGGTCGGGAACGGGCCTGCGACGTCTAAAGCAATTCTTTCCCAAGGCGCTCCCACGTTGTAAACTTTAAGCGCACCTCTACTACGTGTATGTGGTCCCTTAACTGACGAACAGCTAGTACATTTCCTACACCAGTCTTCCACGTCGTCCCGACAGTTTATCCAGTAAAAACGTTGCCGAATCTTCATCAGAGTCCTTTTTACTCCTAGGTGTCCACCGGAAGCGCCGTCGTGAAAGGATCTTAAAACATCGCTAACTCTCTTTCTTGGTACAACCACTTGAAGATGAGCATCCTTTCCGTTTTCTGACTCCCATTTCCTGCACAGTACGCCATTGTGCATAACCAGACTTTCCCATTGCGCCCAGTAGCTCTTTGTCACGGTACTCATCGGAGCTACCTCACACCACCTTGGTTTGGGCGCCCCAGCGTTGATCCAATCGTAAATGGGCTTTACATCGCAATCTTCCTGTTGTGCTTCTTGCATTGCTTCATCACTCCATTCTTCGCTAACAGTGTCTGTCCTCAACATCTTCACGCAGTCCTTACCCTCTTGCCTTAAACAGTGTTTGCAATCATCAGGACAAGGTCTTCGAGAGAGGGCATCTGCGTTGCCATGTGACTTTCCACTGCGATGTTCGATGACAAAGTCATATTCCTGCAGTTGTTCGATCCAGCGTGCCACCTGACCCTCAGGGTTCTTAAACTCTAACAACCACTTTAGAGCAGCGTGGTCAGTCCTTATTCGGAACTTGCGTCCAAGCAGGTATTTACTAAAATGCTGCAGAGTTTTGACGACTGCCAGCAATTCTCTCCTAGTGACGCAGTAGTTTCTCTCCGGCTTCGATAGCGACTTGCTAAAATAGGCGATCACAACTTCCTGATCACCCTTCTTCTGTGACAAGACTCCTCCAATGCCAGTATTGCTTGCATCAGTGTCAACAACAAACTCGTTCTCTGGGTCTGGATATCCCAAAATCGGTGCTTCACAAAGTCTCTGTTTGAGGTCTGAGAAAGCTGCTGCACACTGATCATCCCAGTTGAATTATCTTTTCTCTTCTGTCAGCTGGTGCAAAGGCTTTGCTATATCTGAGAAGTTCTTTACAAATCGTCGGTAGTACGAGCAAAGTCCCAAGAAGGCACGTACTGCTGTCTTGTCTTTCGGTGTCGGCCAGTCCTTAACTGCACTTATCTTCTCAGGGTCTGTCTGGATGCCATCTGATGAAATCACATGTCCCAAGTAGTTAACCTTGCGCTTGAAGAATAAGCATTTCTTCGGACTTAGTTTTAAGTTAGCATCGCGCAACTTGGACAAAACTTGTTCCAGCTTCTTGAGGTGGTCATCAAAATCTTTGCCTACTATTATGATGTCATCCAGATACACTAGGCACGTATCACCCAGGAGACCAGCCAGTATTTGCTCCATCAACCGCTCAAACGTTGCTGGTGCGTTGCACAATCCAAACGGCATTACATTAAACTGCCAAAGTCCTTTACCGGTTGAAAAGGCTGTTTTCTCTTTGTCCTTGTCTTTTATTTCCACTTGCCAATAGCCACTTTTCAAATCCAACGTGGAAAACCATTTCATTCCATGCAGAGTGTCCAAAGTGTCATCTATCCTAGGCAATGGATAACTGTCTTTCTTAGTCACATCGTTGAGTCGACGATAGTCTACGCAAAATCTCATGGTTCCATCCTTCTTTTTCACCAAGACTACTGGAGAACACCAAGGACTTGTCGACGGTTCTATCACTTTATCTCTCCTCATTTCCTTGATCATGTCTTCCACTTCTTTCTCTCGAGCTACTGGAACTCGCCGCGGTCGTTGTCGAATAGGCATGACATCTCCGGTGTCGATCTCGTGCTGCACTACTCCAGTTCTCCCGATATCACTGTCATGTGCAGAGAAGACGCTCCTATAGCGCTTTAGCAAATTACGTGCCTTAAGAAGTTCTTCCTTTGTGAGATCATTTTGGCAGTTTTCCAATAACTTTCCAATTTCCACAACTTCTTCTTGTAACTTGTTCTCCTTCGACCCATGGCAACTCCGTATCCAAGAGATTGCCTCGCATGTTCCCATAAGGGTTCCTTTACTTATGACGTGTTGAGTGTCACTTAGATTTAGCACCCTTATAAATGCTGCAGATGACGTCGTTACCACTGTGCGAGCTGGCATCCATGGTTTACTGCCGTCCATTTTCTCTATTAACACGCAGGAATGAGATCCTTGTCTCGCACCGTGCGGCAATGTCACCGGAACTAGGGCTTGCGATCTCGGTTGAAGTGTAGTCCTTCTAGCGCAGAAGACATGTCCACTCACTCCACCTTCCATAGGAACTTCATAAGCCCCAAATTTCAGCACGCCTCCTTTCATGTCGATCTTACACTCGTACTTCCTCATAAAGTCAAGACCAATAATGCAGTCATCTACGATGTTAGCAATGATGACTTTGTGCCAGTACTTCTTTTCTCCAATCTTCACTGACACTTCCTGCTCCCCCTGGACGGAGATGTACTGGCCGGTAGCCGTTTGCAGCTGAAGATGCATTGGTCGGACTAGATGATCCCTGGACAGGTGTTTCAGCAGTCGAGAACTGATCACGGTCCGAGAAGCTCCGGTGTCAATAGTAAGGTGACATGGTACTCCACCAATTTCTCCTTTGACAGCCAGACTGTTCCCGTCGTTCGCCTGCGAGATCATAACTGGGACATTTTGACCACCAGCCAGCACTCGTCCCTCAGTCCTGGCTTTTACTCGTTTCCCTGCTGCTGCCGCTCTGAACTATCAGAGCTTGCTGGCCTCTCCGTTCGGTCTGAGTCCCGTTGCCTCCAAGATCTTTTTGGGCAGCCTGATTGTATGTGTCCTCTTTCCCCGCAGTTGTAGCATCGAGGCCCAGTTTCTCGAGGTGGAGCAATCGGCTCCCTGGCCGCAACTTCGCGCACCCTAAAGGATTTTGTTGAGTCTTGGCGTACAGCTTCCACCTCCAGGGCATGGGCGAGCGCATCCTTCAAGGTCCCATGGTGTCCCAGCCGTACAGCAGCCCTCACTTCAAAGTCCCGAATCCCATCTATGAATGCCTGTACTAGCGTTTCATCGATGAAAGTCGCTGCGGAACCTTGGTACGCCTTCCGGACGAGCTTCTCTATCTCAATTGCCCACTTTTGTAACGACTCATTATGCCCCTGAGTCCTATTCTTCAGCTGAGCTCTGTAAACGTGCTCTAGATGGCTGTCACCGAAGCGTGCCTCTAAAGCTTCAAGAAGACGGTCGTATGTCTTCTCCTTTCCTAACGCTTCCAGAACAGTGAGAGCTTCGTCCCGCAGCGCCAAACTCAATGCCGTTTTAGCATAGTCCTTGCTCCAGCCATTCGCTTCGGCAACCATCTCGAATTGGAGCTTGTATGCGGCCCACGAAGAGGTACCATCGAATGGAGGTACCTTTAACTTTTCACCTCCTGTGGCTGGTGCACCTGATACACTGGTGGTGCTGTTGGCCACTTTGATCTCCAACTTCTGGAGGCGATTCTCCTGGCCCTCCACTTTTTCGTTCAGTCCATTGAGGCGCTTCTCGTGGTTTTCAACTTTTATTTCAACGCCCACAATTTTGTCTTGCACCTCAGCCATCTCCTTTTTCCATTCTGCAGCTACTTCGTGTACCTCACGGAGGACTTCTTTCTGGTCCCGTAGCTCTTGCTGCAAAATTCTAGCCTGTTCCTCCTGCTGAACCCGTAGCTCTTGTTGCAGGATTTTGGCTTGTTCCTCCTGCTGAACCCGTAGCTCTCGTTGCAGGATTTTGGCTTGTTCCTCCTGCCTTCTAGCCTGTTCTTTCAGGAGGATCAGAATGGCGTTGACGTCTATCTCCGGCGTCCTTGGAGCTGGTACCGCTGTGTCTGACGTTCCGGCGGTGCCCGCAGAGTCTCCAGCAGCGGTGCGGCTTCGGGTCTGCATCCCCTCCTTCTCTTCTTCTCGCGGAGTAATCGGCATTTTCAATCCCACTTCTGACACCAAATGTTACGTTCTAGGGGTGTGGGATCTAGATTGAAATGCACTTCTAAACCGATGAAGTAGAGTAAGATTTATTGTACACACTTTACGTTACAACACTTAGCACACAAACACTTTTATCGCACTCCAAAATCTTCTTGTCGCAGTTTTCGCTTCGATGTTTACTCGTCGCTTTCCCAAATTAAACTCAAACTCGGTCGCATTCCCGGGCTCCTTATATACCGGCCGTCAAGGACTCCCGAATATTCGGTAGGTACCTACTACCCAGTACGAGACTGTTCGGGATCCTTCCAAATGCCGTCTTGCCTAGCCTAGTCCTTTCTCGAATCATAGTGCTATCCTTGTCTTGTGCTGTCTCTGTCACACCTTTCTGGAATGTTCTTAGTATAGCTGCCTCTCTCTAATCGTGCTATCTCTTTCACTCCTACTGAAAATTGTAGTATATATGCAACCTCCTATAAAGAGGTTGTCAAATAGAATAAGCTTTTGTTAATGTGTCATATGTGACAGTCTTGAAATATATTGTTTCCCTGCATGGACGTCGTTTCATTACCAGCACACCGATTTCCAGGATATTTCAGTGGCGACGAGCTTGAGCATTTTATTTCGAAGAATCAAAGATGTCTTTCGGTAAGATTAACGAGTTTAACTGGGGCGGCGGCAATTGGTCACTGTACGTGGAGCGGTTGGAGATGTACTTCAAGGTGAATAAAGTGGACGAGACGTTATGGCTGCCAACGCTCATTACGGCTATCGGTGATGAAGCCTATGAGGTACTAAGTAGCCTTGCGAGTCCGAAGAAGCCGGCGGAATTGTCGTACGAATCAGCGGTGAAGTTACTGAAGGATCATCTACAACCGAAACCGTCGGTTATGGCCGAACGGTATCGTTTTAGGCAAAGGAGACAGCGAGATGGCGAGACAGTGGCGAATTACATAACCGAGCTGAAGAAGTTATCAAAAATGTGTGATTTTGGACCCACTTTGGAAGATAATTTACGCGATCAACTAGTGTGCGGGGTAGTGAGTGACGTTTGTAGGCAAAGGTTGTTTGCGGAGGATAATTTAAATTACGCGAGTGCAGTTAAGTTGGCTTGTGCATTAGAAGCGGCGGAGCGTGACGCGGCTGTAGTTGATGGTTCATCAGGAATTATGGCGGGCGCGAACGCGGTGCACGCGGTGCGGGCGGGGCGCGGGCGCGGGCAGCGCGGGCATACCCGGCAAGCCAGTGGGAAGGCGGAGATTAGGTGCACGGCGTGCGGGAACCTAGGTCACAGCAACGAAGAATGTCGCTACAGAGCGTTTGTTTGTAGCAAATGTAAGAAGATGGGACATCTGCGTAGGGTATGCCCTAATAGGGGCGAGTACACCCCACTTCTGAATGAAAAACGGGTGAATTGCGTATCAGACCGGAATGAGGAGTCTGGTGAGGATTCTGGGTCGGACGACATCGAGAAGAAGTTGCATCAACTCAGTTTGGGCAGTTACAAACCCGTAAGCTTAAACCTTATTATTGATGGTGTCATGTTAAAAATGGAAATTGATACCGGTTCATCGGTATCATGCATAAGTAAAAAAACTTACGAACGGTTATTTGCGATTAATAATAAGATTGTTAAAAGTGATTTAGCTTTCAAATTTTATGACGGCAGTTACGTTAAGCCTTTAGGCACAATTAAACCAATGGTTAAGTGGAAAAATATGAGCAAACGATTAGAATTATTTGTAGTTGATGGTGGAACAACAACTCTTTTAGGTCGGCATTGGCTAGCGGAGTTAGGAATACAAATTCCACCGATTCTAATCAACGACCTGCACGTAGTTAAAGATGTTCGTGAAAATGTACAAATGTTGCTCAACAGGCATAAGGAGTTGTTCAGCGGTGGTCTCGGGCGGTTCACGGGCGACAAGGCGACGCTGCGGGTGCGGGAGGGCGCGGTGCCGGTGTTCCATCGCGCGCGGCCGCTGCCCTACGCGCTCAAGCCGCAGGTGGACGCGGAGCTGGACTGCATGCTGCGCGACGGCATTATTGAGCCGGTTGACGCCTCGGACTGGGCGACACCCTTGGTTCCGGTGCGTAAAGCGGACGGTGGCTTACGGATTTGTGCGGACTATAAGGTTACGTTAAATCCCGTCTTAATGGTCGATAGGTACCCGTTGCCGAAAATTGATGATTTGTTAGTTAGTCTGAATGGTGCCCAGGTGTTTTCAAAGATTGATTTATCACAAGCCTACAACCAGGTAGAGCTAGACGATTCAAAGAAATTCACTGTTGTTAACACCCACAGGGGCTTATTTAAATATAATAGGTTAGTTTTCGGGCTTTCATCTAGCCCAGGTATTTTTCAAAGGATTATGTCAAATCTTTTGAGGGATATTCCAGGAGTGGAAGTGTTTTTAGATGATGTGATAATAGGTACGGCAGGGGGATATTCGGAACATTTAAATATACTAGAAAAAGTCTTACATAGGTTATCCAGTCACGGCTTGAAATTGAAATCGAGCAAATGTTCATTTCTTGTCGATGAAGTCAAGTATTTAGGTTATATTATTTCCAAAGATGGAGTGAAGGTCGATAATGACAAGGTATCGGCTATTGTTAAAATTCCGCGCCCGGAGGATATTTCACAATTGAGATCATTTCTGGGGCTAGTAAATTTCTATGCTAAATTCGTTAAAAATATAAGTTCTATTTTATTTCCTCTGTATAAGTTACTTAAAAAGGGTGTAACTTGGGAATGGACCAAAGACTGCGAAGAAGCATTTATGAAAATTAAAAATATTTTAACGAGCGCGGAAGTTCTAGCTCATTACGATGTAAAGAAACCACTGATTTTAACTTGCGACGCCAGCGCGAAGGGCATCGGCGGTGTGTTGACACAGCCGGGGCGCGCGGGCCGCGAGCGCCCGGTGGTGTACGTGTCGCGTGCGCTCACGGAAGCGGAGAAACATTACTCGCAGATTGACAGGGAAGCCTTAGCTATTGTGTTTTGCTTGCAAAAATTACACCAGTACCTTTATGGTAGACGCTTTACTCTCAGAACGGATCATAAGCCGTTGGTAAATATTTTTGGGCCTAAACATGGGATTCCGGCAATGGCTGCGAGCCGAATGCAACGATGGGCGGTCATCTTATCGGCGTATAGTTATGATATTGAATATGTAAATACTAAATTGAATGGAGCGGACGGTCTGTCGCGGCTGCCTGTGCCGCGCTCAGCGGATAAGCGGGACTCGTCACTCGATCCACCTGAGCAAACCTATTTACATTTCGCACAAGAACAATTATTGCTAGACTCTAACATAATTAAACAACAGACCTTGCATGATCCACTGTTAAGTAGAGTATTGTTATATATTAGAGATGGATGGCCTAAGGAAAATGACATTAGGGAATTGCAACCTTATTTTAATCGGAAAAATGAGTTGTATGAAGAAATGGGGTGTATCATGTGGGGATACAGGGTTGTAATTCCAGAAAAATGTAAGTATAGGGTTTTAGACGCACTGCATGAATCCCACATGGGCATAAGTAAAACCAAAGCCATGGCTCGCTTGTACGTGTGGTGGGCCGGCATCGACGAGGCCGTGGAGGCGCTGTGCCGGGGCTGCGCGGTGTGTGCGGCGGAGGCCGACGCGCCGCCCCGCCACGCGGTCACGCCGTGGCCCTGGCCAGCGAGACCATGGAGTCGGGTGCACTTGGACTTTTTAGGCCCATTGCATGATAAAACGTACTTAGTTTTGATTGATGCTAGAACCAAATGGATTGAAGTATATCCTGTGCCGAGTACGGCTGGTCGTTACACTATAAGTAAACTTGAGGAAGTTTTTGCCAGGTGGGGATTACCTAGGCAATTAGTCACTGATAACGGGCCTCCGTTTAGTAGTTCAGATTTTGCTAATTTTGTACAAAAGAATGGAATCGTACATACATTTTCAGCCCCTTACCACCCCGCGTCGAACGGGGCGGCCGAAAATGCGGTGCGCACAATCAAAAGGGCTATTAAGAAGGCTATTCGAGAAAAGGTTGATATTCAATCTTTTTTGAATACTTTTTTGTTACATTATAGAAACACCGTACACTGCTCCACGGGTGAAAGCCCAGCTAGTTTGATGTTAGGAAGACAATTAAGAACTAAATTAGATTTATTAAGACCCTATAGTAGTAGAAAAGTTGAGGAGGCTCAGGCTAGGCAGACTAAAGTGGGCACCAAGGTAAGTCGAGCTTTTGAGTCGGAGGAAGAAGTGTGGATCCGCCAATATCAAGGCGGTACCAAGTGGGTTCCTGGTAGGGTCACTCAAAGGTTAGGCGAAACTGATTATGAGGCTGTTGATTTGTCGGGTAAACCTTTTCATAGACATGTTGACCAGTTAAGACGGAGATCTTCGCGTAATATCCTTGTAGCTCCGTCACCGCCTAGCGGTGGAAACATGGAAACTCCGGTGAGAGAGCCACGGGTAACCGATGGGGTACAGTCCAGCACGAGTCCACCAGGCGAGTCCGCGTCTGGCAATTTAGATGGAAGAGTTACTAGTTCCTCTTCCGCACCAGCAACTGTTTCGCCAGAGTCGGTCATGCCGCCTCCAGCTAGGCCTATACGTAAATGTAGGATTATAAACCCGCCACAATATGTTCACAAATGATGTTAAATATGTTTGAGTTAATTTAATTGTAAGTTAGAGGGGAGGATTGTAGTATATATGCAACCTCCTATAAAGAGGTTGTCAAATAGAATAAGCTTTTGTTAATGTGTCATATGTGACAGTCTTGAAATATATTGTTTCCCTGCATGGACGTCGTTTCATTACCAGCACACCGATTTCCAGGATATTTCAAAAATTACGTCATATACTGAAGTGGGCTTCAAAGGCCCATAAGGGGTCCTGAAAACGCCTGAAAACGGGTTTTCAGGTTATGGCGTCATCTGATAGAGGGTGGCCTGAAACGGACTGAAAACATGTTTCAGGCGCCTGAAAACAACGGCAACTTGGGTGAAATTTCGATAAACTAGTATGTGTTAGAGCACTCTCTGAAACGGCCTGAAATGGTATTTCAGCCTGCTGAAAACGCCTCCAAGGCATGGAAAAACACGATCAAAGTTTTAGCACTAGCCTACCGGCGTAACAATATGTATGTAGGAGTAATATTTATAACTGTTATGACTGAAATAGGTACGGAACATTCCTTTAGATTAGATTTGTCAATTCTTTATTGCACACCAACAAAATACAAACATAGCAGTTTTACATAGAAATATGTACAATGTAGACCGTCTTATCGCTATGAGCGTTCTCTTCTAGACAACCTTTGGGTAAACGAATAGAACTAATGCAGAAAGGAGCGTTTGAAGCGAAAGAAACAAGTGCGACCTTTCTGCAACTTCATAAAATACATTTTCACTTACGTACTTAAAGGGTGACGGACATACCAACGCTGAGAAAACTATGGTTAGAAACTTAAAAAAATTACCATGCACTGGTTCAGGGGGGTGAGCACGAACATTGGCGTAACGTATTCGTGTCGTCCAAACGTCAGAAACTGACAATTTCCCCATACAAATTATCAAGTTAGCGATCTGTAAACGCTACAAATACGTTACGATAGTAGTTCGTGCTCACTCAACTTTAGTTGATTTTGAAAAGTTTCAGACGATTCAGCATTTGACATAATACTCATATCACAAATATCCTTTTAATTGTAACGTCAATTGAAGGTACGTTTTTTCTCGTTGCCCTTAAAAATGCTTACTCTGACCTATCCCTTTGTCAGCTGAAACACGAGTCCGTGCCAAATAGTGAACATTTGGCTAACAGTACCGCAGCTCAGGAGAAGATGTTGTCTGGAATTTACTGGAATTGTAAGAGTTTGGGTCGTTGCCACTTTTTATCAAAACAGTTTAACGTTATAATAATACGCTAGAGCGTACAGGCATCTTCTAGGCGAGCTCGCTTCATCGAAGACTCACTCAGTCTTTGCCTCGTTGGGTCAAGAGCAAACCTATCCCAAATAAATAAATAAAAATAAAAGAAAACATTTTATAATTCAAAATCACTGGACCTGTTTAATTGGGTAAAAGAGTCACGTTAAATAAGGCCCAGGACAAACTCGCAACGTTCAGCGAATTAACCGCGGCCATTGGTTGACAGGAGGTGCTTTTTTTATATAATTTAGTTTCAGGACTTTTGTTTTAACAAACATATGAGTCCTATAGTAGCCTAAACATAGTACTTACATTACTTTATAAATAATCTCAACTTAATCTTGTAAATTGTACCTAATCGCAAATCATTCTTCAGAGGTGCTTGTGGTGCAGTGGTTGCAGCGCTTTGGTAGTGATACCAAAGTAAAGCAACCTAAGGCGCGGTCATGTTTGGGATGGGTGACCATTCTGACCATTTAAGTGACGTCCATATACAAGCATCTCCGTGCTTCGTTGGTTGACAACCTGTCAACCGTAAGTCTCAGGATCCTTATAGTTTTCGTTTTGCTAGTTCATGTAGACTCGCGGGCGAGGTGTCGTCAAAAAAGGTTACAGAAGGTTCATCAACTAAGCGCGCTGTGCAAAGTCTCAACGACACTCGTACTGTTCCCTTTTTCCCCAGTTATCCGTGTCAGCTGAATTCGTTAGCCTTTGTGCGATGTGTGTTGAGTGCGACGCGATTCTATTTCCGAGGAAGTATGCCGGAAGTGTCCCGACCCACATAGGAGTACCTGAGACTCTACTGCGCAGCAGGCACTATAGCAGTTGAACGAAATCCTAGCTTTGCCCCATCACGCTTTGTGCGCGAAACGCTTGACGATGGAATATACGCAGCCCGTTTTTTTTTAAATTGATATCAGAAAGATTTGGAACCAGGTCACAGTGGCAAGTGTGTCATCGAATGGCCGCGACTAATTCGTTGACAGTCGCGAGTCGCGGCTACAGTATGCCCCATTTGTGCACTAACGGTTAATATCAAAAATATCGCGGGCTGGCCATAACGCTACCATTAGTGACCCGTGGGGTGAGTACGAACATTATCGTAACGTAATTGTGACGTCCAAACGTCAAAAACTGACTAAACTGTTTTTGCCCGAGATATTTTATAAGATTATCGCCAGCACAAATATGCGGCTAACTGTCACTTGCGACTGACGTGGTGATTTCGCGCGCCTCTCCGCGTTTTTGTGCTACCTCACCAAGTATCTTATCGTAAAAATATAATAATCAACCAGCAGTTGTTGATTGGATACTGCGAGCACTCATCATACGATCATATTTTGGTGATTTTTACGCGGAAGTTCACTGGAAATATACTGTGGCCCCGTTCTTGCTTATATCTTGACTACCACTTTGGTGTAATGGTCAAGAACTAGACTATAAACCAAGAGGTCGCGGGGCGATCCCCGCACTGTACAAACATTTGTGTGCATGAACATGTCTGTTTGTACTGGTCTGGGTATTATATGTGTTTATTCAAGTTTATTTGTAATAAACACTGTTGATTCTGATATCTGTAACACAAGTGCTACTCACCACGGAGTCAGATCAATGTAAGTGATGTATTTAAATTAAAAATATATATTGTATCGACTAAGTTGCTATTGTAGGCCCCCTAGATCGAACTTCACAGCAACAGATGACTATTGTTCCCCTGACGGATTAGTTTTCACTTATTACTGACTGCGGGAATGGGTATATGCATTGTGCACATTGTAATTTGTATCATTGTCACATTTTTTGCAATAATTAATTAGAGTTTAACCGGCCATATTGATTGTTTGAAAATTGAATGGCCAATTGCCACGATCTATATATCGATAAAAATTAATATTAAAGATTGGTAACGTAGATACTTGATAATGATTTAAATCTAACACAGCCAAAGCAACAGCACTCTAATTTAGGTAATAATTGTATATGATCTTCGATTTAATGGAATCCTGTCCTTACTCTACCGTTAACATACATTTTGCAAAAGACGTCTATGGCGAACTTCGTCTTCAACTGCCTATAACTTCGACTAGAGACCCTGGTACTTAGCTAAAACCACGTACAATTCGTATTGTACTAAATTGCCTGCACTGATGAGGTATCGTACAATAGAACACTCAGGCGCATCAAAATACCTACCCTTCACAACCCAAGTGAAAGTTCGACTTTTATCTTTCCCAAACAAAGACCATTATTCGCGTTTGCATGTAGACCATTATCCGCGTTTTTACAGTAGTAAAAACCACATACTATTGAGACAAAAAAATTAACAAGGGATCGGCAAAATTACGCCTAAAATAATTTGGTAGACTTGATAGATATAAATTCAAGTAAGACAGGACTGTCTAACTTGTATTTATATCTAGACATTGGATAGAGCTAGAACCTGGACAGCTTAGGTTGATGAGCATTGACTAAAAATATTGGCATAAACTTTATACACATTTAGAATTGTTAGGATATCTTTTAGCACTCTTATTTCTTGACGTGACAACGTCTTATAAATTGTTTTGCCGGGTGACACTTTAAGAAACTGCGTTACGACGCTCCGCTCACGTTCTGCGCTCACAATGAGAGCGAGTGAGAGGCACGCGTCCCTTCGACTCGGGCATGGTTAGCCCGCCTAAGAGCGAGTGAGACAGACTTAAAAAGTGAAAGGCACGCGTCCCTTCCACTCGAGCACAGTTAACCCGCCTAAGAGCGAGAGAGACAGAGCGAGAGAGAGAGAGTGAAAGAGATAGGCATACACACCGGTTCATGTTATACGAATGAATATTCACATTAAAATTATTTTACCACTCAAAGTCGTTGTCACGTAAAACTTTTGCCCGTATACCGACTTTACAGGCAACCAATTTTTTTTGGATGAACAGTTACAGAACATTTAAGGAACAATTAAGGTCTCTTGAAATCGAACATTTTCAGATTTTCTGCAATTGCAGGACTTTACTGAAGACGGCTTTTAAAAATACTTTCAACGATATATTAAAGACGGCAAACAATTTAAACGGGCTCAAAATAAAATTGAGTGGGCCATAAAAGTAAATAAAAATAAGTCTTGCAACACACATGAATAGCAGGTAACTAAAAGTGGAGCACATACCGAACTGGGTTCCGCATGTAATTGCGTTTCAACGAGCTTTTTGTACGCGGCAGCTTAAAGCTCTGCAATTAGCTGTGCTTGGAAGCTATGTTGCGAGTTACGGATCGACCTTATAAGGAAAGTTGTGAAGAAGGTATTATTTATACTGTAAATCAGTGTGGGAGAATTGAATAGAAATATTTACGTTTTAATTTACGTTTCAACCTAGGTTTGAACACGAGAGTAGTCTTCGAAACATAGGACCGGATTCATCAACTTTTATGACTGATTAAGTCAAGTCAAGAACACATCTAATCAAGTTTTAAACAATGGTTTTTCAGGTTCGGTCTACTCGGGCTTTATTTGTGTGGTCATCGCAATTCATTATCATACTATCACAATAGTGACAGTTTATTATGTTATATACACTGTAATTTATGAACGTTCGCCTTGGTCTCAAATAAACTCTTTTGCAAAAAAAAACGGGCACTTTAGATTTTTTCCTCTACTTTAATGAAGAAGAACAAGAAATAGGTTTTATTAATTTGACGATGTATTGGCATGTTATTTGAAGCATCCTGGCATGATTCTTTACGTTCCAAATTTAAAATTTGAAATTAATAAAAGAAAAATAATGATTATTGTGGATTATTCTAAAATTGCTTTACTAATGGCGCGAATTGCTGAAACGATTTTTAACTGATTACGATATTTTAAAACTTTTTGGACATTTTCTGCAAATTAAACAATTTAATCTTTATTTTTACATTAAATACCACTTTTTGATATGAGTGATAAAGCGATAAGGGCCGGTAAAATTATAGCCCTACTTGAAGAAGGTTATTCGCAAACTTACGTGTCTCAGCGGCTAAATGTGAGTCGTTCAACTGTCCAGAGGACTTGGCAACGGTATCAAGAGACCGGTTCGGTCAAAAGAAGACCCGGTTCGGGAAGAAAACGATGCACAGAACCAAGAGATGACCGCTTTTTGGTGAGTCAGGCGTTGCGGAATCGTAAGGCGTCAAGTGTGGACCTGAAGAAGAGCCTTGAAGAAGTAAGAGGAGTAGAAGTTAGCTTGTGGACGGTCAGGAGGAGGCTTTTGGCTGCCAATATCAGGAGTTACCGCCCAGCTCGGGGCCCTAAATTACTCCGTGAGCACCGTGTTGCTCGACTTCAGTTTGCTCGGAACTGTGCTTCATGGACTCTGGAGGACTGGAATAAAGTATTGTTTTCTGATGAAGCTAGAATCTCTTTGTGTGGAGAGGACCGACGCCGGCGAGTGCTGCGAAGACCACGGGAACGCTATGCGGAAGTGTGTTTCGAAGAAATCACTCCTTATGGCGGAGGCTCCGTTATGTTTTGGGCAGCAATTAATTCGACGGAGCGTACGGAGTTAGTTTTCATAGAAAATGGAACATTAAATGCACATCGGTACATAATGGAAGTCCTAATTCCATATGCACAACCCACATTGACTGCACTTGGGGAAGATTCCATTTTTATGGACGACAATGCTCGCTCGCACCGTTCTGGCGACGTGGAAGCGTACATGCAAGAAGTTGGGATCCGTCGTTTAGATTGGCCAGCTCGAAGTCCTGACCTCAATCCAATTGAGCATGTCTGGGATGTTCTAAAGAGACGTGTAAGATCAGTGCAACCTGCTCCACAAAACATCAGGGAGCTAAAAAGAGTCATTGCAGAAGAGTGGGAACGAATTCCTCAAAACGTTATTAAAAACATCGTGGAAAGCATGCCCAGAAGGATTCAAGCTGTGATTTTGGCAAGAGGAGGTCACATTCGGTATTAGGTTTTTACATTTGTAACTTTATTTAATTAAAAAAAGTAAAAAAAAATCTTATCTTTATTTCCGACCACTTCTTATTGTTTGGGCGCGTACATCGGTTTTAAAGAATCCATCGTTTTTTTTTCTTTTAGTTGCCCGAACTCACTTCACGCGCATTAATTTACACGATTATAAGTATACAGACTACGTCAAAGAAATAAATTTCATTTAATTAACTCAAATCGACCTTAGAACGTAAATTTCCTTAGGTGCCCGTTTTTTTTGCAAAAGAGTGTATATATATAAGTTCATTGCAAGTGCATAAGGCGTACCGGTATTTACCTAGATGTGTTTCCGAGTGAATAACTGTTTAGCGTTATTAACCACAATTTACCATTCTCATTTAATTTTCACTGCACCCATTGCCTTCTTTCTGCATGACCTTGAGGTTGGCGGAAAATGCTTTTAGCATTAAGTCCACCCTTTGTACATTTCTTGTGCAATAAAGTTTTAAATAAATAAATATCTTATCCTCAGGTCATTTCAGGTCAAGGTATTATACAGAACAAAACTGTGCCAAATCAACTCCTGGCTTCATGTAAAATTCACACTTAGATTACAAGACACGAAATTCCCCATGTACCGGGTGTTGGACTCACGTATTGAAACTTGGCACAACGCCAACTGTCGGCACAACCAACAATTTGCATCAATATTGCCAATATTGGTCCTAAATTCAGCTTGACGTCGACTGCAATAACTAGGTCTATCAGTTTTCGTGACTTAGGACAGCCTTATGACAATAAATCTCACTGTAACATCAATTCAACCTTTGAGAATTTTCTTACAGTACCTTATAATAAAATGCTGATTTATAAGGGTTGACATACTTGTAAAGATTTACTTATATCACAACAAACACTTACTTTTACGTGAATAATAAGGATTTTAGTTAGAAATACATTAAACTTAGGTCACCTATAAGGTTATGTCAATCTATTTCGTCATCACCTTTTCGATAGAAGTTCCATCGATTTCGATGATGAAGACGAATGTGTATTGGGAAATTCGATTGGTAAATTTTCCTCTGTTTCTTTGATATTATTACGAAATAAGATTACTAAAACAACAATAACAGACGCCCTTGCAGGTAAAAGCTGATTAGCTAGCCTAAATGCTTAAATATTTCAATCTGCATAAGTTCGCAGGCTAAACAATCTTCTTACTGTACTCGTCCCTCGTGTATCCCTGTCACTCTTCCAAGTCTAACCGTACCAGCAAACGCTCTACCTAGTTTCTAAAATACGAACTTACGAAGAGTATGACCTCAGTCTTTTAAGTTCAGCTTAATTTTCCGGTCTAAATTCTTTATCAGGAACCTAACACAAAATTTAAGCTCAAGTATACCAAAGTGGTCACGCTACTTTAATATAGTAGATTTTACAACGAGTGCATAAAGCAAGTCATTTTTATCCGAGATCGTTATATGCCCGAGCCCGCAGGGCGAGGGCAGATGATGAAGTCGAGGATAAAAATGATTTGTGCACGAGTTGTAAACTCTGCTTTTCACTTCGATTGCGAGAAAATAAAACAATAATTTGAGAAAATTCAATACGAAAAGTTCACGGCTTCTTTCCCGCTACTTTACTTTTTTTAATTTTCCTGCATAATTTTCGGGAAAAGAAAAAAAATATACAGCCTATTCTTAAATTATTTTGGAATAATGTTTTTTTTTGTGGTAAACACGTTTTGATATTTAGTTTCTTTTTCGTATTATCTTATTATAAATCAAAAATGCAAATAGGGAAGGAAATATTATAAATTAGCAAGTTTTATCCATGTACAATTAATTGTTATTGGCTGTATGGGCTAAATGGTCACTGCCTTAGTGTAGACACATTTAAAAAGCTACTTTTATGCACAAGTGCATAAAATTCAACTTTATGTCGCCTAGATCCTGCATAAAGTAGTACTTTTTCGAGCATGAGAAGTGAAATAGTAGATTTTACAACGAGTGCATAAAGCAAGTCATTTTTATCCGAGATCGTTATATGCCCGAGCCCGCAGGGCGAGGGCAGATGATGAAGTCGAGGATAAAAATGATTTGTGCACGAGTTGTAAACTCTGCTTTTCACTTCGATTGCGAGAAAATAAAACAATAATTTGAGAAAATTCAATACGAAAAGTTCACGGCTTCTTTCCCGCTACTTTACTTTTTTTAATTTTCCTGCATAATTTTCGGGCAAAGAAAAGAAATATACAGCCTATTCTTAAATTATTTTGGAATAATGTTTTTTTTTGTGGTAAACACGTTTTGATATTTAGTTTCTTTTTCGTATTATCTTATTATAAATCAAAAATGCAAATAGGGAAGGAAATATTATAAATTAGCAAGTTTTATCCATGTACAATTAATTGTTTTTGGCTGTATGGGCTAAATGGTCACTGCCTTAGTGTAGACACATTTAAAAAGCTACTTTTATGCACAAGTGCATAAAATTCAACTTTATGTCGCCTAGATCCTGCATAAAGTAGTACTTTTTCGAGCATGAGAAGTGAAAAAATTATTTCTTACTAACACACTTTATATTTTTTCTAAGGACTTATTGTGAGTAGATGTTATTTTTTTAAGTGAAATTAGCTTTTGTTTATGTTGATCGAATAACGAGACACCGACGTGTCGCCAAAACAGTAAAAGAAGAATAACAAACACTCGATAACAAAAAAATAAAAATGGTTCAGATAAACTGATACAGCCATAAATAAAAATATTTTCACGTAGACTTTCCTCCTCGCCCAGGACGAAAACAGACAAGTCAAAGTCTGACTCCATGATTGAGCGTAGAACGAAAAGTTATTTGCATGTTACATAAGGAAAATATGAATATTCATTAAGCAAAAAAGAAAATAAGTTCATAATTATTTTTTTTAAATAAACCGTGTTTCACACGCACCAAAAAAGTTCAATACACTGAAGCATAGTACATATTCTTGCATTAATCACTTACTTACTAACTTAAAAAGCATTCGAGTGTGTTATCATCCAACCCCATAAACTCGTACACCTAGAGATATCACTTACCTTCATAATGTATGCAGTACGCTCACACCCCCTGGGGCGATTGCCGGATAAAGGCTTTTCTTGCTAAATATTCAGAGCAGCTGAAATAGCTGGGGGAAATTGAAAAGGAAACCGACCGAATAACGATTCAAAATGTATGTGTACTCGTATTACTGTACATGACGTGAGGTAACAGATATCAGAATCAACAGTGGTATAACAAATAAACTTAAATAATAACACCCAGACCAGTACTAACAGACATGTTCATGCACACAAATGTTTGTACAGTGCGGGGATCGAAGTGGTTTAAGTTTAAGACGAAAGCACCGAAACTGCTAGGTAAATAATATTAAAGTTCTAGAAATCAAGCTGGCATCATGCAAATTCATTCTAACTACGGGCACACACGATGCCGCAGTGTTCATTTAAGCTAAACTGAACCTCATTGCACGAATATCCTAATAAGTTATGAAACAAAACACATGAACTAAACAAACTTCTTCTTCTTCTCAACAGCCTATATACGTCCCAATGTTGGACACAGGTACCACCTCGACTATGAGGTCGTGGGTCTAGGCTCTATTATAATAATCACCCATGCAAACAAATCATTAGTGTTTTTGCAGTTGCCGGCTTTGTTTCACCGCGAACTTTGTCTATTATGAGCTGTTTTGAGAAACTATAGAAAATTTTGAAATGATTAAGCTCGAACCAGGATTCGACCCCGAGACCTTATGGATACACCTAGGTAGATATATCTAAGACCAAATAGACCATTAGGTACACTATTTCGAGGTAAAAATTGCCATTTCAGGCTATAACTATAACCTTTTTTATACGGAACCCTAGTTGCGCAAGTCAAGACTCTTCTCTTACAAAGCTCAGGAATAGGATGAGTGCTCTAATTTGAATACATTATTAAATCTGTGAAAACATGGACCGATTCAAAAATAAAACTATACTCATGTCCCGCCGGGCCGAGATCATAAAAGAATGCAATTGGCACAAACACAGGCATATGTAGTGCATAAAAACTCTGCGAAAGGTGCCAAACGGCGGTAACGACATATAAAACATTTATTCTTGGTTGATATAATTCTGGGGAAAAATACAGTCAAGTGCCAGTCATAAAATAAGACCAGTCACACGAGTGAAAATAGTTTCGTAACTGAAAATTCAGAAGTGGCTGTTTGAAGGCTAGCCAAACAATGTCTGTCATCTACGCAAGCAATTAATCATTATTTTCATGAGAAAACGAGTAAAATGGTTGCTGACTTTTTTAAGGCTCGTCTCTTGTTTTTTTAAGGCGCAGACCATACCTGGGACTTTCTGTTGTCATTACTCGCTTCTGACAGCGTGTCAACTGATCGCTGCGCCTTAATAGCTACATTCGCGAGTCACGTCGACAGAATGCCGCAGGTGTAGCCTGAGCCGTAAAATAAATCTATCGGGACCACGCAACCTTAAATATGACCTTTCAAGACTAGAACCCAATTTTAAGCAATTTATAGCAGACTTATCGTATTCGCGGTTACAATAGCGCAATTAACATCGTGTTTGGATTTGATTCAATTAGGGGATTATCGGCACGAAGTAATTATGTCTCAAATAATTTAATGTTGTCTAAATTTATCACGAAGAATTTTCGGGACCTTTAAGAACATCTCAACTAGGTTAGAGTGAGAAGAGATAGTTTAATCAAAACCTTATACTTCGTTAGTGTAGTGGCAAAGTTTCTGCCTTACATCCGAGAGGTCCTGGGTTCGAATCTCAGGTCGAGCCAAAACTGTTTCTGAGATTTTCTGATTGTCATGAATTTCTCAAAAACAGCTCGGCATCGGGAAGTTGGCGGTGTTACACCCCCGTGTTTCAAAAAGCACGTTAAACCGTTGGTCCTGCGCCTGATATCTCTCCGGTCATGTCGGATTGCTGACTCACCGAACTTTGAGAGTGATGGTACAGAGAGTGCACCTGTGTATCGCGCTCACACTTGTGCAATGCTTGTGCACTATAATATGGCATGCGTAGTTGGCTAATCTCTGTTGAGATCGGCCGCCGTGGTCGAAGTCGGCCAGGAGGACTATTACTATTATTACTTTATACCTAGTTAAGTCTTCGGAGAAATCCAGCTATCCTATCGAATTATAAAAAATCGAGCACATCACAATTTAAACGTAACGTGACGACTACAAAATTAAGTGCCCACAGGATGATGTATGTGTTTCAACCCAATTGGGAACCGACACCATTCATAATTGCATTCCTAATTAATGTGTGAGCTTCTTACATTAACTTGTTTTAAATCCCAGCCACGCTTCGCTCTTTTTATTGTGCGACATGTGTTTTGTAATCTCGGAGATCAGTGACGAAATGTATAGTCAGATTTTAAAATGTCGATTGGCCGAGTTGGTTTTGAGTAAGAATATTTGCGTATGTCCCATTAAAACACAATGCAGTAAAAGAAGGAGTTTGAGGGACTTTGGTTAAAATTGCAAATGAAATCGAATAAATACAATTCTCAAATGTCAATATTTTTCCAATAGACTCATTTGTATTTTTATTTGTAACGTTTTTTTTTTATCTAGGCATTCATAAAAGTAAAATAAACTCTTTTGCAAAAAAAACGGGCACTTTAGATTTTTTCCTCTACTTTAATGAAGAAGAACAAGAAATAGGTTTTATTAATTTGACGATGTATTGGCATGTTATTTGAAGCATCCTGAATTTTTGGACATTTTCTGCAAATTAAACAATTTAATCTTTATTTTTACATTAAATACCACTTTTTGATATGAGTGATAAAGTGATAAGGGCCGGTAAAATTATAGCTCTACTTGAAGAAGGTTGTTCGCAAACTTACGTGTCTCAGCGGCTAAATGTGAGTCGTTCAACTGTCCAGAGGACTTGGCAACGGTATCAAGAGACCGGTTCGGTCAAAAGAAGACCCGGTTCGGGAAGAAAACGATGCACAGAACCAAGAGATGACCGCTTTTTGGTGAGTCAGGCGTTGCGGAATCGTAAGGCGTCAAGTGTGGACCTGAAGAAGAGCCTTGAAGAAGTAAGAGGAGTAGAAGTTAGCTTGTGGACGGTCAGGAGGAGGCTTTTGGCTGCCAATATCAGGAGTTACCGCCCAGCCCGGGGCCCTAAATTACTCCGTGAGCACCGTGTTGCTCGACTTCAGTTTGCTCGGAACTGTGCTTCATGGACTCTGGAGGGCTGGAATAAAGTATTGTTTTCTGATGAAGCTAGAATCTCTTTGTGTGGAGAGGACCGACGCCGGCGAGTGCTGCGAAGACCACGGGAACGCTATGCGGAAGTGTGTTTCGAAGAAATCACTCCTTATGGCGGAGGCTCCGTTATGTTTTGGGCAGCAATTAATTCGACGGAGCGTACGGAGTTAGTTTTCATAGAAAATGGAACATTAAATGCACATCGGTACATAATGGAAGTCCTAATTCCATATGCACAACCCACATTGACTGCACTTGGGGAAGATTCCATTTTTATGGACGACAATGCTCGCTCGCACCGTTCTGGCGACGTGGAAGCGTACATGCAAGAAGTTGGGATCCGTCGTTTAGATTGGCCAGCTCGAAGTCCTGACCTCAATCCAATTGAGCATGTCTGGGATGTTCTAAAGAGACGTGTAAGATCAGTGCAACCTGCTCCACAAAACATCAGGGAGCTAAAAAGAGTCATTGCAGAAGAGTGGGAACGAATTCCTCAAAACGTTATTAAAAACATCGTGGAAAGCATGCCCAGAAGGATTCAAGCTGTGATTTTGGCAAGAGGAGGTCACATTCGGTATTAGGTTTTTACATTTGTAACTTTATTTAATTAAAAAAAGTAAAAAAAAATCTTATCTTTATTTCCGACCACTTCTTATTGTTTGGGCGCGTACATCGGTTTTAAAGAATCCATCGTTTTTTTTTCTTTTAGTTGCCCGAACTCACTTCACGCGCATTAATTTACACGATTATAAGTATACAGACTACGTCAAAGAAATAAATTTCATTTAATTAACTCAAATCGACCTTAGAACGTAAATTTCCTTAGGTGCCCGTTTTTTTTGCAAAAGAGTGTATATATATAAGTTCATTGCAAGTGCATAAGGCGTACCGGTATTTACCTAGATGTGTTTCCGAGTGAATAACTGTTTAGCGTTATTAACCACAATTTACCATTCTCATTTAATTTTCACTGCACCCATTGCCTTCTTTCTGCATGACCTTGAGGTTGGCGGAAAATGCTTTTAGCATTAAGTCCACCCTTTGTACATTTCTTGTGCAATAAAGTTTTAAATAAATAAATATCTTATCCTCAGGTCATTTCAGGTCAAGGTATTATACAGAACAAAACTGTGCCAAATCAACTCCTGGCTTCATGTAAAATTCACACTTAGATTACAAGACACGAAATTCCCCATGTACCGGGTGTTGGACTCACGTATTGAAACTTGGCACAACGCCAACTGTCGGCACAACCAACAATTTGCATCAATATTGCCAATATTGGTCCTAAATTCAGCTTGACGTCGACTGCAATAACTAGGTCTATCAGTTTTCGTGACTTAGGACAGCCTTATGACAATAAATCTCACTGTAACATCAATTCAACCTTTGAGAATTTTCTTACAGTACCTTATAATAAAATGCTGATTTATAAGGGTTGACATACTTGTAAAGATTTACTTATATCACAACAAACACTTACTTTTACGTGAATAATAAGGATTTTAGTTAGAAATACATTAAACTTAGGTCACCTATAAGGTTATGTCAATCTATTTCGTCATCACCTTTTCGATAGAAGTTCCATCGATTTCGATGATGAAGACGAATGTGTATTGGGAAATTCGATTGGTAAATTTTCCTCTGTTTCTTTGATATTATTACGAAATAAGATTACTAAAACAACAATAACAGACGCCCTTGCAGGTAAAAGCTGATTAGCTAGCCTAAATGCTTAAATATTTCAATCTGCATAAGTTCGCAGGCTAAACAATCTTCTTACTGTACTCGTCCCTCGTGTATCCCTGTCACTCTTCCAAGTCTAACCGTACCAGCAAACGCTCTACCTAGTTTCTAAAATACGAACTTACGAAGAGTATGACCTCAGTCTTTTAAGTTCAGCTTAATTTTCCGGTCTAAATTCTTTATCAGGAACCTAACACAAAATTTAAGCTCAAGTATACCAAAGTGGTCACGCTACTTTAATATAGTAGATTTTACAACGAGTGCATAAAGCAAGTCATTTTTATCCGAGATCGTTATATGCCCGAGCCCGCAGGGCGAGGGCAGATGATGAAGTCGAGGATAAAAATGATTTGTGCACGAGTTGTAAACTCTGCTTTTCACTTCGATTGCGAGAAAATAAAACAATAATTTGAGAAAATTCAATACGAAAAGTTCACGGCTTCTTTCCCGCTACTTTACTTTTTTTAATTTTCCTGCATAATTTTCGGGAAAAGAAAAAAAATATACAGCCTATTCTTAAATTATTTTGGAATAATGTTTTTTTTTGTGGTAAACACGTTTTGATATTTAGTTTCTTTTTCGTATTATCTTATTATAAATCAAAAATGCAAATAGGGAAGGAAATATTATAAATTAGCAAGTTTTATCCATGTACAATTAATTGTTATTGGCTGTATGGGCTAAATGGTCACTGCCTTAGTGTAGACACATTTAAAAAGCTACTTTTATGCACAAGTGCATAAAATTCAACTTTATGTCGCCTAGATCCTGCATAAAGTAGTACTTTTTCGAGCATGAGAAGTGAAATAGTAGATTTTACAACGAGTGCATAAAGCAAGTCATTTTTATCCGAGATCGTTATATGCCCGAGCCCGCAGGGCGAGGGCAGATGATGAAGTCGAGGATAAAAATGATTTGTGCACGAGTTGTAAACTCTGCTTTTCACTTCGATTGCGAGAAAATAAAACAATAATTTGAGAAAATTCAATACGAAAAGTTCACGGCTTCTTTCCCGCTACTTTACTTTTTTTAATTTTCCTGCATAATTTTCGGGCAAAGAAAAGAAATATACAGCCTATTCTTAAATTATTTTGGAATAATGTTTTTTTTTGTGGTAAACACGTTTTGATATTTAGTTTCTTTTTCGTATTATCTTATTATAAATCAAAAATGCAAATAGGGAAGGAAATATTATAAATTAGCAAGTTTTATCCATGTACAATTAATTGTTTTTGGCTGTATGGGCTAAATGGTCACTGCCTTAGTGTAGACACATTTAAAAAGCTACTTTTATGCACAAGTGCATAAAATTCAACTTTATGTCGCCTAGATCCTGCATAAAGTAGTACTTTTTCGAGCATGAGAAGTGAAAAAATTATTTCTTACTAACACACTTTATATTTTTTCTAAGGACTTATTGTGAGTAGATGTTATTTTTTTAAGTGAAATTAGCTTTTGTTTATGTTGATCGAATAACGAGACACCGACGTGTCGCCAAAACAGTAAAAGAAGAATAACAAACACTCGATAACAAAAAAATAAAAATGGTTCAGATAAACTGATACAGCCATAAATAAAAATATTTTCACGTAGACTTTCCTCCTCGCCCAGGACGAAAACAGACAAGTCAAAGTCTGACTCCATGATTGAGCGTAGAACGAAAAGTTATTTGCATGTTACATAAGGAAAATATGAATATTCATTAAGCAAAAAAGAAAATAAGTTCATAATTATTTTTTTTAAATAAACCGTGTTTCACACGCACCAAAAAAGTTCAATACACTGAAGCATAGTACATATTCTTGCATTAATCACTTACTTACTAACTTAAAAAGCATTCGAGTGTGTTATCATCCAACCCCATAAACTCGTACACCTAGAGATATCACTTACCTTCATAATGTATGCAGTACGCTCACACCCCCTGGGGCGATTGCCGGATAAAGGCTTTTCTTGCTAAATATTCAGAGCAGCTGAAATAGCTGGGGGAAATTGAAAAGGAAACCGACCGAATAACGATTCAAAATGTATGTGTACTCGTATTACTGTACATGACGTGAGGTAACAGATATCAGAATCAACAGTGGTATAACAAATAAACTTAAATAATAACACCCAGACCAGTACTAACAGACATGTTCATGCACACAAATGTTTGTACAGTGCGGGGATCGAAGTGGTTTAAGTTTAAGACGAAAGCACCGAAACTGCTAGGTAAATAATATTAAAGTTCTAGAAATCAAGCTGGCATCATGCAAATTCATTCTAACTACGGGCACACACGATGCCGCAGTGTTCATTTAAGCTAAACTGAACCTCATTGCACGAATATCCTAATAAGTTATGAAACAAAACACATGAACTAAACAAACTTCTTCTTCTTCTCAACAGCCTATATACGTCCCAATGTTGGACACAGGTACCACCTCGACTATGAGGTCGTGGGTCTAGGCTCTATTATAATAATCACCCATGCAAACAAATCATTAGTGTTTTTGCAGTTGCCGGCTTTGTTTCACCGCGAACTTTGTCTATTATGAGCTGTTTTGAGAAACTATAGAAAATTTTGAAATGATTAAGCTCGAACCAGGATTCGACCCCGAGACCTTATGGATACACCTAGGTAGATATATCTAAGACCAAATAGACCATTAGGTACACTATTTCGAGGTAAAAATTGCCATTTCAGGCTATAACTATAACCTTTTTTATACGGAACCCTAGTTGCGCAAGTCAAGACTCTTCTCTTACAAAGCTCAGGAATAGGATGAGTGCTCTAATTTGAATACATTATTAAATCTGTGAAAACATGGACCGATTCAAAAATAAAACTATACTCATGTCCCGCCGGGCCGAGATCATAAAAGAATGCAATTGGCACAAACACAGGCATATGTAGTGCATAAAAACTCTGCGAAAGGTGCCAAACGGCGGTAACGACATATAAAACATTTATTCTTGGTTGATATAATTCTGGGGAAAAATACAGTCAAGTGCCAGTCATAAAATAAGACCAGTCACACGAGTGAAAATAGTTTCGTAACTGAAAATTCAGAAGTGGCTGTTTGAAGGCTAGCCAAACAATGTCTGTCATCTACGCAAGCAATTAATCATTATTTTCATGAGAAAACGAGTAAAATGGTTGCTGACTTTTTTAAGGCTCGTCTCTTGTTTTTTTAAGGCGCAGACCATACCTGGGACTTTCTGTTGTCATTACTCGCTTCTGACAGCGTGTCAACTGATCGCTGCGCCTTAATAGCTACATTCGCGAGTCACGTCGACAGAATGCCGCAGGTGTAGCCTGAGCCGTAAAATAAATCTATCGGGACCACGCAACCTTAAATATGACCTTTCAAGACTAGAACCCAATTTTAAGCAATTTATAGCAGACTTATCGTATTCGCGGTTACAATAGCGCAATTAACATCGTGTTTGGATTTGATTCAATTAGGGGATTATCGGCACGAAGTAATTATGTCTCAAATAATTTAATGTTGTCTAAATTTATCACGAAGAATTTTCGGGACCTTTAAGAACATCTCAACTAGGTTAGAGTGAGAAGAGATAGTTTAATCAAAACCTTATACTTCGTTAGTGTAGTGGCAAAGTTTCTGCCTTACATCCGAGAGGTCCTGGGTTCGAATCTCAGGTCGAGCCAAAACTGTTTCTGAGATTTTCTGATTGTCATGAATTTCTCAAAAACAGCTCGGCATCGGGAAGTTGGCGGTGTTACACCCCCGTGTTTCAAAAAGCACGTTAAACCGTTGGTCCTGCGCCTGATATCTCTCCGGTCATGTCGGATTGCTGACTCACCGAACTTTGAGAGTGATGGTACAGAGAGTGCACCTGTGTATCGCGCTCACACTTGTGCAATGCTTGTGCACTATAATATGGCATGCGTAGTTGGCTAATCTCTGTTGAGATCGGCCGCCGTGGTCGAAGTCGGCCAGGAGGACTATTACTATTATTACTTTATACCTAGTTAAGTCTTCGGAGAAATCCAGCTATCCTATCGAATTATAAAAAATCGAGCACATCACAATTTAAACGTAACGTGACGACTACAAAATTAAGTGCCCACAGGATGATGTATGTGTTTCAACCCAATTGGGAACCGACACCATTCATAATTGCATTCCTAATTAATGTGTGAGCTTCTTACATTAACTTGTTTTAAATCCCAGCCACGCTTCGCTCTTTTTATTGTGCGACATGTGTTTTGTAATCTCGGAGATCAGTGACGAAATGTATAGTCAGATTTTAAAATGTCGATTGGCCGAGTTGGTTTTGAGTAAGAATATTTGCGTATGTCCCATTAAAACACAATGCAGTAAAAGAAGGAGTTTGAGGGACTTTGGTTAAAATTGCAAATGAAATCGAATAAATACAATTCTCAAATGTCAATATTTTTCCAATAGACTCATTTGTATTTTTATTTGTAACGTTTTTTTTTTATCTAGGCATTCATAAAAGTAAAATAAACTCTTTTGCAAAAAAAACGGGCACTTTAGATTTTTTCCTCTACTTTAATGAAGAAGAACAAGAAATAGGTTTTATTAATTTGACGATGTATTGGCATGTTATTTGAAGCATCCTGAATTTTTGGACATTTTCTGCAAATTAAACAATTTAATCTTTATTTTTACATTAAATACCACTTTTTGATATGAGTGATAAAGTGATAAGGGCCGGTAAAATTATAGCTCTACTTGAAGAAGGTTGTTCGCAAACTTACGTGTCTCAGCGGCTAAATGTGAGTCGTTCAACTGTCCAGAGGACTTGGCAACGGTATCAAGAGACCGGTTCGGTCAAAAGAAGACCCGGTTCGGGAAGAAAACGATGCACAGAACCAAGAGATGACCGCTTTTTGGTGAGTCAGGCGTTGCGGAATCGTAAGGCGTCAAGTGTGGACCTGAAGAAGAGCCTTGAAGAAGTAAGAGGAGTAGAAGTTAGCTTGTGGACGGTCAGGAGGAGGCTTTTGGCTGCCAATATCAGGAGTTACCGCCCAGCCCGGGGCCCTAAATTACTCCGTGAGCACCGTGTTGCTCGACTTCAGTTTGCTCGGAACTGTGCTTCATGGACTCTGGAGGGCTGGAATAAAGTATTGTTTTCTGATGAAGCTAGAATCTCTTTGTGTGGAGAGGACCGACGCCGGCGAGTGCTGCGAAGACCACGGGAACGCTATGCGGAAGTGTGTTTCGAAGAAATCACTCCTTATGGCGGAGGCTCCGTTATGTTTTGGGCAGCAATTAATTCGACGGAGCGTACGGAGTTAGTTTTCATAGAAAATGGAACATTAAATGCACATCGGTACATAATGGAAGTCCTAATTCCATATGCACAACCCACATTGACTGCACTTGGGGAAGATTCCATTTTTATGGACGACAATGCTCGCTCGCACCGTTCTGGCGACGTGGAAGCGTACATGCAAGAAGTTGGGATCCGTCGTTTAGATTGGCCAGCTCGAAGTCCTGACCTCAATCCAATTGAGCATGTCTGGGATGTTCTAAAGAGACGTGTAAGATCAGTGCAACCTGCTCCACAAAACATCAGGGAGCTAAAAAGAGTCATTGCAGAAGAGTGGGAACGAATTCCTCAAAACGTTATTAAAAACATCGTGGAAAGCATGCCCAGAAGGATTCAAGCTGTGATTTTGGCAAGAGGAGGTCACATTCGGTATTAGGTTTTTACATTTGTAACTTTATTTAATTAAAAAAAGTAAAAAAAAATCTTATCTTTATTTCCGACCACTTCTTATTGTTTGGGCGCGTACATCGGTTTTAAAGAATCCATCGTTTTTTTTTCTTTTAGTTGCCCGAACTCACTTCACGCGCATTAATTTACACGATTATAAGTATACAGACTACGTCAAAGAAATAAATTTCATTTAATTAACTCAAATCGACCTTAGAACGTAAATTTCCTTAGGTGCCCGTTTTTTTTGCAAAAGAGTGTATATATATAAGTTCATTGCAAGTGCATAAGGCGTACCGGTATTTACCTAGATGTGTTTCCGAGTGAATAACTGTTTAGCGTTATTAACCACAATTTACCATTCTCATTTAATTTTCACTGCACCCATTGCCTTCTTTCTGCATGACCTTGAGGTTGGCGGAAAATGCTTTTAGCATTAAGTCCACCCTTTGTACATTTCTTGTGCAATAAAGTTTTAAATAAATAAATATCTTATCCTCAGGTCATTTCAGGTCAAGGTATTATACAGAACAAAACTGTGCCAAATCAACTCCTGGCTTCATGTAAAATTCACACTTAGATTACAAGACACGAAATTCCCCATGTACCGGGTGTTGGACTCACGTATTGAAACTTGGCACAACGCCAACTGTCGGCACAACCAACAATTTGCATCAATATTGCCAATATTGGTCCTAAATTCAGCTTGACGTCGACTGCAATAACTAGGTCTATCAGTTTTCGTGACTTAGGACAGCCTTATGACAATAAATCTCACTGTAACATCAATTCAACCTTTGAGAATTTTCTTACAGTACCTTATAATAAAATGCTGATTTATAAGGGTTGACATACTTGTAAAGATTTACTTATATCACAACAAACACTTACTTTTACGTGAATAATAAGGATTTTAGTTAGAAATACATTAAACTTAGGTCACCTATAAGGTTATGTCAATCTATTTCGTCATCACCTTTTCGATAGAAGTTCCATCGATTTCGATGATGAAGACGAATGTGTATTGGGAAATTCGATTGGTAAATTTTCCTCTGTTTCTTTGATATTATTACGAAATAAGATTACTAAAACAACAATAACAGACGCCCTTGCAGGTAAAAGCTTATTAGCTAGCCTAAATGCTTAAATATTACAATCTGGATTAGTTCGCAGGCTAAACAGCCTTCTTACTGTACTCGTTTTCCGCAGCTACGAATATAGTCATCCCTGTCACTCTTCCAAGACTAACCGTACCAGCAAACGCTCTACCTAGTTTCTAAAATACGAACTTACGAAGAGTATGACCTCAGTCTTTTAAGTTCAGCTTAATTTTCCGGTCCAAATTCTTTATCAGGAACCTAACACAAAATCTAAGCTCAAGCTATTAAGGTTTAAGGTATACCAAAGTGGTCACGCTACTTTAATAAAATTATTCTTTAGTAACACAATTAATGTTTTTTCTAAGGACTTATTGTTAGTAGATGTAATTTTTTGCGTGAAATTAGCTTTTGTTTTTGTTGATCGAATAACGACACACCGACGTGTCGCCAAAACGAAAAAAAAAAGAATAAACAAACACTCGATAAAAAAATGGATCAGATAAACTGTAACAGGCATAAATAAAAATATTTTCACGTAGACTTTCCTCCTCGCCCAGGACGAAAACAGACAAGTCAAAGTCTGACTCCATGATTGAGCGTAGAACGAAAAGTTATTTGCATGTTACATAAGGAAAAAATTAATATTCATTAAGCAAAAAAGAAAATAAGTTCATTTTTTTTTTTAAATAAACCGTGTTTCACACGCACCAAAAAAGCTTATTACGCTTAAGCATAGTACATTCTTGCATTAATCACTATCCAACTTAAAAAGCATTCGAGTGTGTTATCTTCCAACCCCATAAACTCGTACACCTAGAGATATCACTTACCTTCATAATGTATGCAGTACGCTCACACCCCCTGGGGCGATTGCCGGATAAAGGCTTTTCTTGCTAAATATTCAGAGCAGCTGAAATAGCTGGGGGAAATTGAAAAGGAAACCGACCGAATAACGATTCAAAATGTAGGTGTACTCGTATTACTGTACATGACGTGAGGTAATAGATATCAGAATCAGCAGTGGTATAACAAATAAACTTAAATAATAACACCCAGACCAGTACTAACAGACATGTTCATGCACACAAATGTTTGTACAGTGCGGGGATCGAAATCGCGACCTCTTGGTTCATAGTCAACTTCTTGACAATTACACCAAAGTGGTCGTCGAGCATTAACAATGCAAATTTCTTTACAATGTAAATTTTAAAAACACTTAACGAAAAATGGATTCAGACGAGAGCAATCGCCCGGCTTGCAAAAGGTGCGGGTTCGTGTCCCGCCTGTGGCAGTCCATTTTTATTTCTTTAAGTGTGTTTTAATTTCACATTGATTTTCCTAGTTTCTACTGTTGCGAGTTGAACGTAGTCCGTACGAAGCCCACTTCACTTGCAGTGTTAAACGGGCCTAAAAGTACTCAGCCATATTATTCATTAAATATATCTTCTTCCAACAATCACACAATCTAAAATTATGATCATTCATTAATTTTCTAACCGGTTCTTGTAAACTCAACCCCAATTTGGAACATTTTACATTAATACGGCAGCTAAGTTATACATATACACATTTTAATTTTGCGAACAAGCACCAACGACTAGAAATTCAATTGGACACCGGCCGTGACATCCCGGGAGTCTGACAGCCAACCAATCCTGGTGTGGTTTAAGTTAAAGACGAAAGCACCGAAACTGCTAGGTAAATAATATTAAAGTTCTAGACATCAGGTCGTAGTTAGGGTGAATTTGCATGATGCCTATCATGCAAATTCACCCTAACTTCGGGCACATACGATGCTGCAGTATTCATTCAAACTCAACTGAACCTCATTGCACGGATATCCGAAAAAGTTGTGATACAAAACACATGAACTGAAAGCCCTGAAATATGTCTGAAATCTTACCTGGTTCGTAGACGAATTGTGGGCGGGGCTAAGCTTCTTCTTCTCATCAGCCTATATACGTCCCACTATTGGGCACAGGCATCACCTCAACTATGAGGTGCTGGTGCTAGGCTATGTTGTGATGATCCCCCATGCAAACAAATTATTGAAAGTGTTTTTGCAGTGACCGGCTTTGTTTCACCGCGACCTTTATCTATTCTGAGCTGTTTTAAGAAATTTCACAAACATTTGAAACGATTCACCTCGAAGCAGGATTAGAGACCTTATGGATATAAATAGCTCGGTATAACTTAGACCAAATAGACCATTAGGTACACCATCGAGTTAAAAATTGCCATTTCAGGCTATAACTATAACTTCTTTTATACGGAACCCTAGTTTCGCAAATCAGACTCACACAAAGCTCAGGAATTGGGTGAGTGCTCCAATTTGAGTACATTATTAAATCTCTGAAAACATGAACCGATTCCAAAATAAAACTATACTCATGTCCCGCCGGGATCATAAAAGAATGCAATTGGCACAAACACAGACTTCTTTAGTGCATAAAAACTCTGCGAAAGGTGCCAAACGGCGGTAACGACGTGTTAAACATTTATTCTTGGTTGATATAATTCAGGGGAAAAATACAGACAAGTGCCAGTCATAAAATAAGACCAGTCACACGAGTGAAAATAGTTTCGTAATTGAAAATTCAGAAGTGGCTGTTTGAAGGCTAGCCAAACAATGTCTGTCATCTACGCAAGCAATTAATCATTATTTTCATGAGAAAACGAGTAAAATGGTTGCTGATTTTTTTAAGGCTCGTCTCTTGTTTTTTTTAAGGCGCAGACCATACCTGGGACTTTCTGTTGTCATTACTCGCTTCTGACAGCGTGTCAACTGATCGCTGTGCCTTAATAGCTACATTCGCGAGTCGCGTCGACATAATGCCGCAGGTGTAGCCTGAGAGGTAAAATAAATCTATCGGGACCACGCAACCTTAAATATGACCTTTCAAGACTAGAACCCAATTTTAAGCAATTTATAAGAGACTTATCGTATTCGCGGTTACAATAACGCAATTAACATCGTGTTTGGATTTGATTCAATTAGGGGATTATCGACGAAGTAATTATGTCTCAAATAATTTAATGTTGTCTAAATTTATCACGAAAAATTTTCGGGACCTTTAAGAACATCTCAACTAGGTTAGAGTGAGAAGAGATAGTTTAATCAAATACCTTATACTTCGTTAGTGTAGTGGCAAAGTTTCTGCCTTACATCCGAGAGGTCCTGGGTTCGAATCTCAGGTCCAGCCAAAATTGTTTCTGAGATTTTCTGATTGTCATGAATTTCTCAAAAACAGCTCGGCATCGGGAAGTTGGCGGTGTTACACCCCCGTGTTTCAAAAAGCACGTTAAGCCGTTGGTCCTGCGCCTGATATCTCTCCGGTCATGTCGGATTGCCGACTCACCGAACTTTGAGAGTGATGGAACAGAGAGTGCACCTGTGTATCGCGCTCACACTTGTGCACTATAATATCTCCTGCGCAGTTGGCTGATCTGATGTTGAGATTGGCCGCCATGGTCGAAATCGGCCAGGAGGACTGTTACTATTATTACTCTATACCTAAACTCTTCGTTTCGTCTTCGGAGAAATCCAGCTATCCTAACACATTATTAAAAATCGAGCAAATCACAATCATGATATGTTATTTCAAATATAACGTGACGACTACAAAATTAAGTGCCCACAGGATGATGTATGTGTTTCAACCCAATTGGGAACCGACACCATTCATAATTGCATTCCTAATTAATGTGTGAGCTTCTTACATTAACTTGTTTTAAATCCCCGCCAGGCTTCGCTGTTTTTATTGTGCTACATGTGTTTTGTAATCTCGGAGATCAGTGACGAAATGTATAGTCAGATTTTAAAATGTCGATCGGCCGAGTTGGTTTTGAGTAAGAATATTTGCGTATGTCCCATTAAAACACAATGCAGTAAAAGAAGGAGTTTGAGAGACTTTGGTTAAAATTGCAAATGAAATCGAATAAATACAATTCTCAAATGTCAATATTTTTCCAATAGACTCATTTTTTATTTTATTTCTAACGTTTTTTTTTATCTAGGCATTCATAAAAGTTAATATTAGAGAGATCATAGATAAGGAACTCTGACATTTAAGTGCGGGCATCATTTCGATGACAGCTCGGATTTACAAAAAAAATACCAAGTTGTCAATGTGTGCGAGCAATAGGCTTGTTTCCACTATGAAATAAATATTCAAAAACTGATTTTCTCTAAAATAATTCATAATTTCAGATGCCTTTACACTAATATTTTTCTGCAGTTCGTATTATTTGATTTTTAATTGGAATTCAAATGATAATTAGTCACTCAGTCGGCATTGCACGCGGTGACGTCAAAGTGTGTTATTCCCATACAAGCTCTATGAAGAAAAGCGTTTTGACAGTTGATAAAAAGTACGTCAACGATTGGTGGTGTCAACTACCGTATTCTATAAAATGGTTAGTTTCAAAACTACCCATTTGGATCGAATAGATTTTATCTTTTATATTATTTTACATTCATATTATTTTATGTAGATACTGTCAATTCTGTACGTTCAAAAAAAATATTTAAAAAAACATCAAGAATTTTTAAAATAAGTGAAAAAAAAATAATTATAAATAAATATACAACAACGTCACATACATTGATCTGACTCTGTGTTAAGTAGCTAAAGCACTTGTGTTACAGATATCAGAATCAACAGTGGTATTACAAATAAAATAAATACTAATAACACCCTGACCAGTACAAACAGACATGTTCATGCGCACAAATGTTTGTACAGTGCGGGGATCGAACCCGCGATCTCTTGGTTAATAGTCAACTTCTTTCCCATTACACCAAAGTGGTCGTCGAACCGTCGAAGTGACAGAATACAAAAATGAAATTTTCGAAATTTTTATCTGCTGTTGCTAGCTTTTGACACAAAAACAACGGAATTGACTTAAGTAACTGCGGAACCTCGATTGTCTATGAGAATAAACACTTTGAAGATGCGCGGTCTTATTTATGGTATGTGGTATCGGAACGAACGAACGGTCAATGAGAATTGTGTTTGGGTGGCATTTAAAAAAAAAGCTCAGTTATTGTCAATTATTCAAACTGAAATAAAGATTTTATTTGACACAAATTGGAATTAAAATAGAGCTAACGTTGAAATTCATATTTTAGTAAGTTGAACTTTAATCGTAGATAACCAACCTTTGAACCTACCGTTACGCGTTATCGGAATAAGGTACGTTAAGAAAAATGTTTGTTCTAACACTTTGTATTAAAATGAGATCTGGATTAGATCCATCCATTATATCTGGCCTATTAAATATGTCAAGCAACGGCAATGTTTGGTCAATCCAAATCAAGCAATTTTAGAATATTTCTGGAATGACCCGACCGCTATGATAAAACCCATGATAAAACCGATCAAAAATTAAACAAGAAAAAACGTTTTTCGTAACTTCCCACAGTTTTCAAAACATTTCAGAAATGTAACGCAGCCAACTCGTTTGAATTTAAACATTTAATAATAGAACAAAAGAATTCGTCGTGTCGTGTTGTGTCATTAGTTTTCATTCTTTTTAAATGGTTGTCAAAATTGTATCCAGCCAGTTACTAATTTAACTCTTATCGCGTGATCTCGAAAGTTATAAACTATTTATGGCTCACTGATTGAGACTTACTTAATTTTTTTTCTGTTTATAAGTCAATATCGGTTAAATTAGTTTTAATACGACATTTGTTAGTTACTTTAAGGAAATCTTTACTTTACACAACCTTAATAAACCACAAATAGCATTGTAGAAGGTAGGTATCTTATATTTAAGTAATAAGGGTGATTTTACCACGGAAATTAGTAGCTTGATGTGAAGCAGTGGTTACGTGTTAAAGTAAAAAGCAGTGGATCTCCAATTACTTTAACCTCTTTCACGCTTGAACTAATTTTAAAAAAGTCGTCAAAAATCATCCATCGACGTTGCTCGAATTACAAACAGCGCATCGCATACGCGTCGATAAGTCATTGACCTTGTTCCTGATATGAAAAGTGCAGCGTAGTAGCGCACGTGGTGTGTGTAGTGGGCCCCCCTTGGCCTATTTAGGAGCTCAGGATACGGGTTCCCACAAAAGGCGTATTCAAACTGCTTAGGTTGAATCTGCGCAGTTTTACATTTTGAAGATTTAATTATGTGGTGAATACATTTTTAGGCGTCCAATGGTATGATAAAGGTAAAACCTGAGTTAAAACTACTAGGAACCTTTGGTAACAATAGAACACTTAACGTAAGTAAGTTATACGGTTATATTCGTGCGGTAGGCATTATAAGTTGTCAAACTTTCTAATTTAACAGATTGAATAAAAATGTAGTGATTAAAGGTCCAAACATGTATTTTTAGCGACAATCTAAGAAATATGTTAATTTACTGTCATTGGGTGCAAAGTTCACCAAAATTACTGTTATAGTGAAGATGTTACTAATTAATTAGCATAGTTGTAAACTTCACACAACAAATGCGAAGCTGTACTGTAAGTTCATAAACTTTTCACTTTTATATTAGGCAAGTATTGTTAATTAATTGTTAGTAATAAAAGTAACCCATATTTTTTTTAAATAAACAAGAACCATCATCACATCTTGGTCATTCGATACAAATGTTTCAACTTCACATCAACACATTCTCAAATCCATTCACAAGTAATCGAGCCGCAATCACAACTAAATAGGTTAAATCACCATCCAGTCAAAGCAATTAAAATAGTTTAATGGGCTTTGGAGAACTTCCAAGATGGCTGACAGCTACTGTCATGCGCTTGCGCGCCGCTTCCCGCCAATGGATGACAGATCGTTGCGCTGTCAAAGGCGGAATATTCTGGGAAGTAGGAATGATCGAAAAGTGAATAATGCGAGTTAGACAACCGTTTTTCTTCAAATGTTAAATGTCATCAAATAATGTAAATATATGTATAGAAAATAAGTAATAAAATTTTATCAATTTGTCAATTTTGTTTCTGGGGTTTTGAAAGAGACAGTTCATTTCTGAGGTAAGCCCTTATTGTTACTTGGTTAATGTATGATCTTGCAATCATACCTATAGCAATGAAAGTGATCAAAATAATCCAAGAAAGAAAATCGTTCAACTGCCAAAAACATTTTTCACACCTTATGCTCAGCAAAGTCTCATTAAAAGATACGAATTGAAATTAAAGCAATCCTTTATTCTCCAGGGAGATAATATCGCATATCGTATGGCAATACCCTACGGATTGTAATGATTTGAATTTGGAACGTTGAAATTCGTATGAAGACTCTTAGCATACAGCCATATTGCAGAGTTTTTATTCTTAAATCAAACCTTCTTTTGAATTGGCCACCAAAAACAGAACATAAGAAAGAGATTGCCATTTATAAGGAAAATAAATAAACAATGTGAAACCTTCAAATTCCTTTATTTGAACTATTACGTAAATTTTAAAAATGATTTAACTTCGGAGCTTATTTTGATGCTTTTGGGATGATGAATAATCTACAACCTAATATATCAAAAGAAAAAATCAAAGCTTACGACCAATTTGAACAATGGGAAACGACAAAGAAAAAAGTCACTGTAAATATTTACTCTGACACAGTGTGAAAAGTAAAGTATGGCGACCTCTACCATTCGCCATCACAAGTGCATGCCTAACGGCAAGCACAACAGCGAGAACTGATACGGCTCCATAAGGCTAGATGGCGCTATTAGCCTAGTACCGGCCAAATGATACCGGCCTAGTACCGCACATGAACCGCGGTATATAAGATTTCGATCCAGAATAATATAGATAGACAAATCAAGAACCTTGGTCCCCGACCCGGTCGGTAGGAAGCGCTTCCCTTTAGCTTCCTAACTCGAACTCAGTTGCGCCAAATTGGTGACCCCGACGTGATCAACACCCTGGAGCCGCCCGTCATCATCTTCGTCGCCCTCTCCTTCCTCTCGCCAACAGCACCCAGCCAGCAGTCTCCAGCAAGCCAGCACCAGCCTCAAGAGGACCATCCGCAGACCCGCACTGGGTCTTCCTGGTACCTCCGGCGGCCTCATCCAGATCATCCTGACTTACCGTGGCCTCTGAACTCGTCCCCACACATCCTGGTCAGCAGCAACCGCCTCATCCCGACTCACCGTGGACAACAGGCGGGCCTCTTCCCGACTCACCGTGGAGTACAGGCCGCTTATCCCGACCATCGTGGACTTCCGCATGCGCAACCCGACTCACTGAGGACATCACGCATGCTTATCCCGACTCGCCGCGGACATCCCGTGTGCACATCCCGACTCACCGAGGACATCACGCACACTCATCCCGGCTCATCGTGGTGGACCCGAGAACACTGGCACTTGCAAGCTCAAGACGCACTGACTGCTGGCTCATCCTGGCTCAACCAACCTCCGGTTATTCGGAGGGGAGTGGTGTGGCGACCTCTACCATTCGCCATCACAACAGCGAGAGCTGATACGGTTCCATAAGGCTAGATGGCGCTGTTAGCCTAGTACCGGCCAAATGATACCGGCCTAGTACCGCACATGAACCGCGGTTTATAAGATTTCGATCCAGAATAATATAGATAGACAAATCAAGATGATGTCTATCGGACCTTGGTCCCCGACCATAACACCCGGTCGGTAGGAAGCGCTTCCCTTTATCTTCCTAACTCGAAATCAGTTGCGCCAAAAAAGTATACCCATCTGGAGTAAAGGACTGTCGTAGTCTTGGTCTGAACGAATCCTTCGCTTTACTCAGGACTCTGAATGACTCCCTCGCTACGTCCAGTATCCAACGCCCGTGACTTGAGACAGTCATTGACGCCCTCAGTTCATAATAGTAGATACTATTATATAAATAAATAAATAAACATCTCACAACAATCACACCATTTCTCTAGTCCCAAATTAAGCTACGAGACTTGTGTTATGGGTACTACAACGGATAAACATTTTTAAATGTAAAAAAAATACATATTATACATAGAAAATACCCAGACTAGTACAAACACAAATGTTCATGCACATTTATGCTTGTACTGTGCGGGGATCGAGCCCGCGACCCTTGGTTTTAGAAGTCCGACATGTGGACCACTGTACCAAGCGGTCGTCTAGATTTATCTATATCTATAGCTCTTACCTACACGCTTTTCTCACTGTAATAAGATATAAAAGCTGAAACAAAATACCTACACAATCGAGATTTCAGACTCGCTAAACGTTTGTTCGCGCTCGTAACATCTGGCGTCGTATTCCCATTCCCCGTCTAGACGGAGAGCAAGCAGTCGTAAGTTTCAAATGTGATGCTGTTTTATTGCTAAACACCTTTAGTAAATAACAACCGACGATATTGCTTGAAGTTCACATCGACAACTTCGGTCGACACTTTGATTAAAATAAAATGGGAAGAAACAGGTGGCAGTCGAACAAAACGAAGCAATGACTGCTCTTAGTCGGTTCGCTTGAGGCACAATTTTTTCGGTCTGTTATCCAGGTAAATTTTTATATTTTATTTTCATCAAAGGCGTTGTATCATGATGAGAAGCGTGCACGATGCATAAGTAATTATTTTAGTAAATTACGTAGTGCTGGCAACAACTTTGATAACTATGACGGATACCTAACATTACAACTTGAAAATGTTATCTATTATGTACTTTCACCTGCTCTGTGAAAAAAATATACATTCACGAAATGAAATATGTACCTAGTCCTTCGCCGAGGACCAAGCTTTACTTTAACACGTGCTCGGGCAAAAACATCAGCTCCCCTACTCTCTAAGCTTTTGTCCGAAGTTTCGGATGTAGCCATTCCTGTCACTCTTACGTTTGACCGTGCGTGCAAACGCGCTGGCTTGACCCACGATAAACGTTAGAGACTATGGCCTCTGGCTGGAAAGGAGTCACAGCGCCAGGTCCAACAGCTAGCTAGACACATTTCACTGAGTTCGACAGCTTCAACTTCAAATGCATTTAAACTGCAATTGTTGCGATGTCCATCAAATCTTGGAAATAAAATATACGGGTCTAAATAACAGAGTACCGTTATTTGTGTAAACAGGCGCTTATACCGTAGCGCGATGCGTTTTTGACGGGATGGTTTTGAAAATAACAGCGTCAAAACGGTCTGCCTCCATAGATTTTGTTTGGGAATACAAAAACGTGACGTCACGGTCATGTATCAGAAATCGGAGTCAATTGACCAAATATTTATTGAGTTTTGTTTGTTTAAAAATTGGTTTCTACTGCTTTTTGGAAATATACTGGTTGTATTAACATAGTAAGGGCTATGTTTTTTAAACGCCATGATCTTGAAAATATTTAAGATAGGTATTCTCTATCTGTGTATTGTAGCTTTAAATGTAATGTTTTAAGGCAGTAAGGAACAATTACACACAATACGCACAATATTATGCGGCCCAACTATAAAAACAACAGGAATGTTGGCGATTACAACTCCTTGTATCTACTTAATTTGTCTGTTGTCATGAAAAGATAATGATACACTTAAAAGCGTTATACATCTTAAGCGGTTATTTATGAGCACAATTAAACATTCTTATCTAAATGGTCGTTAAGTATATTTTTATCCTTGATCCTGGCTAAAACTGCCCATTTAGGCAGTAGCCAGATGTTTCTAAGAACTTATTTTCCTAGTTTAATTACTATTCCTATACAATTAGGCCATTGTAATAGTCTTTAAAGAGTTTAATCAAATTAATTATTTGCGCACTTGAAATAAGTACCAGATTTTGATTTCGTTTAGTTAGGTACTTAATTTTAAGAAATTATTAAACAAAAGGAATTACTTTTACAAAATTGCGTATTGATTTGTAAAAAGACTATAATGACTTTCTCGCTGGCCTGATCTTTTAAGTTTTTTGGTCAAAAAATAAAATAAGCTTCCCTGAAAATTGTATTAATCTACCGACGCAGCAAAAAGGTTAATTAGCTAGTAAAAAAACAATTAAGCGTACTGGCTGGTTGCTCTGATAAGAAAAAAAAACACGGGTTGCACTCCGGGAGTGCCGGCAGAAGTGAAAACTTGATTATTAACGTTGTGCATTTTTGATTTATTTGAGCCGTCTTACGGTTTTTCGATCAGCATCACGTGACCTGACGCGAGTTTCACAGTTTCTGCCCATGCCACAAAAGTGCTCAACGCCGCTAAAGAAGTTTTCACTTCAAAAATGTTATCGCTTACCGCGCTTTTCCCTTATTGGCCATTAGATGTTACATCGGAGCGTATCGGGTGGGTATTGGTAGTAATAACTTTCTAACAGCTAGATGTTTGTGTAAAAGCCTCGGGCTACACAAAAATCTCATTATGTAACCTACTAAATATAATGGGAACAAACCTATTACAGGAGAGCAAACGCTCTATGGCCGCCTTTACACCTGTGAGTTACTTTCGTAATATTTATGTAACTTACTTACGGTTGCATTTACACTTAAAATAAACTTGCAGTAAATAATGCTTACGTAAATTTTGTAAGTTGTAACTTGCATAAATTATTACACGCCCATTTACATATATGCTTACTGAATCAGTAATAAAAATGCCTTCTCATAGTCGCCACGTTCAAGCAGCTGCTGCATATATAATTTTATGCAATAAAAGGCGAAAGCAAAAGAATGCTCAAAGAAAATGCTGGGTAAAACCTTGGCTAGAAAAAAGAATGGCACGAGGTGCGTTTCAAAATCTTTTGAAGGAGTTGAGAATGGAAGACAGACAACAGTTTAAAAATTAGTTTAATAACCTTTCAAATTATGCAACTTTCTAGCAATTTCCTCTGGAGTGGTACTAAATATTTCACTAAGTTCAACATTCAACAAATTTGTTTTTACGCGGTTTTTGTATTCCTTATTTCTGTAGTCCCACAGTATGGGACGTGCTTCAAAAGCGGTAATTAAAGTTTCTACCTCGTCTGGTGACCAGGATTTGTTTTCTTTTTGTTTTTGTTTAGAGGACATTGTTTTGGTGTAATTTCTCAACTTATCAATTTAGTTCAATAAGCTGTGAGTTGCTTCCGTAAACAAACTCGAACGCGTTTAGACTTGTAATTTTCCAATTTACGAAAGTAGTAAAAAAATACTGTAAGTCACTTACAACTAGTGTTTACACTTGAAAATTTATCGTAAGTCGCTTACGTTAGTGACTTACGTAAGTAAAACTTACAGGTGTAAAGGCGGCCTATCTATAAGTATTGTTTTACTGTCGTAGACCATCGTCAAACTATGTAATCAGCCTAATTTAATATTTTAGGGACAGTTTAAGCAGTGTTTCTAACTAAATTTTTGGAAGTTAAGAACTTAAAATAAATTAGTTTAAAAATAATTTATGGTCGGCTGATACCTGAACTATGATGGTTTCTGTATCTCAGGTTATCAGCCCTCCATCCCACTAGTGGTCTTACAATTATAAATAACAACAATAAAGAAATAATAACTAATAAGACAAGGAATAAGTTTGCATTCTTTCTGGGAGGGTAGTATCAATTGTTTTCATCACACTATCTACCAAGTAAGTAGCAGCGTCAAAAGTAACATGTAGAATTTTTGTGTTATAATTACTTGGTGTGTAATAATTACCTACTTTTATTAAATTTTATAAAATTGTGTCCAACTTTAGGTATTAGAGTCTTAGGACCCTAGACTTTAGCTTGTACAGGTTTCCTGGGATACACTGTATAAGACAAGCCAAGAGTAGACACTCCACTTCGGTAGATAGGAACCTTATCACTTTTCCTTCCTAATGTATAATAACAATCGGTGACAGAACCCTTTTGAAAAGAGAAAAGCTACTTAATTACTAAAACTATTTAATTTATTGTTTCCTTTTATGCTTCCGTTTTGGCTATGTTTTACCTAATGATGATGATTAAAAGACCAAATATAGGTTCTGATGCCGCCGCCATAACCGCATATTATTTTTTGTAGAGAACCCATCGAAGAAAAGCCCAAATCATACTTGCATGAATTGTTTTTACAACATGCCAATCACGAATCGGACCACTAAAAAACCGTAGTAAAAGTTATTTTTACATTCGACGACATTCGTACGACGTTGAATCACATCAATTCCGTTTTACGAGCCACTATGTATGGCCTCCTAATTTTCGTCAGTCACGACATTCAGTGCAACAAGAATGCAGTTTTTCTATTTCGGTCGCGTTGTTTACGAATAGTCGATTTATAGATGAAATAACGTGTGAAGACATGGATTAAAGCAATACCTAGTCGGTATATATTACTGTTTTGAGTTATATTTAAACGTTCGTATGAATAAGCGTTTACACAGTAACATTAACAATCGAATGTTAGATCATAGCCAAATAAAAATAGTAATAAATCGCTTATTTCTCGCCACTTGATTACAATACTATTTTAAGACGTTAAAATAATAATTAAGAATATGTACATGCCATAAAAATTATCCATTATGGTTAATTAGTTAAAAACGAAATTAACACATTAAAAATCTTCAAAAATTTGTTTTTACGTAATAATATGGCTGGCTGTCACCTGATTCCTGTATCTCAGGATGACAGGTAGGAATAGGTACCAAACGAACACTAGTACTTACGTAAGCGAAGAATAGTAGGGTAGCTTGCCGTATCTAGGCCATAGCTGCATGCAAATTGTTTGCAACGGGCCTAAGTAAGGCAAGTTCCCCTACCTATTAGCGAACTCATGCCATCAGTTCAAATGAAAATAATTATTTGATGTCCTACAAGTGTTAAAAGCTTTGTTCTTACTCACTATATTATTTTACCGCCTTATTTCTAGTATGTACATCTTTAGAATAGTTCCACTATTCGCATATAATTTCAGGTCTCAATTAAAGTTTCAAAACTGACCAAATTAACGAAGTTTCTGGGCAGTGGTCACCTCTTTGATACCCATTCAGAGCTCTCCACAAGTTTCAATAGTCCAATTATACCAACGAAATAGTTAGAAATGGAACGTTGGAATTAATTTGATTACAAAGTAAGTTGTTATGGGTCATGTTCTTAATATACACCAAGATAAACAACGGTGCTTGACCAGACACATTTAATTTACATTTGTGTGTTAGTACTTCTTACGGCTAAGGATAAAAATAACTTATTGCTCCTTATGGCTTACTTACGATACGATGTATCGTGTATATAAGTTTATATTTTTATGTAATCACTAAATTCTATTGATAATACTAATAGTCTCCTAGCCGATTTCGACGGCGGCGGCCAATCTCAACAGAGATCTGCCAACTGCGCAAAAGATATTATAGTGCACAAGTGTGAGCGCAATACAAAGGTGCGATCACTGTTCTATAACTCTGAAAGTTCGGTGAGACGGCAATCCGACATGACAAGAGAAAGATCAGGCGCAGGAACAATGGCTTAACGTTACAACCCCATTGTAACGGGGAGTTGTCGGTGTTACACCCCAATGCCTTGGAAATCCTACTGGCAATTATATGAAGGTAAATTTAAAGATATATACAAAACCTATTACAGTAACTGCTTAAGCTTACCTCCCGCTTTGTACGTTAAACATATTTTTAAGTAAATAAATAAAAAATTCCAATGAAAGTAAGTAAAATTGTATACTATTTAAATGTTTTTAATATATTATTTTTACTTATTATTTAATGCTTTCAATTCGATTCAATTTAATTTAGTCTCGTTTTTTTTTCTTTCTTTAGTACATCTAAATACGCAACCTGCTTAAAGCCAGTGTCTCCCTAGGACATTATTCTAGTTTTGTAAACTATTTGAGGTGCTTGTGGCGCAGTGGTTGCAGTGCTTTTGGTAGTGATACCAAAAGTTAAGCAACCTACGGCGCGGTCATGTTTGGGATGGGTGACCATTCTGACCATACAAGTGACGTCTATTTACAAGCATCTCGGTGTTTCGGAAGGCACGTTAAGCTGTTGGTCCCGGTTAATATCGATAGATATTTGTCGTTAAGCTTGGTCGGAGGCCCTCGGGCGGCTTAATAAAAACTGACAGTAAGGTTGGTCACTTGCCTTACACACACCCTTCCACCAATCCGCACTGAGTCCGCGTGGTGGAGTATGGCTCGCACCACCTTAAAGTTGAGGTGAGGCCTGTGCCCAGCAGTGGGTCGTATACAGGCTGATGATGAAACTATTTTCATAATGTGTATATACAATTCACAATATCGATAAATCCGAGTTTACATTATAATTAATATCTGTTGCGTTAGTTACCATTAAAATTTCATAGCCGAGCGGGAAAGGCGACGGACTTGGAAACTAGAAATCCGGAGTAACACAAGTACTTAAATTCAGACTGAATGTAGTCTAGATCAGACTCAGACATATTGTTGCACATGTGAATCAGACTAGACCAGACCGCAACTGGCACAAGGCCCAAGGTCACGCGACACCAAAACCTACACTGTTTCATGAAAAGGATTAGGTAAACGTCTGAGAATATATTTTAGTATTTAACTTTGTTTGATTGATTATTTCAGCAGCTTATATGAAAATTTTGTCACGAGTTATTTTGGATGGAACATTGCCATCTATCTACCTACCTATAACTAAATTGTAAAAAAAATTACTTACCAATCAGCATTGGTTCAGCAAGTCTGGTATTAGTAAGTATTGGATACCTACTAATATTGAATGTGTACCTTGTGTGTACCTTGTAAAATTACATTTTCTTAGACTCTCAAGGGAAATCAGGATTGACCAACCTCGATCTTGGCAAAAAATACCAACTCCCGTGAAAATATCTCTTTCTACTGACCAAATTTTATTTCTAAGTGTACTTTCTATTGACAAAATACTGGTTATATTGTTATACGTCATAGATATACGCCGATATTACTTAGAAGTTATAACATTAGAAAATCAATCAACGTCCATTACTACGTAGCTATGTTACGTTATAATGTATGCGATAAAATCAATACATCAAAAATGGTGACCAAAGGAAAACAAATAAAATAAACATTATCTTGCGACATGTAAGTTTACTCCAACCTTTCAAAAATGAACTCTCTCTTTTTTTCTTTTTAAGGCAACAAACAGTCATACAGAAAAAAATGTTCATATAAACACAGATTTTTACAAAAGACCTTATTAGTGCCTAAAAAGTATAATATATATCTATTAAAAGGGCCACTGTAGTGGTCAGACATGTTTTTTCAAACATGTTTTTGCGCTGATTTAAATGTGAATTTAAAAAACAATGTTTAGAAAATTCACCAAGCTAACAATACAAATATGTTAAAACAAACATAACATACAAAATGATTTCACAGAACTAACTTAATCAATAATAAATAACCATTTAGACTTGTCGAAAGAGTCTGCTTTAGCTTAGGTAGGGAAATATTAGATAAATCTATATTAGTGTATTTCTTATTACAAGTGCTAGTGGAACGCAATAAAAATGAATTACGTGTGTAGTTTTTATGAAAATGCGGGGGAACAAACAGTGGACGCGAACGTGAGGAGCGCAGCGGAAGCTGCACGCGAGACACAAACGATAACCTGCTGAGTAGCAAAGAAGAATCCACAAAAGCGATAATTCATTGACTTAATAAATTTTTGTTGGAAGCTCTCCACTCGGTCTTTGTGAACTACGTAACAAGGACTCCACACAGTACTACAGAAGTCAAGATAGGATCGAACAAACGAAAAGTACAAGATTTTGAGAGTATGCAGTCGCTTAAACGGTTTACTTATTCGCAATATGAAAGTTTCGAAATGATAATGCCAATATGTGATCAATGTGAAAATTAAATGACAACTCTGAATCCATAATGTCGCAATGACATGCGGTATAAGGTTATAACATGTGTATTCTTTTTTATTAATAAGTATATGTATATGTGTATGTCTATGATATGATATATATAATATATATTTATGTAAGTAATTAGTAGCATGTATGTGTATTAATTGTTCTTTTTTTTCAATTTAGTCAGTAGGTACCTAACCATTTTACTTTCTTTTTCTTTTGTCTCAGTATGTGCACCGCCTGTATATTCTCGGCTTCGACCTGTGGTTGACTGGTAGAGAATGCCTCCGGCATTAAGTCCGCCACTGTACACAAGTTTGTGCAGAAGTTTTTTAAATTAAATAAAAATAAAAACCTTTAAGTCTCCCATCTGACATCCAACCACACCTAAGCAGGACTTGACAAGGCTACCACCAGATAAATTCATGTGATAACCTACTACCCAAACAGAGCTCTCTGTGCGACCTTTCTCCAGACGTAATATAGCGAAGGCCTCCCATATTAAGGAGCTCAGGGGCTCACAAGGGTTCATATTAAAATTATTATTGTTCAGACAAAAAACGTTCCATTGTTTCACTCGGCCGCATGAATATTGGGTCGGGATCACAAATATTTTGACGTGCCTAGTCTGACGTAGGTTGCTAGAAAAACAATATAACATTTAAACATTAACTTAATGCTCAACTAACCAACTATCCAGTTTATTAAAAAACCCTCGAATAAGTCGGAAAAACAGCTGGTCACCTGTAACCGCTGGACGGATTTTGACGAGCTATAGCTAAGAACCACTGGATATTATTTACACGATGCTGTAATAATATTTATGACATGTTGCCTCGGGATCGCGACTCTCTATATAAATCGAACATACTTCGTAAAAAAACAAGCTATTCTATCGAAAAATAAAACCGATAGTGTTCGATTAGTAATTTATAGGCTAAAACGGCCCCTCCCGGCTTCGCACGGATGGGAATGACTATTATTTTTTAAATCATACTTACAATATGGCCTATGTTCATCGGGGATAATAAAGGATTTAATGGTGTATTTTTTTAAATCAGTCCAATAATTTTGGAGCCTCAATTCAAACAGACAAACAATCAAATCTTTCCTCTGTATAATATTAGTCTGATTTGATAAAAAGATAAGACGGGAGATGCTAACAAGCTTTGCAGTTTGAATATTTATAAAGTTACTACAAAAATACTCGTATAAGTTGTACTGCTATCGGTATGCATAAGCAAACATCGGAAAGATGATGAATGCGAGAGTATCCGTTATTTTTAAACCTCTATAATGCATTTTATGACAACATCGTCCATCACGTCACGAAACGTTGCGAGCTCAAAACTTGGTCGTTCAAACTTCGGATCGAACACTTACGAGTATTTAACATTTTCTCGTAAAGTAAGAACGGGAGATTTGGAAAGGAGGCTTCAAAGTAACGATGTTTTGGTGTTATTTAGAATATCTCTATGGATTCTAGCGTGATTTTAATGTATATTATTTTTTATGTAGGTAATGTAAGTTCATCGCAGCCGATTTCAACCACGACGGCCAATCTCAACAGAGATCAGCCAACTACGCGGGAGATATTAAAGTGCACAAATGTGTGAGCAAAACACAGGTGCGCTCTCTGTTCCTTCACTCTCAAAGTGCAATCCGACATGACCGGAGAGAAATAAGGCGCAGGACCAACGGCTTATCAAATTAAATGGAAATACAAATTTATTGGCATCAAAAAATTATATAAAAGAAGATAGTTAAGTTCAAAGCATTTTCATGAACTTATTCTAATCCCAAGTTTATTCAATGGATTAATTAATTCCATCGCTACTTTCATCTCTATACTCACATGGAGAGCTCGGTATAAGCAGACGTGTTAATTATGTTTCGTTGCTTAGTATTATACTTGCAAATTAAGTTTGTTTTCATAATGTGCAGGGAAAACGAGTATAAAGTATGTCTCGAGAATGTCTGGAAGTTTAATTAATTAAGCTTGTAAGTGTTGTTATTAACCATACACATATAAACGCACATAATCTTCTTATTTAGCCAGATTAAGGCCAGTGCAAAACAAGTCAAAAAAACACTACATAGTGACGTATGAGTATTTTTAGGTACTCGGCAAGTTATTTTTGATCGATTCATGTATTTCATGAGAATAACGATTGGAAGCAGCTCTCACGATTCACGATAACATATAAAACTGAAAGCTATATTAATTCATGTTACTATCACTACAGTGTCTGACTCATTTTAAATAGTATGAATAAATCAGAGTTTGATATGCTGCGCGAGTGTCATCCGTCAGATACAGAAAAATTGGCTTGTTTGTTGTAACACAGTCATATTTTTTAAATGGTGACTGAAGTTAAGTTTACATACATTTACATGCAACGACGTAGGTATATCAATCGATAAATTCATCGGAATTTTATCAATACTTAAAGTTATTATCTTAATAAGTGACTAACTTGCCTTACACACACCCCTCCACCAATCCGCACTGAGCCCGCGTGGTGGAGGTGAGGACTGTGACCAGCAGTGGGACGTATATACTGATGATGATGAAGTGACTAATTAAAAGATCTGAATGTGGACTAGAATTTTTCATTATTTTGCATTAATTTTGGAAAATAATGAAAAAGTTTCGCGTGCCTTGCTGACAGTTTTACTGTGCTTTTTCACAGAACAAATGTAGGTGATTAAATTTATCCGACTACGGCGAAGCAAAAAGAAGGCATATGATTTTGAACGGTATGTACGTATTTATGTTTGTATGTTCATCTGTTCCCTCATAACTTCTCGTCGTTCGTCATATTTTGACAAATAAGGTTATTAAGTAAGTACTTTTTTTAATAACAATTTTTAAAGAAAATATAAATGTAAGAATGGTTTTTCTGAAATTGTACGTGTTTTTTCTTCAATACCAAACCTGTCCTCAAACTAGTGCACGCAATTTTGTCATTACACCCTGTGGAGTAGACTTGATGTCATCGTTTTTGTATTCCCCAACAATCTATTACTGTTTTTCTCGTATAATATATTAAATACATAAATATAATTGATAATGGTCATGTTTTTTTTTAAATTTGCTTTAAAAAATCTAAATTTTGATAGAATATACTAGATCGAAAACTGACGTATTTTGTTTCTTTCTTAAATCCAGATAACATTACCATAGTGTTAGGAACTTCTGTATCGTTTATAGTTTTTATTACTATTTTATGCATTATTTATTACCCATAAACATTTTAAAGTTCTACAAAATTTCATAGTAATAACTTGCCACTGTCCTGTATTAAGGACATAATAAAAAACTGATTTTCCGGACCTGAGTTTTTTATCGTGCTTATTTACATATCAGCAATTAAAATTCCAAAGTTTAAAACAAATACTCTACAAACAGTAGGTACCTCTGGTAGGCAGGAGGACAAATACAAAAATACGGCCGAATTAATAACTCCCTCTTTTTTGAAGTCGGTTAAGAATACCTTACACCGCTAACTGGTATTTTTCCAGGTATAGTCACCAAATATCAATGTATATTTATCGTTTACTACAAGAACTAGAGCTTCTTGCATGAAACGGTCATCTATTTTTAGTGAAATGTGTAATGGCATAGCCATTTTATTTTACACTATGGTAAACGTGCCATAAAATTGTACGATATTGCAAAATTATATTTTTATAGCGCTGCTCGCAAAATATCTAAAAACATGCTTAGGATAGTGTAAACTGAAAGGTTTATTTAAATCTTATAAAGTTTTAAAGTGCTTGTGGGAAGTGGTGGAAGAGTGAAGAGATTTGGTAGTGATATCAAAGATAAGAAACTTAAGGCGCGGTCGTGTTTGGGATGGGTTACCATTCCGACCATAAGAGTGACATTATATTTATTAAAGTCTATTTACAAGCGTTTTTTTGCTAAGGAAGGCACGTTCAGCTGTTGGTTCCGGTTAATGTCAACATAATAAACACCCTCCACAAATTTGCACTGGGCCCTCGTGGTGGGGTACCACCTCATAGTCGATGTGAGGCCAGTGCCTAATATTTAGTCAGCGCCATTTTTTGAGAACCCGTAAATTATCGTATTTTCAATAAATTTATTTACGTGTATAAAGCGTTCCATGTTAGAACACACTTTTAGTGAAAACTCCCCCTCCACACAGTATAAATTTGAATATGACTTTCTCCATATCGAGATGGCGAATTCGACGAAGCCTGAAAGCGAACTATATCAAAAATATACCTAGGAATGCTCTTAGTTCATATAGGTTTTGTTCTTTGCTTTATATTTTTGGAATTTCCTGTTGTATTACTTCAAAGAACAGCCGACTTTTTTGGTACCATCAACACCTGGATCCTTGCCAACTTCTCGCCGGTTCAAGGACGACGAATCGTGGATTTATTTATTTACAGAATATCTTTCAGAAGGTTAATGTAAAGCGAGTATTATTGGTGCTCATTTATTATCCTCATACATCAAGTTTATAAGCTATGAACGCTTTCTGTAAGCGAAGCGTTAAGGCATTCCTGTCACTGTTGGAATTGGTTTGTGAGCTCTATATCTTATGGAGTGGCTTTGACGACAGCGTATACGGTCCATCTTTTGGCTTCTCATTTTTAGCAAGTTATACAAAAAATATATACATGAAAGGTATTGGAGCAGCGTTTTTCCTACAGGTTCTTATTTTCATTCAAAGTTTCAGTCAAGTCAAGTCTAACATTCAGTTGGGATGGAGATTGAACGTTTATTGATAGTAGATATGTTGATGCAACGCAACGTCGTGAATCAACGAAAGTTTTTACTAAAGTCTGAACTAAAAGCTGCGATAAAACTTCCTTAAATAAGTTAAATTCGAAAATTGAATTCGGTAGCAACAAATAAACTTAAGGCTGAACTCCTGAGACGGTAGCACTTACTTAAACTTCCCAAGTGGCAACTTGTATCATTATACGCTAAAATTTTCACGTAATTCACGACAAAATTGTGCTTAAGTAAAAGGTTTGCCGTCGGCCAAGTTTCGAAGCAAATAAGATCTTTGCGCATACAATTAAGGTATTTAGGAAATACTAAAAACATATAACATGTAATTTAAATGCAGTGAAATGCACTAGTACTAGTACACACTACCATTTTTCTGAATTCGTTTGAAAAGAGCAATTTGTTTTAAAGGACGGAAAGCTTAAATAAAGTTCTGCAAGTAAAGCGCATTGTTTGATCTGCGACGACCACTTTGGTGTAATGGTCAAGATCTTTACTATTAACCAAGAGGTCGCGGGTTCGATTCCCGCACTTTACAAACATTTGTGTGTTTTTGTACTGGTCTGTATATGTGTTATATGTATTAATTTAAGTTTATTTGTAATACCACTGTTGATTCTGATATCTGTAACACAAGTGCTTAAGCTACTAACCACGGCGTCAGATCAATGTATGTGATGTTGTTGTTTTTATTACTAATATTATTATTTATCATTATTATTATTAATGATTATTATTATTAATGATCTAAGCATGTCACCTTTAACAAACCACGAGTAGTATAAAAAGCTCTTACACTTATTTCTCTCTATATTATTTTATAATACCTATTTATATCGAACTAGAAAAGTATCGGTCCACTTCGAGTGCGCTAAGCCCTCATACGTAATAAGACTCCAGATGACAAATGAACTATCGATTCAGCTTATACGGCTTCCACAGTAGGAACGGACATTGTGGAGGAATGACACTTATCCGGTTCAGTCACACTTACTCCACTTACTACCTGAGTACCTATCAGTAATTGGTATTGCGTTACTTATGGGTATTGATTGGGATCAACATCAGAGTTCCTAAACTATGTTGATTTGATTAACCTAATTTACTGAATAAGGTAGGTAGGTAGGGTTTACTCCTCATAGTTGAGGTTAGCCGTGAGCTCCGACTGTCTATGCCCAGGAAAGACCCATATAAGGAAATCGTAGTTTCAGCTTATAAGTCCCACGCTTATAAGCAGAAACTACGATTTCCTTGTAGAGCCCAAAATGCAGCCGTGAATTCATAACTTGCTAGATGTTAGATGTTAGAATAATAAATACCTAGTTATGAAATTATTAATAATACAAATAGTGATATATGTCGCACACTGTACCTACTTGCATGTTAATTTGTGCATTCCTATTCCCTATCTGCTACCAACACTGCTAACCACAAAGTAGCAATTTCGTGATCGAAATCACACGTCCACCGGACCACGCGGGAATCGAACCTGCAACCGCAGGGTTGTGGTCACCCGTCTCCCGTGTCATATGGCTAATGTGGGCTTTGCCTAACGATATTAGATTGAGATAGACGAATTGTGTAATAATGTTTTCATTATCAGCAACATAAATACCGTAGATACCTACCTACCCTAATTTTTTTTTTCAAATGTCACACTCAATTTGATATGTCAATCGCTGACTTTCGCGAGTCATAGCGACAGTGCGCCGCATATGTACGCTCTCTCTTAGCCGGAGGGCACACCAAAGCAAAGCTAGGGTAAATGCATACTTGCATAGTGTTTTCACTCGGAAAATCTGTATTTTTTTCAACTGCCCTAATAATGTAGTTAGTCATGGCAATAAAATAAATATTGAATTACTTACTTTATTTTTTAGCATTAACAATGCAAATTTCTTTACAATGTGAAATTAAAACACACTTTTAGACAAACACACACACACAAAAAATATTTTTTTTTTAAACATTGTACGAACTTGCCATTTCGCCATAACATTTGCTACAAAATATGATAAACACAAGACGTATGGTAGCCATAACATTTCGTTGTTGGTTTTCCCGTCACGTTTCTGTCTTAAACACTAGTTTTTTACGCAGCCACCCTTCTCATATCAAGACCAATGCGTCGACATTTTGTTACCACAGTGCCAAACTACTTAAGACAAACAAAATTGATTTCTGCTTGGCATTTTAGGAGATCAAGCTCTACAAATTTTTACTCAAGAAGTAGCATATAAATATACATATATAAACTAGTGGACCCGGCAGACGCTGTCCTGCCCCTGTTTTCGCAATTTATCAATATTTTCTCAACGTTTACACCTTCCCTGGACTTCCACGAATATTTCAAGGCTAAAATTATTAAAATTAAGGCGTTCACGAGTTTTAGCGAGACTACGAACAGCAGTCTGGAAGTTAGTGAAAATTGAGCCCAAAGATTACGTTACATACATACATACATACATACATACAGCCCGAGTAAATAAAAACTTGTTTAAAAGGAATAGCTGTCCACTAATGCATGGGTAACCATTTCACCTTAAAAGTTAAAAGTCAAGTCTTTTATTTTTCTATTCGAGATCAAATGTAATGCAATATGTCTCTTCAACCACAAAGTTCAACTTTAATCTCTTTTCAAGCTTACAAAAGTCAATGTCTGCACGAAAATCTTAAAAAATATGCTCGCAAATAGAAAATTTGTCTCTGAAACGGCTTTGTACGAGCTTACAATGAGAACTGACCGTGCAACTTTATCAATACCGATTCATGAGCAAAAGTCATCAGAGAATGGACCTTAGTCTCTTAAACATAAGACGGCTTACCACACTATTGTTAGAGTTATAAAATGTGTAGAGCGCATCAAAATAGTATATTCGTTTTGTTCCCTACATCTGTCGATATGGAATCCTATTCTTATCGCTGTAAGATTCACATAAATAGTTTTCGTTCACGAATGATATTGGATACGATTGTACAATGGACGTATTAAATAACAGTGTGGAAGATTCAATAACGATTAGTCTAGTTGGAGGGATCGGTTATAATATGATATTACTATATATATTCAATTTGTGGAACAACCATGGGAAAGTAATTTGATTTTACTTCACTTAAAGATAAGTTATCTATATGAGAAGTTTTCGCTTACTTTTATATAAATTGTTACATTGAAGATCCTACTAATATTACAAACGCGAAAGGTTGTAAGTACTTATAGAAAAAGGACGGAAGTTTAATAATTTTTTACCAGAATAAGCTTATAACATAAGAGTACATAGGCTACCGTTGAAAAATAATTGTGAAGATAAAAGGTTTCCACGCGGACGAAACCGCTGGCAGTCACTGGTATTTAATAATTTCATCAAGCAACCCAGAATGATGGTCATAATTAATTCATTTCAGTTCTGTTTCTCTGGCATGCATGAGTAACCATTTCACCTTAAAAGTATTTTTGACACCTCTTGCTCGAAAAAGTCTAATAATAATCATGTAACAAAATATCAAAATTAAACAAGTCTTAATACTTTAGCTAGGAAAATAATATTGCATGGAACTTCCCGAGGGAATCAAATTAGGTATATTTCGATCGTTGAAATTCGTACTATGAAGACTCTCAGTCCTAATCCGGCATTATCGAATAAGAATTTTAACCAAAGCCTCGTCTGATGCTTGTTTGTTATATTTAACTGTTGCTTAATGCTGTCATTCAATAACTTCGCGAAAGTAATGAAATTAATGACGACCACTTTGGTGTAATGGTTAAGAAGTTGATTATTACCCCCGCACTGTACAAACATTTGCGTGCATGATTAGTCTGTTTGTACTGGTATGGGTGTTATATGTATTTATTAAAGTTTATTTGTAATACCACTGTTGTTTTAATATCTGTTACATAAGTGCTTTAGCTATTTACCACACAGTTATATCAATGTATGTGATGTTGTTTTTTTTAAAAAAAATAAGAGCCTTAATTACCTCGCGATGTTGCTAAATACTCTCATGATAACTTCCTCAGAGAAAGCCATGTTTACTTGATATTTAAAAGATTTTAAGCAAGAAGCGTTTACTTTACACATTATAGGACTCGTTTTCCACTAAATGGCATAGGTTCAGAAAAAGATGAAAGGCATAGTAAGTGGGAGTGAGTAATTTTAAATCACTCAAGTTTAGATTTCTACTGATTTTCGTTCGAAATACGTTTTTGTGATCTGTCTCATACGTAACAGAAAATCGATAATGACCACTCAAACTGACCCGAGGGATGACAAAATAAAGTAGACGCAGTACCTAGATTCGTTGCACCTAGCCTCAGTTTCTTTATATCTTCTATCTATCTATACATATAAAATTCTCGTGTCACAATGTTCGTTCCCGTACTCCTCCGAAACGGCTTGACTGATTCTCATGTAATTTTGTAAGCATATTGAGTAGGTCTGAGAATCGGCCAACATCTATTTTTTATACCCCTTAGTGATAAGGGTTGTCCACCCTTAACATTTTTTTGTCAAAACAACGTTTGCCGGGTCAGCTATTATATTTATACAGGGTTACTGGTATTCCTTCAAAAGAGTTATAGTAAAGGTGATTTCCTACAAAAAGGTCCCATCAACGAAGGGTAGGGTAGGGGTCGAAACATTACAAAATATTGCACTTTAAGCCCCTTTAAGAAGAAATTTCGCAATCTTAAAAGCACTATATTTAAAAAATCAATTGCTTCTAACCCCTAGTCGATGGAACTTTTTTTTTGCTGATAACGTCTTTTCTGACTCTTTTTAAGGAATACGTCGAGTTACCAGTAACCCTGTATATTTCCAACGCAAAGCCAACCCATCTTCATCATCTCTCTCACATTTTTTAATTTTTTCAATTCCTCTTTCACGACCTTTTCGGAGATGCCTACACAAACAGTCTATTAACCTATCAGTGGGCCTCTATTGTTGATAGATAACCATAACGGCGTCGTTTCGTGACAAAGGGACAATGGCCATCTGTGGCACCGAGCGCGCAGAGGTTCTTTGATTCCAATTGGTTCAGATGTCCTACTCAAAAGTTCTGTAATTGAATTTTCGGCTTAGGCCATCTCACTCACTCAGACGGTTAAGGCGGCTTGAGTGACAGCGTCGAATACAATCGAAAATGTTAGCTATCAGCTTACATTGTAGGAACTTGGGAAAGATCGTGAAACTCCAAAAGAATACTGACTTGGGATATAAAGGGTTGCTGGATGATGGACTGTCAATAAAAGTCTCCCGGATTTGGATACGACTTAATTACATTCGAATAAATGCATTTTGTACTGATTGTTGTATGCGGTCGAGATGAATTTGATGGCCATCAATAGAAGACTAAAACAATTATCTTTCAATAACTTCTACCCATTTCGAAAACTACTGACACATTACCTATTATTTTAAATTGATTTACTATAGGTATTGTAAGATTTCTTTAAAGTGAAACGTTAAGAGTTTTGTGTTTTATTCAAACAGAAAATGATGAAAAAAAAAGTAATCAACCTACATATTCAGTTACTAATTATAACTTTCATGTACGCATGTATTCTGTACTCTTTGTTGCGCAAGCGGCCTGGCGTAAATGGAAGCTGAAACAATCAAAATTAACTAGATGTAGGTACTTACGGTCTACAACTAAATAAGAGCTTAACTAAGTTCGCTTAAATTATTTTACACATCGATTACTTCCAAGCTCGAACTAAAACTTAAGTTTTTGGAGCAGCCATTTAATTTTTGAAGAAAAATCGTGATAACAAGATTCTCCAAATCCGACTCCCTTTGTTCAGGAAATAAAACTGAAACGTTACTCTTGAGACTTTGAAAACAGTCAATCTTAAAAGCCTAGGCGACAATATTCTTTAATTGCGTGGGGAGTCCGTGACGTCATTAACGAACTTTAAAACAAAAGAAGCAATCTTAAATGATTACATTTCATTTATGATACTCCCGTTATAAACTGTTGATAACGTTAATAGGAATATTCTATCGATTTACATTGACGACCACTTTGGTGTAATGGTAAAGAAGTTGACTATTAACCAAGAGGTCGCGGCTTCGATCCCCCCACTGTACAAACATTTGTGTGCATGAACATGTCTGTCTGTAATGGTCTGGGTGTCATATGTATTTATTTATGTCTTGTAATACGACTGTTGATTCTGATATCTGTAACACAAGCGCTTAAGCTACTTACCATGGAGTCAGATCAACATGTGTAACGTTGTTGTATATTTATTATTATAATTTTTACTGACGTATCGAAAGCAGTTCCATTCTAAAATTTAAAAAGCTTCTGTACCTGAAGTTTTCGATTCTAAAAATAACGGTTAGTAATAGATTCATGTTTCAAAAAGCGAATATCCAATACTTTATGTACCATCATACTTATTCGCAATTTTACGACGCATGGTCGATGTAGCCCACTTGGGCTAATGGATAGAGTTCAGTTGTAAAAGTCTCAAAATGTAAAACCATAAACAATGTAGAACACAGAGAGTGTGGTCCACAAATAAAAATGAGAGATGGTGATAAATGTGAGAGTTATTTTAAGTAGCGTGAGCCGCCAGTCGTATTTTTGGCGTCAAAGTCCGATTTAGAAAATTGCAATGAAGGACGTTCTAAAACAACTATATTAGCGCTTATTACTTACTAAAATACAAATTTGCAGATTAGAATTAATTTAAGTGCAATTATGTACAATCAAATTTTGAAAATATATCAAAGTAAATCGCAAATATACCTTATAAGAATCGTCATGCAGCAACAAGTAGAATTAAATGTAAAAAAATGCTCGATATTCAATGTAAAAGTCTGAATCGAAGCTCCTTCGTCGACAAAAATGGATTAACTTCAAAGATACATTTGAAATTACCCCAAAAAAGTTTTATTGTCAGCCAAGCTCATGCAAGTAGTTACGGTACTTTAGTTTGTGCATTCACAAACACGGCTTTCTATACGCATTTCTATTACGATAAAGCATTATAAAAATACACCTTGAAATAGCAACACTGAAACGCTTTACGACCGTTGAAATAAATGTAGCGAATGAAAACCGCTAGAGTTGGACATTACAGTATTTTATTCAGGAAATAGCATAAAAGGGCGAATACATTATTCAAGGTAGAGGCAGACACATGTATTTGAACCGACTTCAAAAACGAGCAGTTTTTATGATGATGTTAAAATTTTAACCGCTGACAAATTGATGTTGTCGTAAGTCGTAAAGTTTACATTTTTTTTTGTTCTTTGCCAAAGGAGGGTAAAATTTATTATATATATTAAATGGCAAATATAAATTTTCGTCTCTTAAAACTAACTTAACTTTGTTTTTCAGGTCTACATGAAAATCAAGTTAGTATGTTACTATTTATTCGAAAAAATTCTTGGATTTTTTTAGTAGGGTCTGCAGTAGAATAATCAGTCATCTTTAATTGTAGACCAATAAATAATTCTTTTAAAGATCGCTAACCACATGAATTGAATAGATACTGTCTTATTTATTGACAAGCTTCAAACTTACACATGTAGAGGATGATACCTTGATCACACATTTCGTTATAAATACGTAGTTAAAACCTTACCTTTCCAGTGTACTCACTCCATAAATAAGATTTAAAAAGGCCCTTCACTGGACGGTATCTCTCTTTCATCTCTTGTATGTGTAGTGTTGTTCGGTATGATTCGATTAACTTTTTCATATCGATACCATCGTGGCATGGTTTGCCGCGTTTCATGATGAAATCGCTTTTCATGAATAATTTTTACGTACCTAATTCGACAGTTTTACTCTATATTTGACTGTAATAAACACGAAAACACAAAATTTCACTTCCTTGTATTTGAAGTAGTGAAGCCCCACATGCTAAGAGAAAGTAAATATGTTTTCTGATTTTCACTAATTATCACATACAACCACTAACAGTTTTTCTTTGTTGTTATTGATACCGACAAAACTTAAAAATTTATGAATTGAATTGAATTGAAAACTATCGATATAAAATAAACATCCCTACTAAATGTCTGATATGGGCGGACTCTTTCATCTCCTGATTTCTTCATTAGTTCCGGCGTCCAATTAGAAACAAGTGGCTTTTTCATAATAATCATTTAGATATCAAACGATTACAAGTGAGGCGAACCGCCTCTAATGTTCCTTTTTAAGGTTTTTAATTATCAATTGACCTGCACCTTAATTATATGAGAGTTATGACTTAATGATTTAGTGTTTCGAAGATATTTCAATTACTCAAAAAATATTTACGATATTTTACGGCCCCCTTACGAGAGAACTTGTGGAAAAATGGCAGAATGGGTAATTCTGGGCCACGTGTGACTGACATTACATTTGACGTGGATTGCAATTTATTTCGTCTCATCTTATGAATACTACTACACCAAAAGATTTTATTATAGTATATGTTCCTCGATGGTAAAAAAAATATTATGTAAGTTATTTACCAACATGCAAATGTGCCTGACACTACATGCAAAAGGAACTCGAGTTTCGGCACTGTTACAGGTGCCATGATCACGAGCTTACTCAATATCAAGAACTCAAAAACAAATAGGTACATGGTATGCCTGATATAAAATTTATATAACCATATAAATTTTATAATGTTGAGGTAAACAAGTGACGACTTCACCACGAAATCAACGACAACTCTTTCTTTCCCTAATTACAACTTATCATATTTTCTATGTATAATATCTAACACCTCAAAGCTTTAAATACCCCATCTCCAAACTCCAAAAGGTTTTTAGGATTTAATTAACCAGTAATTCGAAAATAAGTGGAAAATTTAAGCCTCTCAGTCCATTTTTCGGTAGGAATTCCTTGATCACGATAAGCCGGAAGGTAATTAATGAATGTTTGCGCTTGCTTCAACAAACAGAAACACGTTAATTAAGAAACCAATTTATTTTCTTGTTAATGAAAAAATACTTTTGCTGCGTAATGACAAACCTGTTACAAAAACAGTTAGAAAAATATTTTTTTTAAAAGAGCTGTCAATCAAATTTTAAATCCATCTCCTTTCACATTCAGGTGATTAGGCTTTGGAATGCTTTTTCCGAGCAAACTATCATTCAAGAGACTCATTCGCACCCACATTCTTACTTTATCGCAACCGTCATAATAGATCTTTCTATAACTGTTCGTCATATTTATTTATTTATGTAGTGTGTATTTGTTACGTGTTTTTTAAAAATATGTATTCTTATATAAATTTATTGTATATTATTGGTATTACTATTTTGTATTTTCTCTTTTATTTATATTGTCGCACCGCCCACTAATCTTTTTTGCTTAGCCCAAATGCCCAGTATGACTGGTAGAGAATGCCCTACGGCGTTAAGTCCACCTTTTGTACATAGTTTTGTCGGGCAATAAAGCTTAAATAAATATAATTAGGTACTCGTATGTAATCGCTTCCGTGATGGCTGATGGCGTGTTGTGTTCTCATTCCGCTAATTCCTATCCACCACTCTAATTGCCACTGATATGATGGAACCTCAAGGACAGCATTTGGGAAATTAGACACAGAAAATAGAATTACAGATGTTCTAGATATACATATCACAAACAAAAAAAATATATATATGGCCAAAACTATTCAAAAATATCCGCGAATATACCTACATTCAATCAAACAATGATATCAAACCGTTCGGAAGGATGTTCACAAAAATTGGAAAAAAATGCAACGAAACAAGTCAAGAAGTCAACAAGATTATTTTAGAAATGGCTTTGTTTTCATGTCAAGGTTGTTGTTTATAGCATAGCGATAGCCAGTAAACTTAGACGAAGAAGGTACCTACATGTTCATGGCTAAAATTTTTAACTATCATACAAATAAATTGACAATCGTTGCAAAACCAAAGCTCAGACAAACAAACATGATCCCCTCTACTCTAAGAGAAATAGTACTAATACAAGAGAGATAATACAATATATATCGCTTGTTTAAATCGTATCAAACCAATTTTAAACGTATGCCTCCTTTGGGTTATGTCATTTGCGCTGTCATTCACTTTGAATTGAATTTGTTCTTTTGTAGTTGCTAGACTTGATAAACCATCATTGAAGTTTCTGCCGCTTTATTGAATTCTAAGGTTTCAGAAACAAAAGAAAGAAACGAAAAAGTTTTCAAACTTGGCTGGATTTCAACATTCAGAGCGGAACCCCAAACTGGTCACTAGATTAATTAATTAAGCGTGTCGTTGCCAGCATTCGCCATTGAAAGCTTTCTGGTAAAAGCTACACGAAAAAATACCGTTGAAAGTTCATTTGGATTTGAAAGAATTTACGGTCTAGTAAATGAATTGAGTGCACTGAGCCCACGTGTTGGAGTATGGCTCGCACCACCTTATGAGGTTGAGGTGAGGCCTGTGCCCAGTAGTGGGACGTACATAGGCTGATGATGATGAAATGAATTCAAAAACTAGTTTTATTTGTTTCTAATTCTCTATCAAGTTTCGAGTTTCTGCCTTAGCTGCATAGCTATTGGTGACAAATGAAGAAATGAGTAACATAAAATTAGTATAATAAGAAAGATAGGTATCTAAGAAAATGTTTTTAAAACGCTTACATTGAGCGGAAAACAACATCGCAATGGAACCTCAATCCACTTACCCTCTTTTTGGATTACGAAATTATTTTTATACTTTCTCTCTCATCAGCCTTTATAAGTCCTACTGCTGGGCACAGGCCTCACCTCAACTATGAAGTGGTCCGAGCCATAGTCCACCACGCGGGCTCAGTGCGGATTGGTGGAGGGGTGTTTGTAAGGTAAGTGACCAACCTTACTGTCAGATGTTATTAAGCCACCCGTAGGCCTCTGACCAGGCTTAACTACTAATATCTATCGATATTAACCGGGACCAACAGCTTAACGTGCCTTCCGAAGCACCGAGATGCTTGCAAATAGACGTCACTTACATGGTCAGAATGGTCACCCATCCCAAACATGACTGCTCCTTAGGTTGCTTAACTTTGGATATCACTACCAAAGCGCTGCAACCACTGCGCCACAAGCACCCCCACTGCGCCACAAGCACCCTCTTTATTTTTACCAATTTTTATACTTTATGGCGCCTATATTAGAGCAGCTAATCGTGGATTTTCTAGAGTCAGTAACTTTAAACAACGCAGCCTTTACGCGCTAATAAAGCAGCTTAATTTATTTTAAAGCAAAAACCTCTTGATTATCGACAATGTAGTTTTGTACAATCGTGAAATGTTAGTTTTAGGTAGAAACAAGACGACTTAATCCTTGCAAGCAACCCGACATCCCATCAATAACGTTTACGTCACGGACGCGAAACAAATCCATGTTTCGAGCTTGGAAACTTTAAAGCTTTTTACATAGAGTTTTTACACGACACGTCTATTTCTATGTAGCTTTACATTACACTTAACTGGAAAGAAAAAATAGACCAATGTGTCATTTTAGCTAGGTTTTAAAAAAACATGCGGCGCATTTGTTTATTTATATGTATGTTAGTCTGTAAGGTATTTATAATATAGGCCTGTATTTTTACAATCTTTTGCCTGAATTACATAAATTATTATTATTATATATTATTTGTCGTGCTAAATATCAACTATGAAGTTAAAGTTACATCTACATTGATTCGTGAAACTTTTAATTAGCTCAATCATCTACTAACATTAAATTCCTAAGTATATTTGGCAAAGTTTAATGAAGAGATCAATTACATCCCGGATATTTATTCGCGTCACGATCGAATCATAGAATTTACAAAGAAGCTTTCTACATACCTACTGCGCAAATAAAAGCTTTTGCAAAAGTTTTGCTTTTTTAAAAAAAATAACAGATAGATTAAAACTTTATTGTACAACACAAAACAAAAAATAAACTCACGTTTAACAAAGAAAGATGTACAATTAAGGCGGTCTTATCGCTTGTTGCGATCTCTTCCAGGCAACCTGCGTATTCAGATTTTTATTTTTTCTGCAAAAATTTTCAACCTGTCTTGCTTAACACGGTCCTGCTACAGCAACACAGTAACATTTTCACTGTATTTGTGCACCGTGCGGGTTAAACGGATTCGGAACCTATAGCCCCGTGGTCGCTTCGTGTAAACGCCACTATTTGTAACTATCACTCACGTCGTGCTGCGTTTTTAGTTTTATTTCCACGCTCGGTGTAACGTTTCTTTACGGACGGCAATCAGTGCAAGTGACGTGTGTTTGTGTAGTTATTAATTAGCATGACGAAAGTTATTTACACTCTCGATAACAAATTGCAGCATTTACAGTATTACAGCTCTGAATTAGGACTTTTTTTAAAAAAAATATTTCTGAACAATCACACCAATTCTCTAGTCCCAAATTAAGCTACGAGGCTTGTGTTATGGGTACTAGACAACGGATAAACATACTTAAATACTTTTTTTTTTGTAAATAAATACATATTATACATAGAAAACACCCAGACCAGTACAAACACCCATGTTCGTGCACACTTATGCTTGTATTGTGCGGGGATCGAACCCGCGACCCTTGGTTTTAGAAGTCCGACATGTGGACCACTTCACCAAGCGGTCGTCTTGGACTTGAACATAATGTTTGAAATGAAATGAAAGGAATATTTATTTGCTTTTGGAAAAGGATACACTTTGTAGGTGTTAAAGATAATTACGGTTCAGCTTTTCCAGCTACGAGAAATAGCATGCAAATATTTTACAATCTTATCAAATTGTTTATTACGAATTACAATATTTACATCACAATGTCTTGGTTATAATATTCCGATTTGAGTCACAAGTTTACTAATAACATTAAAATTACATAACGATTACATTACAATAAAATTAATAACAATATAATATAAATAAAATATAATATTATATAAATACAATATAATAAAATTAATAACAACATAATTTTAATAACAATGCCAAATTTTAAAATAATAGTTATGACAAATTTAACAAATCATCCACCTTATAAAAACATCCTTCTTGTAGCTACTTATAAAGGTTTCATTTTAATCCATTTATGGGCAAGTCTTTTATGTTCTGGGGTATTTAATTATACATATATAAGCATGCACGTCCAGTTATTTTTTTATTTTAATCTTGCACTTCTTAGTATGACATCTGCAACTGTCTATTGCCGTTTCTGGTATTGCTAAGTTAAACCTCTTCTGCTTGCTTAAAATAAAACATAAGTATTTTGTTTAACAACCTTAGCAATTAAAAAATGTACAGACTTGAAAGGGTTAGGGTATTTAGATACAGGATTTAATTGTTTGGTTGTGCTTTGTCTGTCGTTTATATAACACAATCACGAAGTTGTTATGCTCAATTTTTAATTGCTTTCAGTGCTTATTATTACTATAGGAGCCTAGAAATAAGCTAACCTTGATTTTTAGAAGCCGCTGATATCCTATAAACTGTAATATCTGTCTATAAGTAACGACATTTAAACTAATCCCAGATTTGTTTTATGATTTCAGCAAGGCAAAAAGTAGAGAACGAAATACTGCTCAGAATGGAATAAAATAAGTGGAATGCTCCGACAGGTAAGGCGTTGTCCTACGTGAGTACGACCTGTGGGCTGAGCACGAACAACTATCGTAACGTATTCGTAGCGTATATCTATCGTTAACATGTCAATTTGTTTGGGGAAACTCAGATTTTGACGTTTGAACTATACGAATACGTTTCTACAGAAGTTTTACCAAGTTCGTGCTAACTCCATTGTACTTGTGTCGATGTCAATCGCGCTACGTCACGATACTTTCATATTGACGTACATTTGTTATTGTCAGCGTCGCGTGGCGTTGTGTCGCGTCTCGTCGCATATATCGTGTTTTCGCTCATATAGACCAACGGTTAAGAAAGGCTTTTTTCAGCGATGAAAATACTAATTCAAACAAATCACATCTGTATTTGGACCTACACACTTACAGTCCAATTCTAGAACTGTTCTATTATTACAGCGAGGCGCACTGCACAGTGTGGCGAACAAATAAATAATTGTGCAAACGCGCTATCCCGCGGAAGGCGAACGCTTCACGCTGTTTACTTTTTGATCAGGTACGGTATTACGTCAGGTGAGTAGGGTTACCAGAAGCTTAGTTTCTGTTTGTTATTTTACGCTGGCGAAAACCGAAAAAGAACCGAAGCTGTGTTAACAAGATTTTTTGCTACTTTTTCCAAGTAAATGCCATAAGACGCATCTGAAATCGGCAACTGCAAATAAGCTTTCTGTAAAAAAGATTTAAACTGCACGTTTTTGAGTGCAACCTTAACGTATCGAACCGGTGTGTGAACTAAGCTTTATGTGTACCTACGAGAAAAATAACTTTGAGCTAAGGGCCACAACCAAAAGACCTCACAACATACAGTACAGCAAAATAGGCTAACGGGTTTAATGTACTTGATAGAATCAGGCGTTACTTTGCGGAAATCCATGACTAAAGCTGAAAAAGATATTTTGCTCTAAATTTCCACTAAACAACGCCAGCGCAGAAACCCAAATACATCCAACTGTAACCACCTGAAAAAACCAGAGCTGGAAGTCGCAGGACTTACAATACAACTGACAACTTGACACAAAAGATGCACTTGGAATCACAACACTGACATCAACAAAACACTCGACGCGTTTCGCCACTTCACGTAGCATCCTCAGGAGATGTTTTCGCTTCGACAGACTACAAACTCTAGTTTTTTCAGGTGGTTACAGTTGGATGTATTTGGGTTCCTGCGTTGGCGTCATTTAGGGGAAATTTAAAGCAAAATAATCCTCTTTTTCAGCTTTAACAGGATTAAATTGGAAAGGAGCTTCCAGTTAGCGCTAACCCTAGAGTCAGCTGCTATGCACAGTGGATCTTTAATGTAAACGCGCATGACCCACTGTGCAGGTACAAAATATTTATTTAGGGCATCATATAGTACCTTTTTAAACCTGCTCTTACAGTAATTTATGTGTTCTTGGAAAAGGACAACTGAAAAATAAGTACGATTCTAAGCTAACATTTCTTTAGCAATAACGAACGGCAGAAATATGACAAATATTATTGGTAGATCATGAACAGAAAAAGAAAGTTAGTTATTAATTACTCATGAAATTTACTTTTCCCGAAATGCGCTCTCTCTCACTTATCTCAATCAAAAATAGCGCCACGTGATTGGTCCAAAAAACACTGCGAGCTCATTTCATTACTGCGCGCTTGTTTTCTGTTTGCCAAATCAATCTATGATTGGGACAATATTTGCCCAGAATATAGGAATTGTGGTTCTACCCTGATCACGGTATCATCTATGTCAGGTTTATCTATCACTACCTGCCTCGTTGGTGTAGTGGCAAAGTTTCTGCCTTACATCCGAGAGATCCTGGGTTCAAATCCAAGGTCAAGCCAAAATTGTTTCTGAGATTATCTGTTATGAATATCTCAAAAACAGCTCGCAGTTGGCGGTGTTACACCCCCGTGCCTCGGAAAGCACGTTAAGCCGTTGGTCCTGCGCGTGATCTCTCTCCGGACATGTCGGATTGCCGACTCACCGAACTTTGAGAGTGATGGAACAGTGAGTGCACCTGTGTATTGCGCTCACACTTGTGCACTATAATATCTCCTTCGCAGTTGGGTGAACTCTGTTGAGATGTGCCGCCGTGGTCGAAATCGGCTAGGAGGACTATTATGTCAGGTAATTAATAAATCTATTTGTCAAGGCCTTTTCCTAACAGTGGGGTCATGATTCGGCCTTCATGCGGCTGATAATACCTACTGCCGTCTAATAATCACCAGTAGTCAGCTACAAGCTATTAAAACCAGTAAGTTAGATATCTCAATACAAATAAACAGAGTACTTGTATTGATCGAGAACCTTGGAGAAATGGGTGCCAAAACGTTTATCGGATAATCGTCAATCGAAACGTCATTCCGACCTTTGCGGATAAAGGGTTTACACTAATAACACTGCCCGTGTGTGAATAACAAAAAAATCGCAAAACTAACAAAACGGTCATACCTTACAGAGTAATTCCCTTGTAACGAAAACAAAACCGTAAAGTAGAGAAAAACGACAGTGTATTACGGGACGTCAAAACAATTTTGTGATATCAAAACAACTTCTAAAAACTTTGGTAAAGGGGATCAGTTTATTTTTAGGAATAACGATATCGGTTTTATCATCTTTGGTTTTGGTAAATATTGCCTGAAAAATCAAATATGAATTATAATAATCATAATATGAATTAGGCCCAAAGCACACCTGTGGCAGACACACTCGGGGTGATTGGTTAACACTTTCTGAGTTGCGATTCACAGCGATAGTACCTATGCTTAGGTGTGACCTGGGCATTAGCTAGAAATTACAGAGGTTTATGCATCCGTCCTTACTACAACCGAAACCACTTCAATTTAGCACGTGGCATGACGAAAAAACTATTCAAGTCGAATTCCACTGCCATCAAAATACAAACGACTCTCTTGCAGTTAACAAAAATAAACGTGAGAAATCACCTTCAAGATGTTACAAAAACTAGGAAGCGTATGGGAAGCACCTTACTCCTTTCATAGTTCATTATAAAAATTATAGCTACTTATCGCTACTAACTCCAAAGGGAATATCGTTCATCGTTCTATTAATTATTAAGAACTTGTATCACAGTGAAATAAGTCTCAGAAAGCTTATCGTTGTAAGTATACAATCTTAAGCAATAAAGTCATGCGGCATGCGAACGGAATCCCCGCCATGGAGTCACAAAAGAGTATGTTTTTGGCAACGGTATATGTGTTTATAATCTTTTTTTTTACTAGGATTATGTCTTACGAATAGCACTTAACAACTACCACAATAATACTTTTCACAAACAACACATAACTGATACTTTCAAAGTGTACTTATTTTTGTGTTTATGTTACTGTTAAGGCCCGTTTGTTGGGTAATCCTACGTTACACGTCAGGTTTTTTAGCAAAAAGGGCAATTTCCTAGAATATAAAAAATTTAGCCCGGAAATATTTTGCTTTATGTTTAATAATTTTATTTAAAGTTTGGTAATCCAAGCACTTTTCACTAATAATATTTTCAAATACTAATACAAGGATTAATAAATTAGACCCATCACGTCTAATGTTCATTTGTAATTAGTTAGCATACTTCCTCTACTTTCACTATGGTCATGTAGAGTACCAAAAATATAACAAGGCGTAAAATACACGTTTAATCCTCAGACGCGGCGGCCGACATGTCTATGATTGAGTTCTCTCCATATTTCATACAAACTGACAACATCCCATTCAAATTAGGGGAAATGATGATATCATAAAGTCTTTTAAACATGTGTGCAGTTTTAAGCATCGACCTATACATATAATGAAGCTGAAGCGGGAAAAACTGTACTTGGGAGATATTCAAAAAAAACTGGAGTTAGTAGTTAGTAACTGGAGAATTTCAATATTAATGCAAAATTATGTGATAGTGACGTTTGTATTTAAAAGGAATTGATGGAACGTAGAGACATTGTTGAGAACCTTACATGTAAATGTCATTATTATATTTTTAATGTTAATATAATTACATAATCTTATCTATCGTTGATTATTCGATGACAGATTATGCCATGACAGCTAACGTCACTAAGATATAGAGATCTTTATCATTTCTTACAAAATGTTCAAAAATTGCAATTTACTCTGAGTGAGCCAATAAGAAAATGCTTGCTGCAAACTTGCATGGTACTCGTTTGATTCGCTTTATCCACAGACATAATATTTCTAAAGAGTTCGATAATAATCCCTTCTCAATACTCCCTTTACAAAATATCTTAGTTTCTGTGAAATAAGTGTACTTACAATCTACATGATGCAAACTTTATCACATTTTTACAAACCACTGACATCAATCATAGGTAGCCACTAAAATCAAACGTATCTTAACCAGCTGTGCCTATCGATACTGACAGACAGACTTAATGCAAAACTAGTTCTAACACTAAAGTTGTCGGCAAGTCCCAAAGTGCAGTTTTTAATAGACGTAATAGCCTTGGGGTGTACATTTTACAAAGAATTCCAATAAGTGAGGAAACACATTCTTTCAGGAATTAATGAAATGCTTTGGAATACAATTATGGTTTGCTTTGTTTAGCTTACAGTTATTTGTCCTTTTTTTATCTTTTCGCTTAAGAAGTAGCTCTTTGTATTTCGGCTCGTTTACATAATTTGTACAAGTTATGAAAATCTAAAAACACTTCGATTTACATAAGCTCTGTAGCATAATTTATGATTTATTTATTGCATTTTATACGTTTACAAAGAAGTTTGTTTATAGCCCAAAGAACAATTAGTTTTAAAAAAGTATTTGTAAGAAAAACATCAATTTTCATTGGTAAACAATTAAACAAAATCGTTGGTGAAATGCAATAATATCAACTTCGCTACTAAATGTCTTAAATCTAATGGAATGCATTAATATACACCAGAATATCCTGGTATATGGTATCATGTTACAGGTTATTGGATAAAAATATTAGTATGTATACCTATATCCACTGGTATTTTTGAGAGTTTTAATGTAAAACGGACTCAATGTATTTATGCAAGTATTTATGTTATGTCTTGTACAGGTATGTCTGGTTGAATTCCACTGTCAAGGATTAGATTACCTACAGCATGGCCCAAAAAGTAAAGTTGCATTTATAAAAACTGTCTGTAACATAAACAAATTACGCAAAATACCGCATTTTAACTAATAATGAAGATAAGTTAAGAAATTCCGTCTAAATCTCTATAATAAAATTCAAGTCGCGTCCCTGCCAGGTCACACCCGCATCTAAACCTAGGTTGTACGGTCCAGGACCTTTTCATTTATGTGACTGCTATGTTTAGCGGAAATATTACAGTTGTAACAATTTTTTTCGTCTTTGTTTGCCGTAGCTCATTTTTCTTGTTAGGATTTTGCATGAGAACTTCAAGGGCAGTTAATAGTTATTGGCGTTAAGAGTTTTCCTTTCATACTTATAGCATAGTTTACGTTACTTTGCTTGCTAGGGACTTTTGTGATTGATAATATTGATATTGTGTGAACGGGTTGAAAACATCAGTCACTACTGGTAAACGCTAAAACTAAAATTGCCCGGTTTCCATATTTTTAAAAACTTTCAAACTACAAGTATCATCTCTTCTAAGAGAAGAAGATTCCCATAAAACTTTAAGTAAGTAACATTTAGAGCTTTACTTCCGGTTACAGACGTAATTAAGTAGGAAACACATTGGCATAGAAATAGTTATGATAAGCAGATACATTCATCGCGTCGTTTAAGATGCAATAATTATTTGAAACTATCATCATAAGAGCATAGGTTATCACCTATTTAGGCCGACAGATATGAACAAGGTAAGAGATTGTCAGCTCTTTTAAAAGTATCTGCAATAGAAAACAAAATTGATTTTATCAAAAAGGAACAAAAAACAGTAAAATAACAAACTTAATTGAAATGGTTAGCATAAAATACCTTAGCCATAGTAATTGGATAATTATATACTAAACGGAACACGCAACTTCCGACGAACCTTTTTAACGTAATAAATATTTAAATTACTTGGAATTTGTTTTGACTACGTATGCCCGTCAAATGTAGTAGTATGTTGAATGTAGTTCCCTATATTTATCTATAGCTGTGCCCGCGACTTCGTCCGCGTGGAGTTGTAATTTTGGGCATAGACATGTACTGTCGCAGACAGTTTTTTAGATCATTTCAGATGAATAATTCTTTCATATTTATATTTTTGGTATCTTGAACCGTTTTCGCAGCGTACGCAACTCAAGGATGGTTTAGTAGATTCTGAGATTCAATTTCCTGCCTGCCCCCTAAGTTCATCGGCGTGATTATTTATATCCCAGTTTACTCTCCAGGTGATACTGAGTCAAATAAAAAAAGTCCCGTCAAAATCGGTCCAGTAGATTCTGAGATTAGCCCGGACAAACAGACAGACAGACAGACAGACAGACAGACAGACAGACAGACAGACAGACAGACAGACAGACAAAAATTTTAAAAATTGTTGTTTTGGCTTCTATTACGGTAATTAAGACCCCCTGTAACAATTTTTCATAAAAATCTTCAATGTACAGAAATCGATCTTTTACAGTCTTATTATATGTATATATATATATAGATGATTGTCGAATTATGATAATTAAGGTATTCGATTTGTATAATCGCTATCGTATCTAAAAAAACAGTTTATATGGTGTTAATATTAAATTATTGTCTATGGTTTTAACATCAACATTTTAAAAGTTAAAATGATACTACTTCTAAATGTTATTCAAATAAAGTTCATAAACCGTTATGTGGCTAGATAACACTTAATGAGACATTTTAACAGTGTTTTTGTCAATTTCCGTAATAAAAATTGACACTAACCGGCCGTTTACTAGACCTTTGGTTAAAATAGTTTAATGTTATTTTTAATTAGACGTTACGTGTGAAATTAGAACACACTTAAAGAAAAATCGTTTGCCACAGTCGGGGACTCGAACCTCTTGCAAGCTTGCTTGTGGCAGTCGATTTTTCTTTAAGTGTAATTATTTTAATTTCTAATTGTAAAAAAATCCATTGTTAATGCTACAAAAATTAAGTAAATAACAGACTGTACGTATTAAATTGGCATGAATGATCGATCAGCATGGATGTCATTAAATGACAAAAAAGCGCATCGCTTTACAAATGTTCTCACGAGTCTTTTGCTGAAATAGGTGAAATCGGACCTTATACTTAGTTTACTACCTTACCGGTATAGGCAGGGCTCAGTATTGATAGTTGTTGTATATTAAACGCTACGCATGTAATTTGCATTTTGAGACTACATCAGCCATTTCTGATGATGTCAGTGTTATTTCTCTACTTAAATTTCGGTTTATAAACCTTCGGTTAAAATTACCTTGGTAAAATCAGGGCTCAGTATTATAGTTGTTGTCAATAAAACGCTACGCATGTAATTGGCATGGATCGTAAGCATGGATTGTATTAACTGGCAAGACAAATTTTATTCTGGCATTTAATAACCTACATAGCTTAACAAATGTTCTCACGATTAATCTACTGCTGAAAAGCAGGTGAAATTGGACATTAGTAAATAAACTCTTAAAACCTTACCGGTAACTCAGCGGTGCCCTCAAGTTGACGGACTCGTTCCTCTCCTGCACCCTCCTCCTCTTGTCTCCCTCCCTCCAGCTCCCGTAACTCCTGGCGTACGTCACTACACCACAAGCACTCCCGTTCCCCTCCATACCACTATCCGTCACGTTCACTAAACTCTCGTTCACCGCACTATCGTTCAAAAGAACGTCCAAAGTAACATTTTCTGGATACGTCAGATTTGTGAGTTCGAATACACCGTTGTTTTTAGGACTAGAATACACATACACCCGATTTAGTTCCGAATCGTTTTCGGTTTTTAGTTTAAGACTCATTGGTTGAGAATTGTTTTCTCTGTGGTAATCCTCTATGGAGGTGTACCAGGCTTCTAAGATGGCGATGTGCGAGTCCAAGTCTCGACAGGTCAGCCGAAAACCGAAGTCGTGGCATTGCTGCTCCTCTACTATTTCTGTGGGCAAAAGAAAATAATAAATGAATTGCATTAAAAATCACAATAGATTAGCTTCAAATTGGTATCTTTGGTCGCCCAGGCAGGTGGTACTGAACTTATATATTTGATTGGGCAAACGTTACGCATGTTTTGCAATAGCTACAAAATGATTAGAATTTATAGGTGTTTAAGTGCTTTTTTAATTGTTGAGAATTTGCCAGGTTCTCCTTAAATATGTTTTGAATAAAAAATGCTTTTGTAAGGGACTTCTTAAAACTTTACCTACAAACAAACTCGATATTTATAAGGTATTTTTCAATGCAATGCAATCCCTCCTCATTCATGATCTGAGTGTACTCATCTAAGGAGGCTGTCCACATTAACAATTTAAAAAAAACTAAATATTAAAACATACTAATTATTAAGAGATACACACACACTTATACTTTAAATGTATAGTCAGTTCCACGATAAAGTATACAATTACAATGCTTTGTTACCCTAACTTGCATTATTTTACCTGAACAGGTATATCACATGGCTCTATAACAAAACCTGTAAGTAAACAAATAACTTGTATCAGTTGTGCATATCACATTACCGTGTTGTTGGGTGCATCTATATTAATATTCATGGATATTGGGTCGACTAACAGACATTCGGCTTACATTTTAAGTGGGTATGTTTTACAAACAGATATTAGTTAGGTTCGACACGTTAAAAGGTAAAATATAAAAAATAACGGCATTTGTCAATAAACCTTAGTAAAGAAATAAACAAACGGTGAATAATGATATTTAGTTAGTTTAAAATATGGTTAAATCAAGCGTTTCAATGAATTTAAAAGAAATTTTCAACAAGTGATTGATCAAAGGTAACTGATGTTGTCCAAAAATGTAGCAAGCTAAAGTGGCAGTGGACTGGCCATGTTTGTCGCAGAACCGACGAGAGGTGGAGCAGGAAGGTTCTCGAATGGAGACCACGCTTATGTAAACGTAGAGTGGGACGCCCCCGGCTAGATGAAAAGAGGACCTGAAGAAGGCAGCTGGCAGTGATTGGGGGAGATCGTGCGCTGTGGTGCTCCTTGGGGGAGGCCTATGTCCAGCAGTGGACTGCAACAGGCTGATATGATGATGATGATGATGATTGATCAAAGCGACAATCAAATTTGAAGTTTTGTTTGTGTCAATAAATTTTCAACGGCATTGAAAAAACACAAACATTAGTTTTTATCAACCCAAAAGATACTTTATTTGGTCTATTAATTGGCATAATTCAAAATCAATTCGGTCCAACTGTGCTTTAGTAGACTTTAACTTAAACGTAAGGACTCCGTCAATCACAATCAAACCCAAATTCCACGTCTAAAGTAACAAAAGTCCATCCTTTAACAACCACTAATTTAAGTACCTACGTTATAAACCAACATTTGAAAGCTCAAAGTTGTAGCTTAAAGGTGAACCGTGAACAATGCGCTATGAATTAACAATAAACCTGCCGTGAGGGAATGCTACCTCCGTGCATTATGCAAGGGCGGTGTAAGCTTTGTAGACTAATCGAAAAAAAGAATATACATATTTCGAAACTAAAAACTCGGTCATAATATCATTTCCTTCTCATTCTTTCGTCAGCGAATATGACAGAAGCAAAGAGAGTCTTGTGACTTGCAATAAAGATTCTGATTTTCATGCCACCACACTTTCCCACCAATACGACTCCTGTTTAACTGCTCCTGTTGGCTAAGCCCTGTTGGTAATTTAACCAACGTTTTAGTAAACAGCCGGTTTGTGTCAAATTTTAGTGAAAACTAAAACTCCGTGAACTTGAACCTGAATGGGGTAGACCAAGCTGTTGAACCTGGTACTACAGCTTGCTCAAATTGAAAAGCCTAACTAGTGAAGTCTAGACTGTCTCGGGAGAATTCTTAACTGTTTTAGGATCAGCAACGAATTTATTCATAACGATGATAAGAGATGTCCGAAGCAAACATTTTTTGCTTCATCATATCAGCCAATATCCGCCCACAGCTGGACCTAGGCCCTTTTCAGGTAGAGCAACACCGTTCAGTTCTCAGTCTCCGCATCCAGCAGGGTATTTTTTAATGCTCCAGGTCAAAGTGTAATTAAGGTCTTGAGACAAATAAATACATTGTCGTGCAAATGTAACTTTCATACATGAAAACTCGTATTCGATTATAGTTACAGAGTTATATATTATGTGTTTCATTCGTATTTTTGGAGCGGTCTTGTGAAACCGTTGATTTCACAGCTAACAGCCATTGGCTATAAACGCAGACTTAAACACCGATATCAATCGACGCGAGCTTTTACGTTATACGATTCGTATCAAGGTTGAACTCGATAATTGTAAGTTATAATAACTGCCATTGAAATTGTTTTTAAAAGCTGCAAAAATATATCTGTTCTTGAAATAATAAATAAATGACGAACAATGACCAATAAAAAACGCTGAAAATAATAGGTCTTAAAGGATCTTTTCTACTTGTAACATGTTGCATTTCGCAACTACTTTTAAATAAATCAAAATAAAGCTGTTACAGACAATGACGCGCGTAGTCTTACACGATGACTGGTAGATAATGCGCAAGAATGTTAAGGTTTAACAGGTCTACAATTTTATAAACAAAATAGGAAAGCTGCTTATATACATATGTTAATTATTTAAATATTATGATCTGTAACTAACAACCGAACATTGGGCATTAGTAGAAAAATTGCAATCTTGCGTACGCCTGTAACCGAAACGTGTTTGCTAGACCTAATTTTCTGATACCACTCAATCAGACTCTTTTTTTAGAGAATGTCGATGCCTCTCCAGCTTCGACCATTCGCAACAAACCCAACAGATTGCGAGCATTCGTTCAAAAGGCAGACTAATGCAATTTCACCGTGCACTGGGCGAGTGCGCAATGCATCATTCAACCCCTATCATCCCTCCCTTTCCCTCTTCATACATTCCTGTCTCATCTCACTTCCACATGTGCACCCCATTGCGATTCCAATTTGGACCGCGCGTTGCTATGACAACCTCCTAAACAACTTTGTTTAGATACATCGCCAGTTTACATTGGCCTCCGTTTGCAAGCGAAAATGTTTATAATAGAGATCTAATTCAACTAGTTGTCTATGATATTAACAAGGCGTGTCTATTGAACAAAATGAAACGTTAAACAGTCGTATTAAAGTGTAATTTGGTTTAATTAAGGTAGGTGCAGAGGCGATTTTCCCGGGTTTAGGGTCCCGGATTATCCCAAGGTAGATTTATTGGCACACTGTAGGACGGGGTACTACGACAAATATTCCACTGCTGTAGAAGTAATTGCTACATGAAGCTGTAACACTTAAATTAGACATTAGAGGGTGCAAAATCTAAGACTGCTATTTTACTAGCAATAAAAATAACCATTAAGTTTTTATGGTTACAATTCGAAGCTTTACAACTAATCTAAAAAAACTTCTTACTGAATCTCGTTCAACAATTTTAGGTGGAAATTTGGTTGGTAATGTACATCATTTATTTTTTTCAGTATTTTCATTCTCTTATTCTTATTATACTCTTAGAAGTTACAGGGGGGGAGACATTTTGGAAGTGTCTCTCGCGCAAACTATTCAGTTTTGAAAAAAGTGACATTGGAAACATTAAATATCATTTTTGAAGACCTATTCTAAAATTTTAGAGTTTCAGTTTCAAGTACGGAGATTTTTTTTCTATTTTTCCATCAGTGGCTGTTACATACGGACGGACATGTCTGTCCGTCTACAGACATACATGACGAATCTATAAGGGTTCCGTTTTTTGCCTTTTGCCTATGGAACCCTATAAAAGGTTTCAGACTTTGTAATGTAGTAATGTAGGAGTATAAACACAGTTAGAATTACGAAATCTAGGGTATTGATTTTAATATTTGACGACCGTTTGGTGCAGTTGTCCACATGTCGGACTTCTAAAACCAAGAGTCGCGGGTTCGATCCCCGCACAGTACAAGCATAAGTGTGCATGAACATGTGTGTTTGTACTGGTCTGGGTGTTTTCTATGTATAATATGTATTTATTTACAAAAAAAAGTATTTTAAGTGTGTTTATCCGTTGTCTAGTACCCATAACACAAACCTCGTAGCTTAATTTGGGACTAGAGAATTGGTGTGATTGTTGTAAAATATTTATTTATTTATTAAGATGCAACGCACATTATCTCTATCTTATCAAAAAACGAGAAGTTTTAGTTGACTAACAAACCCCCTATAAAGTCCTAACAAAACCTAAGATCTTTAAAACGTCATCAAGCTGACTTTGATGAATTGCACTTGAATCTTCAGACAATGGCTGTCAACTTAAGACACGCAGTCTGTGTGAACAGTATTCAGCACATGAAACTGTAAATTTTTGGTGCAAAATTGCACTTATTACTTCGACATAAGATCCGAGCCGAGTCGTGCAGGTTGATGTGCCGTCGTCGTACATTGTCTAAAAACAAGAGGGATGCTGGAAATCAATTCAGTGTACTACAAATGCCTACAACGAGGGACTCACCCCAAGTCACGGACAAGGGTGAAGTTCGAGAGATAAGTGTCCATTATACCACGACATTTTAACGTGAGCAGGCAAAAGATAAAAAGCACCGATCAAATTTTTATTAGATATCACAAAATAGTTCTTCTCTAAATGCATTGAAATAACAAATAAACGTGTAACGCGAAACAGTCAACGAAGAAAAATTCTGGACCGTAGTTTTTTCGGTAATTTACTGGAAATTAGGTATAATAAACTGAGTCTACGTAGTAATATAATAATTTTTAGCAGGTATTCTAGAAGGCAACAAATAAAAAATGTCTTGGGACATGAAGAAAACATTTAAGACACAATTCTGTAACTTCAATTGCATATACAATCTCGTGTCGTCTTCAATAATGGACACACACGGGAAGTGACCCACTTTCCTGGGAGGCTCGGATGCGGCGATAAGCACGAACCAGACTCCTCAGACAAGTTAATTAATAACAACAGAAACGTTTCGCATATTGGTGAATATATGCTATTTGAATTCCAATGGTTCATAGACAAAATTTATGTTAAACTTATTATATTATTGTTTCTGTATGCTTAAACAATAAAGAATATGGTCTTTTATTTGGCCCACATAGTGTATTCACGATAATTGTTTAAGTTAAGGCATTAAAAGTCTAAAATAGTTATAAATGTATACTCCTCTGGCCTCCCCCATTACTAGATTATAGTGATTTTATAGCCAGATACTTTAAATACGTATGCCATTATGTTTTTTTTAAATATAATCATATGCTTTTATAAACATTAAAACATATTTTATCAAAATACACTGTAAAAATATTTATTAATATAACAAAAAAATAACTTATTTCCATCTCATGTTACAATAATGTCACTTCATCTGGCGAAACTCAAAGAAGTAAAATTTGACTTAAAACCGCATAGGTATGTTTTTGTCCTTGAACTACGCGCGTACGACGGTGTGAAGTTAGAAGCAAGCTAACGACGTTGAGCAAAACTCCAATAATATGGCGTCAGTTTGCGATTCGCTGTAGGAAAGCGTGTTTGTGCCAGTCGTCGGAGTATTTACTCTGGTAAGTCTATGTTTTTGTATTTTATCGTTACGAAATTGCATACTTGCACAATGCAATGTTTATTGTGCGTAGATGTCATGTATTACATTAAACTGTGGTCAGAAAAGCGAGTGATGTTGTTTTTGTAGGTTATGTGCGGTTTTGTCACTTCTCTGGCGTCACTTCTCTGGCAGATTTCATGCCAGATGAAATACATAAGCGCCAGAGAAGTGACGATTTTTTATTTTCGTTAATATTTAATGTTTTAAGGCTTCATTTCATTTGTTCTAGATACTCGAATATAACCAGACATCATGGCGAATGTTAAAAAGAAACAAACAAGGGAAGAGAGGTTAGAAAAAAAGCGTCAAGCTGAAAAATTACGCTACCAAAGAATAAAAAACGATCCGGTTAAAAATGCCGAATTAAAAGAAAAAGAAAGGCAGCAATATAAAAAGAAAAAAGAAAAGGGACAAATTAAGAGTATAAATGATATGACTGAAAGGGAACAAAGGGCTGTTAGAAAAATATGGAGAGAGAAGACTAAAAAGCATAGAGATCGCGTAAAGCTACAATCTACCAGAAACTATCCAGTAACACCACCTGCGTCTGATAATGAAGACCAACCTCCACTTCCACAAAACAATATCGCTCTGGCTGCTAAAAGGCGATCAGAAATTCAGCGGAAACTACGAAATCAACTTATAAAAAAACAAAAATATGAAATTAAACAGTTGCGTCAAAAGGTACGTGACTGTCAAAAGAAACTACAGTGCATCAGAAAACAGAAAATGACTCCAAACTCAAAAGTGGCCGATCTTTTACAGAATAATAATAAAGAGAATATAGAAGAGGTGAAGAAAAAATTATTATTTAGTGAGGTGATCCAAAATCAACTCAAAGAAAATATAAATTTGACAACGAATGATAATGAAAAGAAGATATTTAAAAAAGTATTAAGTGGCAAAATAGTCAAGAAGTATAAAGTGTTGGACCAAATTAATATGAAACCTATAAGACAGTCATCTACTGCAAATAAAAGTTTGTTAGATATGACACGGAAGACAAGAAACGATAAAACGAATTCGAAGTTAGAGAAAAAAGTCGCAGAGTTTTTTGAAGAAGATTGCAATAGCAGATTATGCCCAGGTAAAAAAGATAGCATTACAAAAGGTAAAATAAAAAAACAGAAGAGATTGTTACAGGACACCATGAAAAATCTACACACCAAGTTTATAAAAACAAAAAATATAAAGTTGAGTTACACACTGTTTTGCCGCCTACGACCTTTTTGGGTTGTAACCCCAAACATCCACCAAAGAGAAACTTGTTTGTGTGTAACTCATGCAAACATGGAGCTAACCTTGGCTTCCCTAAAACAGGCAGACATCATAGATTTTCCAAACTATCAGAGCATGCTTAATTATTTATGTTGCGACCGATACAATGAAAAATGTCTTATGCGAGAATGTCTTAACTGCAAATCACGTTTCATATGTTATCGTGAGTTCGACAATTCTGTTTTGATCAAATACTCTTCATGGCAATGTATTACAGAGGACATTTTAGATACTAAAACCAAGAAAAAACGTAGGGTTCGAAAATATAAGAAAATAACATTAAACTGTGCTCCAAAAGACATTGTGATGAAACTTGAAGAAAACCTTGATATTTTTTTAAAGCATGAAGCAAATATAGTGCATCAATATGAAACCATTAAAAGCCTAAAAGATAACTTAACTGAAAAAGATGCTGTGATTCATATGGACTTTTCCGAAAATTATAATACAAAATATTCTTCAGAAGTTCAATCATTCCATTTTGGTGGGTCACGTACGCAAATAAGTTTGCATACTGTGGTCTTATATACCAAGGGAGAAACAAAATGTTTCGCCACAATGTCAGAAAACCTAAGCCATAATGTACCTGTAATCTGGGCTCATCTAAAACCTGTCATGGAACTCCTTCCGTCCTCGGTAGAAAACGTTCATTTCTTAAGTGATGGCCCTGTTACTCAGTACCGTAACAAAGATATGTTTTTTTACTTACTTTGTAAATTGACTGAAACCTATCCGAATATTTCTGATTTTACCTGGAACTATCATGAAGCCGGTCATGGCAAAGGAGCTCCAGATGGTATCGGAGGGACATGTAAACGAACCGCTGACAAAATTGTAGCTTTAGGAACCGACATTGCTACGATTGACGACTTCGCTACGGAATTGAACAAATCTTGTCCCGGCATTAAAATTTTTGTGATACCCGAAGATGAAATTGATTTTCAAAAGAAGATAATGGAAGATAATCGACCGAACATCAAACCTTTTACTGGTACACTTAAAGTACATCAAGTACGAGGGAACTATCTCAGCAATACGTTATACATGAAGAGCCTCAGCTGCTTTTGTAGCAATTTTTGTCCTCACTTTCACTTAGGCGATATTAAATACCCCCAAAATAAAAAAAAGAAATTGGATGTTGATGCAGTATACACTGATTCTGAGGAAGATGTGCAAAACAAAGTAGTTGCACAAACATCTACTCATGTGATTAATACTATAGACAATGCAGACACTGCTATGACTGTCAAGAACGGAGATTTTGTACTTGTGGAATATAATATTAATAATAAAAAATATAGATATGCTGGCATATGTTCGTCAGATTTTGATGAAGAAGAAGGAGAGATCAGGGTTACTTTTTTAAAGATCTCAAATGAAGATCCTACGCTTTTTAGAATAAATGGATATCAAAAGATCAGACTCGAAGTTGTCGTTCAAGAAAAAAGTTCGAAGTTTTCTAAATGAATAAATTGCATATATATAAATATTATTATATATTATATGTATATATTATCCATATTAATTAATTGATATTTTTTTTTTTTGTATATTATAATATAATTTAATATTTACTTTTATGTATTGATATTATATCTATATATTAAGTTAATTTATTTTTGCGTTATTAAACACTTCCTTTCTTATATAATTTTCACTGCACCCATTGCCTTCTTTCTGCATGACCTTGAGGTTGACTGGCAGAAAATGCTTTTAGCATTAAGTCCACCCTTTGTACATTTCTTGTGCAATAAAGTTTTAAATAAATAATAATAATAAATAATAAATGACAATGACATGTCTGATGTTAAATGGGAACAAATCTTGACCATATTACCAGTGCCAAATATACGTATGAAGGGTAACAGAGTATTCTATAAGTTTCCAAAGCCAGTTGATGTATTTGAAAAGTAAATTGTTCATTGTTAATATTGAAGTAAAAAATATTCAGTTCCGTAGAAATGATTGATTCTGTTCTTTGCAAGAAATGGATAATTTTTAAGTTTATTTGTTTAAATATTTTTGAGACTGATAGATGTATCATTAGATAGTACTATTGTTTTGTTTTGTGAACGAAGTTTATATTTTTGTTATAATTTTATTCAGATAAAAACGCCTTAAATGTGGCTTTTAAGTTTATGAACGTTTTATAATTAAAAACTTTCATCTCAGATGAGACTGATAAGCAGAAATGATTAATTCTGTTATTTGATACAGGTAATTAAAATTTAAGCCTTAACAAACCATTAATATTAAAAATAAGGTTGCATTTAGAAACTGTAACGACTGAATGTATCTTGTATATTAAAAAATATTCAAATATATATTGTTTAATTTAATATTAGTCCCCTTTCTTAGCTAATAATCAATGGCCTGTCACTTCCCTGCCTTAATTTGTCACTACTCTGCCAATAGTGTCACTCCCCTGGTAACACATTTTCCTCTGGTGCTTATAAAATTAAAAAAAGTGGAAAAATCTTCTGGCCCTCATCATTACAAATTACAAAATAATGTCAAATAGAGAAATAATCAAAATTGAATGGAACAGATTACATTTTCTTCAGGGACACAAAAAAATCAAATAGCATATATTCACCCATATAGCAATACAAGTGGAAGTTTTTCACAAAAAATTATAATACTTGTTGAAAATAATTTTCGGTTTGGTACACATATAAAGAAGGAAGGAAAGAAGGACGAATTTTTCAAAGCACAACCTTATGAAATCAAAATATCAGACAATCGTCTTTTTCAAAAAAACCTAATTGGTTGCCTGTAAAGTCGGTATACGCGCGAAAGTTTTACGTGACAACGACTCTGAGTGGTAAAATAATGAACCGGTGTGTATGCCTATCTCTCTCTCTCTCTCTCTCTCGCTCTGTCTCTCTCGCGCGAAACGTGAGCGGAGCAGCGTAACGCAGTTTCTTGAGGTGTCACCCGGCAAACCAATTTATAAGACGTTGTCACGTCAATAAGTACAGTAAAGGGAGGTAGTTAATGATGATGATTTGATTAAAATGATAGTGTCAAGCAGAATAATAATAAAAAACTTAAGAGACCTCCAGCATTATCACAAATAATTTTCACGATTTAAGATAAATTTTAAAAGTCAGACAAAACGTGTAACCTGATACTAAGTTTACTTTTTGGGGTCACGAAAACCTGTCCGATTCAATCGAGTTCCCGCTTTGGGGACTTAATGTGTACTTATCCATCATTAAGGGGACTCAAACGAATCAAGAAGCAGACATTTATTCCACAGCCCCCCACAAAACCAATCTTTATGGTCAAGTACCGAATAAATAAACCTTGGGGAACAGGTGGGAAACCCCTCGTTATCAAATATTAACCATTTATGACCCAACTACATCTAAATTAACGTAAACAGAGAGCGGTTATTCACATAAAAATTATAAAACCAGTTTTTTTTATTTATTTATTTACCATAATAATAAAAGACACTACAAATATATGAACATAATGATAGCAACTAAAACCACTAAGGTTTGTATCTGTGCTATCGGAGCTTACAATTTACAAATAGTACAATAAAAATAACCATTAAAAAAAAGTTAAAAAGCTCCATGGTTTCGCTTGATATGTAAACATTTATCTGTAATGCCTTTTATAAGTGAAAAAGCTATAAAGAATGTTTATCGGTTTTATCGATTTACTTGGGTCACACACAAACAGTCACTTATATATATCCAATTATTAAACTATGATAACGTTTGTTTATTGTCCTTTATAAATTTTATACTGAAGATATAATGAAAATACTTATTTAGTTAAGACATAATTGAAACAGAAGGCATACGTGTTTAATGAATTTACTTTAGTGTCAACAATATGCTCAATGAAGACTGCTTTCATAACTTGAATTAATTGACGCCCTTATTGAATTATTTGTAAGGTTAGTTATGAATTTTCTCGAGTAAAACAATATCTTAAGGCGCCGTTATGAAACTCGATCCACGAACAAATGGCCAGCTATCCGGTTTCATTGCCGTCACTTTTGATAGCAAAGTGAGTGTAATTCAGGATAGTGCTAAGTTGCAAATTATCCAAATGAATCAACCATTGTGAAGTAATAATCCCCAATTTACATAGTAAGTAGTTTGATTGAAGGACAATTTTCTTACTTCGTTATAATATTCTTATTTACTTCATTCATACCTTTCTTTTTTTGTAGGAAAATAAATAAATATATTAATATGGTTAATTAATTATATCGTAAAAGTACCTATTTTGAATATAGCAATTGTTGTGCAAAGTAGTCTCTTTCTGTCTGGGTGTCCACGGAAGACCAGCGTCGTGGCATTCCTGAGATGCACACTAATGACTGGCCCACCTTTCCAGAATCTCGTGTATGTGATTTTAAATGTGTTTTTCTATTTGGTAAAATATGTGACATTGAATAAAAATGTTTTCTTCTTATTATTATTATTTGCCTTCGTGTTTTACTTAAGAAACTGAAATATGGTTGCTATTAGTCATTCACTACCAACCGTTCGAACTAAAGAAAATGCATTTCTGAAAAGAAAGATGGCCACTTCAAACTGCAAATGGGATTTCCGTGTCACATACATTTTAGATGAGCTGCAATCGCATCGCTTTGGTGCACAAGAAAAACAAGCTAAGAATGGCGACGGTTTGCCAAGAATACCTACATGTCATGAATTCATGATGTTTCAGGTTAATTATCATAATGTGGGAGTTAACGTTTTATATCGTTTTGAACGTTTATAAACCAGAGTCACTTTAACGTAACAGAAGTTATATCGTATTACACAATGCTCATCTCGTATCCAGACTATTACAACATGTAAAATTACGTATTACAGATTACTACATGTAAAATACTAACTGCGTAGGTCCTATAACTACTAAAAGGTCCTGTAAAATAATTACTACAAATGGCGGTTTTAAACAAATAAGGATTAAGCGTCAAATATCCGTTTTATTTTCAGTGTAAAAAACCTGTGATGATACGATACGGTATCATATCCTTATCAACGAAAATGGGCAACCTGATGTGCTTGCCACTGTGTACCTAATTCCTATTCCTGTTTGGTCAAATCCACACTCAGTCGATAATTCAAAACCTAAGATTAATTAAGTTCAGCAAAAATATACGTCGTCATATTATGTATATTTTTTTAAATATTCTTTCATCGTTTAAACCTACCCTGAACTTCTACAAATATTTAAAGACTCAAATTATTGCAATGAGTTCAGCCGTTCTCGAGTTTTAGCAAGACTAACGAACAGCAATTCATTTTTATAGATAATAGGTAAATAAATAAACATTTCGATAGTCTTACAGATTGCCACCTGCAGTGCTTAACACAGCTTAATGGCCAATTCAACCCATGAAAGCAGTAACGTTACCCAAACACCAATGAAAAAGACATCGAATTTATTACGATTAATCACCGTACTCCATAAAAATCGACAGACGTTAGCAGGAACCACACCTTTCCTGTCCACGCCGGTCAAGAAGTTGACTATTAACCACGAGGTCGCGGATTCGAGCCCCGCACTGTACAAACATTTGTGTGCATGAACATGTCTGTTTGTACTGGTCTTGGTGTTATATGCATTTATTTAAGTTTATTTATAACACCACTGTTGATTCTGACATCTGTAACACAAGTGCTTTAGCTACTACCACGGAGTCAATGAATGTGATGTTGTTGTATATTTATTATTATTATTATAATTTTATTATTCCTTTAACCTCACCTAACATTATACCCATTAGGCTGTTTTAAGGCAGTTTCCTAGCTAGCATAAACCGAGTTTATGTCTTAACATCAGATTTGAGGTTAACGAGCTGTGAGCACGCGAGCCTGCAGAGAGTTGCAGACAAATGACTAGACATTAGCTACGATGTCTTAGTTGAGGTAATAGTTCAAGGGCAGATATTAATCACAATAAGTAAGTAAAGTAAGTAAAAATATTAATTATTGACATCAAACTTGACAACACAATAACAATGTTCTAGGAAAGCAACTTGCAACATGTGAGATGTGTACCCACGGCCCCACATTAAGCCACATCTTCGTTGCAAAATCACCCTTATTTCGTAGGCAAAACAATGACCTAGATATTAACCTTTCTGCTTAGTTGTGTTTTACTTACATTTAATGCAATTAATATAGTTGTATTTTAGGAATTCAGTAATCAGTAGTACGAAAAGCTTGAAGAATTGTAGTTCTACAGTACAGTCATAGACGTATGGACTCTGGTTCAACGTTCGAAAAGTGTTTTAGCCTTATACCAAACTAGTGGACCCGACAGACCCTGTCCTACCCGCTGTTTTCGCAGTTTATCAATATTTTCTTATCGTTTACACCTGCCCTGGACGTCCACAAATATTTAAAGGTTAAAATAATTGAAATCGGTTCAGATGTTCTCGAGTTTTAGTGAGACTAACGGACAGCAATTTATTTTTATATATAAAAAAAAGCGATCGGCCCACCTGAACTTTCCCATGGGAAAGCGTCATTTTAATGCGTAAAAAGTAGCCTATGTCCTTTCTCGGGTATCAAAATATCTCAATCAATATTCATCTCAAATATCCAAATCAAATTTCATGCAATTGTTTCAGTAGTTGAAGCGTGATTGAGTAATAGACAGACAGAGTTACTTTCGCGTTTTTAACATTAGGTATGGATTAATGCATGTTAAAAATGAAGTTAGCGCCCAAGGTATAAGTTATGCTTAAACATGATGTAAATAACGTATGTAAACTCGTAGCTTAATACTTTTGATTATAGTTTCACTGGTTTCAGTGGCTTGTGATATACAAGGTGTAACAAAAAACCCCGTTATAACTGAAGGGTGTTGTTGTGCCCGTTAACCTGAACAACTTTCGCTAAGAAACCTAGGTCGAAATCTCAAAAAATCTTTTGGCTCTCCCATAGTAAATCGATCAGCTGATAGGCAATTATGTATGGGAGGTCCGATTTTTTTTTGAGGTTTTGACCAAGGTATCATTGGGAATGTTGTGCAGTTTTCCGGGCACAACAACACCCTTCAGTTATAACGGGGTTTTTTGTTACACCTTGTATATGTAAATAAGTAAGCGATTCAAATCATAACAAAATTTATCTTAAAGCTCTGTGTACGATTTTAGCTCTTTGATTCCTTTTTTTAACCTTATTCTATGTTTATAAATCAATATCGAATGGCACAATAGGGTCTCCCCACCGTAACACGATCGATCGCACTAATACCAAATCGTTTATATTCAACATTCATAATGTCGAATACTTATATAAAAAATATCCCCTCCGTCCGGCGGTCTGTCACACACAAAACTCTGTACAAAATTATTATCTGCACGAAATTCTAAATTAATTTGCGTTAGTGTTGGGGAGATTAACATCGATAACTATGACTGAAACAACATCAATACCAGGTTTTGAAAAACATTGTTACATTAATTAAAAATTAAGATATCGATTGGTGAACTGAAAAGTTCGATTAGGATTTAGGATTACGGTGGTTTGTTAAAAAAAAACTTCTAAAATTGAATTTGTAGCGAAATAGCGAACCTTGGTTTCTACTTTATGACTTTATCGGCAACACCCATAAATAATAGGTACCTATCAATGTTGTCTTAATAAACGTTTAAAATAATAACCCATTAAAATCTAAAACACAATATTATCAAACAATCTTTATAACGTAACATAAACAAATCGTAAAAAAGGCGCTTACACATGAGTTGATTGATAGTCAATAAATTACTTAAATCGGACTAATCAATTGCTGGATTTTCATTTGCATCACATTAACTTCTGCCGTTGTGTTATATGCCTCCCAATTAATAAGTACCTAAAGCTTTTTGCTTTACTATTGTACCTAATATGTACTCCATATTTGAATGCGTGCATAATTCATTACTGTATGAACCTATTTGGTAGACCTATCATAGTTGTTACATTTAGGCTAATAAACCCTGTCGCTGTCATGTCACTTGATACATTGACATTATAACAAAACACTTATCGACATTTTCCCATTACTACAGCTTGAAGTTTAGGGTTGACACCATTTGTCAGCCGCGACACCACGTGATCGCTGATATTTCAACACCGAATAGAGATTTGATTAAGGGTTGAGCTGCATCTGTCATCCTAGATAAGCAATTTGCGAATTTAAAACTTTAATTGCATCATTGAACTGTATTTCAGATAACTCTTGTTTAGGGTAAAGATTTTTATTTTTTATAACTATTAAAGATCAGATTCGATTATTTAAGACAAAGTAATTAAGGACAGTTTTTTACAGATTTAAATACGAGTCAATCTAATTTTTGTTTTTCAAAGTGTGGGACTGAAAGAATTGTTATTTAACCTGGCACGTAAAACATTGCCTGACATTGGGAGTGTAATCAAAAATATTGCTGTAAATAAGCTGTTTCGTGGTTAATGAAGTTATGACCAAAGAAAGCAATCCAAGTCTCGAAAGCTATGTGAGATTTACTGCCGAAACATGTAACATTTATGAGAAATGTTAGAAAATACGATTGTTACATAATTGTGAATTTCATTTCAATCGGAAGGTAATGGGAGTAAATGACGTAATATTGGTGGCACTATGTAAGATTAGAAACTATGTACCTACAATCAGTCAAATAGAGAAAGCAGCCCAATTTGTTTTCTTTTAAATAATAATCATTTGTTTGACCCAACCCAAAAATTTAAAATCCAAGTTTTGCATACGTTCATTTACACAAAAATGATCAGACATATGTACCTAACATACAATAATCAAGAAGAAATTATTGATTGCAAAACAAACACAATAGATATTTACTTATCGCGTTCAAGTTCGAACAAATGTTTTGAACAAATGTGAATTTTGGCCCAGTCTACTCGCCGAGATCTTGAAAACGGTACCTCAATCATATTTAAGGCCCTAGCACCGCGACACAGGCTGGTGGGAAAAGAGTGCTCTTACACAAGTAATATAGAGATTATGATATTGAAATAATGATTAACTCGTACCTATGTATCCTTCCACGATATAAGCGTACAGCGTCCATAGCAATCCGAGGTGCGTGCATAGCGCGCGGGACGCCCTCAACATTTTTCCAAACTCACATTTTCCAAATGCATTTTCCACACGTAACTTTAAACTAGGAAAACTTTCAACCACATATTAATTACTGATCACCAGATTATCCCATATCGGTCACTGACACACCGCTTTTGTTTTTTAATTGGATTAAAGGTTGAATGGCAGCGTACGTAAATACGCGCGTATATTTTTGCGGGAGGGCGGAACGTGCGTCCGTTACCCAATGCGTTTGACGCGCTACTGGATTTGAATTTGGTTGGAACGTAGCGAGCTCTCGTAGTATAGCGCGCGCCGTAGCCCGTAGCGTTTTGGAAAACCCGCGTAGCAGATTGATCGGATTTCGTAACTCTTTGTGCTTGTGGCTGAAAATTATGCAACGTGTGCTTGCAAAATAAATAAACAATTAACTCACGTCGTAAGAGATGTTGATAGCTTAACACCAATTGAAAATAATTGAATTTCAGCTAAAGCTCGTCTAATTAAAAACATAGCAAGCCATTCTATAGTACAATCATGAACTTTTTTTGTCGTAGTGTTCATTACAATTTTTAATAAAAATTTAAACTTGTAAACAATCAACCTGTTGTTTCACGGAGTAACACATAACGGTCCGTTCCATCAAATTTATGTGATGAGCGTTAGAATGGTTATCGGCCAAAACTATTAACTTTCAAATGAGGTGTGACGAACTACTTCCATGTGCACTTCAAACACCGGCAATAGTGTTGCTTAACCGTTATCTTACCCATATTAAATGCGTAAACTATTTAGAAATTAGATAAATTATAAACTCTATTTGGCTCTCTCTCTCTATTACTTGGTACAAGCTCACTGTCCCTTTGCCTAGTACATGTTTGAATACACTAGAAGACAAGTTTTGTTCGGTTTAAAATCAATAAATCAATAAAATCAATTTATTTATGTAATTAGGCTAACAAATTAGCACTTTTACACGTCCCAACATATAAATTGACCCTACCACCGCTTCGGGACAGTTTGGGCCAGTGCTGAGAAGAAGCGGCGCAAGAAACTCAGTCACTATTGTCATTGCCTCTTTTCAAAATTGATTTACAATAATTGTAATTGTTTGCATTTAAACATTTCCATATATCTTTGTCATTTATATAATCATCAATTTTATAATATCCTTTCGACATTAATACATCTTTTACAACTGTTTTAAATTTATCTAAAGGCAATGAAATTAAATTTTCAGGTAATTTATTAAAAAATATTACACATCTACCCATAAATGAGTGACCAACTTTATGAAGCCTAAAATGTGGAACGGCAAGCCTATTTTTTTGTCTTGTGTTGAAGTTATGCAAATCGCTATTTTTAGGAAATAAGTGTAAGTTTTTTCGAACGTAAATTAGGTTTTCGTAAATGTATTGCGAGTAAACTGTAAGTATTTTAACTTCTTTAAACAATTCTCTAAGTGTTTCATTTGATTTAAGTTTATAAATAGCCCGCACGGCTCGTTTCTGCAATACGAAAATTGTCTCTATATCTGCAGCTGAGCCCCATAGTAAGATGCCGTATGACATGATACTGTGAAAATAACTAAAATAAACTAGTCTTGCCGTTTCAACATCAGTCAGAAACCTTATCTTTCTTACAGCGTATGCAGCGGAGCTTAGTCTCTTTGATAAGGTCATGATATGAGGACCCCACTGGAGCTTATCATCCAAAGTAATTCCCAAAAAAGTTGCAGTATTTGAAGTAACTAGTTGTTCATCCTTAACAACAACCCCTGTTGGAACTTGTCGGACATTGGGCATTGTAAACTTAATGCATTTAGTTTTGGTCGCGTTAAGCAATAAATTGTTAACGGTGAACCAATGAAGTACTCGCGAGAGAGTACCATTTACATCGTCAAACAACTCTTTACCCCTTGGAGTTTTAAAAAGTAGTGAAGTATCATCAGCAAATAACACTATCTCACAAGCACCGTCGACAAAGTATGGAAGGTCATTAATATATATTAGAAACAGTAACGGTCCCAATATCGAACCCTGGGGCACACCCATAGTGAGAGGTGCTCCAGGAGACTCTGCTCCATTGATAGAAACCTTTTGTGTTCTCTCAGTGAGATATGAATTAAATAAGTTACATGCATTAGTTGATACACCATAATGGCGTAGTTTTCTCAACAGGGTCTCATGGTCAACACAATCAAACGCTTTAGAGAGGTCACAAAAGATTCCCACAGCATCATGCTTACTATCATAGGCATCAAATATATGTTTCAACAGAGCGACTCCAGCATCAGCAGTACTGCGACCCTTTGTAAAACCAAATTGTTTATTATGCAATAAATTGTTTGATGTGAAGTGAAATAGTAGCTGATTGAATATAATCTTTTCAAAAATTTTACTTAGAAAGCATAGGTAGCTAGACACCTAGTTGTATTTTTTTCTCTCACGTTATCGGTTATTCCCAGTCCCCGCCGGGGGCAGTTGCCCCCACTGGGGGCAACTAGGAATTCGTAAAATATAATGTCCCAGTTACCCCCAGTGTCTCCTTTGAAGGGGCAACTGGGAGTATGATTTTTAAATTTTGAAACGTCCCAGTCTCCCCCACTTAAACGCCGAACGCCGTAAAATATAACTACATATTTTTTCCATTTGTTGTTAGAAGTCAAATAAATAATAGAGCATATGTTTAAATATTGAATCAATTTATTCTGAATTGTTCGTGAAAAAAATATGTCGGAGTAAAAAAATCAAATCTAATCTTTTAATGACAGTATGACGATAAGCTTAGATTTGATTTTTGGCATGTACGATTAGTATTTTTGTGTAAAATTAAACAATATAATAATGTTCAATAAATAAACTCATTTTGATAAATATCGTATGCGTTATCAATTGAGATAGGTTACTATTTTAAATTTACTGTTAATCATCACTTTAAATTAACTTAAAGAAGAATAGTTGTAATAAATATTAGTGATAAAATTTTTAATTATAGTAAATTATTTTTATAAATATTATTCTAAAAATAAATTTCATTAATTTTAGTTAAGTTAAAATAACAGATTTATCAAAATTATAGTATAATGATTATCTTTAATCAAAGTTGAGATACAAGACGTTAATATATAATTATGAAGTTGTTATTACTAAAATGAGTATAATAATGTAAATAGCAGCCAATAAAATCATACATAATATGTAAACTGGCCACAACATGATTGTTTCACCTCAATATATTTTTCAAGTGTCTGTCATTTCTTTTCTGTTGAAAACAATGCATATTCCAGGAAATGTGTCAAAGCTTTTGGTAAAGAACAAATGCCGACGCTACACGACTTGCAAAATAAAAATGGAGCGAATGTTTAGCGATGTAAATGTCATTTTTGCATAGCCGACCCTTGTACGTTGCCAATTTTGAGCTGCGTGTTTTTGCTTAGAATGATTTATGCAAAACTATACTTTAGATATACATTACTTGGTGGGGGCAACTGGGAATAACCGCTCATTATTATCATCAGAGCGTCTACCGCTGAAAATACTAAGGCATCTTCCTAGAACTATTTAAATACTATAATAAGGAGAAACGCGTATGCGTTTCAAATATCGATTAATCCCGATTTATCGATAGTATCATCTTTTTCGCCGGTCACATCACTAGTCAAAAGGGCCGATAAAAGAGGACCGCATATAGAAAACGGTGTCAAGACACATTAGTATGGCAAAGGGCTCGAGGTATTGGTACTCAGGTCACGCGCAGCTACGTCCTGTGAGATCCAGAGGTTAATGAAAGAGTTTTGATTTCGTGACGATACCCACGGTGAGAAACGATTAACAAACATTTTAACAAACGATCCAGAACAATCCAAATGTCCCTAATTTTTATTTGGTCCTAGTACATACGGGTTCGATTTTCAAGCTATTAAACTTTTTCAGATTGCTACAGTTTTAAATTACCCTTTAAGGAAAATTTTCTGCTTGAATGATAATCCTTCCGAAGCACGGAGATGCTTGTAAATAGACGTCACTTAAATGGTCAGAATGGTCACCCATCCCAAACATGACCGCGCCTTAGGTTGCTTAACTTTAGGTATCACTACCAAAGCGCTGCAACCACTGCGCCACAAGCACCTGCAGATAAATATCATTTATTTTTCAAACCATCGGCTCTGGTCAATGCAATTGCAATTAATGCTTATAAATAAATTGGTAATGGTTTTATAAGAAGCAGTCTCGAAAAAAATACTACAGAACAAAATAAAATGCATAAGTTCGCTTAAAAATACGTTTATTTGTGGCGTTATTCATATAACTAAAGTACACCTTAATACAATACACATCCACAGTACAGTAATACACCTTATTAATACAGAATACAGTCTATCATGTGAAAATATGGGAATGCCCCAAGTCATTTTGTAGACGAAGAGGTAGGCAAACATTTTACAGATACGAATAGTACATCATTTTAGAATAGCTAGTTTCTAATATCCTGTATATCCTAAATACTATCAGTAATCAGGTTTTGAAAACGGTTCAATAATAACGATGAATAATTATTCAGAACGCGCAGTAGTCACACGACGACCGCTTTGTTTATATAAGTCGCGCCAAATTAAAAAAAAACCGGTCAAGTGCGAGTTGGACTCGCGCACCGAGGGTTCCGTACAAACCTGTAGGTATATAAGTAAAAGTTCACACATCACGGGTATTATAGACTTAAGTATTTAATATAAATTTTAATTTAATATCTCAACGCGTTCATGAGATAAGGAGTAGTAACTTAGAAATTTTCAAAATTGTCAAAAATATTTTTCAAAAATATTTTTTTTTATATGATTAAACTGAAAATTTACGGTTTTCGAAATTTTTCCAATATCTTTACTATAAGACGTGACTTCGTACTAAATTTCAAGATTCTAAGTTTACGGGAAGTACCCTGTAGGTTTTGATTCCCGTGCGAGTTTCGAAAATTTGCGGAAATTTGCGGCCTAAATGGCTGTATGTTTTGATTGCGTTGGCTTAGAAGGTTGATTTTTCTACAGCTTCCAGGGACAGTAGACCTAAGTATCATATAGAAATTTCAGTTTGATACCTCCACGCGTTCCTGAGAAACGGTCTTGACAGACGGACGGACGGACGGACAACAAAGTGATCTTATAAGGGTTCCGTTTTTTCTTTTGAGGTACGGAACCCTAAAAAAATACGCTAACGGTCACCTGCGCACTATACGATAATATATGGGTCTAATAGGCTAGATGACACCACCAATCGTTGACATACTTTTTATTATCTGTCAAAACGGTCTGCTTCCATAGATTTTGTATGGGAATACAAGAACGTGACTTTACGGTCATGTATAGAAATCGGAGTCAATTGACCAAATATTTACTGAGTTTTGTGAGTTTGAAAATTGGTTTCTGCACCAGAAATATACTGGTTGTAAAAACATCATAGGGGCTATGTTTTTAAAACGCTATTGGTCGTGAAAATATTTAAGATAGATGTCATCATGCCTATTGGTGGTACGAAGTGGGGAGCGAGCGAGCGAGTTAGCGATTTTCCCCAAGCGCAAACTCCCTACAGCGCTCTTTATAAGTGGCGCGACTAATACGCGGCTTTAAATGAACACAAACGCGCTTCATATGCGCAGACGACGCTTATGTTGGAAACCCGTCGTTTCAATTTCAAAAGCTTAGAAATCCAATGATTTTCTTATCTAGGATGACCTGCGGTTTTCGACCAGCTACATTCTACCAAACACTTAACTCAAGAGCAACTTGATTAATTATTACCGTGAAATAAATTATAAATAGATCGTCTAAATGCTAACAATCATTGACATTAACATAATTTTTTTAGAAAATCTTTCTACAGTTTTATAAATACTTCCACAAAACACTGATGATAAACGATGCAATTTTGAGTTGTACAATAATTCAAGTATGTATATTCTATTTTATCTACAAAACCAACTACAAAAGGTAAATAAAACGTTGTTATGACACGTCTCAAACGGCCTCCATACAAGAAATGATCTATAGTTACAATAAATCTTACGACATATTATCGTCGAAATTTAGAATATCGCGAACATTGTGTGGTCTGAAGGCCTACTACGAAAAACAAGATCCGTCAAAACTATTGTCCTTTCCTAGTACAAAATCGCACTTATTACATGGGCATACGATGCCACAGTGTTTACTTTCACGCGCTGGAAAGGAAGACAATCGTTTTGACGGATTTCGTTATTCGTAGCAGGCCTACTGGTCCCCTACATGTATGGAGCTTAAAGTAGATATTGATCCTTTACAGAGTCGCCAAAGAAACGATTTCTTAGTAGTTACTTAAGAAGGGTTTAGAAACTTCAACATGGTGAAATACGAAACGACAGAAGCCGTATATTTTCGAGTTTTTAATAACCTGACAACAACTAACCGCATACTTGTTTCAGTTATTATTTTTAAGGCAAATTACAATCATTTTATTGATATGCTGGCACCAGTTGATTAGTTGTTCTTGCTTTGTTGTTATTGTTCTAGAAATCTAACTTACACTGAATATTTTTTTCGTTTTTCGTGTTAGAACATCATAAATTACCAGCTTAATAAAACAAGATTATTATTATTTAATAAATCACATATCCAACTGTGGTTGAATGTTCAGAAATCCACAACATATTCATAAAGTTTAAAAAATAATTACAACTTATTGAAAATATTTTTCCTTCACAAGACCCGATTTCGACACCTTATATGGAACTTATATAATCGTGTGCTTGTACTTTATACAGCACATATGACGGGTTGTTATAGATAGAAAGTTTAAAAACTAATAAAGATGGTATACACTTAACGTTTTTTTATATTTTGTTCTTTATAAAGTCCAATTTCAATTGTTTAGTGAAATCAAAATTTTTAAATTGTTATTGTCATGCAATAAATTTTTAAGCCCATCATTTTGTAACAGCATTTCTTATGATTACTATTCTTTGCTTTCCAATTTGCTACTTGCTAATTCAATGTTAACATTCGTTTTTTTTACTTTTTTAATGCATATCATATTTTTGCAAAGTCCACATCTAGTTTGTTCTGTGATGTCATCATGATCACCGAACAACATTGCCAAAACATGGTTAGTTATACAAAAAAATAACAAAAAACTTATTTACATTGATACTGTCAAATTTAGGAAAATTGTTATCATAAATACCAAAGAAAATAAGTGTAATAAATCTGTGATACTATTTTGTGAGGCATGTTTTTACTTCGAAACATTTACTACCGTAATTGAATACTACCTTTTGTATTTTCAAACTCCCCATAACCTGTAGAGCAAAACATTTTGCTCTACAGGTTACTTTGATATGGAAACTTTCAGATCTAGTCCCCCAAACCATAATAGTCTGTCTAGTATCGACACTAATTATTTATTTCGTATCTGTGCCAAAAGTTTGTGACATAAATATGCGTTCAGATCACTCATATAAATATGCTGCAGCAAGAGTATTAACAAAAAAAATACCTTTCCAAATAACGATGAAAAGAGTCCGAATGTAAAATATGTTTGTACAATTACTATGTTCCCTGGATTTACATTTGCGGCAGGAACTCGATGGGTGTGGCGAATTTGAAGTCTTCGGGGAACAGTTTGGCCGCGAACGGGTACATGAGTTTGTAGGACTGTCGGATGGTCACGTCGGCCACACCAGCAATGTCTCCGATTTCCTTCTGGCTACGCTTGTCTTCGGAAGCCTGAAAAATAAGGTTCCTTAATAAATATAAACTGTTTCTTTATGGTGCAAGTTTTAAACCAATGTACGAATAAGTCCTTGTTCAATCTGAAAAGAGAGGAGCTAATGATCCAGAAGATATAATAATGCAAAGTGTGTCCGAAATATGTGCATTTTTCTTCACTGTCTTATTTAGGCGTAATGTTCATGTTACATAAATAAGATTTAAATGAATATAATATTTTACCTGAGAAGCCATATAAATAGCAGCCGCTGCAACCGAAATAGGACTGCGACCGGACACAATATCAAGCTCCCCTGCTTTTCGGGCGATGTGCGTAGCTGCTCTCTGCACCGAATTGGGCAGACCCAAGTTGGAACAGAAACGCGACATGAAGTCTGCCGTTGTGATGAGGTCCACTGAAGTCTCCAACGCTTTGAGGATGAGCTTAAAACATCTGCCTATCTCTTTCTTGCTTATTTTGCTGACAGCGCAGATCTCTTTGAATGTACGAGGCACTCCTTCCTGTCTACAAGCAATGTAGAGACAGGCTGATGCGATAGCGTCGTTTGCTCTACCCTTTAGGTTCTTGCCGTCGTGCACCTGAAATAAGAGAGAAACTTACTCAATAAATTGTTCACCTTAACATTTTGACTAAAGATTAAGAACAACAGAAAAATCTGATTAAAAAATTGACATAACTTGAAAGACACATCCTTTGATTTAACTGAACAGTGCTTTCTTTAGAGCACTCAATCCTGAAGAAAACACTTTGTCGTTTTGAATCTTTATGATTTTAATGCTAACAGTAAAACAGAAAGCTAAATATCTCAAAATCAACCCAAAAAAGGCTTATATGTAGTATAGTCTTTTTTTTTAACACCAAGTCCAAAATGTAAACAAACCATTAAAAAAAACAGATTTACAAACAATTATGAAATCCTAAGTAGTATCCTAGTACACACACCATAATAGTTTTGCACTTAAAACATAAAGGTAAGCCACCATGTTTGTTTTATATTTTTACTTAGTACTTCATACAAACTGTAGACAGGACATAAAATAGACTGTTCTTTGAATATGACAAATACTTTTTTTTGTATACCAATTTATATTTCTTAAGGCCTACAATGTTTTGTAGCCTGCTCTTCAAGCTTAAAAAAATGCTCCCACATAACTACTACACCATATTCAAATCTTATCTTGAGCACAGAATCTTCCAAGTAGTTGTAAATGACTGCCATTCGAATTTCTATGAGATCCAAGCAGGAGTTCCCCAGGGATCTGTACTCGGCCTGGTGCTTTATATGCTGTTTACAGCTGACCTGCCAAGCTCACCCAACACACTCTCAGCTACCTTCCTAGACGACACAGCAGTCTTATGTAGCCACACCAACCCAGCAAAGGCCTCGCAATATGTTCAACAATATCTCAATAAAATATAGGTCTATTTTATTGAGATATTATTGAACATAATGAAAAAATCGAAAATAAAGCCTAGTGCTACAAAATCCACACATGTCACATTCACCCTAAGACAAGAAAATCGTCCAAAAGTTAATCAGGGAGGTGATGAAATACCACAGAACGATGTTACCAAATACCTAGGCGTGCATCTGGACAGCAAACAAAACTGGTGCACTCATATCGGAAAAAAGAGAGACAAACTAAATGCACATATCAGAACTATGTCCTATTATCTACTATCAAGCCCATATGGACATATGGAATTGACTTGTGGGGAACTGCGAAAAACTCAAATTTGGAAATACTACAAAGGTTCCAGAATGGCGTCTTCCGAACTATAACCAATGCTCCATGGCTAGTAAAAACTTCCGAAATTTACGAATACCTTGAAATGCCCACCGTCAAAGAGGAAATAGTAAAGAAGACAACCAGATATAAAGAACGTCTAGCCAGGCAAGTGAACAGGCTAGCAGTAGCATTGACTGACACCACTGGAGAAGTGCAAATGCGCTGATTGCAAGTGGTCACAACATAGGGGAAAAAAAGGTTTTGTAGGATTAAAGTGTTTGAAAAGATAAATTGTGTATGTTGGTATATTTAGTTTTGGTTGGTATATAATAAGTTGTTATTGATATACAGAGAAACATTTCACTTCTGATATACAAAACATCTTTCAGGAAGAAAAGGCTGTAAGCTGCATTAATTACTTATTCTTTCATATTATTCTGACTGTCACCATTTAGTTATAAATAAAACCTCGTAAGTTCTTTAGTTTTGTTGGAAAAGTTTAAAAACATACCTGTTTGAACAAATTATTAGCTCGGTCCACTATAGTTTTCGGTAAGTTTATTCTGTCTGCCATTGTGTTGATCTCTCTGAACGCATTTATCAGAGCTCTGTCAGTGCTGCTAATGTTCCTCCTATTCTGGTACTTTGATACTCCAAAACTGTCAAAAGATGCGTCCCCTCTGCCAGGTCCAATGATGGTGGAAAGATCTCCACCGGACAGAAGTGGGTTCTCCGGTCCACCAACACGAGATGGGTCAACCCCAGATTTCTCATTACTGAATGTACGCCATTCAGATCCTACATCTATAACTCTGGAAAGATAAAGAATCATGAATATCAAATTTTCAGTTGCACAACAAATCAAATACATAAACATTTATGTAAATGCAGCAGTTACCTAGGTTGTACAAAAATAATATTTTGTTAAACTTTTTTTACTTTTTAACTTTTTTTGCACTATTATCACCTTCAGGTTGATACTTAGCGTTTTTTTATCTGTTGCTTCACTCGAATATACACGATCCTTGCTAGTAAATAATCCGCGAAGAATCTTACCTGTCGCCAACCACCAGGCCACATTCGGAGCATATCATGTCCCCAGCTCTATAATCTTCAATAAGCGGGGCATCGGGATGGGCATAGCACACCACTTTATTCGCCTCAATTCTAAAATCACAAAGAAAGTGGTTCAAGCAATCACCCGACAAGTAGAAATCGCAACATCAGGTAACAATTATTGCGCTGCTACACACTTATTTGTCATCAATGACAACTTACGTAAAGCCATAGTGAAATATAACTTTATTCTGCTCAACAATAACAAAATTACTTCGATAGGAACGAAACAAGAATAAAAATAAATTATAAAAACAGACCTCGACGTGCTCGCCATGATTGTCAAGTTGTCATAGACCACAAACTACAGAGGGATGTCATAGACACTATATTTTTTATAACAGTTATTTCGTATCCTGTCTGTATGTGTACAGCCAACAATAGACAATTTTATTGCCAAATTCAATAATTTTATGAAAATAATTTTTCAATAGAATCATTATGCGCCAGTGTATACCACAAAAAGAAATAAATAACTCTAACTATTTACTATTTTTTGCAGCAGAATGTCTCATCACATTATATGTTATACAGAATAGACTTTCCACTGTTTACTAAAATCATGGATAGATGGCGTGAGTAGTCCCAAAAATCCATACTAAAATCTGCTTTTGGCACAGCTTTTTGCCTCATGGCGCGCCTATATTTTCGCCTTATATTCGCCGGTATGTAATTTAACATTACCCATAAAAAGTTTGACTATATTAAATATAATATTAAATAGTAGTAGCAATTCTCTATCCCAGCTGTACATACAAAAACTAATATGTTTATTGGCACATTACAGAAAACATAGTGAAAGAGACAAATGTTTCAAAGGAAGATTACAATTTAGGCGGTCTTATTGTTGCGACTGATCTCTTCCAGAGAACTCATGTGTATCATGTCTGGAAGAGATCAGTCTCATGCACAAAAAAATGCCTTACCTAAAATGCCTTCTAATAATAAAGAACTGAAGATTTAACTTGTAAGTTATTAAATATGAGCCATATTCATGACGCAATCTTTTCAGACGGTGTCGAATAGTGACCAAAATCAGGTCGTAAAGAAAACATTCTAAGAAAATATTATATTCCTTTTAAAAAATGCATTTTCTCATCATTAACAACTTCATTAATAATGAATTATCGACACTTAGCAGAAATTAACAAAGATTTAATTTAGGTTAACCTGACCAACAATGCTGGTTTAAGCGAGTCTGTAGGAATTATGTATAGTTCACGTTTTAGTACGTAACATAACAAGCAAAATGGTGCCTTACTGTTTGTTGCATGGATACGTAACTAATTGATGAGCCGATTTTAGGTACTCACTGCTTTTATAATCAACATGTTACCACCAGTAAATTACATGCTTATTAGCTAAAGGATCACAAAACTTGATCATTACGTTACGTAAGTTACCAAGATATTACATGTGTGGTTACCAGCTACTAAAAGTTTCAAAAAACTGTAGGGATGAAATTACTCTTTCAGCTCTGCTACACAGAAATTGAATTGGAACAAACAAATGAAGAAATCGTCATAAACGTTCGCTCAAGATTTTTACCCTCGTAACGTGTACGCGTGTTGGAATAAAAGTTTGCAAACATTTCGGTTACAAGACCAGAAACGTGTGGTAAGGTGAAGCCAAATTGTGCAAATTCCTTGTTGGCTTGTTGTTTCTCTCATCACTTCGCAACAATCGTGGCGTGGCGTAGCTGCGTAGGACTCAATTAAGTTACATGGTTTGACTGACGTCACGAAAAATTAGGGCGTTTACGTAGTCAGCTGAAAACCACTAGCGCTACGTACGGAGTTCGCATAATATAACATTTTCAGGCCTAATTCCACTAATCAATAATAACAAAATCGTAATTTGACATTTCGTCCATACTAGAACTGTCAAAAACAGGCGATTCAATTGCGATTATGTTACAATTGATTAGTGGAATCGGCCCCAGTTCTTTCGCTTTCATGTCACTGAACTCATGATAAGTCACTTGCTGAAATCCATTGGAGTTACTTAATGGCTGGCAGTTGCGATAACCAGTGAAAGATTTGCGCTGCCACCCAGAGTCCCAAACCATTAGTCTGGTTGTTAGACCTTTAGTTTTTGGCTTCTACGGGTCCAACTCTGTGAGTAAGAAAATATCAATAGTTTCAGATTAAGCCTTCCAGTCGTGCGTAGTTATAGCTCGAGTTGAAAACCACAGAACAATATGTATATCCGAGTTACTAAACTTTCAGTAAAAAAGGTCTCAGCCATTTACTATAGGGCCAGTGCGCAGTACTATGTTATCGATGTCATTTTATTTCAGTCACCTCTGTGTACATGCCCTAACGTCGCACAGAAGCGTAATGAATGAGTGACGTTGTCGCAGGCATAGCTCGCGCGTCACGTGCCCTGGCTACTGGAGAAAGTACTGATACGCAATGGAGCGGAAACTGTTGGGGCTTAGGTACCCAAACTTATTTGTCTCATGGCCCTCTTTCGATAACTCTCTGGTTCCTGTGAACCAGAGAGTTATCGAAAGTGCAGTGGCGGACTAAAATGTTTGGAGGGTTGGGGGTTTGGATCGGTCTTCAATTTTGGGCCCGATCCCGATATTTTTCTTACAATCTTTAATACACAAAAGTTTCGGTATTCTAAATTATTGCGCGAATGAAGTGAACCCTCAAGATAAATCTCTAGGGCGTCTTAGTTCTTCATATTTTTTCGGAATATATTCGCATGCGCATCAAGTTTTGGCTTTTTGTTCCTTTAAATTTTCGAGAAACGCAGTCAAATCAGCGCGCGAGCGAAGCGAAAATATAGGCTTTTTGAGACAGATTTAAGGTAAGACATGCTATACATCTGCTGCCCTGAGTCCCCGACTTATACCCATACCTACACAAACGAGGACCATTTTGGCACACTAATAATGCTATTAATGTTTTTTATATCCAATTTTTTATTACTAATTTTATGTAGTTAATGTATGCAATTGTTTCCTCTTAGACAGTTTCACAGAATTCGCAAAATCACATCGTATAACAACGTATGTATGTAAAAGTGTCGAAATATTGTTTATAAGGTGAAGTCGATATACACTCGACGCTGGCTAGCCAGTGCTTGAACTTGGCTTGAGACGTCGTTCAATAGTAATAAATAATACCTACATGTTAAAAAGTTGTGTAGAGATGAGAGGCAATCATAAAAAAGATGCCTCATTATCTTTGAGAGTTTTATGTGTTTGTTGCCAATTCGATTTACGCAGATAGTTTTTTTCTCGTTATTAACCTTCGAAATTCTTCTTTATCAGTCACAGATGAAGTTGTCTTCATGTTAAAGATAAGTGCTACCTACACAAAGCTTACATACCTAGAATACCTAAGTACTAACTACCTTGTAATCTGATAGTCTAGATGTAAAGAAAACTTGCGAAATACATATTTTTTTCTAATTCAATTCCTTTTTGACATCCATCCAGTATTAGCAAAATCGAATATTTTGATAATACTGGTGTAATCTAATATTATTAATTTTAACTAGCGGCTGCCCGCGACTTCGTCTGCGTTAAAGTTCCATCAAATTGAATGTTTTGACCCAGTCTACTTGCCGAGATAGTTATTTAAAGTTTTAACTACCTCAATCATATTTTGCGACACAGACTGGTGAGAAAGGAATGGTCTTACACAAATATAGAGATCAGAAAAGAGGCAATAATTCTTTTACACTAGGTACCTACCTACCTAAATTTTTAACTCAATAAATTATACAATATTAAGGAAAATTATATTCTATTCTTATTATATTCTTAGTTTAAAGGCAACTTTTTTACCCAGGCAAAACGTCATGGTAAACACTACTGTATCTTATTACACTTATGATATGGGTGATTTTGCAACAATAATATGTAGCCTGATGCGTTGGCCACTGTTTAAATAAAAACAGGGTTTTTGGACAAACCCTTTGCATCAACACGATAGCACAATTAACTTACACTTTAAATACAAGAAGTCATCATTATTAGCAGTATTATCTATCACACCTAAAAAGTTTCCATAGAGCAAGCAGAATACTGCGTCATTTACCTAAGATCATTGATTCGGGAATTTGCTTTTTCATCAGGTAGGGCCTGATGAAAAAGGCCGAAGGGAAGGGCCGAAAGGGCCGAAATTGGTAAGTAAAGCTGAAAAGGGGAATATTTTGCTTTAAATTTCCACTAAACGACGCCACCAACAAAACACTCAAAGAGTGTAGTGTTGTGATTCCAGGTGCATCTTCTGTGTCTCGTTGTGAGTTGTAGGTATTGTACGAGTAAGTCCTGCAACTTCCAGCTCTAGCTTTTTCAGGTGATTACAGTTGGATGTATTTTGGTCCCTGCGCTGGCATCGTTTAGTGGAAATTTAAAGCAAAATTATCCCCTTTTCAGCTTTATTCATGGATTTCCGCAAAGTAACGCCTGATTCCATTAACTAAATTGGTAAGTAGGCATATTACTTAGATAGCCTTTTTATCATCCTATGTTAGGTACATAGGATGATAAAAAAACTGTTTATTATTGTTCTTGCCTTCCTACCGACCAATTATCTTATTACGTTACAACCTTAGATCAAACCAAACAGAGGAAGATACGGTACGTCAGCCGGATTGGGTCCGAAAAGAGTGGAATTTGTGGCGACCTCTACCATTCGCCATCACCAGTGCATGCCTAACGGCAAGCACAACAGCGAGAGCTGATACGGCTCCATAGGCATGTGCATTCAATTGTTTAATTTGCTTCCCAATTGGATCCAATGTCTTCCTTTTACTATTTTTAAGAAAACCATGTTCCAAATTCTTGTTGAAAATTTTTTTTATGACATTAATGAATTCACAAAATTTTGCCGAGACGGTCATCTAAAAAAATATATATGTATATATATTGTTAAAAAGATTAATCTTTAATTATTACTATTCCTTTTTTGTACTCAAAAGCTCCACTGTTGTATCTTACTTGCACCTGAGTTTGGGCTTATGTTAAGTCCCCGTTATAAATTTTTGACATTTTTATTATTATGAATTGGCCAGCACTGTATGACTTATTATATTTTGATGTGAATTGACCAGCATTGTATGACTTATAGTATTTTATATTATCTTATAGTGACATTATTATTTGCTTTCATTTTGTAAATTTGCATGACGACAGAAAATATAATATTTGCTTATCGATAGATCGATTAAACATGAATGCTCATCTCTCTAAATGTAACAACTTTATCTGTACTACCATGTTTTATGCAAATATAGATTTATCTTATCTTATCTTAGGCTAGATGGCGCTGTTAGCCTAGTACCGACCAAATGGTACCGGCCTAGTACCGCACATGAACCGCGGTATATAAGATTTCAATCCAGAATAATATAGATAAACAAATCAAGATGAGGTCTATAGGACCTTGGTCCCCGACCATAACACCCGGCCGGTAGGAAGCGCTTCCCTTTAGCTTCCTAACTCGAAATCAGTTGCGCCAAAAACTCACTACCTGCTTCAGTGTTTCCCTGCAATCACAACCTAGGAATTTTCAAAGCTAAAGTGAACAGGCATCTTCTAGGTGAGCTCGCTCCATCGTAGACTCAGTCTTTGCCTCTTTGGGCTTAGTCTTGGGTCAAGAACAAAACCATTCCAAAACCCAGAACAAGAAAAAAAACACGGGTTGCACTCCGGGAGTGCCGGCAGAAGTGAAAACTTGATTATTAACGTTGTGCATTTTTGATTTATTTGAACCGTCTTACGGTTTTTCGATCAGCATCACGTGACCTGACGCGAGTTCCACAGTTTCTACCCATGCCACAAAAGTGCTCAACGCCGCTAAAGAAGTTTTCACTTCAAAAACATAATCACAAACATAAAAATGGGCTTGCAAATAAATAGGTGCGACGACGTCTAGAAGCGAAGCAGGTTCTTATAGGACTCGGTTTAGTAGGACCATGCACAACTAGCTCGTGCTGATTCTCCCTTTGGTTTGATCTAAGGTTACAACGTATTACCAGTACAACTGAATTATGATACCAATAGGTCTACCCAAAACAACAAAGCCGTACTAAATTTATCAGCTATCTAGTTTTCACGGCATGCCGTGAATAAATTAGGTAACTAATTATACCATATTCGTAAACATAACGACCAAGCCCTAGGGCCTTGCTTAATCCTTTTACTATTTAGTTGACCTACGAGTAACGTCGATCATTCGTCGGTATAATCTTCAATAATCGACCCTAATACTAAGAAGATAAGATCGTCATGTATAATAATTAAGAGTGCAGTGCTATACCGCGTCCACCCGTTGCCCTTGGCCGAGCTGGTTTTAGTTACATTGTGACAAGTTTTAAGTTTACTTTTGCAAAATTCGAGGGCACTCGGATGGTGTGCAGTCATTAGTTGGATAGATACAATCGTTACAGCTTAATGTGCGAAAACATTTGAACTGATTCTTATCACAAAGTAAGTACTAAATAGCTAACACAGATTACTAAATAGTTACTACGTAAGTATTATTATATCTGTGACTGATATCATATCACACACATACAAAAAAGAAATGCAGGGTGTAAAGATTTTTATAAATTAAGCAAAATCCGCGTAGCAAGTCATCCAGAGGCTAAAGCAATGCGGTCGTGAAACTCATCAACAAATTGTAAATCTAATTTAATCATATTAGCGAAGTATACCATCATCATCACTACCCCTTTGGTGTGATGGTCAAGAAGTTGACAATTAACTAAGAGGTCGCGGGTTCCATCCCCGCACTGTATAAACATTGTGTGCATGGACATGTCTGTTTGTACTGGTCTGGAAATTATTTGTATTTATTAAAGTTTATTTGTAATACCACTGTTGATTCTGATATCTGTAACACAAGTTCTTAAGCTACTTAACTACCACGGAGTCAGATCAATGTATGTGATGTTGTTGTATATTTATAATTAAAAAACTAAGAAAGAACAGCACCTGCTTACTGTACCGTCCATCTAGCTTCTTAATCAAATGATATCGTCTGCCTATGTCCATACTATACATACTTCAGTCAGTAACCGAATACAACATTGTCAGTGTGTGTGAGGGAGGATATAGTGAAAGGGTACACAGAGGGATTTAATATTTGAAAATATTACGTGTTCAAATAAAGCTACCCGTTCTACCGAAACCCTTATTGGACAAACATCCTGCTTGTCAAATGTGTAAGGAAGGACCGTAAGGCAGCAACAAGTCGTTTCTTTGCCTCGTCCTTTGGTGTCACCGTGCTCTCGTGACAAATAATTTTTATCTAGGTATAGAATCAACAATCAACTTCCTATCTTCAACTCTATGTTGTTTTCTATAATAAAATTTTATTTCAGACCATGTCCATAAATTGTTAGTATTACCAGTATCTTAAAAACTAATGTTAGTAGTCCAATTCACATTTTAAAAAAAAAGTTATACGTGTGCACACATTGGCTGCATTTACCCACGTTGACAGAATTGACATTTACCTTCCTTAACCTTCTTATCTGTGGATCCTAAAGTCAGGACCGCTCACGCACATGTAAACAACTCGCAGTACTGACCACTGCGCATAGACGACAACCAGGAGCGGAGTAGGTCCATTGGACTCGGTTTAAAGGACCAAGCGCGACTAGCTTATACTCTCTGCATCTTTTTGGTTTGATCTATGGTAGTAAGTATGGTTTCAATGCTGAAATCAACAACAATAAAACATAATTTTATCGAATTTGTTACCTATCTCATGTATTGTGATTGGAAAAAATCTGAAAGCTAACGGTGCACGTGTATATTACGCGTATCGCAGCATATTATTTGTCTAACGCGGTAAATCCTTGATTGACATGTTTTGTGTGGGTATCTCACAACATGACGACTGTTTGTGACAATTTCTATTTAGTAACCGACTATTAAATCGGTGGCATCCAGTGCTAGATGATCTGATTGAGCTCTACAATAACAACTGTTAGGGTAATGTTAAATTCTAGGAAAAAACTCTGTACTTATTAATTCAAAAAAAAACTTAACCTACACCAAAGCTAAAAAAAAGGATTATTTTGCTTTAAATTTCCACTAAACGACGCCAGCGCAGGAATTGCGGCAACTGTAATAACCTGAAAAAGTTAGAACTGAAAGTCGCAGGACTTACAATACCTACAACTCACAACGTGACACAGAAGGTGCACCTGGAATCACAACGATGCAACTGACACACAGATCACCCCCAATAGATTCCGTATGTTGATTGTTTTGTATTGTCTCAAAGTCACCAAAGTTTGAGGAAGGTGCGGGTTGCGGGAAGCGTGACCATATTGCTATGATTGGTTAGTTCAAGGTCAAACTTGCATTTGCTCCGCCCCCGTAATCAAATAGTGATGGGACACGGTGTATCGACAGTTTTGATTTAATTATGCAAAACGAGCTATCGCATTGTCACAATAACTTACTGGATAAGATAAGTAAAAAAAAACCATACACATTCAATATGTTTGATCAACAATTTACATACAATATAGTCTACATATATTGAACTCAATGAGGTGCACAAATCCAAACATTTCAAAATAAATCATGAAATAAATTTTTAGCCCTTCACATTTTTTTTATTAAATATATTGCAGTTATGGATTAAAACGACGGGCTCCATGGCGCAATTAGTAGTGGCCCTGCCTTGAGCGCCACGGGTCGTGGGTTCGATCTCCACCTGGGACAAACATTCATGTGATGAACATTTGCGTTTGTTCTATGTTCCAAAATATGTATTTGTAATATCTCTGTTGTCTGATATCCATAACACAAGTGTTTACGCTACTTAGTACGAAATCAGATCGATTTTTGAGATGTTGTATGAATTCAAACAAAGTGATTTGAAATTAATCATTCATCATCATATTAGCAGTAAGAAGCCGAAAATTAATCATTACTGATTGACTTTACTTATACCTTGATATAAATTTATCGATAATCGCAATTTCACCACACAGTTTAAATTTTATTGCACTTTAACAAAATACATCGATAAATATTTTTGTCAGTACTGAGCAATCACTAGTATTACGTAAGAAAGAGATAGCTTATTATAAATTTCACTTGAGAGAAAGAGACTTTTCAAAAAGACTTCAACGCGCGCTTGTTTTAAAATGCACGATTACTTTTTTCGACCATTATAACTTGAGCTGCTTGAGACTGGTAATTACAAATTATTATACTTACCGATGGAATGTGGTACCATCTTTTTTCATATTTGATGTTCTCTTTGACTTTCCACACCATTTTATTGAACATGTAGTCATTTATTTTTTAACACACTAAACACTTTATTATGCTATCAATATTTTCTACGGTATTAAAACTCGCGTAACGCACGGGTCCAATGTTTGGTCGCTACTAACTTCGCGTCTCGAGAGATCGGCACTTATGGTAGCAAAAACAACCATGTGCGGTGACTTTTGATGGCCCTCTATACGGAATCTATTGGAGGTCATCTGTGAACTGACACCAACAAAACACTCGACGCGTTTCGCCACTACATGTGGCATCCTCAGGAGATGTTGTCGCTTCGACAGACTACGAGCGAGCGAGCGAAGCAAATGTAAAGCAAAATAATCCTTTTTTCAGCTTTAGTCATGGATTTCCGCAAAGTAACGCCTGATTCCATCAATTAACCTACACCTTTTTTCTCTTTTTCGGTCACCCGCATATCGATATGTTTTGAATTATGTTTATGTGATTAAAAGATTAATACACCTTGATTATTATCCTTGCTGCCCCTATATTTTTTAATACCCGCACCCGAACACCTTCCCAGGTTGGTATTGAGACGTTACGTGTTGACAGGATTTTTTTTATTAAGCCATTCAATAGCTGTACATTGATTGGTTTAATGGGAACATGGTAATTCAAATGGTGACAATGAAAAGGTTGGTTGATATTTACCTGAAGAAGCCTTATGGCCTCGGAAACCTACTAGGGAGAAGGATTAGAACAGCTAACATTCACCACACGAGTGGTCATCATAGAAATTCTTGAAGGTTTGTCCAAGTAGAGAAATGTCTTTGGGGTTGGAACAGCTTCTAAAAATTTAAACAACCACGTTGTTTTTCTGAATAAGGAGAAATAGTTTAAAAGTTAAACTAGCCGTCTGGATTTTTTTTTAATATTATGTTGTATACTTATCATTTTTTATCACATTTTCTATGTAACAGTGCGACTCAATTCCAACTCAGTAGATAAAACCGGAATAGGCAGGCAGGCGCCTAGATATGACTAAAATGTATAATATCGATTTTCTGCCAACTTGTTATAAGTGACTAACAATGACTCCGTTTTCCATATTATCAGCTTGACGCACATACTTGGATGACAGTGAAAGATAAAATCCATCAAAACAAATTTATGTACAGTAAAATAAAATAAAAAAGTCATTCCGACTACACTTGATGGAATCAGGCGTTACTTTGCGGACATCACCAAATAAAATTCCGTGCCACGTTGTAAGTAGTATTGTAAGTCCTGCGACTTCCGAGCTCTAGTTCTCAAAGCGTGTGGATGTGTTAGGGTACCTGCACTGGCGTCGTTTACAGAAAATTATATTTCTTGTCCAGCTTCCGACAAAACTTTTTCTTATTCAACTCTACCGTGCGATAAAATTTCTTACCAAAGGAACATGGGCAAAATTCCTCATAACACTACTATATTTCTTTCTCGAATCGGTAAAACGCAGTTAACTATAATGTAAAAATGTAAAATTAGCATAAATAACACAAGAACGCCTCGACCAATTTGGCCCTTTTTTTAAATGATACTTATTCGATAGAACGGGGAATGGTTCTTACAAAGCAAAAAAATTAAAAAAACCAAACGAGGGGGGGGGGGGGGTGGCAGGATAACGTCTGCGTGGTCCGCGAGTCTATAATATAATTAAATGAATCGCAAAATGTGTTGGAAAGCGCATAACACAAGAACGCCTCGCTCGACCAATTTGGCCAATCCTTTTTTATAATATTCCATAAAGTAGGGGGATGGTTCTTACGAAGTTAAAAATAAATTTAAAAACCACAGGCAGGATAACGTCTGCGGGGTCTGCTAGTTTCTTATAAGATCTACTAGAAAACCTCTCAAAGTCCTATTTTATATTCTAGATCTACAAACCTACTTCTCACGAAGTCCTGGTACAATAAAGCCTTTACGACTTAACCTAACCCGCTTCATTCTCCTCTACACTAGCTACTCGTAATTATATCCGAATTAATGGTTTTGTACAAATTTTCGTTAAAACTCCTGCTGTATAGTTTAAAAATTAATTTCGGAAATTACGGATTTTCTATTGCATCTGATTTGTTTTCGATGACACAAAGTGTTCCAAAGGTCTTATTTCCATTTATTGTATTTCACACCGCAAAACAAGCACCGAGGTTGTTAGTCAGGTACCTAGGTATTTCGGTTTTGGCGCTGCGCTTGCGTCGACTTTGCGTTTGTTGGGCAACACATCGTTTCTGAAACGCAACATTTCATAATGGTGAAATTCATAATGGGTTGCAAGTGGCAATGCCAACTCGCCGGCCTTTGTCAAGGACTTGCGATTCGCAAATGATTCTGTAACTCCACAATTTGTTCTAAGGTACGGGGAGAGTTTGTTAGAAAATAGGCCGGACTGTCCAGACCAAGGAAAACCCAAAAAACTCAAGGGGGGAAAAGCACAGCAGAGAACAAACAATTATTTGTAATTTCAGTCAGTATAGTTGAAATAATGATACTAATTATCACTACAAAACATATACCATGTGAGTGCCCGTCACAGTCTTCTAGTCCATTATTTCTTTATTGATGTCTGAGATGGCGCAATAATTTGTAATTGATTTAAGTAGGTGAGATGTTGCACGTTTCGCAAATCGCAATACCTAAGTGAGCAACAAGCAGATATTAATTTATGTAGTAAAACTACAAAAAAAAACTTATTTTACAAAATTATTTACTTACTGCGAAAAATGTTTCAAAAGACAAATTTCACAAGACGAATAATGACACAGTTAAATAAATAATTACGTAACCGAAGCAAATAATACCAACATTTATATTGTTTGCAGATTCTAAGGTGGTAATTTCAAAACTTTTTAAGGGTTTATGAGTTCTCGGTATTTTGAAGATCAGTGTCAGTAAGTGTCGAATTAGAACAACTTTGCTTTTACTTTGGAAATAAATGAGCTAGAAACTTGAATCTCGTGATAGCTAGGCAGGCAGGTACTTGGATACCTACTGTAAGTTGCAATGCCATCTGTTCCGAATAAACCGTTTGGAACCAAATTAACGACAGCAATCTACCGGCTATTCTCTGCCTAAGACAACTTAACTCGATTCTGCTCGCATTTGCCCCCGCAGCCGCACCGACTTCCAAATAAACCAAGGAATTCCAATCTAATTAAAGGAGCTATCCCAAGCAACAATGCACTTTACAACAACATTTTCAACCTTAAAATTTTCTACTATAAAGCTCAGAAACCTCGTTTTCAAAACCGACATGCGCATGGGCAGTTTTCCTTGGGCATTTAGGCACAAATACTTAATAGTTGCTGATTTAGGCTCACCAAGTAAGCTCGGTGACCTTAGTTGAAATGCATAGTTGGTGACTTGGTGCAAGTGCGCGGGATTTTTGCGTCAAGTTGAACGGATTTTAGCGCAATAGTAACTGTCAGTTTTAATGGAGACATCGGCCCTCGGGCAATTCTGCAATCGTAAGCATGTCCAGTCAGTTGCAATCTGAACGTTCAGGATACCTACATACTTATTTTACTGATAGAATCATAGACAAAAAAAGAATCGGATTTTTTAAAAAAACTTTGATTTTTTTATCGTATTCAAAACTGCGTCGCTTTTTTGACAGCAAACTGTCTAATGTAAGTAAGAGTTGAGAATTATGTAGTAAACCTGCATGTGATTTTCTACTTATTTAATAAATACTCTTATAAGCTAACAAGTTACAACCCAACACGCTTTTATGCTTAAATTCTAAATACGCATGCACTTTTTGTTACATAACACAGATTTTAAATAAATGATGATTACTTTATGTATCAAAATTATTTTATTTTAACTTAGTATCGTACAAAATAATAAATTCATATTAAAATTGCCATTGGAATACCACTTGATCTTAAAGTTTGGCATTGAGGAGACTGAGACCAAAGGCCGTACAGCGAGTACGTACGTTTTGTTTCATATTTTCCGAGTCTAGCCAGCGCGTTCGCTCCCATGGTCAAGATTGTAAGAGTGACAGGGATAGCTACATCCGAAACTACGGACAACGGCTTAGGGGTAGAGGGGCAGAACCTTTATGGATATTGCACGGTTCTCGCCTTATTATATACATGCAGTTTAAACATGCGAGGACGACATTGACTTGACAATGGTGGCCTCTGCGAAGTGGAGGAAGTCACTGATTAACGTGAGGTTACTTGTGTGAGGTAAGGTAAGTTGTGTGTGTGTACAGTAAAAAAATAGCGTGCTTGCTATCCGTCTCCGTCAGGTTACTAACTAGTGTCTGAAGATTTGAAATTTATTTGCCAGAATTTCATCCATAAAATCTACTCACTACTTTACCTCAATGACATCTTCTCTTTTTATTCCTCCTAGTATTTCACCCAGCGATGTCCCTAATTAATAAATGTCTCTCTTTCTTCGTTACTGGACTAAAATGTGGATTTGAAACTTTATCTTGGCGATAAAGTTAAAAATTTTTTTTATCTATTAGCTACTTGTTTCAGCCAAAAAAAATCTGTGCACTTTTCCGCGACGGTTCGTCCGAAAACATTGGTTTATGTATTGTTTGAAAAGTTCGCTGCCGAGCAGTGCAGAAAACTATCAGATTTGATCCATCTGAATATTGCAATTCAATTCAATTTTTTCTGACAATAAAGATCGGAAGAATACCTAAGTAACATTTCAGAATGTTAGTAAGTAACATTTCAGTTGTTGATTCTGAAAATGATCACAATAAATGCGCGCGAATGTTCTATCTGCTAGTGGGTACCAGTACCGTCTTTACCATAAGGGCACAAGGGGCCAGTGCCCAGGGCCCCCATCCTCAGGGGGCCCCGAAGGGCCGATAATTTTTCTCACATTTTATATCAAAATGCGCATTACACTTTTCTTATTAATATATTTATTCGAATCAATACATTTACAAGGCAAGTTACGAGTACGAATAATAATGATAAAGTAGAAGAAACTGAATTTCAGGATTTAATAGAAGATTTTGCTCAACAGAAATCTCGAAAGAAACAATTAAGTATCGTTATAATCGTAACCATAATAAAAAAGAGCAGCATACTTACAATTTTTAATTAGATTTGATTGCCCACAGTAAAGCAAAATAATATGTACCTAATTTGTTTTCTTTTCCTCTTACATCATTAGATAAATTTGGAATCAAAAGAGCCCTAAATTCTTGTGTGCCCAAGGGCCCCAGCACAGTCTAAGACGGCCTTGGGTACTTCTCTATTCTTACATTTTTTATTACACAAGTAGTGTTATAGGTACCAATTAATGCTTACACTATGAACGTCGCTAGAATATTTCCAACGTCTGGTGACGTGTTCCTCGTACCTTGACTTGACATTGCTGCAGCGACGATGACAAAACTTCCGTGTTCTGACTGACGCAAATTGAGCGTTAAATAAAGTAAATGTATTACGTGACATTGAAGGAAAATATCTAAAACGTTAATTAAGACCGAAACAGTATTGTCATACGAAAGGTCACGAGGAAGTTACCAATCAAAGGAATGAGAATCTCGAGGTCTTATCTTTGTCCTTGGCAATCAGGGAATTGTACGAAATTTTTCCACCTATTGAAAATATTTCCTAATTATGCTCTACCGCAGATACAGCATCTTCTGTTACAAAAAAATTAAAAACCAACAGAAAGATGGAATTTATGTCAAAAGACTGTACATAAGAACCTTCTTGTTATTCCAAAATCAAGCCGTCCGAATCGAGTTCAAGAGTAAACAGTCGTCTCTGAGGACGTACTCCAAATTGTCGTGGGTAGTTGCGACATTCAGCTATCCCTGTCACTCATCCAAGATTGGTCCTTCGACCGAATGGGAAAGCTAGAGAGTCGAAAATACGTAATTATTAGGGATTGAATGTCCGTTCAAAAATAAATCTGATCCCCTCGGTAGATGGACATTGTGATCAGCCTCTGGAACGAAACACATCCGAAGAGGCTTATTAGCCATAACACTGTGGTTTTCACACGGGACATTTCGTAAAACGAAATTGAAAATTTGTTATTAAAATAGTTGTGACTTGTGTAAGTTCTGGAGTCTAGAGTCTGGACATTTCGAAACGAACCGCTGCGTTCCTGAAGAAAAGAAAATAACTCAGAACTTTTGTTTTTCATAAATCTCTTGACCAATTATGTAAGACTTGAAATTAAACTCAGGATATGGATATAAATACCAGTATAAGAATCATCATACTGACTGACTGACTAGGTTATTCCCAAGAAAACTTTACAAGTCACTCAAGTTGGTCAAGCATTAAAATCGATTTCTCGATTGCTATTGATTGATAAGGCAAAGCGATTAAAACGACACCGCAACTGCACAACTATTAATTAACTTAGATCCTGTAGTTTTTCCATTGCCACGATGACTTCAATGAGAACCATGGAGCAATTTAATCCATTCAGTCTTATAATTTTAGTTACTACCTACTATTTAACGACCGCTTGGTGCAGTGGTCCACAGATCGGACTTCTAAAACCAAGGGTCTCGGGTTTGATCCCCGCACAGTACAAACATAAGTGTGCATGAACAATGAACATGTGTGTTTGTACTGGTCTGGGTGTTTTCTATGTATGATATATATTTATTTACAAAAAAAAGTAAGTAACTTATTTAAGTATGTTTATCCGTTGTCTAGTACCCATAACACAAGCCTCGTAGCTTAATTTGGGACTAGAGAATTGGTGTGATTGTTGTTTTTTTTTTTTTATTTAACGATATTATGACGATCACTTTGGTGTAATGGTTAAGAAATTGACTATTAACCAAGAGGTCGCGGGTTCGATCCCCGCACTGTACAAACAATTGTGGGCATGAACATGTCTGTTTGTACTGGTCTGGGTGTTATATGTATTTATTTATTTGTAATACCACTGTTGATTCTGATATCTGTAACACAAGTGCTTCAGCTACTTACCACGGAATCACAGATTACTAAATAATTACACGGAATCAGATCAATGTATGTGATGTTGTTGTATATTTATTTATTATTATTATTTATTTAATTGACGGAGAAGAACACTTATTTAGTCATCGAATTCAGCTCGTTTATTCAGTCTATGGGATTATGGGCTTTACTTTAGACACAATGCGTCACATTGAAATGGTCTTCTTATTATGACACATCTTTATGAAAGAAAATTAATCCTTCTGACTGGAAGTAAACGACCTGTCTTCTAGCATCAAATTACATAAGTAAGACCACGGGAAAAGTGGAGCGGAGTCCAAAAATAAAAATAAGCCATAAATCGCCAGGGAATGTCTCACAAATCGGGAATGTATCCCGTCAGAGTCCTGTTGCCTGACTAATGCGTGCAGGACAAAGGAAAAACTGACTGCATCGTGAACCTTTGAATCACTGAACGTAGAAAAAATATTTTTAAGGATGGAGCAATCGCACATTCCTACATACATTGACCAATTGACTTCGTTGTTTTTATGTTCTGTCATAAAAAGAACTCAATGGGTGAAATCGAATTATAGTTACGTCAGGTTAACTAACAGATGAGCAAGGTTCCATTGAATTTAATTCTAGTTTGATTCTAGTTGTGAAATACTGTACGGAATCAGCCTATATTGATGACAAAGCTAAGTGGAACAGCATATTTGAATATTTCCTCATTGTACTGAATTTCCTAGAAAATGTAGGAAAGATGAAATGTAGGCTCAATTTCACACAACACAAAATAAGGTAAAATATTTATTGTAGGTAGGTTATGTAAAATTAAGCCAATTACGCCTTATCACGATACTCTCTTCAACAACATTTGTACCGTGATACTGCATTTGTTGTTCACGATGACAATCAGGAATAAAGGACTTTGCACTACGTGGCTACATGTCGTTAAACAATATTACTTACTGCCAGTCTGATATAAACTCTTTCTGATAAGAACGTAGATAAGATACATACATACGGGGAGGTAATGCAGACTAGCATTTGCCCTTGACACTACACGTTCCTGTGACAACCAATTCGTCATCAAGCACCATCGTCATTGCCTTCGTCACCGTGTGCATTTCATTCGAACAATGGCTACTTGTAGCTGCAGAGTCATACCAGATCTTAATAATCAGTTGCAATAGCTTGCACAATAGAAAAAAAATATTGCGCAATTTTATTACGGCTAATGAAGTTCAGAATTCGCCAGTTTTGATAACAACTTCATAGAGGCAGTACTACCTGTTCTATGGTTGATGGAAGGATTCAATCTAAAGGATTGAAATCATACAAAGAAGAGAAGCAGACGTTTTCAATCCGAAATTGGTAGGTAAGTGCTACCATCTTCATAATACTTTAATCACTGTATAATATTTACCTAATGTTGTCGTAGTACCTATCTCTTGTGCTTAGTTTCGCATGTATAGCGAACGAGCCGGCTACTACTGAAAATATTAATCAAACGTTGCGGACAGTTGCGGAGAATGATTGCCTCGATCTATTTCTTTATTTATTCGGTACCACATTGACATGTAGGTAATGGGGGCGTCCATAAATTACGTGAGGTGTTTAAGGGGGGGAGGGGGTCGAGTCAAATCTCATCTAATCTTACGTTGGAGAGAGGGGGGGTCTCGGCAAATATCACGCAATTTTTTTTGAGTGGCTAGATCAGAACGAAGTTGAAGGATCAGATGATTTTACTGAAAATCATATGGACATGTTGGTTCCAATAGTCTCTCTTGAGACCGTACATGATTCTCTATGGACTGAATTAGAGTAGATACTCTTTTTTAATCTAAGTAGTTACGATTTAAGTATTCTATTGTTAAATTTTTATTACACTTATAATTAAACTCTCAGCAACATTGATTACTAGTCATAACTAGTCGTAAATAAAAGCACGAAGCAATTTGTTTTTTTCTTTTTACAATAACAATCCAACGCGTTTACGTAAGAACTCACATTTTGAAAAATCTCACGTGAGATTGGGAGATGGGGGAGGGGGTTGAATAAAATCTCACGACATCTCACCAGGGGGGGAGGGAGGGGCAGAAAATTAAAAAAAACACCTCACGTAATTTATGGACGCCCCCTATCTACTTTTTTCTCTTGAATAATGAATATTTTAACTTCGTGCAGACAATTGAGTACTAACTTTAGATAAATCTTTCATTTATAATAAGAAACCTGTTGTATAGCGGAAGGCTCGATAAATTAGTGTAGGAATTTAGGGAGGTAGCTGGTTACCAAATGAAAGTCCTACGGGAGGATTTTTTATTCTACCGTCTTATCAAGAGTCGATAAAACGATACGGCCTATTATCCACTACGTCTTCGCGGCAACAATTAATAAGCAGTTCGTCTTAGCCCTGCTGATCTTGTTAGAACGGGTTATTCCCTGAGTACCCCGATCCCCGAGAGCCCCGTTCCGGAGTACCCCGATTTTATTTTAAATTTGATGAGCTCGGGTCGGCAGCTTCGGGGTCCTTAGGAATGGAGGCCTTGGGGATCGGGGTACTCAGCGAATAACTTGTTAGAACATTTCCTACAGTAGGTATCTCCCTCAACAACAAGCAGCAAACAACACCAAAATGCGATAAGTATATGAATCATTTTTAGGCGTTGAATCATGCATGCCAAATGGCTGAATGAATCATTAGAAAAAAAGAGGTTCATCCCTCGGCGACGTCACCGTCCTCGTGCCAAGCAAGCCAACTTGATTAAGAAAGACCAAGGTACATAATTAGTTAATACGTCATAGATTCGAGTTCCCTCAAATGTTATGTTACTCAGTACATTTCCTTCCTCGTGCCTTACTTGTCAAAATGTTGAACTTGTGTGCAATTCGAAAGTTAAAGAGAGTAATAATTAGTCAGTCTTCTTTAATATTAGAATGCACTGTAACAGCTGGTAGATTGAATTTTTGGTTCCTGTTTCAGTTATTACGTTGTATGCACTTATTATGTAGCATTTAAATACTCTATGAAGAATATTTGGTTGTCACGCTCAAGATTGGCTGGAAGGTAGATAGATAAAATTCAATAAAATTCATTTATTTCTGTAAGTAGGCTAAGAACTAGCACTTTTACACGTCCCAACATATAAATTAACCCTACCACCGCTTCGGGACAATTTGGGCCAGTGCTGAGAAGAAGCGGCGCAAGAAACTCAGTCACTATTGTCATTGCCTCTTTTCAAAATTGATTTACAATAATTGTAATTGTTTGCATTTATACATTTCCATATATCTTTGTCATTTATATAATCATCAATTTTATAATATCCTTTCGACATTAATACATCTTTAACAACTGTTTTAAATTTATCTAAAGGCAATGAAATTAAATTTTCAGGTAATTTATTAAAAAATTATACACATCTACCCATAAATGAGTGACCAACCTTATGAAGCCTAAAATGTGGAACGGCAAGCCTATTTTTTTGTCTTGTGTCTTGATAGGATGATATAGCGGATTGTTACACATACTTGCGCATATTTTTTTATTTAAATCACCTGAAATAATATACCTAGCTACTGTGGTTTTAAATTTAAATTAAGGTTTATAGAGCAGACACTGACGTGATTACCTTCGAACATCAAAAAAGCCTTATAATCCCCCCCAACAAATCTGCTGCTAAACCCCTAAATCCTCTTCTCTTGTATCTATACCTATTTTGCAACTACTACACCACATTAACACGATAGTATTATATTCGACGGTCGAGGAAACTAACTCGTGCAAGTTGTGTCATCCATCATCCATCATAGTTAAAAGATACCTTTTTTTATTAACATTACACGAAAAAGCGACATCTATAAAATATTTATTGAAAAAAAAACTAATTTGTTGACATTATGCATTGCCAAACGTCAATGGTCACCATCTTTCCTTGTCTATACATTGTAAATTGTACGGCATAGAAAGAGGTAGGTAGTCTCCTGTCGCTGCGTTTGCAAAACGCATAGCGTAGAGTCTCGTACTACGCAAGCTGACGCTGTGTCGACATTGGACGTTGGATCGCTTGCCGGCCCGAGCGAGGCTTCGCGAACGCCGAGCGCCGCCGCCGTCAGTCTCGCAATGGCGTTAGTGAGAGCCGGTCGTGTGTTCGTTTAGTTTAACAAAAACCCGAGCGGACACCGGCCCAAAATATTGGCCTGTCTATCCGTGTTCGAATTACTCGGAAACACTTCCTGTAATTCATTACGCAATAGCGACGCACTCGCCGCCACGGACAGTCAAATTTTGGTACGATATCCACTCAGGGCGAATCATTTCAAGGTTCGTACCTCATTCGTAATTTCCCCTTACTAAATAACGTTACTAAATCGTCGATTGTCTCGTAGTAGTTTCGTTTTAAGTTTTGTAACTGCGTTTGCAATAATTTTGCGAATTGAAACTTTAAAGTTTTCTAATCGGTGTTTGTATTGTTGCAGATCATGTTCATCTCATCATAGTTCCTCTTTGTTTTAAGTGTTTTGTGTGTGTGGACATAAGTGTAATCGTGACGTGACGAGTGTTTTGTGTAGTGATGGATCCGGGGTCCTCGTTGTTGTCTCCGCTGCGCCTGAGCAAGCCGGCGGTGACGATGCAGGTGGTGGAGAATGGGGAGCACAGTAAGGCGGAGGATCGGTCGCAGTCGCCGATCCTGGCGGACCGGTTGTCGGCGGCGTCGCCCACTAGCCCAGCTCCCGCGAGTCCTGCGCCCCCCCAACACCAGTTCCAGGCGGCGCTAGTGGCTGAAAAATACCTATTACTGGAACAGGTCGAGGGCTCGACGCTGTGCCGGTGTGTGGACGTGCGCACACAGGAGGAATACGTTTGCAAAGTGAGTGTACCTATCTATTCTATTGTTAGTTACTTAGTAGCTCATCGGGACCTCGCTACTTCCGCGACGTACTCAATAGGTACAGAACCGAATACCTAACAAAGCCATTTCTGTTGCGAATACGATAAAGATTTGCGCACGAAAGTACACTTATAGCAAAGATAAAGTAAGCAAACAAGTGACGATGACTAGAGTAGGTACTAAATCATAGAAGTTATCATTGGGGAACATAGTGCAATACTTTAACTTTGCATAAGTCTGCCAGCTCACGTCTATAACTTACAATAACTAGCTACAATACTCTATGTAATGTAGGTATGTACATACCTATTGATTTGTGTATTCAATGTCAGACAAAAGAAGATACCTTGTATATGTTATGTGTGTGTCTGACTGCCAAACTGAAAAAGTTCAAGTTTTTTCCTGTTAACTTTCAATACCTAATTATATGCTTATTTAGCGTGAATGTATTTTTTTCTGATAAGAGTGTGAAATTAAAACACACTTAAAGTAAAAATGGACTGCAACAAAAAGTAACTACTGATAAGAGTTTAATAAGCATTCATTTGAGAATTAAGTTGCACTTGCATCCAGTAATCTAAAAAATAATCCAGTAACAACAAGGTATAACTTCTTGGTTAATTAAACATGTTTAAATAAAATAACTTTAAATGGCGCAATAGTTGCAAATAAACATGATCAGTACCTACTAAATTAATGAAGAAACAACTTGTCAAGCCACTTAATTGGTTACATACTAACAGACACCAAATCAAGGAAAGTTTCAAATACATAGTTGTTAATGACCCTGCTACAGTTAGATACCTACTTACTCGTGTAAAACCAACCTTATCATTTCTTATCATCCGATGATCTGACCCGTCGTGACCTTTCATAGGCTTGTATGTAAGCGACACGGCCTTACATTGACAGACATGATGTTGGGTCGTTTCATTAATAAAACGCGTGTAATGTTTTTTTTTAAATCCATTGTCAAAGCGAATGATGTATCACGGCAGGATAAAGGCAAGGATACACTAGGGGACAAATGTCTTGCGACACGTGTCGCCAGCGACGTCGGGTGAGGTAGCACGACGTTGTCGGACTTAGCTCGACATGTCTGGCAACATCGCGCGACATCACTGCGAAGTTTAGTTGTAGACTTTGTATTATAATTATAAACAGACTTATAATTATATAGGCCGCAGCCAAAAACACTACATCGGTGGGTGTCAAGATATCGACTGCCTTGTAAAACAAAACTTCGTGATGTCGCCAGATAGGTATGACAGGCGAAATTTCACGAAGTCGCACGACTTCGCCAGACGTCGCTACGGTCATAAGTCGCGCGATGTCGCCAGATATGACAGGCGAAATCAGCCGGCTTCGCTTGACATGTCGCCGATACATGTCGTGGGAAATTTGTCCCCTAGTGTATCCTTAACTTAATAATAACATGTCGCAAGTGCGGGTTTCATCAGCGTTGCGTTGCTTTGTTTGATTGATACCTACAGTGCGTAATCTCGTCCCGACCTATGGTCCATTTGTTAATTGCCACAAAACATGTCACCTTTTGACGCGAGTACCTACCTACCTATCTATATAGTACAGTCGAACACTGTAAAATAACGCGGTATAGTATTTTGCTAGTGACTGTATTGCATAGCACTGGTGATATTGATTTATAATATTCAGAGCGTCGATACTCGATCAAACTAGGTCGGAAAGAGCTTCCGCGGATTTTTTTTTCTATTTTAAAATTTCTAATGACACTGACTTATTTAAATATAGGTCTTGAATTAATGTTTCATAGTATAAAGCAAAGTCGCTTCCCGCGTCTGTCCCTATGTAAGATGTATGTATGCGTAGATCTTTAAAACTACTTAACGAAAATTGATGCTATTTTAATTGATAGAGTGATTTAAGAGGAAGTTACAATATGTAAAAAAAATATGGAAAAAATTCGAGAATAGCGGGCAGGACAGCGTCGGCCGGGTCCACTAGTTGTAGCATAAATTTAAAGCGGTAACTAACTCTGTAAGTTCTCACCATAATCATGAACCTTTTGCACTTAACAAACACCTACAATTGCCGACTTTGCCGTAGGTAGTTATCAGGTTAGGTAGACAAGGAAATGCGTAGTTTAAAATATTTGTTCGGTAATTTCAACTTGATAAAATGTCAATGATAAGAGTTCCAATAATGCTTCCTCTTTAAATTCTCGTGCATAGATTAAAACAAAAGATTAACCTAGCTCTAATATTCATGCAACGATTTACTTTCTTAACTTTTTCAACTCATTTCATGTTACCTATTTATTTAATCATCAATTTGCTAGCTTCCAATTTTGCTACTCACGATATCTAGTAGTTCAAAGGGTTCCACTATCCCACGGGATCCAACCCCATGCCGAGATAAGCCGAGTTCAAATAATGTGCCCACATGATGTCCCTTTTATTGCAATTCACCAATTGACATTCGAAACGAATGTTTGAACTTTGAAAATGTACTAAAATTTATTGCAGTACCAGCGGACCGCGAGGACGTTGTCCTGCCCGATGTTTTTTTTTTAATTTTTTTCTCCGTAAGAACCATTGCCTTATTTTAAGGAACAAAATAAAAAAAGAATTTGTCAAATTGGTCCAGTCGTTCTTCAGTTATGCGCTTACCAACACATTTGGCGATTCATTTTCAAGGAAGCATTTAATCGGGATTAAAATTATCCTACCACCCAAGTCAGCTTATATCCTGTCTGCATACCAAATTTCATCAAAATCAGTTCAATAGTTACAGCTTGATTGACGGACAAATATCCTTACAATGAAACTTTCACATTTAAAACATTTGTGTGATTTTTGTAGCTTCCAATACTAGACTGTGGCATGACTCACTTGATTTGTCATCTCTAAATAAAATAATAACTTTGTAAGCGTTTTAATTAATCACGGCTCACAAAGATTCCATGCCCGGTTAAAACCAGTAATAATTATTACCTGCTTAAACAATTAAAATAATAATTGACGTTTTTCATGAACGCGTATTGTTCGCAGTATCAGTGGAACTCCGATGTCACACTTTATATGTCACGGCCCCGCGTTGCTCGAACGCATTTGTAGGCCAACAGCCATCGCAGTTTTTACAATGTCATGTGTAGGCTTTCGCAACCGATCGCTAACAATACCCACTATAAACGGTAATAACTCCTTAATCAGACGACACGTTTCGAGCCGACTTATCGTCACGTGTGCAAAACACTCATACAAAACGACACTCACCCGCTCGCCCGTCAGCGCTCATCCCAAATTACTCAGACAAACTGACAAACCCACCTACCTACCTCACCTATTAGCGCGTGAATCACAACACCAAACAACATCGGAAACTCGTTGTTTTTAACATCCTCACTATATTTTCGTGGCCATTAAATTTAGGCAACGCATAGTTCTAGTGCTAACAAAGGCCTATACGAGTATTGTCAAGGCACAGAATAGGCACTTCCCTCGTGAGAACCTGGCAAGGTTAAGTGAGGCAACGTTATCATTGCTAAACGCCGCAGAGCGTATTTACAACACCGACTCTTGCCGACACGACCGACACATTTGTTACTTGGCATTACATACGTAAACAGTTTGTAAATGCTGCGCAATTCGTATATGAGAGCTCATCATTCAATAAAAGATCGGAATCCGAAATTCTTTGACGGTTATTATGACCGCCCGTCACACGTGGCCGCCTCCGATCGCCCCGAAAATAGGAGTGACCTTCTCATTGACATTGTGAAATAGACGAGTTGATAACGCGCCGAATGTCACAGCGAGGCTAGAGGGCCCCACTCTTGTGGCGCTCCCCCCCACTGAACATCGGAGCGAGTGCCTCAAAGAACGCGCTCGCCATTCATTGCTGCCTCGATACGACCGGTCTTATCAATAACCTCCACAGAACCAGACACATACTTCAACATTCGATAAATTGACGCCACGGTGTTGGTGTAGGAGTAAAGTACTGCAATCAATCTGCAAACAATCAAGTTGTACAAGTAAACTTCGATGTGGCTGTGCCTCGGGCGTAGCGAACGGAGGCTTTAAAGTGGGTTCAAGACAATAAGCGTCACGTTATGAGCATAATGATGATGGTTTCGACAAGACCATGTTTGTTCGTTCGAATTCAATCGGTTAAACAGGTATTTTGGGCGAGCTACACTTTAAACAATAGCTGTTTTAAATGCCTACGTGTTAGTTAAGCCATCTTATATTCAGTCTTGGGTATTTTGTGTTATCGGTCGAAACTGCCAACTAAAATCAAGTAAATATTTTGCAATGGCTGGTGATTGAGTAAATATCGATAACAGTATGTAGGTTAGCTCCCGTAAAGCGCATACGATGCCAAATATTATCAAGTGCTCCACCAACATCGCGAAATCGTTATCAATAAGCCGTTTTTTCGCAACCACCTCAGTAAATGGGTCATGTTTATTTTCGTTCTCTGCCAAATAATAATAAATCTGAACTGGAAATACGCGTCTGTGAGTCTAGCTAGAACGAGGACTGTACTGTACTGAAATACCGTCGAACTATTTATACAACGACGAAAAAGAAATGGCTTGAAGCACGCGACGTGATTCATCATTTCATTCGTGAGTCGGGAAATCAGATTTGGAATTGACGTCCACTGAGTCGTTGACTTTGTGGCTGATACAAAATAAACTATATGACTAATTAACTGCTCCTGAAATAGCCTTCAATTCTCTTTATGTCCCGGGTTTATATCTGCCTATGAAGTAGAGATATATGCGTTTACAAATGTATAGAAACCAATTCGCTTCAGTCGTTACGACGCTATTCTAAGGCACCGTTCTATCCCAAAGGGATCTATTCACTAGTTAAGAGTGTTTCTTGTTATTCACGATAGACTAACCCTTTAAACGAATATTACTTTAGAATAGGAAGATCCTTTTGACTAAGCTTGACTGTCTCGATTTTAAAAGGATGACCTTAAGATGAGAAATAAATAACTGTAGCGTTAACTCCAGAATCTGTTAAGACTGTTCTATCGTTGACCGTTTATTTTTAAATTTACTGGGCACTTTATATTAAGGCGTTGGCTTTTAAGTTTAAAACTAACGTGTTCTGTATTTCCTTAGGTTGTGTCACGAGACTGCAGTAGCTTACTCCAAGCGCACTACCGTCTCGACGGCCATCCGCACGTCAACCCTATACACGAAGTTCTAGTCGGCGAGAAGAGGGTATACCTAATATTCCCTCGGTCGCACTCCGATCTCCACTCCTACGTGAGGGCGCGGAAAAGGCTACGGGAGCACGAAGCCCGCAGACTGTTCAGGCAAATGGCCGAAACAGTAGCCGCTTGCCACGAGCAAGGAATCGTTCTACGAGATCTCAAACTGAGGAAGTTCGTGTTCGCGGATCCCCAAAGGTGAGTCTCATTGCTGTTCCATTCATTCATCAACTAGACAATAGCGACATTATCTCTCCATGATAGAGCAGCCGCTCGCAGTTCCGATTGCAGTGTGCCAAATAATGAAACAGTTGACGCAACTGTTCCTTAGCAGCTGATATCTCCTGCAATCGATCCGCCCCTGATCGATCGATTGCTTCCTCCACCTTTTTTTCTTTCGACGCCCACTGTAAAGGTCGATCGTGAGAAAAGTCGTGATGACAAAAAGTGCAGACCTAACGGAAGTGTACTTTTTAGTGGAACGCAGTTTCCTTTCGTGAGTCAATAATGGCGGCGATAAAATTGTTATCGACTCGTTCATTACGAAAATTTACAGGCAGTACGTGTCGCCTCAATAATGGTGGTTATCGTTCCCAATAAACGCATTGTCATCGAGGCGCCAACAATACAATATTTATATTCTACACCGATGCTGAGTTAAACCAATGAGCAATATACACTGTAGGGTTAGCAAACAATCAATCAATGAACGTATTAATTGCGGTCGATAGAAACAGCGGATTTTCGAACTTTTGAAATGTTATCTGGCCTCCATTGTTGCGAATATCTCCGGCAGTGCTAGCGGCTCAAGGCGAACGGTGTCATTGCTTCGTACAATACTGCGCCGCATTCGGGTCAAGGGGCCGCCGCAATGCACGCGCGCACCGACCGCGCACCGCGCTCGCATGCATCCAATAACACCCCTATGTAACCATGCGGGTACCTGCGGAACCCTCGCGCGATCAGGTGATCATGAATAACCCCTAAAAAGATAACGATGATCGCATTATGCACCCTTGTGATTTATCTACCACATTCCTCGATCTCCAAATTAAATTCCATTCACCTGCCTACATTTCTTTAGATATAATTTAATCTCATAAAAAGTAAACAATGTTTGAATAAAGTATTCTTATTAATTCCCAACTACTTACTGGCTCAAGATTGATATGTTTTTTGTTGAAATTCAAATTTTCGGTCAGCCAACCCACGCGGGACGAGCCAACAACCCAACCCAACCTTTTGTGTATTGGGTTATCCTAACGTTCCCGTCGAGACAATTTCGATACGCCTTCGCGCACTTCGGGACTTGACTTTGGTAATCGTTTCTTTGACCTTTGCCGAGACTCGTCCCTAGTGACATTCGAATTGTGACTCCAAATATGCCTTTGACACGGCCACAATGCCCACAATATGACCTGCGAACAATGTACTTGAAAAATTTGCAATATGAATTCAAAACTCAGCTTTCCATTACGCCATGTCTGAAATCCGTCTGTGCGTTTACACAGCGTTTTAATTCAGTCCGCTTTTCGGATGGAGTGGACAGGCAGACAGCAAAAAAGGTACAATTTAATACTCCTGTCGACTCATCAAAGCGAATGTTGTCAAAAGCGTCGGTACCTACGCGATGCGAAACTGAGCACCGCGACCGTGCCTCAAATGTAAAAACTTTTGCTCTACCCTTTACGTAATAGCGACTTGGAGAAGCCTTTGCCGAAGTTGCCGCTCAAAGGTGGAATGTTTTACATTTGGTTATTACACAGAAACTTAGGACTCCCGGCGAAAGACAAACTTTAACCGCACTCAGTTTCCACACGGCACAATTTTGCAAAATGGGAGATTCATGTCACATGCTAAAGTTGAAACGACAAAGTAAGAAAACAGCACGGATTTATTTATGTGCCTGACCATTAAATTAACGGGATATCGCGAATAGTGCAGCTGCGCTTCCAGTTTTACCATGTGCTAACAACACAGACAGAAACGGAAATGTTCCTTTTTTGTTTCAAAGATATTAACGGACTTTCCTCTTTGGGTCAAGCATCTGCTCATGTCCCGATCCCACCGTGGCCCAAGCCTCGCCAATTACCATCTGTTCTATCAACTTTCCCAGAGAATATTTTTTATCAAACACCTTCTGTGATTATTCAGACGGACAGACAATCCCTCATTTGCATAAACGGACAGCTGACCTTGGTCAGCCCTAATAAATTCTAATGACCATCCACATGCTGTGGTGGTCACTTCACCGTACAGCTGTTCTTTGCAATCGTGAGAATCCTCTGTCAATTGTTAGCTAAGGTGCAATTTGATCAAGTGCCGCGCCCTTCGACCTCCGTTCACACGTCTCGGGTCGCGGGATAAAGGCACCCCCTGATTATAAATTCGTGTCATCCGGCGAGACGCCGGGATCAACATCTCGCGAACCCGGCGTCCCGGCTCAAAGGTAAACAAGAACATTAATATTGATTCCGTACTCTCTTTGACGCTTTGAAGTGGATGTTCTCGATGCTAGCTTGCAGTTTTTTCATGCCTTTTCATTTGATACGAAACTATGTATTTGATATCCAACATAAAGTAATATTAACTTCTGATGACAAAATACAAAATGCCGGAGCGGATTTCCATTTCCTGATGAAAGCAATGAAAGTGCTTCCAGACAGAATACAAAAGTATAAGGCAGCAACATTTGAAGTATCGAACGGGCTCTTGAATGGAACTAGGTTAAATTTCCGCCGGCGCTCGCACTCCACAGGCGCATTTCGAACGTTAATCGCTGTTCGGAAGCGGTATCTACTTTCACTGTTGTTATGCACCTAGAGCAAGATACAAATGAGCATCGTGTGAAACTAGAAACTATTGAGAGAAATCTCAGGCGATGTATCCGGGCGCAGGCCTTGGGGGAGGAAATCGAGGTCGATTTAGCTGATAGCGCAGGTAGTTCGGTCCTTCCTTACCCTGCCAGAACGCGATACCAACTGACAATCCTAAAAAGAATCCATAATAACCATAATAACATCTTCCGCTTACATAAATGACGTAATACCTCTGCATCTGCAGGTATATTTGCTTTACAAATTTGTAATTGTATACTTAGTTGGTGTGAATGTGATTTATAATATTTTGTCGGTGTCGGACCCGACTTCCCGAGGAAAGCCGGATGTTTGAACACAAACTATCATTGTTTGAATAATGCATCCTTAATTTGAAAGGAGGATACTCCGTACGAGGCGGAAATAGGCTTACGCTAAAAACTGACCATTGTCCACGGGGAATTCTTCCAATATTAATTTGTTTCGCTCGCTTGTACAATGGATAAGGCGAAGCGATTTCAGAGGTTACGTACACCAGACAGAGCGGTGCCCGCGAACGTCGTCATGTAGATACTACGAATCCTTTGTAAACATGCTCCAGGTAAAAAGTCGTCGCTGTATTGTTCAGAGCTATCTCCCGCCCACTCCCAGCCAAAATAATAATACACGAAGCCGCGGCAAGCCGTTCCAGGTAACAAAACAAAACCCGAGTTTTTGCGTAATACGGTGTTCGGAGCCGGATCGGATGATCGAATGCATCGCAAACAATGACGTTGATACGACGACTTTTGATTGCGCAATCGGATATTTACAGCATACGTTCTAACGATCACATACGACCGTGATCTTGGAAACTTACTGTGTAAACACAGTTATTTGAACAAAGTAAACCAGTTAGATGAACCACTTTGAAGCCGGATCTTGTTTCAGTGCGAAATATTTATGACGATGCAAACGCTTTGCGGGCTTAACGGGACGTGGATATTTACGGTCCTGCGCTGGCGCTTGCCAGCGGATGTGCCAAATTGGTCCGCGATAGACGACGACTCGCCACCCGGCAGACGCCGCCGCGGCGCATACCGACCCGGCCACCGGCTGCCACCACATTTCCTTCTAAATGCGAACCTCATTTAGAACCAAATTAACCCGGGATACCTCACACACGCAACCGCTCCGCATCAATTTCACTAACAACACGCAATGTCGTGCACCCAGACATCGCCCGAGGCTGTCACCGATATCTCAGCAGCAGCCGTCGATCAGCATTACCTGCGCGTATTTTGAAAACGTTTTGAAACCAAGTTGCCAAAGCCGTGGTGCAAGACAAGCTACATTACAGCGAAATATTTGCATAATACTGGGCGCATGGTAATCCGTTGTATGTTTCTGTTTCGTTGTATAACTTGGTGCAGCAGCTGAGCCGTCATGAGAGTTATTGTCACAATTTTGCAACAAGCGAACCTTTGGAAATTGGGTGAATATTTCTTAGTGCGTAGTTGGCATGTGGTGCTGGTATTTTTCGCGCGGGTGTGGCCGCTTGAATTAGACAAATGGTGGGGCACGGGTCGTTTATAACGCGTGATTCAAGCGTGCGGGAATCCAAGCGAGGTGTATCTCGTTTTGGGGCGTTTTGTTCTCGACCTCGATCGCGTGGTAGAGGCCGCGCCCGCGCAACTGTGCCAATGTCGCGCTGCCGGCCGCGCTGCACCGCGCCGCTCGTGCGGAACCGACCGATGCTCCAGCCGACGGAACCAATAAAAACAATCACGTCATTCTTTTACAACGATAATTTAATTTGAAAGTACGTGTCAAAACGAATCGCATTTAACCGTAAAATGACCCGGAATGCTTTCATACGACACCTACGCCTCTCCCTCATTCTGAAAATAAATGAATCGCCTGTGAGCGAAGCGAGTATTCGTCACGGCTATAAATAACGTATGTTCGCACCTTTTTTGGTGGTACGAAAAGACCGGATGCGTCTACCGGACGTAGGTGAGCGTAGTGCGATGCTCTACGATTGTCGTCACATGAATACAGAAGCGCAATACGAAGGCATTTCTTTGCGTGGCGAATCCGGACACAAGGTGTCCGCGACAAAAGTTAATCCGATTGTCACAGTAGCCCATCGCAATAATGGGTTTATGTTTACTTCCACCGGAGGCGCATCACAATATAGGTTGCTGTTACCGAATCTAATAGTATCTCGCATTTCCGCCACTTCCTTTCTGACCTTTGTTCCGCTGGAAGATGTATTTTAGGCAGTTTCAAATGTCGCAGTTTACCAATTTAGGTTTAGTTAATTCTGCAGTCGGGCACACAGCTGAGAAAACGCACGACTAGCTATTAAATCGATCTGGTTGCGTAAAACAAAGGTCTGCGAAACCTTGTGCAAGCGGCGCGCCCGCGCTCGCGCCGACATATCTGCGGATTTGCGTAACGCCGCACTTATCCGCCGATACGACACCCATGTGTTGTGACACGCTCCGTTTGCCTGCCTCAATACTTCTCTTAGTTCTTAAACATATTCCCTTTAATTGGTCGATTCAAAAATAACCAAGCTTGGACTTCTTCCAGAGGCAAAATAGGATGCATTCACATATTCCCTTTTATGGACACAATCACTAAGGCCTATAATGACTGCATCATTTCATTGAACGCTCCAAACAATCAGTTTATGGCTCGTCGTCCTTTCCTCAAGATCGCTTTGTCCTTTCAATTAATTATTCACAGGACATTTAACTCCTACAAGACTTGGCCGACCAGTCTCATGGAAAACAACGGACCGCTGGTGTCATGTCATGATATCAGCATGTGAGTCATTGCATTCGTGACTGAAGAAGACGCCGTGCTCGGCGAATAAAGGCGAGCCGAACCGGCTCAGCCTTCGCAGCGAGGTCTAGAGCATAAGCCACGCTCATTAAACACTCTCGCAAAAAGTTTTTACACCGCGAGCGCACGCGACCTTATCCCTTGGAGATGGGTACGTTCGCCCCGCGAGGAAAAAATATGCACGTGCCAGCAATTAGATAGGGACGAGACGACGCGTAATTGCGCCCTCCAAGCAGCTCGCACCGCATGGCCGCTCACGGAGAACGAGGAATCACTGACCGCCGACACACGCCGCCTTAAAGTTTAAACAATTCCATTTTACACCCGTGACTTACCGTTCCGCGCTGTGATCGCCGCTCCTCGCTTAGCAACAACTAGTAAGCTCCTGTAGCGCTGGATTTTATTTTCTCGTGCACTTATTTTTGTTGAGTTGCATTTTAAAACCTGCCTCGGGCGTTGGCAAGTCGCGGGCTCGCGTTGGCTGCATCCGCGTCACGAAGGTCGCTGACCGCCGAAATCTGCCGTAAACAACACAACACAACTAACACTAAAGTGATAAGTTTATTGTTATATTTGGAGGACAGATCAAATAAATGGCGACGCCCATCCTCTTCTTAAATCAATTTCGGTTATTTTCTGCCACCGCTTTGAAGTCAATGGTCCAACACGGAGATTCAAATACTTTTATAACAATGGAAAAAAGTATTTTTAAAAACATTCTGTCTGCGGTCCGCAATTTCCCCGGTCATAAAAATAAACCTCAGCGTTCAAAGTCACAATGAATCAGAGGTTCTTATGATGAATTCCTGTAAGTGCAAGTGCATGCGTCATACCATCTGATGACGTCACCCAGAGGGTTAAATTCAGAGGGACAATACAACAATGGAGGGTGTAGGATGAATCATAGGAAATTCTATCGGGTCGATACCCTAAACCCCATAGCAACTATTTTTAACGCACCCTAAAATAGTCGTTAATGGAAAATCAAAAGATCCCTTGAACATGTTAACAGGTATATTTTAGAATCCCCTTGCCTTTGCTGCACATAAAAATATCTTGAAAGGAAACCGTACCGCCATTATTTTTTGGCTCCTGTTTTTCAAATCGTTTTAAGGTTTACTGTAAAAGCGCACAAACACAAAACCTGTATCAATTAATTGCCAAGCTCTGTTTACACTTCGTGGTTCGAACGAAAATAAAACAAGACCAGCTAAAAGTAAGGCTCGCCAGCGGTTTGTATTTATGCATGCAAAAAAACGAGTCCTAAATAAAAAATATTCAGAGAAGCGATCGACGACGTTTCAGAGAATTGGGATACAAATGCTGAAGCTCGTAGTTTCTTTAATGTTTAGTTCGGTGGTAAGGGGGACTGACCTAAGCTACAGATCCAATGTCGTAAATCTTCCTCGATGTTGTTGCTCCTTGTGTCAGCCTTTTCCTGTTCCATCTCAGAGGTCAACAACATTTAATATTCAGTTGGCGACAGAGTTTAGCAGCGCTAGAGGCTTTCACGTGGGTTGGGTTTATTTTTACCGCAACAAGCACGCTTTTGTGATATCGAGTGGGTGGGGATTACGTAAAACATCCCCTTTGTACCCAGCAGTTCGCCCTAATTTTAACGAACTTTCTACCGCAATAGACGTCATTTGCGAATCATCCGAATTCTGGATCTGGTAAAGTTAAATAAAGTGTCCTCCTACGCTTCCTCCGTGAAATATACAGTTGCGGAGGCGGTAGTCAAATATAATCACGTACCGGGAAATATGCCCTCCAAACACGGCCTTCACGACAACCCGAGAGACCGCCTCCTCACTCCTGAAATAGAACTGAAGGATGATATTAAAATGAATGCCAATGAGTTTGAAGATATAATGTTTTATGACGGTTTGCTCGGCAGCCCTAGCTGGTCATGCTTTGCGAATTTCACTTGGAGCCGAGCGTTTACCTCGCTGTCGCGTCGCGCCGGCCACAAAAAGTAAAAGAGAACCGGTCGGACAGTGGCCAGAATTACGATTAACCCTCAATCTGCCTCCGACACGACGACACTATAAATACCCGTCAGACGCGTCTGAGCATCCCTACAGCTACAGCGGAATTCGAAATTTGAGAGCACGTTTCCACACCCACCGTGTTAGGCTCGACCGTCAGTCTTATTCCATAAAGACAATGGTTATTTAAGCTTAGTCACCGCTGTTTGTCATATCAGCGATTTCCTGTTTTAGTACTCGGAATCGAGTTTTTGATAGGTAGCTTCTTATGTCGTAACTGAATATAAATTAATTAATTTCCAATTTAAATGCTATAAGTTGCGATTAGTATTAATAAAAACCAATGCGGTTGGATGTACAAATGCTCATGCATATTGGAATGTCACAACTACGTACCTATGTAGTTCATTGCTGCTAAGCGTTTTTAAATTTCCTCAATGCGATAATTTCTGTATTTTCTGAACTATTCGTTATCTTAGCTCATTATTTCCTCGAAACAAGTTCCTTTTGGAATTTACCCATTCAGATTAAACGAGGTTAACTTGGTAATTAGTTTGTTACTAACTAAACTGATGTCATTGCTCAAAATCTCAGAATATTAACATGCTCTTTTGTTTATCTTCTGACTAGTTATTCAACTAATGCTCATAATAACATTTGACGCAGTTGACTTAAGAATGATACATAATTTAATACACGTAACTTCACATTTATGTACTTATTAAATTGTATGTAATTTAATAAGTACATAAATGTGAAGTTATCACACAGAGAACTGTTATCGAGTACAAGTTACATTGAATATTTTTAGATTCGTGTCAAGGGGACTGATGCAAAACAACATTTGCTTGCATATTTTTACGATCGCCAACTGCACAGTGCATACTATGGCAAAGGTGCAGCTTGGAGTGCAATAGTATAAAGCTAGCTACGTCTTGTATAAAGCTAGGTAGGTTTCACCTCGGTCAGGCATTCCCCCCGAGTCGGGCGCGGACGGTGGCGCAAACATCAGTGCCATTTAGATGCAAAGAGGAAGCGGCCAGTGTGGAACCAGAGGCGATTGTCCTCTACATACGGCCCGAAGTGTAGGCGCATCCTAATCTCGGACCGAAACAGCCCTGACGTAACTCAGTTCATGGTCAACAAGAGGAAATGACGCAAGCCGCCGTGTTGCACACACCGCTAATGTTAATACAACACCGAACACAACTCGCCAAAAAGGTTCACGTGATATCACGATTCGAAACAAATAGGATCCAAGTTTGCATTTGCCGGGCTTGACATTCATTGTTTCTGTCGCAATACCATTGAATCTCAGTTTCTATACGAAAACTTTGTCGTATTCTCTAGACAAAAAGTCTCGTTTTCATACTCATTGAAAAGTTGGAACAAACGAAAATGTCGTCTACGTAAAAATATACCAACATTTCGACATGAAAAAGCGGAAAGGTCAAGCCCAAGGATTTGTCATAATTGTGTTTGTGGCTGTGTTTGACAAAGGTTCGTCGAGATTTATCTTTGGATTGTTACCGGAGCGAGCATGATCACTGTGAACGGGAGCTTGCAGTGACATTGGTTCGGTTTCGCAACCACTACGCTACTCTTTTCGTGTTTCTGGCCTCGCGCCGAGTTAGATATTGAAGAATACGTATAATAAATATGAGAACGTACGCGACCTCAGTTCGCGGTCACGTTGCGTAACGCCAGGACAAACAATACCATGTTGACGTAACACGCTGTGCATTTTGATTATTGTTTGGCAAATTAATAATTACTGTGATTGATGATTAAACAAATAAACTGAGATGGACTAACGATAAAGCACACACACCCACACAAGCAATCACTCTTCTCATTATGAAAAAAACCATTGGCGACAAATGACTTAATCAGCATAAAAACTACCGCTGATACAAAAAGGCAACTTAAAGCGCACTTGATAATTAAATCCTTGGTAAATAAATGCATGAATACAATCAAATAATAAAGAGCTGGCGCGACGCGTTGAACGACCTGGGACTACAGACAATGTCATGAAATTGACCGCAACCAAAGACAGGTTTGTAGTCGGTCACGACGATCTAACACTAAGTCGTATAGGCGAGTCGAAGCTAGCTTATATGATCAGCTAAAACGATCACCACAAGTAAGTGCTCGTGACATTAATATGAAAGTCACAATCGATGGCCGTGATCGGGTGTCATTGCTATTGATCGCATGTACTTAACATGAAATCATCGACGTACATAAAATACGCTCGACAAACAACCACGCACTGGCGTCATTAGCAACTGTGCATTCCGTTCTTGTTTTCTCCATCCAATCGATAATATTTAAACAGATTTCAGTATATTCTGCGCAGTTACGTTCCATACGTGATGATGATGTAACCAGCATGTATTATGAACTAGTGCGATTTCAGTCCGCTCGTACTGGCAAGCTAGCAACTGACGGCCTATTAATATTGTGTTACGCAAGTAATAAACTACACAGGGTGGAGTTAACCGGTCGGGGTGAGTCTGTAAAGTTCACCCGTTGCGTCCATACTGTTTCAGAATTCGCCAAACATTCGCGCGCCCACTCGTTTTCGGCGTTTTACGCGTTTGACGCACTTCGCCCACGCGAAGGTTACAGGGCCTTTGAGATCGCGACACGTGATCTGTTGCTACGTTGTGGCTGACGTCACGGGGGGATGAGGAGTCAGCGGCCCGGAGCTACGGCGCCTCTGTGGATCGATTGAGAACTTTTCGTGTTTACTGTTTGTTGATGACGTAAGCGGCATGCGGAAGCGGTTACGCACCGGCGGCGCGGGCGCGGGCGTCGCGCTGGACTATCGATAGGTTGGCCGTGGAGCCGCAGCCAAGGACAGGCCGGATACGGCCAGCGCGCGCGCTTGCAACATCGCTGATGCGCACACGCCCATCCTGCCGACTGCCGCTAGACCTACCCGAATTAACTACTTTTTGACACGCGAGGAACCCTGACATTGAACACTGGCAGCTTCTTCTGGAAAAACAATAAACCAAGATGACTAACTCGAGTATAATTCTGTTCAATTACCCTAACGTGGAAAATTACTAATTGATTCTCTGAATTTAATGTCGCACCAACTTGCCTCCCAACGTCTCATCCTTAAGCATCATAATGAGCTCATCCAAACAGCAAAGTTAGTTCGAGTATTGTGGTGTGATTGACACCAGTCACCTTCGTGGCGAGACGTAAGACAACGAGGTGACATTGGAGGGTTAACTGATGAAATTAGCACCCACACTTGCGATCATACAAGTGACGTCAAACTTGTTTTTGCGGTATTCGGTGGAGAATTACGCAGCAGAAAAGTACCGTGGTCCGTGAATCTTAACCTATGTAAAAAATATGATATATGTAAATAAAAAAAATTATTCACTGGATGACGCAAAGTACAGTTCAAAACAATGTTTTGCTCAAATGATACACTCGGACACTTCCGCACACAACTGCTCAGTTATTCATCAAAACATCCTGTTACCGAGAAATCTCTCCCGTCCCGAGCGATGTGGAATTGTGGAATACGGTTTTGCCTCTTACGCATTTCTCGTAATAGGAAAACGAACGAGGAAAATTTCTTATTGTGACGTAGCGAGTTGTCGTGTTCAAGTAAATTTCACTGACGCGTATTATTAAACTACATAAGAATCCGGCGTCTCGTGGCCTCCACTCGAGGAACGCCACAGTTCAATGTCAGTTGCGCAAAGGCAGCTCTTCCGCCTTCGAACCGACCGAACCGCCCAACCAGGAACCGCACGCCTCGTTCCAAATTTAAATCGTAACGTATCTTATCAGCCAGTTATTGTTTGTTATTTTCAGTTATTTTTTACCACTTTACAATAGGATCTCCGGTTTATTTCATTTGTCAGCGTTTTTATAAGCTCTACGTGCTACACTTGTTGAGAATTTACCCTCAGTAGCACATAAATTACCTGCACAAATCATAACGTGAGTAAATGCGGAAATTGTAGTAAACAGAATGAGTTCACGCTAAATACATGAAAATCACGTATTTATGTAACAGTGCTGACTCAAATACATGGATGAGCATATACTATAACAGCTTACATCATCTTTCTTCAGATTCCAAACCGACGAAAAATAGGTTCCCCCTTAAATTTAAAATACTTCTTGTTTTTAATCATAAAATTCTAAAGATACTCCTATGAAAATAGATGATAGTCATTCATTATGCATATTGTAAAGGTACACGTAAATTTTTACATTCGTTAATTTATAAAAAAGTCATTTAATTTTTTAGCGTCGAAAAATTGCATCTACATAATTACAGACCATCCATTCCCAGTCTAACTAGACACCGTCCAATTTAAATCCCGAGGCGAGCCGACGACTCACATAATTAAGTTAATACCTTTGCCATGTGGCGGAGTGCAATTTATTCTTTGTTTTTATTATTAAAAAACTTAGCTTCTTTTGTCTCTTCTCGATACAATGTCGGCATTGACGGCCATCTGCCGCATAAATTCAGTTCTATTTTATTCAGCCCGTTTCCGGTCCCGTTACATCCGGTGGACGAGAGTGCTTGAGAATCAATATGCGCGTACGACTCCCCTGGTGCAAGCGTGAAATGCTCGTCAAGTACCCTGAGAACGGGAAACGGACAGATTAATTCACAACTTTTTAATGTTAATTACATCCCGCCACGGTCATTGGACTCACGTCTTATCGGAGACACCTAGTCAACGTTTAAAGGTCACAACAATCTGCGTTATCAGCTTCAGATAACGCTCAGTGAGGTCGCGTCGGTGTGCCGCAATACACATCACGTTTTCAATTACCATAGGCGAGGAATCCAAAACGCCGCCGCCATTCAGACAAAAACCTAAAAAAGACAAGGTGTTCGACATTTCTGATTTCATTGTGGAACTCGTATCGGGTTAATCTTCCAACAATTACCTGAGCGAAGCGACAATGCTCTCGTTTTTTTCCAAAACTTGCCAATTTCAAAAGCGACCCTCAACAGATGTTCCAGTAAACAAATATCGCGGCCATTGTTACCGTCTCCTACGCATGATTTATTATTCGGTCTGCTCTCAGCCGAATCGATGATGGGCACCGATACGGCACTACCGACTATTGTGCAAAGATTCGTCTATTCAATGCTAAGAAAAACACCTTTTTGCGTAGACAATGATTGCACATGCGAGCTCTACCTGCGAAACGCACGTGTTCGACATTTCGCATTCCGAACAGACAATAATGAAGCACTGAACATCTTCTCCTCAAATCTATCCCCAAAACCGAACAGGCAAGGGCTCTTTTCCCTTAGAAGTTCCACAAGTTTAGAGCGGTCTTTAAATCTGGGATCTCGTAAAGAAGTTTATGGCTAACAATTTCACGAGTTTATAGCGATGAGTCTATTTTTGGGTGCAATATTTTATTTTGTATAAAAGCTAGTCCCAGGCCCCTGGTCTTGTGGTTACTTGCACATTTCATTAGTTATTTATGGTGTATTCTTTCAATGAATTTAAAACTAGCAAAATTTTTATGGGCAGCAAGAATTTTAAGAATACTGGACAGTCCACATTGGACACTGATGCAGCGTTATTTGGACACCCGATGACAACTCTATCTGGGTGCACACAAACTGATATTCGATACGTCATGCGGCTAAAGTATACAATCTACCAACATGCTGTTTATTCAAGTGCATTTATAACCATTCTCAAAGTTTGGCTTTCGACATCTGCTACGAGGTCAATATTTGAGGTTCTTTCGATCCTTTTCCCTAGAGATACTATGACTTTGTCCCTTCGAATCGCTTTTTGTATTGTTACTTTTGTTTTAAGCTGGGCAACTGAGAGCATCTAATTTATACAATAACGATTCTCCGGAAAACTCTGCGGAGCGGAGCTCAATGAATGTGCCGGCAGGATATTACGCGATCAGAGTAATTGGTTTTGCCGTTATTAATTTTGATAACTGGGATTCGATTCGTTTCTCTCTTTTGTAACAAAGGGAAACCATTGCAATTAATTTGCTGTAGTTACGCTGCGAAAACAAAACATTTTCATCGGCATCGAAATTTAATTTCCACGAATGGACCTGAGCTTAAAATTTTGTAGAGTTATTGGGATTTTTTCAAAGGGACATGTGTTCGGCCATCTGCTCGGTCAGATTATGATATATTTTTTCGGGTTTTCACGTAAAACACGTATCGGAATATGAAAAAGTGACACGCAGCACATGGCGAGGTAACGTCTACCTGCTTTTGTTCCCGGGACAATGCGCGCGCGCACATCTGCCGCGCCGCCTGTGCACCTTTCGCGTTATATCAATCCATTCTGTTCCCGATTTGGTGAATAGAAATTCTTTCACATATGTTAAAGTCCGTGACAATCTATCATTCTGAACTCATTCATGTTTGCTGACTACGCAAATTTTAAGCTAAGTTCAATGCGTAAGCTTTTAAAAATTCAACAATGAATCTTCACCGCGCTCAAAAACACACCTCGTATGATCTTACACAATAGGCTTCATTCAAAAAAATGAAATATAGTCACCTCAAAAGTGATTGGAAACACGAAGCTAATTAGTTTTTGCACGTTTGCCAATTGAACGGTTCGAGGTCCAATGTTTGCCCAATTAGAGTTAGTGTGTGTGTACCTTTAATAATGAGATAAAATATTAATCCACCAAGTAAGTCTATTAAAGTCGAGGTCGGTTGTTACATAACGCGCGCGAGGACGTAATTGCAAAAACCAGAGCCGCTAAATAAATCGTTGTATGCAGTAATGTACATATCAAAGGCATGTTAAACAAGCACACGTCTGAGCACATTAAATAATAAAGCCCTCATAAGCATCCTTATATTCATCATGACAATAGCTTGTTCATGCGGCGAAACAAAAGAATCGAATACTCGATCTTCGGTATGGAAACAATTAATCGAGTGGTCCGGACGCTGTGATGCGAGTTGCGAAAGAATCCACTATGTAGTTGCTTAACAGTTATATGCTACCGTTTTTGTAATACATCTGGATCGTTTTGAAACGTATTAACCTGTTTGTTTTGCGCTACTTCTACAAATAAAAGCAACTCAAAGGAGATTTTCATTATTCCAAAGTTACGCTCTTAGTGCCGGGGACAAAGGGCCTCCTCCAACGATCAAGTTACTTTTGTTTGTTGGACGTTAATTAAACAAAAGATGTCCAAGCTCTTTGTGCCAAGTCGTTGTCTGCCGTAACTGTCACCGGCAGGTGAACGAAAATGGGACCTTTCATCGGAATTGCAACGCGGCTTTCATAAAAATTGCTCTCATTCTTCGTCGTCGAGGTATTGATGGAAATGACAGACACGCTGTCGCCTCTAATCGAGAACCTTATTTATAAAAACAAACGAAATTACAAAGGTTGAAATGGACAAATGCAGCGGAACAGGCGTGCAGTTAGCTCATAGTAACGAACGGCCGGCGTTTTGGAGCGGAGACTTGCCGCAATAAATCCTTGATGAAACCTTAACCCACTTGGATGATTACGAGTGCGCTTGCCGCCGGACGCTGCCTCCAGCGCTGCAGCCGCTGTTTACTCATTAATGCCGCTTGCAAATACCAAAATATTTCATTCTGCTTCGCCATTATGCGTTATATTTTCACACCAATTAACCTTTGACATTCAAAAGACAAAGATCGGGCAGGTGTCGAGCGAGACCCCGAATTCCTCGAGTTACCCTTCTATAAGTCTGGAGTTAATTAATAATTCATGAACGCATGAACTATGTCGTGGGAGCTGCAACGGTCGCTGCAGTGACCGGCGCAGGTGCGCTGGCGACCTTGCGCAATGGCACATACTCCGGCATATCTACCCGCTAATGTATATCGGAAACCGCTTGCGAGATACTTTGTGTGCTGGTTTCGACATCCATTTTGTGTTTGGGCACAGTTCCGCTGCTCAAACGTGCTCAGATACAATATGCCACGTTAATTATACACCGAGCCATTACGATGAGTGATGATTCAGCCTCTGAAACAGTGCGCTCATTTCAAAACACTGACATCATTTCATCGACGATGGATTCCGTCGACGTGACACTTGATTGTTGAAATATTTTATGATTGACGTGAATCAGAGTCTGTGCCAAGTGGGTTACTGCTCCAATGTCAAAACTATCATAAAATGTTGATGTTCCGCTGGTTTCTATCATCATAATTACTAATGTGTCCTGATGAAAGTTGTCAGTTGGTGTTGCGTGCGGCTGTCTGGTGTTCTCACGCATATCATCAATCGAACGTCATCGTTGCACCGCCGGCGTGACGGCGGCATAGTGGGTCAAGTACAACGGTGCTTTGCCATTCATTGTCACCGCTCCCGCGCCCGCCCGGCCCCCGCGCTGCGCCCGCGCCGACCTCGCACTCGCTGAACTTGACATATCGCCTTTTAACATATTCTTTTTTGTTACCAAACAAAATTCATAGGCCTATTTGCATTGGCGAGTTACCAATCCTATCGAAGTTCTTCCTGCTAGCTTCTTCGGGTTTGCACGCGTTACATCAGCGCTGTAATTGCAACAAACGAGTGTGACAACACTCCTTACCTAACCATTGCGAGCAAAGCTTGATGTAACGCTAAGATGTTGCCTCCCTTCAGCGCGGTAGGCGGTAGCGTGAGTTGGCATCATAACTCGGTATCCCGAACGTATTATATCACCATAACTACACGTAGCCGAATGTGAAGCACGGCTCCCTCTGACATCACCGAGGTCGTCGCCCGCGGAGCCCCAAGAGGCTTTGCGAATGATACAATGCTAATGGCCGGAGTACATTCACCGCGTTAGAAAACCTACTTCAGTTCCGCACTTTCTTTATTGCATCACCGCAATGTGCCGTTTCGCCCGCACTCTCTTCCGTCGCCGGTTGCCAGATAGCATTGTGCAAGCCGCGAGAATCATCGATTCGAATTTAGAACGCGTCGCGTTGCTAGCTCCAATTTCAAAATCTTTTGCTTCTACATCTTTAATTGCTCTCTCGACATGACGATACTCGACACGACGTACTCTTGGGATGTCTTACTTTCTTCTGGTTGCATCACGCCTTTGTCTCGCTCCCCTCGGCTATGACAGGTGAAGTTTCGCAAGTTCACTGACCCCTCCCCACTGTGCACCCGCGATGCGATTCAGCGGCCGATATTGTGATATAATAAGTCGCGGCGCAATACTTACTTAGAAATTACCATTTCCGCACTTTCCAAATTACGTCAGTGCGTCTAGAAAAAAGTGTCGACGAGGTTAACGTCCGCGGGTCCGCCTCTCCTTAATTCGACGTTGTAGATCATTGCTTTGGCATTCGCTGCGAGCATTGATCCTTTAGTGATCTCATCGCACTTAACTTACTATGAGAATGTTATAAAAACCACTAGTAAGTAGTTACGTTTTTTGTCCTCTTTCGCTGCTCCTTCCTGACTAATTAGGTACAAGTCGGTTTTCATGGTTACATTAGTAGCATCATTTATAGATAGCTATAATAAATGCACAAGTTCGTATTAATTAATCGTTACCTACCTATAGCGTTATCTTTGCTTTCATCGACCTGGTAACATTTCGCTTGGCAAACGGTACTCTACCCGTCGAGAAAGTACCTTCGTTCGCTGTAGTCACATCAACCGCTCTAACTAGAAGTTTATACATGTAAAATATTTAGTTCCTTAATACCCCAGGCACATCACAACTCATCGAGTCTCCTGAGAGAAATTGCAAAGGGCAATGCCCGTAAATCCTACAGGCTTGCTTATTTATCAACACGATCATTCTGGCTGTATTCGATACACGTTCTCGATTCACACAATCGCACTGAGCTTGAAATTCTTCGCGAGCCAGGCCTATGAACTTTCGTGTTTTGATGCCACCGCGAATCCAATTCTCTATCGCTACGGCGTCGATCAGCGCGTAAAATTAATAAACATTATTGGCACTACCCAATAACACCAGCGTTTCTTTGGTGAAATCAATAATATCTGAGCTCGTTTTAAACTGGTTCCGTCGGTGGCGATGTTTACGCGATGTTTCAGCAAGAATTAACGGTAGAAACTTGTTTGCGACGCGTATTTTTTATCCTCACGTTAAAGATAAAAGTTTTATTTACAAACTTCGCGAGTCGAACGGATTTTTTCCTCCTCTTTATTATTGCTGGAACAAACGCTTTGCGGATCTTTTGTTGTGCTATCAAAACGTTTTACTCCGTACGCAAGTTGCCCGTATTGGCTTTTGTTCTAGTTGAGAGCCAATGTGCAGTCTCCATTGCTGGCTTTGGTGTAGGCTCGTTTGACTGCGACGGTACACACCCAGCTATGTACGCCTTCTATTGCAATGACGTGTGTTCATACGTGTGGTAGTACAGGCATTTGCGTGTCTTATCGCTGCGAGACGATTCTACCTGCGTGAAACGTCATTCGGGTCGTGCGGGCCCCGCGGTTAATAAAACTATTGTTCCTGATTTGATGGACTCGTGATAAGAACTGCGCTATTCAATACTCACGTCGAGGGCCCTAGCGGTACCGAAGGGTTCACCACTGTTTGCAAACAGAGCCATTGTTTGTTTATAACACAGGAACGTTCGATATTTGCCGTCAATTAACTCGCGAATTTTACGACTAGTACGCGATGTTACATTAAAATTATAATGAATGCACCTCACGTCCACCGAGGCGCTGTCGTCTGCAGCTCGGTGTTCCAATTTCCATGTCAATGGCATAAAAATAAACCACAGCCTGTGTTATTGCGAACTTCAATAAATAAACTGTCTACTTTATTGTAAACTACGCAAACATACATCCCTATTACAAAATATTTGCTTATCGTATCGGGACCCAAACCAAATATCTGGTGAAATTTAAAAATTTTATACGACGATAAGATAACGGTGAAATGCTGATAAAAATTGCGGGTAAATGTGCCTCGCGATAAGCATAATCTGAAGTGATACGTATCCATGTATGTATATCATATACATATCACGGAGTGTCTTAGCCAAACATACAGAAGTTTGAAAACGCAAAATTTTTTGTTTGCCAAACTCTCGATGGCTATTTCAGTTGTCCTTATTAGAAACAATACTCTGAACTATTTTTTTTTACATTGTAATAGTTACAAATCGACAGAGATTAATCCTATTTGTCGACCCACGCGTTTCTGCAATCGAGAGGTAAATGTATTTCACAAGACCAAATCGCAACATCGCTTATTTCGCGTTTTCGAAACCATCCTGCGTCATTCATTCCTTAGCGGTACTGCTACGTACTACTAAGTACTTGATATTTTAATGGTTGGCTTGGCACATGCTTTACCTTTTACCGGATAATAGGTCAAATTGAAGAAAAAAATCGGTTTTAAATTAATATCTGCCTAACATCAGGGAGCCCTAAAAATACACTACGAACACGTGGTTTAAATAGCTCATAAGGAAAACTGTAACACTGCCAATTAGTATTGTCTCATTGTCCCACCCACCGCAAACGCAGAGCCCAGCTTGTTTCAACTCTGATGCAAACAAAATTATGAAATGGACCGCAAGGAGGCAGGAGTGCTTGTCCGTCGCAATAAGCACACGAACGTTTTGTAAATTCGGTTACAAAACGAGGCATCGCTGACGCCTTGGCCCGTCCTCCCGCGCATATAAATCAGCCGTAAAATCACCTACAAGCATTGTCTTTCTCATTTTTCCATACATTTGCGTCATCGCGCGCAAGATCCAATACTGTTAACCAACCCGACTGTTAGCAATGCCACTCCGCATTGCTCCGCGCAACACCGCTCGCTACATATCGCAAGCTCTTGCGTCGGCCAGCCAGGCTTCATGATTAATCGCTGCCCTAATTCCGTGTGCAATACCTTAACCCGCGCGCGTAACTCCACCACGGAGGGTACACTCGCTCCTTTCGCACTTCCGACACAGAATAATGAAGAGGAAGCGATTGCAGACCGAAACAATCGACGATTCCGGCTGCGCGCGCCGCGGCGGAAACTGCGCCCGCGCACCGCCGTGGGTTTGCTCTTTTTATTTGTTTATCAACCGATCTAGACCGCATCTGTCGGGCGACAAACGCGTACAGCTGCCCTTTATGGTTATCGTCATTATTCCAGCCTCAACAAACTTGCAAGACTGGCGCGCTCACCTGTCGCCAGGTGTAACACGTACTTATGTACACAACTTCTATTATGATGGTTCTTTTTTTCTGTAAATAGGCCGCTTTTTGCTCATCATCACGATTGCGTGTCATCTTATCGCGAAAAATATCTCTCGAATCGCGCTCCTAGTGATGCAGCAACTTTTTCGTCAGATTACATTGCATTGTAATAACGATGATTACTCGTCTGCCATGTGGGAGCTTCAGCTTTTTACTCGATCATTTCCCAACACTTGGAAAAGTCGGTTTAAACGTAACAACGAGTTATGAAAGTGTATACGCAAACGTACCAGTGGGCCGGTTACCTGTCGATTCTTCGTGTAATATCCTTCACGAACGACATGATTCCTACTCGAATTAGATATGCGCACAAATTACGACATTTCAGTGAGTGCAGCAGGATTTGGGCCGCAATCTTCGCCCGTAGAATTCGAGCGTGTCTGCTTAATGGCCCCGAAAGATCAAGGGTATCGGTGCAGCGCTGGCGAACGACGTCCTCGCACGTGTGCGGTCGATGTAGTCCCCGAAAGTATTTCGAAACAGCACCAGCGTTATATCGGGAAGGAGTCAATGAACGGAAGTGTTTCACGAGTGCCTGTGACATGCTCGCGCTATCGCGACTTGCGTAACGGCCGTTTGCCCAATGCGACACGCAGAACGCTATCGTTGTGCAGTTGTTTCAATAGGACCGGGTGGGTCCGTGCTGTGATGGCAGAAGTCCCTAGGAATCAAATTAATTAGCGGCCGTTGCACAGTCCTGCGGGCCGCGGCGGCCGGGTCGTCGCACGCTTTCTACACCAGCGCTCTTTCTCCGCTGTGCCGGGCGGCCGCGCGATTGCAAAACGCTGCTGAGGTCGCGCTTTCTTCGTTCGCGACGCCTGGAGAAATTGTTGCGACAGCGTACACCGACCCCGCGTTAGAAAGTCGACCGCTCACCGGATTTAACTCAGCCACGTAACGGTGTAATTGCAACAATTCGAGCCGGAGATCGATGAGATTTCGGATACTTTTTGCGGACGCAACGGACACTTTCTTCGGTTACACAATCTCAACGTAACACTTAGGCTCGGGTCATCGAACGGTATCGGTCGTTTCGTAAAGTCCCGTGTCCGTGCGTGAACAACTGGAGATGGCCGTGCGCAATTGGCTATTGCGCTCGGGTTTGCGCAACGGGCCCTGGAGTGGCGCCCGTTCCGCAGTCCGGCGGTGCATTGCAACACAGGATTATTTCGGCGGCGGCGCTTGGACCGCCGCCCGGGCTTGCAACATGCCATATCGCAACGCACCTCATAATCCGCGCCATTGTGACACCCGGCCTGCGCACGCCGCCCGCCTGCCAAATACGGCCCGCCCGGTTGCACACGATCTCCTTACAGCATCCATCTTCACCCTGCGTCACCTGCGCATGAACCCCTCCCCGCCCCGCTTGCCTCTCCTCCATTGAAGCTGCATTCGAATTAAAACTAAAACAATTTTGCAATCGATGTTCACATTTGTGTTTTCGCAAGCGGCCCTGCGCTCGGTTTCAAAACGGAGTTCGACTTGCGTTATCGCTACTCCGATAAAGCGAACAGTGCCGCTGCTTATGCGGTTTTGAGACCTAAATTCAGAAGGATATACACAATTCGTCGCGCGGAGCATTGTCTGAGGTGGGACTAATGAGACTAACACTAGTTTTCGCAACGTTATTTACATTGGGCTGATTCACGCGTGCGCACGACGATAGAGCCGTAAGCTCGGCGCTGCTCTGATACCGTTATCAATCAAATTTCATAAAACGTCCGCTGTGGGAACACGATTGTGCAATAGAAGCCGCGTATAATTGGGCATGGCCGGGATGGTTTCCCAACCTATCCCGGCGGCATCTCCGCGGTGTGGCAAGCGCTTGCGACACCACATGTCCCTACAATGCGGGTTACAAAACCTATGACTAACGAACGCTGCACCATAGGGCTCGGAAGCGGGCAGCGCGGACGCGAACACAGAATTATGCATTGTTGGCCATTAAAATCGGACCTTGCGCAATCTGGCGCCCGACGCGAGACCGTTTCGTGAATGGTCGCATACTCGCATATAATGCGCTTCCTAGCGCTTGCGCAAGGTTCGTCATACAGCGATACTAAGTCGAGCAGGAAGTGCATGCATGTGTGCTGCATCTGACTGCCATTGTTTGTTACGAAACTGTCAGGGTTGAGTTGAGCAATGGCGGCCGTTGTGAAACCGCCGCGCATCCCGCTAATTGTGGGCGATCTCCCACACGTCAGTTACAAACCCACCGAACGATTATCACAACAATGAACATCGCCTTCATCGCTTATCGATGCACCTATCATCGGCATTTATTAATAAACTCTTTATTATTTTTTAATGAGAAATCAAATTAATAGTAGTGTGTTAATGACGGGATTTCTACAAACTTGACCAATAAAGTTACAGCCACCCATTTACAAACGTGTAATTTAACGAAATATTAGTTAACAGTGTTGCGAAGTTGCAAACGTGAGTCAATTTAGTAATGCATACAGTTTAGTTTTGGCCGCGAGTTCACGAGTTAGATTAGATCGGGGGCCGCGAGAGCCGAAATGCGGCCCTGTGTGTGCGTAATGCCAAATTGCGTAAATTGACAGTTGTCCTTTCGCCCGCGCCCGCGCAGCCGCCCCGCGCCCGAGACACGCCGAGAATCCTTGAGGCCACCGTTCGGAAATCCGGCCAACCTTCCGACCACGTTACGACACCGTATAACTTATTTACACGTTGCGAAATTCGAATCGATTGCAACTGCAGACATCGCACTTTAGCCTTGCCGCTGTAGGGATTTAATTAGGATCAGTTGCGCAGTCGACGAGACCTAAACGGACACGAGGACGCCCTCAGATCCAGCTCCGCTCACTGATGGATTACAAAAAAGGGCCGGAGTGCAGTTGCAGGGTGACGTCACGCGTTTCGTCAGCGGGTTCCCACAGAGGATCTCTTGCTACACGCTGATTAGCGGCACGTGCGTCGGCACGCACGCCCCCGCGAGAGCAAGCGCAGCCTATCACTCCTCCGTTGACCCTACAACCACAATCAAACAACGCAGCAGTTAATCCACAGTCCGCTGCGCGAATAATTCACTACCTGACTGACAAGCCGGTTGCGACATTCTTAACGAGAGTAACCTTTAGAGGGAGCCAACCGCTCCATATTGTCACGACCCGATCGCTTTAAATTTAATAATAAATAGCTATTTCATTTATCTTGCATCTCGGATTATCACGACACGCACAGTTTTATTAGTGGCACGCTACGGTCTAATATGGCCCGGTCCTATCGAGCGAGCGATCTCGTCAATTTCAAGTTGGTAGTCTTGCGTCCGTCCGCAGACTATTTGTCAAACAGCCGAGACCGCAACTTGCGGGTTTTGTAACTGTGTGCAAACTTGATATTTATTGCCTTCATCTTTTGGATTATGAACGCGTAATCAAAACAGCTGCAACGCGTACTATTTCAGATGAGAAAAGCATTACTGAATACGTTAATAGGTTTTGAGCACAAAAATAGATCGGGAGCCCCTCTTTTGAAATTAATTTAGCTCACCGTTCCCTTAAGAAGTATTATTAAACGGGCTAAAAATATCTTATGTAGCATTAATGCACCTCGATTTTACTGCATACAACGCCCACCGCGCACCTGCCTCGCCTTAACCTCCATATAACTTATTTATTTTTTATTCCTTGAAAAATTACACGTCGATTTTGCTTCGTTTACGTTTTAGTTTATTTTGATAGTGCACCGTCGAACGCTGCAAAGTCAAAGCGGTAGGCAAAACATGTAAATCGTAGAGCGGAGTCCCGTTTGTCGCTCGAACCGAGTTGTTTTATTTACATTCAATCGAATATACAGCGGTGTACAGTTCGGAACTGTGCATTTAATGCATTTCGAAACGTTGCCGATGCGGCGGCGGCTGTGCTGTGTGAAACACGAGGCCGCGCACGGTGCGCCTGAAGCCGTGATGAAACGCCCATTGCGTCACCATCACCAGCTTTAGGGTGCGCTTTGTAATTACTCTATGACACTTGTGCCACATATTAATCGACCTGCGGGCGGCACTTTAATAAACACGGCTGAAATTACCACGGTTCACGTTTAGTTTGGTCCGCGATACTTTATCGGTAATTAGCCGTACGCGCGAATCGTGAATAGCGCCCGGACAAAGCTTTGTGGATCACAAAGGGATCCATTACGGACGAGCGCGTATCACGCTGCATATAATAATATAGGCGCACTCGCGATTTATATGGGTCACCGCTTCGAACACGAATCAACTGACGCGTGTCCTCGTCCGATGCATAACAAATTAGTCCAGAGAAAGCACCGGACATTCCCTATTACCAATACTGAACTTTGTCTCTTTTGTTACAGAACGACGCTAAAGCTCGAGTCGTTGGAGGATGCTGTAGTACTAGATGATCCCGAAGAAGACCTACTGCAAGACAAGAGGGGATGCCCAGCGTACGTCTCGCCCGAAATCCTGAGGGCTCATAGGACGTACTCCGGACGTGCCGCTGATATGTGGTCTCTAGGAGTCATACTTTACACTATGCTCGTTGGAAGGTGTGTATTTTTTTTAACCTTATTATCAAACATCACAATTGCAAGTTTGACGAGGGTGGCGCGGGTAGGCGTCTTCACCTGCGACACTGAGCGTGGGACTTACCGTTTCGAGATGGCGAGGCGAGGGTCGCGGCGACCGTTGGCGACGGGCGGGGGATGATCACCTGTCGGCCGTTACGCGCCAACGGCTCACAATTATATCACCCACATATAAATGAGGCTAGTGAAATCTTCGGCGCACCTGCCCGGTCATGTGGCGAAGACGTTGCCCGCCTCCGCCGCACCTGCCGTTCGCGAGCCTTTGTTTTCTACCTTTTTCGGCCCCGGCACCCGTAATTTATATTCGAAATTCGGGATTTCGCCGCAATCGCCGCTTCACCTGTCGCCGGAAGGGTTCCATCGTACCTGAGTTTTTGTTTCTGCGCATCTGCTCCTCGAAATGACAATCGGTTCTCCGTCATTAATTGGTGCCGTGCTTTGTAAAAACTCAACGATTTATGGAGCCCCATCCTGACGTCGATGTTAATGATCCCGCTTATCTTTTTAAAACGCGATAAGTTTTTATTTTCGTCCCTTTTCCTGTCATTTCGCTCGTTTGTATTTGTCTCAATCTTCGTATCACCTCTGTCGTATCGTCGTCTAGATTTAGCTATCTAATCTATCAGTGGAATTACCAAAGACGTCATTAAAGTTCCTGTCGATAACAATATCTAAATACGCATTTCCTTTGTTCCAGGTATCCGTTTAACGATTCGGAGCATGCGTCGCTGTTCGCGAAGATATCCCGGGGGTACTTCCTGGTGCCGGAGGGTTTGTCGTCCCGAGGGAAGTGTCTGATCCGTTCCCTGCTGCGGCGCGAGGCGTGCGAGCGGCTGAGCGCGCGCGACGTGCTGCGGCACCCGTGGCTGGCGCGCGACCCGCGCAACGAGCTGCCGCCGCGCGCCGCCGCCTCGCACGACCGCCTCGTGCCCGACGTCGACATGGAGGACTGCATCTAGCTCGCCAACTACCCACGACCGGTGCTGGCATCGGCCGCCGAAACGTTTCACACCGCATTGTTCTTGCAATAGCCAGTCTGGACGCTCCGATCGAAGATACCGCGGCGCAACTACGGGTCTCTGATGATTCAACTACGAGTCGATCTAGACTCGTTGCAGGCACTCCGAACCTTATGCGTGAGGCAGCTCAGGTCGACGGACGTAGCGGACCCTTAATGTAATGTCGAAAGTTATTTATGAATTTATTTGTAAGTTATTCCGGCCTAAGCCCTAAGCTTGCGGTTGCGCTCACTGAAATAGCACGTTACTAGACGCCACGTGGTCACCGATATTTCAGTAGTAGGACCCGAGCCGAACGGAGGTCTCCCGAGATTAGTGATTAAGGCCCCGTGGCCCGCGGCCGAGGGCGGCTGGTCCGCCTCTCGTCCGAACTAATTTATAAAGTTAGCAGCTGAACCGAACAACAATAAGAATCGCATAGCCTCACGATCCATCAGATTGTGCTTCATGCGGCTTTTATTGGTACCACGTTCCTGCCTGTACATGCTGTGGTGTGTAGTTGTAACGCTGTAATGACAGAATAAGTGAGACTGACCGATCATCTCTGTGAATGACCGGATTCGAGGCAGACCTCGTGCGTACACGCTGTTTACTTGAGGTCCGCAGTCATCAGGATACAGTTATTTATATGACACATTCTGTTAACTATTACGTTAATTCCTCGTAAGCCTATTATAACCGTATCAATTTCACATCAATATAGATGGTTATATTGCATTGAAGTTGTTGCTATAGTCTTAGGTAAATGACCTATGTATATTTCTATTTATATAAAATTAAAGTTATATCGTGTAATTGTGATCTCCACCGATGTTATTTAGCGATTACTTTGATGCCATTATGTTGTTACACAGAAGTGTTATTCTTTTGTCGCGCAACGACACCATTGCTTCCATCATAGAGTTATTTGATTTATATTATTTGGTTATATTGAATCGTGATTATTTGGCAAATCGACAAGCGAAATTATAATTATTTGATTGTTATTCCAACCAAAATTATGTTTAAAAAAATATTATATTCACATCACCACGTACCAACAAATGGTAGATTTTGGTCTGTGCCATTTATTTAATTAAACCTAATTTATTTGTTGTTAATTATTGAAGGTGTGAAGTCGGCACTACTCTTCCTAAAATTAAATTATTATTTCCATTTGGTACTTGGTGTTGAGTTCTATTTTTACTGTAAAAAAAAATTGAGATCATTTTTGTTTAAAAATAAATTATCATTTTTCAAATCAAAATCAGTAATGTTACCATTTTCAAATTTGTTAATGTATAAAATCATGTTTGTTTTATTAATTTCTACACTTTTTGTATTTGGGTTTTCTGAGGATTGCCGCGAATGATTAAGTATGACTATTTTGTTTAGAGGAGAATTTATAAATTTTAACCTTTCTTCATTTCTCTGGCATAAATAGTTGTGGATAATCAATTCTAGGTGTACCATATCAATGTGAAAGTAGTCAAGTCTTTCAGAGTGATGAAAGCATTGTACAATAGTAGCCTACTGTGTAAAATACTACTGCTACATTTAATTTATACAAACTGTAAATAGAGCTAAGTATATAATTTAAGGATAATCAAAAAAGAATGAAAGTAGAGGGAATAAATAATATAGAAAAATTATACCATAATTTTATTTTACAATCCACTATACATCCCCACCCTTTGCCGTGTACTCAGCACGCAAGGTGTTCAGACTTTATAAAAAAAGGAATCAAAGTACTTACTTTTGCGGTTGGCAGGTCAAATAAAATTGTTACGCTACCAGATAGTTTACTGACAAGAAAACAGCCACCTGTAAAGTCACAGATATTGTGTGATAATAATAATTATTTTTAATTACATACCTATAGACGAAATTATACCTGCTGCTGAACACATTACCTACCTACCCATCATCAGTCTTTGGGTTACCTACGTAGAGTCGAAGGCCGTTGGCGCGAAGGACGTAGTGTCGAATTAATTTTCGCCCACCCCGTACCTTACGAAAGCCTGTGGAATCAAATAACTTTATTTTGCCAAAGGCATAATTTACATACAAAGCCTTTTTTTGGGAAAACGGGTCTCAAGGCGTCTTTCAACAAAATTTTATTACTTGAGAGTTAAGTAGTTTATTCATGGAAATTAAATTTGAAGTTTTTCTCATTCCATACAAAAATCTTTATGTTGAGATTCTTTTTCTTCAAAAACTATGAAATCCCGTGTGCATAAAACAAAAAAATGCATTCATAAAAAAAACATTATCTTAGTAAAGTTAGCCCTTGGCAAAATTAAGTTTTTCGGTCCCACGGGCATTCGACTGCACGGGCTTTCGACGCTTCAGAGTAGCTGAAAAATATTTCGACGTTACGTCCTTCGCACTAACGGCCTTCGACTCTACGTAGGTACCCCCTCTAATTTATCATACATAATCTATTAGTTACCTGTCTCGTAAGTCTTATAAGTACGGATGTACTCGGTGTATGGATATACATTAAAGGTCACATACAAAACAAAACAATTTGGGATTTCGAGTACTTAGTAATTTACATATTTATCATAATCCTCTGGTAGCTATCTTGAAACTACATACAGAAATAGGCAGTTTATAAAAACATAATAATTTTGAATCTTGCACAATAATTAGCAATACCTGTGTCAAAACCGTAGGTAGGTACTTTGAAATAGTTAATAATGATGGATGGACAACCAAAGATTTAAGCAACAACGTTCCAAAACAACGACTTCGTATACAGCTTACCGAAATAAGTTCAAGTTGAGTTCTGTAGAAGACACTGAATTATAATGAGCTAACACAAAATTGAGACTAAATCACTACATAAGTAGTATAAAACAAAGTCGCTTCTGTATGGTTGTAATCTTTAAATCTACTCAACGGATTTTGATGCATTCTTTTTTAACAGTTAAGAGTGATTCAAGAGGAAGGTTTCTATGTATAAAAACGCAGCGGACAGGACAACGTCTGCCGAGTTCGCTAGTCAGAGATAATTGAGGGGTAGTAAGGACTAAGCATCATCAACAGCTTGCGCTTCGGGATTTTCATTAATATTCTACAGCTAGCGGACACCATCTTTTTTTTGGTTTGAGTGAAACACTCTCTTTGCGGAAACAGGTTGTTCGTATATTTTCAAGATACCATTTGACTAATTTCAGTCGTCGTATTTACTGGTTTTAATGCAATGAAAAGGCATGTAAGGTCTGCAATTTATTTCTAGTACCTAATTAATTACATATTATACAAAAACATCTACATGTTCAGTGAAGTCAATGTTGGGGCATGGATCATACGAATTCATGCTATGTAGCTCATATTTGATATATTTTGAGGTAGCTGTCATGCCCTTTAAACAGAAATGAGAAAATAAGTATCAAAAAATTATTGTCCAGTGTCCACGAAAGAGCAAGATAAGCCAACTAGACTGCCATCATTTACGTAAATTGCGTAGTATAGTTTCTCCTTCTGTTACAAAATATGGCGCAATTCTATTTATTTACGTGATACGCGGTTTTAAGTCCAGGAAGTGGTATCGGTAACATAAGATCAATAATATAAAAAACATGTTATTGCGGGTAACGAAAGTGGTCAAGGTAAGAAAATTAAAGTTTTATCTATATTTATTATTATTATTGGTTCTAACATAAGGGTATTAAAATGAAAATAGGATTTAATAAATACGTATCGATTCTAATTCAACAGTATTTAAGCGTGTACATCACAGTGACGTTTTTCCAACGTCAAAAAGATGGTATTCATATTAAATAACTATGATAATGCGATAAACGCTATTCTAAGCAACTGAAGATTTTTCAATTAAGGGATATTGGGGCTATCATGATTGAGGTTGTATTAATTATTGAAAAATACATTTCACCAAATCCCAAATATTAAAAAAGTGATATCTAATTCCAGACCACAAGCATAAAAAAATGAACATGATTATTCTATTTACAGGAAAAAAAACTATATATTATAATATTTATGAAACAACTTAAATTCAACAAAACAAGTAAAATTTACCTTTTTAATAGATGGGAATTAACACACTTAGTCCCATATAAATTACTATATTTTTATAATTAAAAGTGCAAATTCCTTTACAATGTGAAATTTGCATTGTTAATGATAAAAAATAAAAATAGTAACTTAAGAAAAAACTTGTTTTCGAAGTAAAGTTTGAAATTCCTTTTAGCGTGATAACACAGCAGGTTGCAATTGTTTCTTCAGTTGCTTACATTGATGATCACATAATCATCTTGCCGCTGTTACAGTAATTTGTTAATCGGACAAGCTGATTACATGGTCATTTAGTGGACCAGAGTTGTATTTAATTGCTTTTTTATCTGAATTGATCGAAAAGTGGGCAAGATTATAGCAGGTGAACTTCCCACGTGATAAGTCTCTGGGGTAAAAAATAACGGAAGGGGCGTGATCGTTTGGAAATCTGTATTACTTCTAAGAACTAAATTTCCAAAATGTCACGCACACTGACCTACTTATCAACAGGGCGCTTACCCCAACACGGGCATTGGTAGTATAGGGTACCGCGGAACCCCTTCTGGGCACTGTTGAGAATTGCATCATAGCGGCTACTGCCAGAAATTTGTACAGCGTCACCTATTGGCAAGTTAGCGAAACTCTTGTCCAATAAACTTCTCACTCTTCGATCGTTCAGCTCTGACAATCATCTACAACTCTCACAATTCCCTCCCCTTTACTACAGCCGCTTAGCCTAACTATACGCGTGGTTTGCGGCCTTATATTTAAGGCTGGTGTCACAGCTACCCGGAAGACCGCAGGGTATGTCTCACTTCTGTGAAACGTGCGTTCAGTGGCGTGAGCACGAACAACTATCGTAACGTATTCGTATCGTTTAACTATCGTTAACTTGTCAATTTGTATGGAGAAACTGTCAGTTTCTGACGTTTGGACGACACGAATTCGTTACGATAATGTTCGTGCTCACCCTACAGTGCGCAGCAAGCCGCGTGTCGCTGTGTAACCGTGTTCCAGCGTCTTCATAGGACTTCACAGGTCTCCAGGGCAGGTGCGAGAGCAGCGTGAGTGGTGCAGGGTCGCCTAGTAGAGGCGCTCGGCCTTGCTGGGCCCGTGCGCGGCGGCCCAGGCGAGCATGCGGCGCTCGAGCTCGGGGCGGAAGTGCCGGATGAGCCCCTGCACGGGCCACGCCGCGCCGTCGCCCAGCGCGCAGATCGTGTGCCCTGCGGAATACAAACTCAGTATTAGACGGACGAAAAAATATCACGGTCTGCAGAAGTCTAGCATACAGGGTCAAGTGAAGGAAAAATCGTTAAGGGACGAGCGCCAACAAGATGGTCTAACGGCATAAGATCGGCCATCCACTGGCAGTCTGCACCGAGCAGTCCATGCCTCGTGCGGATGGACTGTTTTTTGTGGTCGCGATCCTCACCATTGAGCGAACGACCTTTTCCATCATTTATGGAACGACGAAGAAGACGAATGGATAAAACTTTTTGTTAAATGACCGGGAAATAAATGATGAAGTTAATTTTCCGAAATAATTAAAGATTTCGATATCAAATAGCAGTTAATAGCTAAATCAACTGAACATACAACAGCACTATTGTTGCCCAAAGTATTGATTTTGTCGAATGTTAATAAATAAATTTCATAGGTGATACTAGTTACCTTCAATTTGTTTGGAGATTTCCCACAGCATGTCAATTTCTTTAGGTGAAGCGTTGCCATCAACAAATCTGAAATGGAAACAAAAGTATAGATTTAATTGCACTAATGTATTTGACAAATAGTATTTCAAATTCCATAAAACTGTTATTACCAGAAATCTTAACATGTCTTTTGGTATTTTAATCACTAAATAACCTTCTCCTATATTATTATATTATAAAACAACAAATATTTTGTTTACACCTAAACAAGGCGTTACTTCCTAAAATACTATCTCACCTCATCTTATCCATACTTAATATTATAAATGCGTAACTCTGTCTGTCTGTCTGTTACTCAATCACACCTAACCTACTGAACCAATTTGCATGCAATTTGGTATAGAAATATTTTGATTCCCAAGAAAGGACATAGGATAAATTTTACCGCGGGAAAATGACGCATTCCCATGGCAAAATTCAGGATAGCCTATTGCTTTATCTTATATATAAAAATGAATTGCTGTTTATTAGTCCCGCTAAAACTCGAGAATGGCTGAACCGATTTGAATAATTTTAGTCTTGAAATATTCGTGGAAGTCCAGGGAAGGTTTAAAAGATCAGAAAATTAAAAAAAGCAACGGTCAGGACAACGTCTGTCGGGTCAACTAGTCAGCCTATTTACGTCCCACTGCTGGGCACAGGCCTCACCTCAACTATAAGGTGATTGATGGAGGGGTTGCTCGTAAGGTAAGCTCCCAACCTTACTGTCAGATGTTAATCAGCCACCCGAGGGCCTCTGACCACCGTGTTTCGGAAAGCACGTTAAGCTGTCGGTCCGGTAACTAAAAAGTCATTAACATCAAAAATAGCAAAGTTTAAGTCACCTCACCTGTACATAATCTTGTTCATCCACGACACGCCCTCGCGGCACGGCGTGCACTGGCCGCACGACTCGTGCTTGTAGAACATGATCAGTCGCGCGATCGCCTTCACTATGTCCGTGGACTTGTCCATCACGATGATGGCCGCCGTGCCGAGTGACGTCTGTGCGGCGACCAGACCGTCAAAGTCCATTAGGACTGTCTCGCAGACGCTGGAACGGATGAAGATATTAGAGCTACCTTTTTTTAAACCCTGATAAAAAAGAGGATTGTTTACGTTTCACCTAAAATGTCTGTTTGTGTTTTGTGTCTGTCCGTGGGGTGAGCACGAACATTATCGTAACGTATTCGTGTCGTCCAACTGTCATGAACTGACAAGTTAACGATATGTAAACGCTACGAATACGTGACGATAGTTTTTCGTGCTCACCCCACTGTTTGCGGCATAGGAATTCCCATATATATGGAGCGATTTCAAAACGTTTGTTTAAAGATATACCTATTTATCACGCACAGTGGTTTTTAGATATGGCTGGCCAAAATTCGTCCAGCCCTTAAAACTTCTATGCACTTGATTCTCAATAGATTCCACAAAGTTATATTTGTCGTCTATATCTTAACATAGCTACATTTTTGTAGCACACAGAGGTTTTAGATTCTGCAAGTTTTTTAGAAAATTTTGCAGTCTCCTGAACAGAAGTTGTTAAAGAAGTATGTGAAAAGCTATGTTCAGCAAAGACAGTGAGTAAAAAGCCTATGCAGCTGCAATTCTGCGCTTTACGTTATTTTATTTTTATTTGTTCGTTAACCAACCACATAATACATTACACTTATATCACAGAGCTTATATAAATCGAATTGTTTATAGGTTTTCACAACTTGTTCAAATTACGTAAACGAGCCGAAATACAAAGAGCCACCTCTTAAGCGAGAAGATAAGAAAAGAACAAATAACTGTTCTATTAAATGTTCTGAATGTATCATAATGAAGATATTGTCACTGTCTAGTTAGTGTAATCAATCCATATAATCATAGTACTTACTCTTTAGGAATCAACGGGGTCGACGACCCGCCAGGAATGATAGCAAGCAGGTTATCTCACCCGCATCAAAGGTATGCTTATCTCCTCTTCCACCGTGCAAGGAGTTTTAAAGTGGCCAGAGAACTCAGAAAATAAACGTATTAACACAATAACTCACTCTTTAGGAATCAGCGGGGTCGACGATCCGCCAGGAATGATAGCGAGCAGGTTATCCCACCCGCCGCACACGCCACCGGCATGTCGTTCGATCAGCTCCTTCAAAGGTATGCTCATCTCTTCTTCGACTGTGCAAGGAGTGTTGACGTGGCCGGAGATGTTGAACAGTTTGGTGCCAGAGTTACGCGCGCGGCCGAAAGACGCGAACCATTTGCCACCGCGGCGACAGATCGTCTGAAATCAGTTACATTTGGTTCAGTATTGTGATGCGTCGTTTTAGCTTCTTGGGTAGTCAAGTAACAGGGCCCTGTTATGCAGATATGCATGCACAACTCTATAATGCGACGAACTCGCGCGGAACCTTCCTGCGAGGCTACAGACGAAGCGGGGGGCGAGGTATCAAGATTAATAGTCGATCACGAATTTGTATTTTATTGACTCGTTTTTCAGAGCATACAAATTGTTGTATTTTTAATAATGAAAATACTTTGAGAAATCGCACTTTGCCTTTGTAACTTTTATCCATCGTTTATATTTTATAAAACGAAATGCATATTTCATATTCAAAGAGAAAACATGTGGTATTATGTGGTGGCGTCATCAAGATATGTCAGAAATCTCTGTGTCAAGCGGTTTTGTCAAATGTCGTGCTACCTCGCCCCTTACTTCACTCGCAGGAAGAGGTACGCACAAATTTGTCGAACTGTAGCCCACATCAACCAACTAAAAGTATATTGTTTGCTTGCACATTCAAGCTTTGATGAGTGTGAACAATATTCAAAACTATTACTTATATGCAAAGCTTTCATATATTCAGGGCTTAAGCAAACAATATTGACATAGAAGGGGCATTTGACAAAACAATGCACAACAGCATCAACCATGCCCTACAAAAACTGAAAGTAGAACCAGTCATAACGGAATGGATAAATGAGCTGGTCAGTAAAAGGGCGGTCCAAATTGCGGTAAAAACGATCACCCGTGCAAGGGTGGTCAGGGGGTGCCCCCAAGGGGGCATTCTGTCACCACTCCTATGGAACATAGTAGTAGACAGCCTCTTGAGGGCACTGAACGAAAGAGGCTACACTACTATTGGTTATGCAGACGACCTAGCAATTCTGATAAATGGGAACGCAGAGAACATCCTCTGTGATGTAATGCGTGCTGCTCTTCAGATTGTAGAAAAATGGTGTGAGGAACACCAGCTGTCAGTCAACCCTAAAAAAACAGAGCTCATCCTTTTCACTAACAAAAGGAAGCTACCAAATCTAGAACTACCAAAATTATTTAACACCGAATTAACCCTATCAACTCAAGTAAAATATCTGGGCATCACTCTCGATAGCAAGTTGAACTGGGGAATTCACATTGACAACAAAATTAAAAAGGCCTGTATAGCATTCTATCAGTGTAAAAGACTCCTTGGCAGAAAATGGGGTCTTAATCCAAAAATCACACTTTGGCTATACACGTCAGTTATCAGACCCTCCTTAACCTACGGATCAGTTGTGTGGTGGCCCAGAACGCAACTGTCCACTATCAAATCCAAACTACAAAGCTTGCAGCGCCTAGCGAGCGTGGCAGCTACAGGATGTATGAGAACCACTCCATCAGCCGCCCTAGAGTTCCTATTGAACCTCAGACCTCTTCATCTGGTCATACAGGAAGAAGCAAAGGCAGCTGCCTTAAGACTAAGAGCAAATGGGCTATGGAAACAAAACACTATGACAACGCACTCCAAAATCATGGAGGACATCACAAAGGAAAGACCCCTTCTAGATGCACCCATGGACAGGATACCATGCCACTACATCTTTGATCGAGAATACATTATCCAACTTACCGAAGAACGGAAAGACAACTCTGGCGTCAGAGAAGTTAGGATATACACAGACGGCTCCAAAACCTCACTAGGAACTGGAGCCGGAGTATTCTCGTACGACTTAAACATCAACATATCAACCACCCTGGACAAATTAAACACAATTTTCCAAGCAGAATGTATCGGAATTATCAGAGCAGCACAGGCGGTTGCAGCCAGAGACGTCGGAGACCTCAACATCAAAATTGTCTCGGACAGTGCATCCGTACTTCAAGCTCTACAAAACAACACCATAACCTCTGCCCTCATATTGGAATGCCACAACGCACTCCAACACATTGCAAGGAAAAATAAGATAACCTTGCAGTGGATCAAGGGACACAGCAACTCTCTCGGCAACGACGCAGCCGATGAACTCGCGAAAAAGGGATCCGCGACAACAGTATTTGGCCCAGAACCGCTACTACCTATACCGCAGGCCCAAATAAAAACATGGCTGCGAGAAGACACCGCAAAAAACCATCTGCTAGAATGGACAAACAGTGAAGGCTGCAGGCAAACTAAAAATGCAGTTCAGATGCCATCTAAAAAGCTTGCCCGCAACCTCGCCAAACTAACGCGCGACAATCTACGCAGAGTTATAGGGATAATAACAGGCCATTGTCTCCTAAACAAGCACCTATTTAATATAGGTGTAACAAACAGCCCGCGATGCAGAGGATGCCTCGAGGAAGAGGAAACGCCACAGCATGTACTCATGGAGTGCACAAGTGTGGAAAAACAGCGAGCAGACATTCTAAAAAACCCAACATCATTCCCAGAAATCTTTAGTGGCCTAGGCAGGCTGCTAGCCTTCTGGGAGGACTTGGGCTGGTTGGAATAGAGGCAAACACGCACAATGGCCCAATCGTGAGGCTAAGTGCGGAAAAAGCCCTGCAAAACTAACTAACTAACTAACTAAGCAAAGAATATTAGCCTTAAGTGTTATTTTAGTTAAGTGAAGAGCACTCCAATGTAAGCTGGTTATAAAAACTACAACAGTTTTGGCCCTTGCCAAATTACAAACTATGAAAATAAATCTTTGCATCATGTTTTTTAATTTAAAGGCGTTGTTTTTTAAACTTTCAAAACTCACCGGAGCAACAGCAATAGTCTCCACATTGTTCACAGTGGTCGGACAGCCAAACAGACCAACATCTGCTGGGAAGGGGGGTTTTAGGCGTGGCTTGCCCTGCTTCCCCTCGATGGACTCAATGAGCGCTGTCTCCTCTCCGCAGATGTACGCGCCGGCGCCGCGGTGCACGAACACGTCAAAATCGTAGCCGGAGCCGCAGGCGTTCTTGCCAATCAGGCCTGCTTGGTATGCCTGCAATTTTAAATAGATAACTCTATATTTATAATTAAATCTCCAATCTCAACAGAGATCAGCCAACTACGCAGGATATATTATAGTGCACAAGTGTGAGCGCAATACACAGGTGCCCTCACTGTTCCATCACTCTCAAAGCTTAGTGACATGGCAATCCGACATGACCGGAGAGAGATCAGGTGCAGGACCAATGGCTTAACACCAGGCACGGGGGTGTAACACCTCCAACTACCTAACTCCAAGCTGTTTTTGAGAAATCCATGACAGAAAATCTCAGAAACAATTTTGGCTCAACCTGGGATTCAAACCAAGGTCCTCTCAGATGTAAGGCAGAAACTTTGCTTACTTTTGCTTAGTATGAGTTATAGCTATAGTTGAGTAGCTTTTGTGTGTAGGTATGTAGGGCCTAGTGTACCAATTAAATGGGAATTTAAATAGAGAGATGTCCAATGAATTTCTTATTCCAAAATTTTAAAATAAACCTTTAATCATAATTTACATTTAAGAGGTAATTTTATTACCTCAACTTGTTTTTTTTTTAAGTTACTGATATAAATAACATCATAATATGTGCATAAACTTTACAATTCTTGTAAAACATTTCATAACAACTTTTGAATTTCAATATGATATTGAACATAGGTAAGTAAAACTAATAATTTTGCCAAACTTTTTTAGTGTGTCTTAAATGCACAAAATCAAGTAAACCTTCAAGTAAATATTTCTAACTTACTAGAATAAATTACCCAAAGGCAAAGCCTCTATTGTACAACCTAAATATTGTATGTCATAGCTGGGTACTTTCTCATGATGTTAAATGAATTACATTACATTCATGTTATACTTTTTTCAAGCCTATTATTGATACCATTCATGTGTAAACAAACAAATACACAGTAACACAAAACACTGACCTCAGCAATGGCAACCTGCAGGTTACTGGCCTCATTGTAAAACTCTCCTCTGATATAAATGTACGCGGCTTGTGCGCCCATGGCCGCACCAGCGATAAGACAGCCCTCTACAAGCTTGTGTGGGTCGTGACGCATGATCTCACGGTCCTTGCATGTGCCAGGCTCGCCCTCGTCAGCATTTACCACCAAGTACTTAGGACGACCGTCAGACGGCTTGTTCATGAACGACCACTTCATACCCGTCGGGAAACCCGCACCACCACGACCACGGAGACCTGAAGTCTTGAGTTCATCTGAAATTTTGATGTTTGTTTTGAGTTTATGTTTACAAACTTCCACTACGAAAAACACAACTAAGGTAATTAAAATTCACTTACTGACAATCCAGTCGGTTCCCTTCAATATTATTTGCTTCGTCAGGTACCAGTCCCCGCGACTCATAGCACCTTTTAGGCGCCAGTCATGTCGGCCATACAAGTTCGTAAAGATCCTGTCCTGATCGGCCAGGGGGCCGTATTTAGCCTTGGCCGGCGGTGCCTGCGTCTGCTGGAACCGCACCGGCGCATTGTTGATGTTGGCCAAAGGCCCAACAATGCCTAAAACACCATACAGATGTCAAAATTATGTAAGTCGCCTCATTGCGCAGCAAGTTCTCACTTCAAAAAAGCACACACTGATCGGAACTTTGAGCTGCAGGGAACAAGATAGTGATACAAATCCATTCACAAAGCCTCTACAAGTTAAATAAATTACCTAAATGTGTTTTTGACCCTTGAATAATCCTAGCCAGCGCACCAGCCATTTTTCTTGAAATGTCAACTGAATTATAATAATACCATATTCATAGTGAAAATTCATACCATTTTTTTTTAAATCGCGATTAATTTGATTTTTTTTGTAAATGTGATTCTCTGAAATTCTGAGAAGTGAGGAGTGAGTAAGTGAGTAGGAGTTGTTTCCATTTTCAGCTTACCAGCCTTATGATTCTGGATAGAAAACGGTAAGGTTCTTTTTTAGTTTTTGGGTAGGTAGTGGAGTCATATTTTTCAGGCGTTATTAAGCTGACAATGGATGTAATATTGCATTGTGGGCTTATTTAGTCCAGCCTAATGTGCGGAAAGCGCAGACAAACATATTCAATACTGGAGGCCAATCCGTTTATCAATCGTTATTGAGAAGCCTGTTTTTGACAGTTCTTCTAAATGACATAATCGGGCAATTCATTTACGATTGTTTTACGGAATTAAGCCCCTTTTTTTTTTTTTTTTTTTTTTTCGCTGTGGAAATGCTTTTACTCATGCCCCCCACACAACTGCAGGGGGGTATGTGGGACTCAACGGCTGGTGTGCAAGGCCGTAATACCCACTAAAACCACAGCGCATTCCGCCACTCCGCCATTGTGGGGCGCCATGGGGTCGCGTGAGCATTCACCACGGCACCCCGGCGGATAGCCCGAGGGCTACAAACTCCTTGGCGGCGGAGCAAGGTGTTGGGCTCCGCCACCGAAACTAACTCCCACACGGCCGCAGAGGATAGGGAGGACGGCAACGACACACCGCATCTCCTCTTCCTCTGCGGCCCCACCGCAGCGCCATCAAACGGTGCGCCCCCGTTTGGTCGCGGGAGATAGGCCGCACGGCAACGACACACCGAGACGTCTCTCCTCCCGCGACCGCACCCGACTGCGAGGGACAGCCAAAACCGTCCTCCACACCCGCACTCTTGGACGCATCCTGCGCAGGCCTGCCCAAGCCCACGTGGAGCGTCCCCTCCCGGGATCCCGCTTAGCTTCACCGTGGGTGGCAAAGCCACGGTTACTGAGCCCCCCCACCACGACAAGGTGGAGATCCGACAGGGGGGACGGAATTAAGCCCCTGGTCGAACTGAGAACCTTTGTTTTAGGTTGGGTGCTACTATAATGTTTTATTTACCATTAATAGCAACATTTTCGCGTATGTCAAAAGCGTTTCGTTCACATTTTACGCTTTATTTTGTGTCATTTTTAAAAGATTTCCCTGTAAAAAAACGCGACCTAAACGAAACGTCACTTTCTTCATCAGCTGTTTTTTGTCCGCCGTCTTCGAATGACAAAATTTGTTTGTTTTACTTATTTACGAATTTCGCTAGCTGTTGCGTAAAAAGTTTAAATAAATAAATAGAAGGCACCAACCATCTGAGCACTAGCTATTTGAATATCAAAGTTTTCCGGTGTCAAGGAACAAAATATAAATAGTTAGATGAAGAAACTTTTATCACCTCTTATCTTTACCTTTGGACTTTTTAGAAACCACAGTGTTTCAACAGCTAAAGAAATGGCAGCAGTTATTCCGCCAATCACTAAATTATCCAATCGGATTATCAGGATCTTGGGATGTAATCCTGGTCATATGACTTTGCAGGGAACCAACACTTACTTGATTGGAACTGGAAAGAGGTAAGTTGTAAAATCCCCCGATTTTGTGTTTGCATGTTTTGTGCATGTTTTAAATATTATTTGTTTTTTTTTATATTTATTTTCATAGTCGAATACTCTTGGACACTGGAGACAAAGATGTTCCTGATTATCAGAAACACTTGGCACAGGTTGTCCAATCTGAACAAATAGATATCGAGCACATAGTGGTGACGCACTGGCACCATGACCACATAGGAGGGGTTGAAAACATCTATGGAAATATTGCAAGTATGTAACATTCACAACAATTATTGGATTCAAGAAGAGCATAGTAAAAAGTTAATTTAAATAAATATGATTTCTAGAGCAACCAAGGGTATGGAAGCACAAGAAAAGTCCGGAAGATGCACCAGACAATGAGTTACCATCATCAATCCCAACAAATTGGCTAGTTGACGGCCAGGAGATCCAAGTAGAAGGTGCCACAGTGAAGGTTCACCATACTCCTGGTCACACAACAGACCATGTAGTCTTAACATTGATAGAAGACAACATATTGTTCAGTGGGGACTGCATACTGGGAGAAGGCACAGCCGTTTTTGAAGATCTGTACACTTATATGAAAAGTTTGCAAAAGATACTTGATCTGAATCCTGCCACAATCTATCCTGGTCATGGCAATGTTGTACAGGTATGTGTTTTATTTATATTGCTAATTTTTACTTTAATCATTTTCGTAACCAGATGTGATTGAATGTTGCAACATTGCATGCTTATAAAGGGAAATAAGGGTTATAAGTCCCTTTATGAGGGAAATAAGGTACACCCATAATTCCCTTTATGTGGAAAATAAGGGTACACCCATAATTCCCTTTATGAGGGAAATAAGGGTACACCCATAATTTATGAGCATCACAGGCAAACCGGTAACATTTTTTTCCATTGGCTAAGAGTATAAATTATGCTGCAGTTTATAATTGAACTTAACAACTAAATTATATTTAATTTCAGGACCCAATACCAAAAATAGAGTATTACATAGCACACAGAAACCAAAGAGAATCCCAAATTCTAGAAGTACTCAAAAACAACCCAGAAAAGCAGCTGACTGAAATGGATTTAGTCAAGATTATTTATGTGGAGACTCCCGAGCATCTCTGGCCTGCTGCTGCTTACAATGTTAATCATCATCTCACCAAATTAACCAAAGAGGAAAAAGTGAAGTGTCTCAATATAGACGGAGAGAGCAGATGGCAATATAATACCATAACTTGCAACTGCAATTTGTAAACTGGTATCAAATTGATTGTTAATGTTACATAATTAAAAAACAAGTTTATTCATTGTTATTTAATGTATTTTTAATGTAAAACATATTACTGACAGCTGCTACATACTTGCGGAAAATAGCATACAACATTTGTAACGTTTCATAATAGAAACAAACAAGGCAACTTTTGTAATATCATAGAAATGAACATATAGGTACAGTAATTGTAAACATTGAAAGAGAATTTTAAAATATGTAAAATACTTTAGACAGCACAGAGTCATTTATTTCATAATTTACACTGAAATTGAGCAGCGTAGATTAGATTTAAACTAAGAAACTAAATAAATTAGATAACATAAACTTACGTTTAACAATTGATGTTGTATGTATAAATATATCACCTAAAATGTGTTATTTTTCATTGTCAAATGGTCCATACACTTCTCGTGTAAATATTAAAATCATAGCTTTATCCTTCTTTCAATAAGAGTAAAGTATTTGTGAGACAATAATTTGTAGATCTGAGTGCTTAATTGATTAAAAGTATATTGCTAAAATAGATTCTCGCAACTATGTTCAACAAATCAGTACTTAGCAGTAAATAACTATGTTTTAGATTTCAGAAAGGCACTTTAGGTTTACAATAAGGAACCGTTTTCAGAAAATATGATAAGATTGTAGTTTTAATCTATTATTTTTATTTCACTATTGTGGAGACTCTTTACTTCTTTTTCTATAAGGAATATAGTGAGACTGCATTTATTTAAAATTGCCTATCAATGAGAGGATACGGACATCCCCTCTACTACAAAAGAAATAGGCAGTATTTATTCCCCAGTTTAAATAATATCACTTCCTAAAAGATTGTAATTAGATATAAGTACAAATAACCTCTTTTAACCTGTATTGTAACCTTTTAACCTGTAATTTATGATTATGATTTTCAATACGATTTTATTATTGTTTATAGAATAAATGACTTTATGACTTTATCCAACCAACTTGAAAAGTATGCCTCCTTTAGGTTATGTCCTTTGCGCTGTCATTCACTCTCTTGTAGCCGGGTTATATTTAAACAAAGGATAATCACTACCTAGTTATTTTTAGTAGAGGGCCATTTTTAAAAATTGTCTATGGGTGCGATATTTTAATCTTAAAATAGTTCCTTCACGTCAAAAGTGTGAATTCTGAAGTCTAACCCAATGCATCTTCCACTACTACACATTGTCTACGGCGCGTCGCTATCGGCGCGTGCGCTTCTGCGGCGGCGGCATGACGTCGGCGTCGTCGTGGAAGCGGTGGTTGTCTATGAAGTCCAGCAGGATCTCTGTGGTCACCGGGTCCTTGATGCTTTCGCATACAGCTGGAAGGAATACATATTATTGGAACTTCATTTTGAGAAACCTGAGGAATAGGGCATATTGATACATGATTTACACACGGTCATTGGTTGAAAAGCTGTTAGACGCGAGTCGTGGCGAAAATGGGCCTTGGAGGGAATGTCTATCACTTTAATTGTGTACAAAGAGTGGGGCCTCCTGCCACAAGTATATATTCAGCCACTGAACATATTTTTGTAATCTAGTTGATGAAAAAAGTATTTATTTTATTTAAAGTATCTATGTCAGGGTCTTAGACATAAATTGATTTAGTTTGGCGAATGCTCACTGGTAAACAACTTCAAAATTGTCTTCAGAGAAAACATCAACTCTAATATGATTTAAGTACATAGCAGAAATGGATCATCTCAAAATTATCTCTTATGTAGAAGAAACTTGAAACGATGGGGCTATTTGTTTCTTTGTTTTTCAGACCTGCTTTGCTCAGTTTAGGATTAGCAAATATACTTAATTAGAATTTATAAAGTTCATTAAAGATTAAATAAAATCACTTGAAATAAGTTATTAACTCCAGACTTAAAAGACGGTTTTTATAAGAGTGACCCCTATTTGTTTGTGTGTGTTTGCCTTTGTTTGTGTGGACCGATTTCAATGCGGTTTTTTTTATTCAAAAGATAATTTAATCACGGTTGTTCTTAGCTATGGCTGTTCAAAATCCGTCCAGCCATTTAAGCTAACCAGCTGTTCCCCGGCTTATGTCGTTTTTAAATTTTTAACACCACTTACCCATTGCAGTGGTATAGCTGTTCGGATAAGACTTATCCGTTCGCTCCCTCATGTACAGCCACTTGTTGTTTTCGAATGTGCACTCTATTATCTTATTGTTGAGGTGCTTTATGTCTTTCGTCACTTTCATAGAGGCGAAGGGTGTATCCTTTTGCCCAACGTAGAGATGACCGACTTTCGTGGGCAACATACTGGAAATAAAAAAATATAATATTAAAATGTCTGTTTTTTCGTACAATGCAATGAAAGTGAGCATTTCAATAGGCTAGATGACACCATCAATCGTTGACATACTCTTTATTATCTGTCAAAACGGTCTGCCTCCATAGATCTTGTATAGGAATACAAAAACATAATGTCCCGGTCATCTATTAGAAATCGGAGTCAATTGACTGGAATATTTATTGAGTATTGTGTGTTTAAAAATTGGTTTCTACAGCTTTTTGGAAATATACTGGTTGTATTAACTTCAAAGGGACTATGTTTTCTAAACGCCATGGTCTTTATTTAAGATAGGTGTCATCATTCTAATTGACCCCACCAATCGTTGACGTACTTTTTATCACCTGTCAAAACGCTCTTCTCCATAGTAGTACGAGAGCCCACGACCAAAATTTTTGTCTCATAGCAATACGGCCAAAACTGCATCAAATCGATAGATACGATTATCCTGAACTCGAAAATACCAATATCAGACATTTTCCGCGTAGCGTTTGATCTGACCGAATTTTCAAAATTGTCAAAGAATTTTACCGAACTGCATCATAGCAATATGTCTGATTTGCAGACTGTAGTTGAATGATAGTTCTGAGATACCGAAAACATATTTTTCAGACGTTAGTGGTGTAGCGCAAACCCGTAAAATCACTTAAAAAAATTAAAAATGAGACAAAAAAAATGTCTCATAGCAATACGTCTGAAAATGTTTTTTATTAGTAAATTTTGGTTATTTGATGCGAACAAAACAATTTTCAGACGGAAATGTGAACGCATTAAATTTTGAGACCGTTTTGAAAATGTTAACAAATTTTACCGACCGGTATCATAGCAATATGTCTGAAAATTGTTGGACATGATAAAATAAGTTGTCCACATGTGCAAAAAAATTATATCAGACAAATTAAGTGTAGCACCTTCTCTATCAGACAACTTTTTCATACTCAGATATCATTTAAAAATCGTATTGAGCCATCTCGAATTTTCTGTTACAAACCAATGAATACGTTGCGACCCTGAATTTATTAGATGATAATTAACAAAGAATTTACCCGAAACCTTAACATTGAAGTTGAAGGACTGAAATAAATCGCACAAAAGGAAACTGGGATGAAGGTAAGGGAAGGGGCAGGAGCGTAACAAGCGCTGAGGCTGTTGAAATTAAATACTGATTGATTTGATAGTTTTGGTTTTATTTAAAGCACACTTGAGTAACTTTTACAAAAGAAATAAGTAATGACATCTGTCATCTGTCAAAGTACATATAATAGACAAGGGAGATTCTTGAATATCTATGAAGGCTGTAAATTTAAAAAAAACATTTAACAGAGGCGTCGGCCAGGCGACTCCGAAACGTTATTTTCGTTTTTGGGAGTATATGCTACACTTAAAGTGTCTGAAAACAGGTTATTGGTAATCATGGCAGCAATACGAAAAGTTGAAAAAAAAAATTATCCGTATTGCTATGATACAGGTCGGCTAAATTTGTTAACATTTTCAAAAATGCGCTCAGGCTATATGCTACGCGCAAAATGTCTGAAAACAAACTTTTTCGTAATACAATTATAAAATCTATGTACATTTTCACTATCAGACGTATTGCTATAATACCGACTGTCTTTTTTTTTTGACACAGCAGAAATGGCCTCCCACGCAGTTGCTACACTTTCGACCGTTACTACACACCTAGTCGGGTTCAGAATCATACAATCTAACGATTTTATAGGGTTTTTGCCGTATTGCTATGAGACATGGTTTTGGTCGTGGGCTCTCGTACTATAGAGCTTGTATGGGAATAACACACTTTGACGTCATCGCGTGCAATGCCAACTGAGAGACTATTTATCGCTCTTAGCGAAAAGACCGCATACATTGTACATACATCTAAGATAATATTGTTTCTACGGAAACAATCCACTGTCTGTGGCGGTAATCGAACCCGTGTCCATGGGAATCATTGATTTTTTCTACTGCATTTTTTTTATCTTAAGTTTGCAACGTGCATAACGTATGTTAAAGAGCAATCTTTCGTCATTTATCATATTAAAATTGCTTTTAACATGGATATATACTTATATGGTGTGCAATAAATAGTTATCTATCAATAAATAGTGCAAACTTAGTCGTTAAACCTAGTCCTCTCACTAGGGCCTCGCCCTCGGGCGGCTTAATAACATCTGACAGTAAGGTTGGTCACTTACAAGCACCCCTCCACCGCGGTGCAGCTCGCCCGCGTGGTGAAGTATGGCTCGTACCACCTCATGGCAGTGGGACGTGTATAGGCTGATGTAATAAATCTAATAAATACGCGTAAAAAGCATCTTACCCCTGTCCACCTTGAGTAACAATTTTAAGCTTAAAATCTACACTGTTCATGTTGCTTGGCTTCCATTTTAATACTTCGTCGCATCGTCCGGCTACATATGGCTGAAATTTAAAAAAATAATAATTAAGGATCTGTTTTTTTTTATAGAACGTGTTTTTCTTCATATCCCATAACTCTAGGGTTTGAATGAGACATTAAAATACAATCGAATTGCAAAATAATCCATTTTTTTTATGTTCTTTAAAAAAATAATGTACATTTTTCATACAAAATAATTCAATAAAATTAAGACAACCTATGCAAAATATGATTCCGGCCATCAAAATATGATTTAATTTATCAATGAAATTCATTACTTTTCCCTCTACCTAATTCGTTCGTTCTATAACAACTTTATTTCATTTTTAAGTGCGTAAGTTTGGCGATTATTTTTATAATAATTTAGTTATGTTTGATAATATCTCCGAAACTAAGTATTTTGGATTACATGCTCAAAGAGGTTTTCTAATTTCTCTAGAAGTTATGGGATATCAAAAAACACGTTGTATAAAAAATGAATTGCTCTTCGTTAGTTTCGCTAAAACTTGAGAACGGCTGAACTAATTAGAAAAAAATTAGGCGTGAAATATTCGTGGAAGTATAGAGGTTTCAACGATAGGAAAAATGCAAAAACAGAAGGCAGGACGAGGTCTGACGGGCCCGCTAGTAAGTGATTAATAACTTTACGCTTACACAGGGGTTTTCTCTTAACACATTCACGGACACTTAACGCCTATAAACATTATAACAAAAACATTATTTAATTTGAATTATTTTATCAGACTTTGACAATTATATATATATTTTTTAATTCATAATTGCTAAAATAATAATGTAAATGTGACTTTAAATGGACCTATAATTATTATACAGGGTGTAAAAAAACCTTAACGAAGCCGAATACCACATATTCTACCAATACTCACGATCATTTTTTTCATTTCCACCATACCTGGGAAGTTAACGGTTACTGAGATATTGATGGTTAAAGTTTGAAAAAAAAAATTGATGATTTTTACAGAAATGACTTCTGTCCGTTATAACTGAACTTTTTTCCAAAGAAACATGATACAAATTTTCACTAGTTCTTTCATAAACAGCCTCTAAATGGCACACTCCGCAATGAACAGCGCACACTCGAACCGAACCGCATCGCGGCGGCGTATAGCAACACGCCCCGCGGTGACGTTTCCGCGTGCGCGCTGTACATTGCGGGTTAGAATTAAATTATTTTTTCTGATGTCAAAAAATAAAAGTTGTTTCCCAGCCAAAATTTATTTTTCATACGATTTGGTTTGATGTACTGAACGCGTGGTTGACGGCTTCGTTAAGGTTTTTTTACACCCTGTATTTTTAATGTTACTATTACGAACAATTTGCATGCCATATTTTTTGGTAAAATGTGAGGACTTATTATTGTATCTGTACCTATCACCTATTGCAACCATGTTTTGAGCAAATAAATATTTCTATTTCTATTTTTATTGTGTCTGGCACACTGTCCGTAAAAATATTAAGTTAGATCGACGACAACTTTGGTCTAGTGGACCCTATATGTGGATTATGTGGTAGGATATGTTACTATTTATATTCATTGATTAAGAAGAAGTTATTCTTAATCAATGTTTATCTATACATATAATAAGACTGTAAAAGATCGATTTCTGTACATTGAAGATTTTTATGAAAAATTGTTACAGGGGGTCTTAATTACCGTAATAGAAGCCAAAACAACAATTTTTAAAATTTTTGTCTGTCTGTCTGTCTGTTTGTCCGGGCTAATCTCAGAATCTACTGGACCGATTTTGACGGGACTTTTTTTATTTGACTCAGTATCACCTGGAGAGTAAACTGGGATATAAATAATCACGCCGATGAACTTAGGGGGCAGGCAGGAAATTGAATCTCAGAATCTACTAAACCGATTTTAATGGGACTTTTTTTTATTTGACTCAACATTACTTGGAAGGTAAAGAAGGATAGAAATAATCACGCCAATAGACTAAGGGGGTAGGCAGAAAATTGAATTTCGGAAACTACTGGGCCGATTTTAATGGGACTTTTTTTATTTGACTCAGCATCACTTGCAATAATCACGCCAATAGACTAAGAGTGTAGGCAGGAAATTGAATATCAGAAACTACAGGACTGAATTTGATGGGATTTTTTCATTTGATTGAGTTTTACCTAGACAGTGAAATATATAATAACTGACGCCAAGTGACTAAGTGTTAACTGGCCTAAACTTGGGATGAATTAATCACCCTACCTAACTAAGGGAACTCATTGTGTGTACCTGTTATAGAGTCGCAGGTATGCCTGCATTTGGGTCATGTTAAACAGTAGCATAGGCTGGGAGTACCTCCACGCGGTGAAGGCGGTAACAGTTAAAATTCCACGCGGACGAAGTCGCGGGCACAGCTAGTATTACATAAGTTTATATTTTAGTCATCTAATGTAACATGTTTGTTTATAATCCCAAAATAAATAAATAAATAAATAGTGGTATGGACCACAAAACCGGCTAATGCGGGTTCACAATCCTACTCGGAGCAAATCTTTGTGTGAGCACGAGCATTTGTTACACACGGCTCCACATCAAGCTTCACATTTTCGTCGCAAAATAATCCTTATCATGTAAGCATAAGACACCGCAGTGGTTTAATTGACGTGTAGCCGTGCATACCTACCTGAGTCATGGGTGTTCATAAATGTATTTAAGTAATTCTATCCGTCATCCTAGCACGAGCTCACGCTAGTTTTGTGCTAGGTAATTTGTGTGTTTATAAAAATGATAATTTGTCTGATAGTTGAAACTTGAAACAATTTATTTATACGGCATATCAGGCTACCCATTTTTGTTGCGAAATCGCCCTTATTGCAAGGCATAAGATGCCTTAGAGTTAACCTTGATATGCTTTTGTGTGCGAGTACTGAAAATGAAAGGGAACTAAGACGTGAGTTTGATGCTCTCACCTCTTTAGAAGGTTGGAAGATAAGTCCATCAGGTTCGTGGGAGAGAGTCTTCGCGAACTTTTCTCCTAAAAGCTGATGCGCCATCGGTAACTCCCAGAACTGCTTCAGTCGTATGCTGAACGGCTCCTTATCTTTCTTTATGATTCCTTCTTTCATGGCTTGATGTCTATGGAAATAGATATATAAATACATGTTTTACATCATGACCATTCATGCTCATATAAAATGAATTTAAATAAAAACATATCCTCACATTTATAGGCCTTAAAATTGGTTTAAATTACCAAAAATAGTTTTACACAATGACATGACTCCCAAATGCCTCCTATTAGGGGAGCATACAATTACAAAATCTTGTTAAGCATTTCTCTATGGTGGTTATGCTTAACTAAAATGTAGTATTGGTTACTGGGATTCGTTTGTATAATAACAAATGATGATTACATTTTCACTTACCTAGGATTAACAATTTCGTTTTCTATGCAGTTCAATCTCACAGGGAAGAACGCCATCTTGCCGACATCTTGCCCTTCAAATTTCACTATATCGTAACATAAATATCTGGGTATTTCTACTCCATCTACTTTATCTATAACCATTTCCTGAAAAAATAAATAAATAAGAAAATATTTATACACTCATAAATAATAAACTTTAAAACCGTCCGTTTAAATTGTTTTTCCTCTAAGTAAACACAAGAAAGTTTTCATTTCATCAACAAATATACATGATTTGGCTAAACTGTCCGCAAAAAAAACACACTTTTTTTCTTTTTTCTTTCTTTGACAATTAGAGGATAAGAAACATAAACGTGTTTCCTTTTTCTATTAGGAGTTATTATAACCACCCTTCCCTTCCACCACATCGCGCTGTGTGTGTGGAGTATAACCACTACATAGATGAGGTGAGGCACAGGCCTTACCTCATCTTAGGCTGCTGAGATTATATAACATAAGAATAGAATTCATGACATAAATGTTTTTTTTTACTTACACCATCCAGTAGAGTATTCTTCAGATGCCTCCTGAGATCTTTCCGATGAAGAAACCTTAAACCATAGACTTTGAATACACAGTTGTCTCTGTCTAACATGTACACTTCACCTTCGCCGTCTATCAGCATCATATACCTGAAAGCGAAGATAGATACATGTTTTTAACGGACCTCGAAAAATAGGCGGTTCTTAATAAGATTAAATTTTTAATCACACAAAAAAAAATGTATTATCTTAATAATACATTTTTTTTTCAATTACATCTCCATAATGGCATCATTAATAGAATATACCCGATAGTAGTTAAAGAGAAACGGTAGTGTCATGGAATAGATATTTTGATTCTCAATGTTTATTCCGATAAAATAGACGTCTGTAAAGTGCGTTGGCTCGCTAAATTAAATGATAATGAATTACTTCACTCTATCAACAGAGCAATGAAATAAAATTGCTTTACTGCGCATTTGCCTGGTGGCATAGTGGTATGTTGACTAACATGACGTGTCTCGATGTCACAGTCTCACACAAAAACACAAACAAATATGCACACACAAACAAACATAGGGCGAGAACTTATAACACCCTTCTTTTCCGTCGGGAGTTTAAAACACCATCGACACCGGCTGGGAACCAAGGAAGCCTGTGCTCTTTCACTCGAAGAACTCTTGGGTCTTCTTCTGGACCTGGCTGAGACGAGGCTGCGTGTTGAAGGGCTCCACGCCCATAAGAATGTGGACTTCATAAAGCTAAAGCAATTTATTTACCTAACACCGCCAGCCTTCCACGAGACCCTATAAGGTTTCTGGTGCAGCTTCCTCAAGTGGATTGATGCATAGAAAAGGGTTCCACATCGCTTAAGGTGACAGTTCGTTCCTAGCGACCAATGCGACCGCGACCCGTGACGTCACGCGACCCACTTTTACAGGTATCGGTTACGCCTGGTCGCGGAGATTAGTCAGTTCTCTCTATAAACCCATACTAATAATAATAGTCCTGACAGATTTCGACCGCGGCGATCAAACGGCAAACAGAGATCAGCCAACTACGCAGGAGATATTATAGTGCACAAGTGTGAGCGCAATACACAGGTGCACACACTGTTCCATCACTCTCAAAGTTCGGTGAGACGGCAATCCGACATGACCATACTATGCAGTGGATAGCGAGACCAGAACGAAATCGCGCGACCCGGTCGCAAAGAACCAAATGCTACCATTGCATAAGTATGGACATTATAAAGCATATATTTACAGCATTACGAGTACATTTACCTAACACTGTCAGTCTTCCATGAGACCCAATAAGGTTTCTGGTGCAGCTTCTTTAAGTGGATTGACACATGGAGAAGGGTTCCACACCGCTTAAGGTGGCAGTTCGTTCCTAGCGACCAGCGCGACCGCGAGCCGTGACGTCACGCAACCCGGTCGCTCAGTTCATTCTATAAACCCATACCATGCAGTGGATAGCGAGACCAAAACGAAGTCGCGCGACCCAGTCGCAAAGAACTAAATGCTACCATTACATGGGTGTGAAGTGTATAAAGCTAAACAGTATATTTACCTAACACCGTCAGCCTTCCACGAGACCCTATAAGGTTTCTGGTGCAGCTTCTTCAAGTTCATCACGTCCATGGACACTGGTTGAGAACCGGGGAAGCCTGTGCTCTTCCATTCGCAGAACTCTTGGGTCTTCTTCTGGACCTGGCTGAGGCGAGGCTGCGTGTTGAAAGGTTCCACACCCCTGACTCCAGGCATGAAGGTAGACTTTTTGTGGGTGGTTTCGCGCCTGCCTTTGCCTTTGGGTTTGTTGTTTCTGGGTAGTGAAGTGTGAATATGTGAATAAAGACATTACAAAGAGATTATTACTGGGTTTCTTTTTTTAAAAACCAAACTATTTGTACTAGGGTTGCCTATCGATAGCCGACTATCGCAAAAATATTGATAGATTATCGATAGTTGACGCCATTTCAATAATATCGACACTATCGATAGTGTGATACAGGGGAAAACTATTCTTAAGCATAAATAGTATCGATACTATAGGGGACCGGCAATGTATTACAAGGCAATACTATCTATACCATCGATAGTTGCGATAGTTCATACTATCGATAGTCTAATAATTTGCGATAGTATTGCTATCCTATTTTATTACTTACTTAGCTAGTAAACATTTCATAATATCATTTTCAACACACTTGCTCGTAAAGTGAGCCTTATTATATCGTTCTTAGGGCCATAAACCGAACTATAACATACACGTGCATAATAATATTACACACTAGTGCATAATAGAATGATCCCTACAAAGTTAAGTTAGTACCTAACTGCAAATTATATGCGAGTAAACAGAGCATTTTCAATTTAACCGGGTAATACAGTTTTTTTTTGTAACAACAAAGAGGTTTAAAAATTTTTGCCCCGAACCACAACCATGTACATCTACTAGCATGAGTTATTTGGTGCCCTCTCCTTCCAGTAATTTGTATGATTTACCTTTGTCGCCGACATTTACACAAGAAGTAAATGAAGGTACTAAAGAAGTGGCAAGTACAAATGTAACACAATAGTCCAGTCAGTCAAGACAATCAATTCATCATAATTCCAAAAGTTTTCAAATTTTGATGTAAGGTCGGGAATGGTATTAAAATAAACTATAAAATTTTGCAACCTGTTCTGCGGTCCGGAACATTGTTAAAAATGCAATAAATGATAATTTGCTCAGTTCTTGAGACCAAAATTCCAAAAGTTCTGCAAAGTTGGAGTGGTGTTAAATATATTATTTTACATCACGTGTCAAATTTGCAACCAATTTAAGTGTACGGAACATTTTTTGTTATTAAAAATTAATGTTTTTCTTTATTAAACTGAAGGAAAACGTTCCAAAAGTTCTGCAAATTTGACAGATATATCGGGAAAATATACCGAATGATTGCATAAATTTGCAACCTTTTACGTTGACCGGAACATGTTTATTTATAATTCTTTTTAATTCGTGGTCATTTTTTCGAGTAAGGTGGTCTCGGAATAATTACAAAAGTTTTGAAACTTGGTTGCAAACTTCGGAAACATCTATTCTGATGCATTTACAAATTTGCAACCTCATACGCGATCCGGAACTTGCAATTTGCAAAAATGTATTTTTTTTATTTTTTCACCTTCAAGAAGATTCCAAAAGTTCTGCAAATCGAGGGGACTGTTTAATTTTGGGATTAATGTCAGTATTTGAATTTGCAACCATATCCTGAATACGGAAATATTTTTTAATCACATTAACGCAATTTTTTTATTATTTTTTTTTTCGATTTTTGCAAATAACACAAGGTTCCGGGTCTCGTGCGAAGTTGCAAATTTGAATAGTGGTATCGATCCCAAAATAAGACCATCCGCTCGATTTGCAAAACTTGCATTTCTTTCAAGGATAACAAAATGCGAAAAATCGATTTTTGCAAAGAACACAAAGTTGCGATTCTCATGTGGGGTTGCAAATTTTAATACTGACATGCATCTCAAAGAAACAATCATTGGCTCGATTTGCAAAACTTTTGCAATTTTTTCGAAAATGAAAAATGCCATAAAGTTGAATTTCCGACATCACACAAGATTCCGGATTGCGTGAGAGGTTGCAAATTTTAATACTAACATTAATCCCAAAATTAAGCAGTCCCCTCGATTTGCAGAACTTTTGGAATTTTCTTGAAGATGAAATAATAAAAAAAATACATTTTTGCAAATTGCATAAAGTTCCGGATCGCGTATGAGGTTGCAAATTTTTAAATGCATCAGAATAGATGTTTTCGGAATTTGCAACCAAGTTTCAAAACTTTTGTAATTATTCCGAGACCACCTTACTCGAAAAAATGACCACGAATTAAAAATAATTATAAATAAACATGTTCCGGTCAACGAAAAAGGTTGCAAATTTATACAACCGTTCGGTATATTTTTCCGATATATGTGTCAAGTTTGCAGAACTTTCGGAACGTTTTCAGTCAGTTTCAGTCAGTGAAAAACGTCGTATGATACACGTGTGTATTGATGATTACCGTCCTCGGCTTTCTTAAGACCCTCACCTGACGGCTCGGGTCTCAATGGCGCCTCAGCGGTAATCACCAACATTACACACTTGTACCATAATGTACTATAAGTTTAAAATTGTATCAATTGTGTTTATTGTGTATCCGAAATACACAATAAACACAACACTAACGTAATAAAATATTTAGATAGGGCTAATATAATGCTACTTCCTTAATAAGCTATAATTCTAAACGATACTATCGGTGTTTACCAAGCTATCGATATTGTAATACTATCGATAGCGCTATCGATATTGTTACTAGTTTTCGAGGTCAACTATCGATAGCGAAACTATGGATAGTTGGGCAACTCTAGTTTGTATGTGACATCAAAAGTTTATTATCATAGAAGTACAAGCAGAAAGTACTAAAGTCCTTTTCCTTATGTGTTTACCGTTGATTGTGTACATAAATGCTTGTTGATGATGGGGGACACTTACCCAGATGTACTTTGTGATGGACTACTACTGCTTTGTGAATTGCAAGGCTTGTCGTCATCATCATCATAGTCAATTTCTTCTTCTTCTGCAAATTAATATTCGAAACACAAATTATAAGAATTTTATTTAAAATCGCTTAAGGAGCAAGAATTAGAATATGATATCTGTCACCTGTATTTTTTTTATCAAATCTTATACAATCAGACGATGATACTACCAAGATAGGATGCTACCGACTTTACTACATAGGCAAGTGCTTAGCGGAGGACGTCTTATGACGATGAAAAAAAATGAACATGTATAAAAATATGGTAGCGGCACGACTCAACCGCCAGTCTCCTCTTCGTCGCAATTTATAGCGCACGCGCACCTTTTTGTATTGTGTCTACATACCACAAGCTACTTGTTTGGTGTAAAATTAAAACGTGTGAGAACTCGAATATTGATAGATAGATAGTGATAGTCCTCCTGGCCGATTTCGACCACGGCGGCCAATCTCAACAGAGATAAGCCAACTACGCAGGAGATATTATAGTGCACAGGTGTGAGCGCAATACACAGGTGCACTCACTGTTCCATCACTCTCAAAGTTCGGTGAGACGGCAATCCGACATGACCGGTGAGAGATCAGGCGCAGGACCAACGGCTTAACGTGCTTTCCGAGGCACGGGGGTGTAACACCGCCAACTTTCCGACTCCGAGCTGTTTTTGAGAAATTCATGACAGAAAATCTCAGAAACAATTTTGGCTCGACCTGGGATTCGAACCCTGGACCTCTCGGATGTGAGGCAGAAACTTTGCCACTACACCAACGAGGCAGTCAACTTGAAAATTATATCGGCATTAATTGGGAGTCTAGACTTTGATTTAATATACTCAAAGAAAACGCAGTAGGAACACTCAGTAAATAATAATAACAATAAATAAATAAATATTTCACAACAATCACACCAATTCTTTAGTCCCAAATTAAGCTAAGGCTTGTTTTATGGGTACTAGACAACGGATAAACATACTTACATACTTTTTTTTGTAAATAAACACATATTATACATAGAAAACATCCAGACCAGTACAAACACAGATGTTCATGCACACTTATGCTTGTACTGTGCGGTGATCGAACCCGTGACCCTTGGTTTTAGAAGTCCGACCTGTGGATCACTGCACCAAGCGGTCGTCAAAATCGTTATACACATGACACCTCAACACAACAATATCATTATTTCTTACCATTACACCAGTCGGGTCTCGGAGGGGCTGCGGGCGTAAATTCAGCGTCGTCATAACGTTTGTACAACTCTTCAAGATAATCTTGTTTGTATATTCCAGGGGGGCTGTAAAAAAAAGACCAACAGTGAGACAACTTTCTGATGAAGTAATGATAACATTAAATTAAATAAAAATTAAGGTCATAATCATAAATAAAATAAATAAATATATCACAACAATCACACCAATTCTCTAGTCCCAAATTAAGCTACGAGGATTGTGTTTTGGGTACTAGACAACGGATAAACATACTTAAATACTTTTTTTTTTTGTAAATAAATACATATTATATGTAGAAAACACCCAGACCAGTACAAACACACCAAGATCGGAAAATGATATCAGATGAGGGTTGTTGTCTTGGTTGTTTTGACGTGACAACGTCTTATAAATTGGTTTGCCGGGTGACACTTCAAGAAACTGCGTTACGCTGCTTCGCTCACGTTCCGCGCTCACAATGAGAGCGAGTGAGAGGCACGCGTCCCTTCGACTCGGGCATGGTTAGCCCGCCTAAGAGCGAGTGAGACAGACTTAAAAATTGAAAGGCACGCGTCCCTTCCACTCGAGCACAGTTAACCCGCCTAAGAGCGAGAGAGACAGAGCGAGAGAGAGAGAGTGTGAGAGATAGGCATACACACCGGTTCATGTTATACGAATGAATATTCACATTAAAATTATTTTACCACTCAAAGTCGTTGTCACGTAAAACTTTCGCCCGTATACCGACTTTACAGGCAACCACTGTTTTTTTTTAATAGTTTTTGCCCAGGGCACACCTGGCGGCACAAATCCCCGAGTCACGCAACTATCAGGGTGCAGTGATGGGACCAGGCGCGTTTAATTGAAAAGACAGATCTCTGTTGAATGCTTAGTTTATTGTGCACCTATTCGCTAATACATATTTATATGCAACTTATAGCTAACTTCAGGGTGAGGTGATGAGCCACACACTACAAGCGATATGGCCTCGGTCATTGGGTGAAAACAGCTGTTAGTCGCGAGTCACGGCAACAGTGTACCTCAGCTTAGGTGTGACGCACAGCGGTCGTGAGACCTATAGTATCTTATGCCTCCGCCGTCTGGTGCAGCAAGGTCAACCAAGCGACAACAATACAGAAACTGAGCAGCCTACAGCGGCTAGCCTGCACCACAGCAACCGGAGCACTATCAACGACACCAGGAGCCGCACTGCATATGCACGTGGAAAAAGAAGCCAAGCAGAGCATATACAGAATCTGCACCCGTTCGAAAGTCAGATGGGCTTCTCAAAATCTGATAAGACTCAAGGAATCAGTATTTGAAAACAAACTTCTAAGCATGCCTAGTGACGACATGCATACGGAATGCAACGTTTCTAAGTTATACTCTGTAAACATACCTCCTAGAGACAAATGGCTAGAAGGTCAAATGTCATTTAAGAAAGGTAGTCACGTCTGGTATACGGACGGTTCCAAAAAGGGAAATGATGTGGGCTGTGGGATCTACGGAGAGAAGCCTAGGCTTAAAGTTAGCATTAACATGGGGACTGAAGCTTCAATCTTCCAAGCCGAGGTCTTTGCCATAAACAAATGTGCAGAGATAAACCTAGAGAAGAAACTCCGGAACCAACATATCTACATCAACTCAGGCAGCCAAGCAGCACTGCTGGCTTTAAAATCCTTCGAACATTCATCAAAACTGGTGCAAACGTGCACTGAAACACTAAATGTACTGGGAAATACCAACAAAGTCATACTCTCGTGGGTACCAGGACATTCGAATATAGAAGGAAACGAAGTAGCTGATAACCTCGCCAGAGAGGGCGCCGATAACCCTCAAATCGGCATAGAACCGTTTTGTGGCATTACCAAGCAACGAGCCACTACGCTACTAACCATTATCTATAAACAAGAGGCGATTGAGTGGTGGAAGTCTACATCAGGACAAGAACACTCAAAAGCACTCATTCAGGGATACAGCAACAAAGTAACTAAAGAGCTGTTAAAGTTCAAAAGATACAAAGCTTGTACTTTGACCAGAATACTAACAGGTCACTGCAAACTAAACAAACACATGGCAAACATGAATATGACAGAAGACGCTCTGTGCAGATTCTGCCACACAGAGGAGGAAACGGCCATGCATATTCTCTGCTCATGCGGCCCGCTTATGAGCAAAAGAAGTATCCATCTCGGGCGGCACATCATGCGCCCGGATGAGATAACAGAAGTCACGCTCCAAAGAGTCTGGCAATTTATAGACTCAACGGGACTAAGCAGTGAACTGTAAATACAAAGGGCTGCCACAATAGATCAAACGTGGTCGAGTTGGCGATAAGAAGGCCCATAAACCCAATAATAAATAATAGGTGTGACGCCCGCGACTTTGTCCCTTTAGATTTTCATTATCTTCACAATTCTTTATCAATTGTAGACTATGTGTTATTTTAATGTATAAGCTATATTCTGGTAAAATTTCATTATAACCTATGGGTTATGTTATAACCTACTGTATGCAGTAGGTTTTTTACGTGAAAGAGTAATAAACACCCATATTCACAAACTTCCGCTTTTATAATATTGAATAAATAAATAAATTATTCAACAAACACACCAATTACCTAGCCCCAAACCAAGTGTTAGCTTGTGCTATGGTGACTAGAATAATGCATTAGTAGGATAAGAAATATAACTTTCATTTTAACTTACCGAAGTCTAGCAAACTCGCTAAGGGCAGCCTCAACACTGCAGTCCAGCTGTTCAACCATGTAGGAAACAAGTAAAAAGCCAGTTCGATTGAACCCATGTGTACAGTGCACACCAATCACTTCCAATGGATTGTTTGTGAGGAAACGGCTTACAAGTTGTATGAACAAACTGGAATATATAAAATGTTGCGTTTATTGAAATCAACCATAATAAGACAAGCATATTTAATTATATGGACTTGATAAGTCTACCTATGTTGAGATTGTTTACAAGTAACCCATACTTGTAAACACTCTCACTATGTTATCATTACTACTGATATTATTTTTAAACCTGTTTATACATCAGTTATCAACATTTTTCAATTAATACTCTCTGTATTTGCATAAAGTAAGAAATACATTTTTAGGGACTTCCCCCACTACAGATTAACATGAACAGTTGAGTAGATACTACACTATAGACAAATCCCCTATTTTGGGTTTTCTCTATCCAAAGACACATGACATTATTTATGGTAGGGAAAGTTCTAAAAAAAGCATTTTTCTAAATTTCCCCTTGTGTTTAACTGTTAAGGTGATCTTACTTTTATATCTGTTAACACATCCACAGACACTGCATGCCTGGAGACATTATAACAATAAAACCTCTATTGTGTCTGGCAGGCTGTCCATTAATGAATTAAGACTTGAGAGAACAAAAGTAACACAAAACAAGGAGTGAGTACAATAATACTTCACTATCTAATATGTGTATAGTCAAACTGAAATCTTTAATTGTCTTTAATAATATGTATAAGCACCTGGTTTGGTCAAGAGAAGGTGTTTCACCGTGTCCGCGGCACTGAAGCTTCACATACTTGCAGCCCATGTCTTCTATTTCCTGTTTATTGTAGAATCGGTTCGTGTTTGTCAGATCCACCCATAACCCTAGTTTTACCTAAGAAAAAAAAACAAAACATTTGTTTTCATTCTAAAATGAAACACAAATTTGGCACACAATTCTTGGCAAGTACTGTAGCAATTAGATTCAAAATACTCTCTCAAATCATAGGATTTATTTGTTATAAACTCACAAATTGGTGGTTAATATTTCCACTTTGACCTAGTTTATTGATAAAATGTAAACTATATGTAGACAAACAAAACCTACACCACCAGCACTCACAGATTTTTTCTTAGCGAGTCAAGTCAGCATATGATATTTTGTATTTTAATTTTGTTTTTAATTTCTAGTTTTCACTGCCATCCTATTCTTTATAATGATTCTATCCTTCTGTTATCTGGAAGAATTTGCATGAAGCTATAAGGTCGCCTTATTTAAAAAAATATCTTATAATTTTTTCATGTATCACTTTCGATGTGAAATGTGCAATAAAAGTATTTCTACCTATTTATCTAAAGTGACATGCTAACCAGATTGTTAAATCCTTTAAACAGCTGACGAAAGCAAAACAGTCCATGAATCCTCTCACCTTCAGAGTTTTCATGTAATCAAACAGCATCGATGGTGTGAACCTGTTCCCTTCGGGCACCTTATCATTGAAGTTCGAACCAAGCGGTGTTTTGAACGCCAGAAACTTTCCAGCGACCAGCCCAGTGGCTTTTCGTGGACATTTCAACCATCTACTCGGGATAGGCCCCGAATCTCTGTGTGACATTGTTTGTTTCAGATAACCTGCGGATATAATGAAGAGTTGTGGCACATTTATCACGCACTTGAAACGAACGCGTAATAATATCACGAGTTCACAAGAAAATTCACAGTAGCATTCATTCTGTTCATGAAGCAGACAAAAAATTACAAAAAATCTGCTGTCATGTCATGTCAAGGCTTGGTTGACACTTTGACAGATGATGGTCAGTAGGTAGTGACGTGCGTACCATTAAAATCAATTGTATCAGATAAATATACTGTACATTCAATTGACATAGATAAGAATAATTTAAGGACTATTCTATTATATCCCCTTGTTTCAGCAGCACTTCAAGGGCGAGTTACATCGGATGCTTTTAATAGCTTTTTATAATTCTTGAATTGATTTCAAAATTAATCGTTATCGATCTTTATTTAGTACATGTGATTATTAAACCATAAAAAAGTGTTCTGCAGCCATTGAATATTGAAGTGTATCGAATAAATATAAAGTTGATTCGATTAGGATATTTTTTCTCATGATTTGTACATTTCTGAACGAGAAGTATTTTTGGCTGTTGACAGTGACGACAACTTTACCATAATAATTTTTACTTTTTCTCTCTCACTCTCTACATGGAAGAACGAGACAGAAGCTTTTTTGTTATCGGGTTGGTGTCCCTGCTAAACATATTTGCCAAGAAGAGCCTGCCATTTTGTAAGATAGAAGGGAGATAAAAAATAGTTTTATGGTGTTAAAATTTTATAAAAACGTCGTTGCCATTTGTGTTAGGGCCCAAAACAAATGTTTAAATGGACGCATCGTCCATTATAACTCAGGTGTCACGGGATGACGAGCAATTAAACAATTATGGATCCGACAGAGGTAAATCTAAACTGAATTACACCTGTTACCTACTGGCATCAAATTAGAGCGTATAGTGTTACTTCTACATGTTTCGTAAATATTTGTTGTTCGTGATGGAAGTTTAATGAGTGTTATAATGAATATTCCGTATCCTTTGAATTACGTCTCAAGTGTGCAAAGCTTGAGGTAAACAGTTGGGACGTGTGTACGCGATAACATTCTTAGGAGCAACCTTGAGAGCTTGTCTTTCCTTACACCAGTCCCACATAAAGTTAGTTTGGGCTTCCTCGTGTGTGATTTGGCGTCGGTGTGATGACTTGTGATGTTTGTTTTAGGGTCATCCCCTGGCGGACAGCATAGTGAGGGGGATGGAACGCCAGTATCTGGATCAACTCCTCTGGGGAGTAAAAAGTCGAGTGGGAGTGGTGGGTTCCTCCGGTCACTGCTGTGTTGCTGGCGGGGCGGGCGCGGCAAGGGCCCGCCCGGCAATGGCACGAGTAGCATCGACGGCCGGGCTTCGCCCCCGCTGCTGGTCATGCACGACCATGCCCCCAGACCTTTGTTACCCCCAGTGAGACACCAGGATATGCATAAAATATGCATGGCCATAGACTTGGATGAAACATTAGTGCACAGCTCCTTCAAGGTATGTTTGTTTACTAATATTATTTCTTCAATTTATAATTCAATCATGCTTCATTAGCCAAATTGATATTAAATTATGCAAGATTTTATGACTATCAAAGAATGATTTAAATTTCATAGAAAAAGCATCCTTTTTAGTCCTTTAAATCTTCTTTCCGATAAACCATAATTCAATTCTATTATATGAATTGGTTGCTTTGCCTCAACAAAGTTGGTTCTTTCTTTATGATTGGGTAATGTATTTTTGTTTTTCAACAATCAGATAACAGGATTTTTTAAATTGCAGTTTTGTAGTTAAGAAATATTTACTAATTTGTCTAACAATGTAAATCATTATTACTTGTTGGGCAAACAAAAACACCTACGCTTGTTTACTCTAAGCACTCTGCTATTAAGTTAATAAGCTGTGAAAGTGATTATCCTAGCTAGAGTGACCAAAAGTTGTGTAGGACTAACACATTAAGTTAATAGGATATTGTTTGAGTGATACTATAAAATGATGAAACATTTTTATGCCTTTTGAGACAGAGTAACAAGAAAAATAATTTCATATGTAGATATTGTGATTCCCTCCAAAATTCCTTTGTCTATTATTAAGATATTGATTAATTTTCATATTTCCACCTATCGAAGTTACAATGCAGTGCCTTTATTGTATTTCCATCAAAATGCTGACATATTTAAATGGATAATTCGTAACAGAAAACCGTTTTACTAAATCTACCTAAGCCAACACTCTCATAATTACCACCTCTGTAGTATAATTTATCCTCATGACTCAAGTAATTAGAAACAATCAAGAAAGTCGGCAATTATCTTGGTCACTATTTCATGAGATTATTAATTATGTCATTCATTGGAACAACTTCAGTCGATTATAAAGAAAGACAAAAAACAAGAAATTCCAACTCTTATTAACTAAAATTGATCATAATAATATGTCTTGGTCTCTACCAGGAAGTGTGTCGAAAGTTTATTGTGAAATTGGACTTGTTTGTGTTATTAGTTTTTGTTGCTCAAAGTTTAACTAATGCAAGGGCCTAATTCTGCTAATAAATCATTATAAAATCAAAGTAATAAACTTGCCCCAATTTGTCATTTCGTCCATACTAGAACTGTCAAAAACGATTGATTAAAAGAAGTCATAAAAATCATTTATATCTGTAAATTCATACATCTGTATATCACTTTTACAAGTCCCATAAAACCCTACCACTTTATTAGCAGATTAGCAGAATTGGCCCACAGGTATAGTTCAGTTGTTAGGTTTAGTTATGTTTTTGGGTATTAGCTTGGCATTGTACTTCTCTGGGCACAAGCCACTTGGCCAACTATTAATTAAAATTACCTTTCTATTTCAAAATATAATGATGCTTACTAAGAATATAACTTTAGAAAATAAAACCTTGATTATTAACAATCAAGGAACAACATTGTTTGGAATTTGCAATACCTACTTACACTGCTGAAGACAAATATCATTAATTGGTGTTTTGTACAAGCACACTTGCGATTTGCAGACATTTGAAGTAAATGTTTTATCAGTAATTATATTGTACTATCATTGTTATCAGAATGACATTGAAAAATGCAGTAGCAGCAAATTTTAAAGTTTTTATGCTTTTGAATCAATAGTAAAAAAAGGTCGGTATTTATTTAGTACACATTTGATTTCCAGAATAGAAAAAAATGAGTCGCTTTGCTACGTTTTTTTACTCGTATCGTAAGATATGCAGACAAATTGAATGAAGTTGAATTTGTCAACTTAAATTATGATAAAATAAATATGTTCAAAGGAATACGGTCAGACAATTCCATCCAGATGTGAATTCGGAAAATATATTATTTAAAGGGTCACCTTATTAAAAGAAAAACGATAGAGAACTTGAGATTATTGAAATACCGCGCCACACACTATCTGTTTCGTAAATACCATTTACATCATCAGATGATTGGTTTGTTAAATGATTTTCGGCGGGAGTGTGTCGAAAACCTTGAACCACCAACGTCAAATTCGATATCTGATGCCCGCAACAAGTCATACGTTGACACCAGATAAGAACAGCTATCACGCTGATAACAGCTTGACTCGTTATGTTGCGGTGGGAAAGTTCTTTGCAATGCACAATTCCGCAAAATTCAACCATCTAACGTATTATCTAGCGGTCCCTCAGATTCGAAGTAGTGAATGAAGCAGCTTTTAATTGGTATTGTCAAAATCGGTTCACCAGTTTCAGACTGTACCTCAAATTTTGCCTTTTTATGATAATAAAAAAAACATCAACAAAATATCATGTGGATTCTGCAATGGAGCAATTTAGCAAGACATCATAATATGACATTACATATTTCCTAAGCAAATTAATATTACATAAAAATGCCATTAAAATGTAGCATGCAATCGACTATTCAATCCTACCGCGCAGACTGCATCTAATCTGCATTTTACGACCAAACTTTATCTGCATCTGTCCTGCGACAGATCGCAAGCTGAGTGGATTTCTTGAGTCCGTTTTAGCTTCTAATAAAAGTCAGGCCCATAGCCTTGGATAATATTCTCTACAAGTACTACAAGTGGTATTTTATTTAGATTCAGCTCAACAGTAGTCTGTAGTCAGGCTATTGCATTCTTTCAAGACTGGCATTTCTCTTAAACTTTATCTTTTGCATAAAGGATGTCGATGTCGCAGGGTAATTGTAAAGTCAGGTTTTTTATTATTTATTTCTAGTCTTAGAAAGCAGATGTGATAATTATTTAAAAAAAAGAATACACAAAAACCTAATAGGTATTTATTCGAACTAAAATAATAATAATTAACAGTTAACACGAGAGTACAAAAATTTTATCAAAAGCACTGGAAGGCACGTCTGTCGTATCCGAGCGGACACACGGAACCATAAGTTCTGCAGCCTTTTGCGTTTTCTTTCCATATGATCCAGCAAGCAACTCGAGCTCGTCACGGTGATGCGCTAGTGCTCGAACAATCTTGTACGGGCCTCAAATTCCCGAGTCCAGTTTTCCGGTGCTCTGCGAACGCTTGTTGACAAAAGCGAAACTGACAACTTCAAAGTTGTGAGGTTGCCGACGATCTTCGTTGACGTATCTATCCTGCTGCCAATGATTCGCAGCCAGGAGTTCCGTCGTTCTTTGTCACCGCAACGTCATCAGGTTTTCTCGGTTGGGATGAGAGTTATCCAAGGCTACTTCATGAATAAGAGACCTCAAAACCGGTGTGGTCCCCTCGATTCCAGTTAATTGGCGAACTGGTGAGGTCATAGATTGCCTGGTTATGTTCAGGGCCAGCTGCACCTTCCACAATACGTCAGACCAGGAGGCACCCTAATTGTTGATCTTGATCAGCAGTATGTTGAGGACTGTCCTACAGTACCGCTCAACTTGTCAGTTTTTGGGATGCGTTTTTTGGGGTTGTGAAATGTAAAGCGGAGCCCCAACCACCTTATCTCGAAACGATGCACTCTCAAACATCCTGGCCCGATCGCATACAATTTAGTTGGAGTGCCAAACAGGGAGACAGCATTAGTGAAAAAACTTTTTAGTTCGTCAGTGTCTTGTCTGTTTAATGAGAACAATGGGCAGTATTTGGAGAACGAGTTCACGACGTTGAGAAAGTTGAAACCGTTGGACTCCGTAAACTGCCTGAGAACATCAACGTGAATTACTGAGTATATCGGGTTTGGTCCAAGACTTTATAGGTTGATTAGGTGCTTTAGGAACCTTCTTATGTGCCAGTTAGTTGGGATCAAAAATTTGCTTTAATGGGTTCCTTCGTTAGACGTTTATTGACGTAATCACGATCTCGTCCTGTTCTGTACCCCTAACTAAACAAGCCTGGCTTTTACTGTTTAATTAAGCAATACAGGCCGTCCTAGAGGCATAGTTTGCTATGTATCGACGGAAATAGCCTGCTAGGTCCGGAAATTGGCGAACTTCTCTTACATTGGTCGGTTTGATGTCTTACTAAAGCTTCGGTCTTGCTTGGGCTCGGCCGTATTTGACCATGTCCAATCAGTCTACCCAAATACTCAAGTTGAGTGTCCAAAAACGTACACTTTTTAAGGTGTACTGATAACCCGGCTTCTTTAAGCGTTGTCAGAACTCTATGTAAAGTCGTCAAACCATCTTCGACCGAATTGGACATGATCAGTACATCATCTATGTAGGCAAGTACTTCCAGCTTCTATCAAGAGTCAGAGATGATTCTTTGATAGACGATGGGTGCGTTAGCGAGTCCGTATGGCATCTTATGATATTCGTAGTGCCCTTCCGGGTTTATGAAGGCTGTTTTGCTTATGGAATCATCATCTTTCATAGGCAAACGAACAGGATTGCTAGCGGAAGGCGCACTCTTGGGTTTTACATATACCAAAATAAATTCAACTATATTGCTTGGCTGTAAATTGCTTTAGCCGCTGCGGCTTTAATTTGAGGGTCGACAATGCCCCGGCATCACAATGGCAGTTTTCAGTTCGTCAAAGATAATATCACATATTAAAAAAGGTTATGAAGTCTGATTTTGTAAAGATAATATTTTATTTTGTGAGTAAGCTGTGATTAATGTATATAATATTTTAATAATTTTGTATATAATACAAGATTATTAAAATGTATTTATTGTATGTTAGATTCAGAAACTACTAATTAAATACACTATTCAACCAATCAGGTTAGTCAAACTTAGTTTGACTTCAGCAGCCAGTGTTATTGTCAAAATATCACTGCCTTACAATTTAACTGAATTGATCCGGTGAAATTGTAATATTCCTGAAATAAGGCAGTTAAATTGTAAGACTGGATGGGACCCGCTGAAATAATATTATCGGTTTTATATATTTTTACTAGGGAAATTATAAAAGAACCTTACAGTTTCCCTGCGACATCGATATTGCGATTTGCGACCGCCAATACTCGCAAGATCTAAAAAATTATATTGGTCAATCAATATCCGACATGTTTTCTTGTTTCATCAAAATGTATTTATCATCGTATATACTATTGTATGTATTGTTTTTGTCATCATAATGAATTAACATTTTCGTTTATATTAATATTCCATTACATATTTGATCTTTTCATCGCGATCTGAAACCTTAGCGGTCATATATCCTCATTAAAATACACAATAACAGTATCCCCAAATACTTTGTAACATAACACTTGGACAAAGCAACAAATGTTAGAATATTTTTTCCGGTTTAGAGACGCGTTGAAACTTTTCAGTTTAGTTATTAGAGCGTGTTGCGGCCGGGCTGAGTCGAGCGAAGGGCCTCTCTGCTTACAGCCGGGAAAACTTGATTAATATTATGAAAATAGATGTTACAAAGAAGGGGAAAGGTATAATGAAAAGAGGGATCCGTCTCCCCGGTGACTTGATTACACGGTTTCTTGTCAGATATGGGTTTTGACGTGCTCTTTGTGCTTATACAGGTTGGCGACCACAATACGACTATTTAATTTCTATCTGTTACGCTCTCACGTCTAAACTACTGAACAGATTTTGATGAAATTTAATACACATACAGAATGTTGTACATGTATGTGTACCAAATGTCATCCAAATCTGTTCAGTAGTTAAGTCGTGAAAGCGCAACAGACAGAAAGTCAATTGTCGTTCTGTCGTCGCCACCTTGTATTGCCGTATTTGAACAATCTACGTGAGGTATGATGTGCCTAGAAAGAAGCAAACATAATTAGTGATCCTTAGACACGGCTAACATATTCGCAGTTCCACCAATAAAATATCCAAACAACATTTATTTTGAACATCTTCCAGTTGTATGTAAATGCAAAATAATGCGGTTATCCAAGTTCTGTAAAAATGTGAAAGCTCTATTTTGACTTAGCAAAAAGTTCAAACAGAAATAACAGTTGCTTCCTTTTGCTACGATGACTGCTGTGCCGGAAAATTAGCTGCGCATGAAAAAAATACGTGCAATATTCATATCGCAGACGTAACTTAGAAGGGGTTGTTCGAAGCCTTACAATACTGGCGTGCGCCTCGACTAAAAATACACGATCATGTACGTGTGTACTTGTGTAAGTAGGTACGGATTGTTTTGTTTTTGTTATGATAGCGGTGTGGTGGTTTGTGTTCGCGTCGGGCTGTCGTTTGATTTTGAGACAGCAACGTTTCTTTGTCAACCACACACATGGTACTTGTAAACGCCAAACCTAAAATGTTTTCTTTTCTTAAACAGAGTTTTCTCTTCTAAGGACAAAGGACTATTATGTCGCGTGGCCCTATTAATTTTTAATAACCTTGTTGACAATTTGTAATGGATTTTTGATTGGTATTGTAATTTAATCGTAATTCGCTCTACACTGGCTTAGGCCAAACTCAATAAATAATATCAAAGTAACTATCATTCTAATGAATCAAACTTCTTAAAATATAAGGCTAAAATACTCAGCCCTTTTTAAAAATCCCACACAAACAGACAAATTTGGGATAAACAAATGTTTCTCGCAGCGAATGATAAACAAATATCGTATAGCGAAAATGGTTCTTGATAACTTCCCAAATGAGTCACGCTGGATTCCAGATATAAAAAAAAACTCGCAGGCTTTACCGTCTGGAGAACAGTGACTCATCTGCAGTTACCACCTACGCAGACACGATTTTAACAACCTAAACAAGTCCAGTGCGCTCACTTAAACAAACTGTGGAAATAGACTAAATTCCCGGTCTTTCTTCGGGCTGAAGAGAGACACTCGGATTTTCGTATGGCCGAACCCATATAGTAAGTTGTAGAGTTTTTTAAAAAGCTAAAAAGAGGGCTGTCATAATTTGGACTCCTATATATTTTTGTGTGTTAGTGTTTTTGTTATTGACTGCTGTGGCATCATAGCACCTGACCGAATGGACCGATCTCAGTGTTTTTTTGACGTGACATCGTCTTAAATTAGGTTGTGGCTCGGAGTCACTCATGAAAAGGTGTAACGCCCGCTCACGTCTGTTACGATGAGTCACCGAACGAGAGAGAGGCCCGCCGGACCGGCGAATGCCTTGTGTCTCCCTCCCACTCAAACATGATCGGTGTCACGTAAAATCTTCGCCCGTAAAACCGACTTTACAGGCAACCATTTTTTTTTTCATTCGTTAATTTAATCACGCTGGTTCTTAGCTATGGCTGGTACCCTTCCAGCGGTTGAACCTCACCAGCTGTATTCCTTACTCATGTCGGGGGTAAATTTAAGTTTTGGGTCTAGTGTGCAAGCGTCGTGTCTCAATTAACCTGCGACAACAATGCTTGTAGCAACGCGCTGATCCAGGTTTCAGTCTTCCGTTGACATAACCAATAAGCATCGTATTTCACTTTCTGTTTCGTACCAGTTAGCTTCGACATTTTTATGAAAAGTTTTCCATCTTACTAAATCGAGTATAGCACAAGATTCCTACTACAACATTTTGTCTGATAAGTGTTATTGTCTCGCTAAAGAAATGCAGCGCAGCAGACGGCTACTCTATCTAACAGTGGGTTATAGTTTAACCTCTGGTAGGTGTATCGTAAGTATAT